>CM017568.1:13119089-13748725 GCA_007844125.1 Sinonovacula constricta
CCCTCAACGACTATTTGTCCGGTGTACCTGCTTTGACAGTTGCTTAGCATGATGGGGACGGGAACTATGCCCCAAAACTGCCATTACCAAAGTGATTGAAAGTTGTATTGTGTTGTACAATTAAAGATGTAAATAAATGATGATTATTATTCGTTTGCCTTGTTTTATATGAGCAGTCTGTTCGGGGACGCGACATGATTGAAAGAATGTTGTTTCTCTTAAAAAGTAAGCATATTGTTTTATTTATGATGTAAGAGTGTTCACCCGTGTGTTGTCGTCGTTCTTTCAGATTCGACTCTCCCAATAACTAGAATTCCTTATATCAACGTTCAAGTTCGAGCATGGTGTTTGTATTGTAAGGTAAGGTTACAGATACAGATCTGCAAAAATGCTATCCGACAAAAATATTGATCAGTTGTTTTGAAACGGTCCAAATTATAATAATCATAAAAAGTAATTTGAAACAAAACATCAAAAACACATTTTCACCAGTTGTCGAAGATGTCAAATCTAAACAAATGATCATGTGCCATTGAATCTTGCTCGCTGATTGGTTTGACCCTGGGAAATATTATTTGTGGGTTTAGATGTCGGTAGGTCCATTAAACCTCGAAAAAACAACTTGCCTGTGTTTCTCTTTTGAATTTATTATATATTAAAAGGGTGCGCCGTTATTGCGAGAATGCGTGTGCAAATTTTTACATTTTTAAATTAATTTCTATTTAGTATCAATTAAACAAATGAATGCACCTGCTTGTTTTGGTAATTCAGTATGTTTTGCTCTTTAGAGAAGCAAAATGCTTACATGTTAAAGTATACGTTGAACTGATTTACATGGATCAATATTAGCGAAGAAAACCTGTAAATTAAGTTCTTAAACATATGTTTTGAATATTTTACATTAATTTAACTGTGCATATGGGGCAATATAACACATTTGATAAATTAAGTGTATATTTCACATAAACATGCTACACGTGCATATGGTAGTACATGTTCTTATGCTCTTATACGTGTGTTCCATTGTCATTTCGTCTGACCGTACCCAAAGCTAATATTGTGAATGGTTGCTTAGTGATTCACGACAGCAAATATAACATATTTCTTGCAAATGTGGCATTAAGACTCTGCCGATATGAACTGCATGTGAACTGCGCGCAATACTTGTGCCCTTCTATATCATGTGCATGCTCATCGAAAATGCAAACTGACAAATGTCACGCATGGTAATATTACAATTATTACTACACAAACTGTGCTATACTTTACTATTACATATATAAATTGTTCACTGTATGTGTCACGCAGTGGAAGCGACGTACATATTGGTTTTGAAAGTGCATTTTTTTGGCCAAAGATTGTCTGTTTGGGTTACTTGTCCACGTCATTGCTATGACCTCATTCATTCATGTGTTAACATTGGTCTAAATAACCCGTGCAACATAGCCATTTGACGAATCCAATCCATTAAAGTTCATGAGAAAAAAAGTTACGTTCACATGGAAACATAGAAGTTCTTCAGAACAATGAGGGGAAGCAAGTCAAGCATTGTCCTTTCCTACACGCCCCGTTTTTTTAGTCTCCCGAAGGTACAGAAAGCAGTGTAAAGTATTTTACATTTTACTGCTGTTCCCAAACGCCTCATTTGTGTCGATTAACTTTGTTGTTACTAAATACGATAAACAACGATTGGCATCTTATTATTTTTCAGTATGTTGTTTGTATGTGGTACGCAATCAAAGCGAAATGCCATATCTATGTAGAGTAGTACATTTGATTTATTTGATATACAAGTGGTCTGTAACGTTAAGGTACTTTATAAAATAACATTCCCAATATTGCCAATATTTGATTCGAATGTAAAATGTTTGAGTATATGGATTTTCAAAGCATGAACAGATCCCGATAGTAATTTTAATATAAGCCCTGTTAAATTACTAAAGCATCGATCACAAGGCATAAGCCTACTTCTTTTCAGCAAATTTAATTATAGTCTAAGAAAGGAGTTCTTTACATTCCAGAAATAGCGGCATTTAATTAACGATTGTTAAATTAACTATTATGCGAATTGATGTTGATGTATTTAATTGGTAATATTCAGCAGCACGTATCTATAAACATTTAATGAATTTTTTTATCATATCTTAATAGTAATCCAAATAACATAGGTCATCACATGCACTTTAATTAATAAGACATGGACAAGTTATATTTGAATATATTTAATATTTATTGTTAAAAGTAACGTGCCACAAGAGTAATACAAACATTATAAGCAAATGATGACAAGACAGTATGAAGACACACCCATGCAGCTAATGATGTGTTGGTGTACGATAATTGTCTATTGTTTATAATTTTTAAAAAAATATTTTTATCTCATCGTGTATCTACAACATACACTTTTTTCAGCTGAGTCAGAGTTTGGAAGACTGGTCGGAATAAAAGTGGTCTTAAATCTTGACCTCTTTGTTTAGAATAATAATAGGACAAACATATATTGTGGTCGGAATAAAAGTGGTCTTAAATCTTGACCTCTTTGTTTAGAATAATAATAGGACAAACATATATTGAAATTTAAAACAAGACACGACAGAGTTATACACTTGCAAGTAAAATATAACTGTCAGAAACACTGAGAAGGGAAATAACACAAAGAAAGCTTAACCTTCGTGGAATGATCAGTCGACAGAAGGACCGACTGATGAGCTTAAATCAGTTTTCAGAGCTCTAACCTCACACATCCTGGGGTATTGTTCAATACTTAGAGTATAAAGAAAACATATCAATATTAAAAATGGTCAAACAATGAGCTATACTTGAAGCTTGGTCATGGCGTCAAATGATAACAAGAAATACATTTTTTTGAGAAAAGGGCGGCGTTGGTGAGGTATTCATTGTCGCCGCTCTGGAGACCTCTTACACAACCGCCCCCCCCCTACCCCACCCCGACACTGTCGAGGTTAACAAAGCAGCTACCATATATTTGACCGACAACAAGGAAAAAAGCAAAGGAGCAGATAGTACGGTAGGGAATGATTTTGGGATTGTTTTCAGATCCCATCCTCACTTGAAAAAAGTATACTTGGTGGCTTTTAATATATACAGTATGGTATATAACGTGATGTGGAATTTCTTTCAATGAGAGACGCCTTGATATTCTTTTGAGCTGACCTTGCGACAACATTTGGTAAAAAGGTCAAAAGTGAGCTAAGAGCTATGCCGAAAAAAGCACCGACGTAATTTGAAAAGTATATGTCCACTATGTGTTTGAGTGAGTGGAATTGTACAACTGTCAACTGAAAAACTATAAACTGCAGAGAACAACTTCAACGTCTTGGGCATGTGTTTTGTTATCTTGATTTTATATGTTTAAGGTCAAAATAAATGTGAGTAATCGACCACATAGAAAGTGTGTTTTCTATTTTCCTTTTATACACATCATGCGAAGAAAGGCTCTACACAAAACTTCTGTCTGGTAAGAACCATAAACACACCAACGCCGCATATCAGCTGGAAGACCTTCCTACATGGGGAATTGAACCCAAGCTAAGTCATCTTCATCCACATAAAACAAAATGAGAACTATTGTTAACAGGCTATGCACAAATAAAAGGCTGTAGACGCCATACATGGCAACACTACAAAGTATAAATTATACGGCATATGTTGGAACTCAAGGAGGAAATCTGAATCCAGGCCATGTTGGTATTTCATACTGTTTTTATTTGGTCTCAATAAATGAACACAATTAAATTAGTTGCAGGTGTTTGGAAATTGGTTATGTATTCAAAATTTGTCATGTAATCCAAAAAACTAAGAATCTCTATTTAAGATTACCGTCACAGCTGTGTAATATATTTTTTTATTTGTTACTTTAACAATGTAAAACCGTCCTTGAAGAATGTGTCGAACCAAGTCATTTAATAGCATTCGAAACAATAGTTTATCTATCAGAAATCACTTCAGTTTTGTTAGATTTAAACAATTTGTTATTTTAAGCGTTAAACCCTTTGAAAATCAACAAACGTTCATGAATAAAAACTGCATTATATGTTATCATTCTACTGCTACTACTGCTACTTCTTCTTCTTCTTCTTCTTCTTCTTCTTCTTCTCTCTTCTACTACTACTGCTGCTGCTACTACTACTACTACTACTACTACTACTATACTACTACTACTACTGGTACTACTACTACTACAACTACTACTACTACTGACTGCGAGAACTTAACACTTAATATTGTTGTTGATGACACCAGTCATGTATTAGGTCACTTATGCGGATCCACTACTACTACTACACATGTACAAATACGTGCAAAGTTAACAAACTGACCATGTTGCGTGAAGGTAGAAATCCAAGTATTGTTGCTTAAGAAAACATTTAACAATTAAAAACTTGATAAATTGTGACCATGTGTCTAAAGGAAGTATTATACATTTTGTTGGGACTCAAAACAATCACGGTGTAATGCTTTGCAGTCATAATTACAGGCAGCGACAATTGTAAACGATTTTTAGAAGTTCAGATTGTTACAAAAGCACTGGCTAATACAGAACACCGCTGGTAATTTTCTTTTCACTTTAAATTAAGGTATTAATTTAATCGAGGTAAATTATATAGCCTTGAATTGGAAAGTCTGTTGATTCGACAGATTCTTAATGCAACTGAAACGACTTCAACACAACAATATTGCTTCAGTATTAAAATAACTGCAGTCCGTATGTTTTCAGTGTTTGTAGAAATTAAATGATCTACATCTGACTTAGCTGATGCAAGAACAATCTATGAATCTGGTATCGGTAAAGCGTGGTCTTGCAAGAGGGTGTATAGTTCTTTAGGAACTATATACGAATCTTGAAGAATTGATATATAAACGCTACCAATGTTGTAGGAATGTCTTCAGGAAACACCGAGGACCCTAAACTTCTGATAAATTATATAAACAAAGCAACGTCCAAAGATCGACTCAAACAGGTCATTGGTAATATTTGAACAGAATGTCATTGGCCAGGTAACATAGAAGATGATAATCATTACAACGAGCTCAAAATGATCACAGAAAACTAATATAATCTAATGAGAAATGGATATTTAGTATATTTTAATATATTCAAAATATATTAACTTAGCGTTTTTATATTGTACATTTATATATTACTATTACAACTCATTTAGTTTCCAGCAATAAAAGCATATCTCGACTACGCCCATGTTCGGTGATTGAACAAAAATATTTTGTATGTCCCCTTTGGATCAGACGAGCGCACACTGCAATATATATTGAAAGTGTGTCGTTTGACAAAAGATTGTGACGTCATGTACACTGTTCCTTGTTGTATGGGCCACATATTCTGTGTTGATTTATGTCATAGTGGGTGGTAGACAGTTAAACATTACATCAGTTGTATTGTTTGGTAATTGCTTTGTATTATACATTATTTCTATCGACCGAAAAATGCATTAGTAATACTGGTATGATATTTTGTTTATAAACATGATACGTTATAAATATTCACTAATGAGGTAACAATAAAGACTGAGAACATTAAAGAAGTAAAACACAATACATGCTATTAGCTTCTTTGTGCCGGTTTATATTGCATGAAATGAATCACAATGTAATAAAACAATGCCTAAACGTTTTTATGCATGAATGGCAAGTCCATTTGACTGATCGAAGAAGCCAGTTAAACAACGACACGAAAGGTCAGGAATCTATTTGATTGACAAATTCACGGACATTTATTTAAAACAACGTGTAAAGTTGGGCAAGTTATCAGTTAATGTTATGAGTCTAAAACACTGATACGGAACAACAAAAACATATTTAACAATTACACCTATGGAAGGTGCCAAGTGTAAATAATTGACCATATGCCAATTAAATCGCCTTCTCTGATTGGTCGGATTTAAAGAATATAATTTGTGGGCGTAGCTGTCGATCGATCACTTAAACAGTAGAAACAATTAACTTACCAGTGTTTTTCGTTCTGTCCATTGCATTCACTATATCATAGAAGTGTTTGGTGAAAATTATTACAATTTTCATTTAATAGAGATGCACTATCAATTAAGCAAACAAATGCACCTGCTTGTTCTGGTATTTTAAGTAAGGTGATTTTAGACAAGGAAAAATGCCCCCAATTTCAACCAGATAAATGAATTAGTTCATATGAAACCTATTAGAGGGAGTAAGCCAGTAGCATTAGGTTACAACACGCTATTTACATCTCTTTCATTCATGAAAGTATGAATATAGGAGGTGTTCAATGCAGCCGATGAATAATGTATATATACATCTTACATGACTACATGTACATCTGCCAGCACATGTTTCTTACAGGTATGTGATAAGATTCAGTGCGATTTCGTAACAAAATCGTATGTGGTGTATAGCGCCATTGGTGCCACACAGACTTATGACGTAAATCTAGCGTCTTCCTCTACCAGTACTTAGCTGGTCATCGCCAATGTGACCATAATTGTTGTCGATGAGATGTTACAAAGAAAAACCGAACAAATACAATTGTGAATGATGGCATAGTGCTTTTGATAGATAGCAAATATAATCAATGACTTGCCCAGGTGGTATTTCGACTTTGACACTCATGTAATTATTTGGCCAGTTATTCTTATTTTAATGTCATGATGTCGGCTCGTTTTGTATAATGTATAACTAAAAATGAAGATTATGGCACATGTAAATGCAACCGGAAGCAATTTAAATCTTCTGCATTCTACTATTTTAGTAGTGAAGTGGGCACATGTTTAAAATGCAATTAATCATAAAAATGAAAATACATTAAATATGAAGGTACAGGTATTGGGTGGCCGAACTTCTATCAATGTCGCATACAAATTCTCCATAACTGATAACATGCTGTTTTATAAAATTGAAAAGACCCAACGAAAAAAAAAGACAGTATTTTGTTTTGGTTCTTATAGTGTTACAGAACATAAAAAATACAACACTGAAAATAGGAATAAAAAAGATGGGAACGCAGGCACGATTTATCTGTTACCGCAAGCCAGAAAACACATGGCGCCATCTTTTGGTCTTTTCCATTAAAGATAACCTAAAGACACATTGCATGTACGCGGCGACATTGATTAGCAACCATATTGAACCTGCTAAATACCCATAAAATTCTATATCGGGTTTTGAGAGATTACATACTTGTTATTCTTATCAGAGATTAAATAATTTACCGTGGCTGAGATGTTCCATCTTTTAGACCTCGTCTAAGACAGTTGTAAAGGGACTGATCTAGTAAACTAATGTATAAGGACATCAAAATACTTTCCATCTGGCATATTGTCAAAACAACAACAATAATAAATTAGTATGCGCAGTTTCTTTAATATTAATAATTTTAACTTTGTAGTTGTAATTGTATTGTCCAATGCTGTTAGAAAACTATGTTCGTCATTTTAACATCCAATCCAAAAACTCGCTTTAGATGAAGGTAAAATGAACTTTTAAACTGTATACTTTTACGTAATGATTGATACGTAATATTGAGAAGACAATGAAGATTTAAAAAAAGCTTGTAAGATCCAAACATTTTCAAAAAACGATTTTCAGTTGCAAATGAAAACGACACTGTCACTCGAAACACTGTCGTAAGAAATGTGGTCTACTACTATACATTCGACCAAATTTAATATTAACACATAAAAATTTGAACGGCTATAGAAACTATCTGACTACTATGATCATTCATTGATAGTGTTTAACCAATGAAGGATGTTGATCATTTTGTTGAATCTTGATTTATGTCTCAGCCATGTCCTAGTTTATTATTGATTTCTCCTTTGTATTCATCACGCGCTCCATACTCTGATTAGTAGGTTCCGAAATATATCGGAAGTACGTGTTCTGCTCACAACTTATACTATAAAGACGTCATGTCTATTGTTCCTTGCTGCATCCTTTAGTATAATTTTAGTTAAATTTACGCCAAGATGGGTGGCAGGCCATATGATATATAATTGGTATTACTAATATATCAATAAGAGTTTATTACTTTATATGTTAGCAGTAGATACCGGTCGTTTCGAAAAGATTGTGGACAGAATATATAGGTTGATCTGTAGCACCGTCTTCTGTGACTGACAAGCGCATTACAGTGTAAGCTGGAGTGTATGGTCAGTTGAAAAGTGGGTAGGTTGTGCGGATTGGGCGTAGTTGTAGTCGCTTTCTATCAGAAATATTTTATGGCCAGCGATTATTTGAGTAGTAACAATAAAGTCGAGCTTGCATTGCTTATATATATATATATATATTATATATATATATATATATATATATATATATATATATATATATACAACTTGTCTAGTACCATTTCTACGACCATGGCTGAAATATAAACTATCTGTACTACAATAAATTATATGTGTGGCGTATCTAAGCTAAATATAACGTCTTAGAAGTACAACAACAGAACCAAATCATGTGCCTTACAATTTGTTTTATCTGACAAGAATTTTTTTTCTTGAATGATTTGCAGATATAAATCGATATGACAGCAACAAATAGCAGCTTAAGATTTGATATACACATCTAGATAAGTTAATGCATAACAAAAATAGACTAGACCTGTCAGTGTTCTGTGTCATCAAAGGTGTCTCACTTATTTTTATTATAACTAAAAAAATAATATATTTTATGTATGTCTGAAGTTTTACGCAGTCATATCAGAAAAAAGAGATGGGGGTTTATTTCTTTTTATAATTACAATTTCTTGAAAGTAAAGGTAAATGCACATAGATTCTCGGTACACCTTTACATGTTTATGCTTACGTCAGTAGCTAAGAATGCTTCTCGGTACATGTGCGTCCTTCGATGATCGGACTGCATGTTAACAAAGTGATATTATCTATTAACAACAAGACAGCCAGAAATGACTTTTTCTGAACGATTCATTGAATATGTACGATTAAATCTAACTTTAGATGCAATGTTTATGCAACATTTAAAGATACTCGTAATACACCGAACCGATTTTTGAAAGGTCAGGTCCACTCAAATCTAAAAATAGAATTCCCAGTGCTGTCAGCGTATATGACCAATCGGACAATTGTCCCAGGACGGAATTACCCTAGGAGTTCCGATTGTTGGTATTACATTTTGTTATATTTTTCAAAAACAACAACAACAGCATATCGTACAGTGCTTTATAACATTATAAAATTAGCACAACCTATGAGAAGCTTTAATTTTTGGCATGAGATTATCTTAAAAAGAGCAAATACAGTTACAAAACAGAAGAATTCACCTTAAAATATCAACAACAACAACAAACGTTCAGGGGTACAACTTCCGGTGTACATTTACGCTTACCGCCCCTTCTAACCGGGATAAAAAACGGGTCCTAATTCGGTAAATGTCGTTCTATTTTTATATATTTTTAAAAAAGTATTTTTTTGATGTCTAACTTTCATGCAAATATGGTATAAACGACAGATTTTGGCTTATTTATTTTTATATTAAAAATGCTAAACCTTTAACTTAATGTACATGGAGACTCTCTACCTTATTACATGTGACAGTAGATAGGAATGTTCTTCGGTACGTCTTTCGATGTTTGGACTGCATGTTGACAAATTGAGATTACCTTTTAGCAACAAAACAGTCCATAGCCGGAGAAAAAGGTTATTCTGAACGATCTTTTGAGTATGCATGGTAAAATCTGACTTCAGATGCAATGTTTATGCAACATTTAAAGATACATTAACGATTTCTGTAAAGGTCCCCGCAAATCTAAAATTGCATTCCAGTGCTGCCAGCGTGTAGGAATGCTTTTATATCATCCCTGAAGATTTTGTGGTCAATTATGTTTTTGGTCTTAGGATCGGAGGGTTTCAAATTTAATCCCTAGCCCAGTCAGGACAAGTTTTGAAAAGGATCTTATTAAAGATTCGGATGTTTAATTCACTTGCATAAGAGAAACGCTCTGGGTTCGAACGCTAGACCTGACATGAGATTTATTTCCTTGTCAAGACTTAAATTACACGAACATTTAGCATAACTGAATATATATATATATATATATATATATATATATATATATATATATATATATATATATATATATATATATATATATCTATATATATTATGTGTGTTTGTGTGTGTGTGTGTGTGGTGTGTGTGTTTGTGTGTGTGGTTTGTGTGTGTGTGTGTGTGTGTGTGTTGTGTGTGTGTGTGGTGTGTGTGTGTGTGTGTGTGTGTGTGTGTGTAAACCTTCCTATTAATCGATACTTCCCGAATTTTGTGGTTAATCTTTGCCATCTTTTATTGATGGGATAGTCTGTTTGCATTTATAATTATGGGAAATACCTCAGGAGAAACGAGGTTACAACTCTGTAATCTGGTTGTATCACCCATGTCAATGTCAATGACAGATTAACGACTGACAGTTCTAAGACGGTAACTGTTGGTTTTCTTTTTTTGTGTCATGTCTTGTGACTCAACGTTTCTGTCACTTTAACATTTAACATTGTCTTATGCTTGTTACATGTGTAATGTTGATACATATTTTTGGTTTGCAAGTCAACTAAACTTTTGGCTAAATATAAGAAGCCCGAAAAATTTATAAAGAAAACCAGGATTTTCACATTCTGTTTTAGCTCGAAATTTATAAAAAAAAAAAACACTATTAAAATAAACGTATAGTAAAATTGGCGTATTTTTCAAGGAATATGGTGCAATTGAAACAGGGCGTGTCATTTTAATTTAGCCATACATATTTTAATTATTTATAAGTCTCCATCCTTAATTTATGGAATTCCTTCCAGAAAGCAAATTATTATCAAACGATATTAACATTTGATAATGTATATATCTAATTACACTATTTCTAGGTTTAATTAAAATAATTATAACTTATAATTAAATATGTCTTCCTTACATCAAAGATTGCATCTTACAACATGCCTCGCATATCGTATTGAATTGTAAGAATATTCCCTTCGCTTTGTCTTCAAGGCGATACAACGCTTCCTTTGATAACACAGCAAAATAGAAGAATTATCACGGCATATTTCACAACATATATTAGTAGAATCTTATTGAAATGAAACTTATACACGTTACTTTGATATCAATCTTTGAGCTATATATATATTTAAAATGTAATTTTAAATCCATTTGATCCAAATATCATCGACGATAAGTAAGTATGGTTATATGAATAACCATTTTAAAATGAAAATAATGTTACAACAGTGACTCAGCTGGAAAAGATGAGATCTTTTAAAGATTCACTGATTACAAGATATCTAAGCTTTAATAAACTGTACTGGCATGAAGGCTCATGGAGACCTTTTGGTGGCACCAAATGCATAAATGGCAATTGCACTTTAATGCATAATAGATTTTAAGAAAATGACTCATTGTTAATAATAGCATAATGCATAAGCTGATGACAATGAAAAGGTCTCATTTTAAATTGACACTTTAATGCGAAATTAAAGAAAAGAAAACAACTGATTATTGACTTGTCTGATCATAGACCACCACATGAAAAAAAAACTATTCCCCGGGACCCGAATTATAACGAAAACGTGATATATTGTATACATTCTATTTATTTTGTCAGCTCCAGCAAATGTCATAGGGCTCTTTGATCAACTGTTGCAAATGAAGGTATTAATGGTCAAGTATTCCGATTACATAGTTGTGATAGTTGTTGAGATTACAAATGCGTTATTTGTGACTTAAATCGGTGAAAAGCAATATGAACAAATCATTCAACAGCAAACCAACAGACCAGCAAACTAACCAGCTAACAAACAAGCAAACAAACAGTTCATTTCAATTCAAGATATTCCAGCAAACATTACTTCCTTTGTCTTTCTTAATACACATGTATAAGTACACGTACACAGCATCGTTGACAAAACTGCACCTTACCGATATTATCAGTTTCTATGCATTGTACAGCAAAGGTGACGTTTCTTTTGCCTGGTAAGCGCTTTGATCCGTCAATCATAATCGAAGGCTAGTTCAATGCAAAGATTGGGTGGCTTTTTAAAAGATTGTTTTATTTTTGTATCTGAGAAATCCCTCATGATGAGCGAAGTTAAAGTTCTTTAGAACCGGTTTAAGCACCCTAATAGGCCCACTTGCCGACTGACCGTTCCATAGCGGTAAGTGTTGGGTTTGCTTTATTTTGTATTGTCTCGTCACAGATTTATTATACAACTGACTGTCATTGTGAATACCTTTTTGTCATTTGCATTTTTATAATTTAATACGTTTTGCAGTACTCATGGGACCTTTTCATATTTTTATTTGTGGTGATCAGTTAATAATAAAAATATTTGGCAAAAAGAGTATACCTGAAAGTTACCGCCTTTGAACGATCAGTCGGCAATATGGACCGACTGGGATGCTTAAACCGGTTCTACAGAACTTTTACCTCGCACTTCCTGATGGGCTTCTCAAAAGCAAGCAATGAAAAGAAAACAAATTTATCTGAATAAACGATGTCCATGCGCTGGTATTTTCTTTCATAAGTAATAACGAAAGTTGTGACGTCATTGAAAAATAATGTACACATCGTGTTTAGAAGAGGGAGAGAGGTATTAAATTGATTAGAAGAACTGCCCAAAAATTGTTGATTATAAATGAAATTAATTTTTTATATTTATAGTTAGGGCAGATGTACATAACCAACTATAAATTCTTAGACGTGAGTTTTACAAATATATTTATTAAGTGCGTTTAATCCTCTATCTAAGGAATTTCGCGCACAATTATACAACGTCTTTCTTATTTTTAACAACAAATGGATATGTTAGTATTTTCCAAGATGAATTAAGTTAATGGCGTAAAAAATATTCAAATAAAATAAAACATTTTGACATTTTGTTTGTTAAGGCACTCTTTCAGTGCCAAAAGTCGTATGTCTTTTTTTTGTAAATATGAATTACCATTTTAGCCTCACAAGCGTCGTATGTCATTTTAAAATATATTTCTTACAACCAGTTTTTCATACTTGTCTATAATTATGTCCCGTGTTATGTTAGAATCTGAAAGACCAGTATTTAATTACAGTTAATAGCAGAAAATATGAAGCTGACTCTGTGTAAAATTTAACCATATATTTAAACATTTTAGAAACAATATGTACGCATTTATAAACAATAGCTAGAATTCAATGTGTTAATTGTCTATTAGTTACTCGTGGTTAAATATCAAAAGAGATATAATGTATCTAGAATAATTTCACATGTTCTGGACGGATGTGTTTTACATTGCAAACTTGTAAGATTCCAAATTAATGTTTTTGTTTTTAACATATAAGTGTATTTGTTTTTAAAATTCTGTTTAACTGGGTGTTTTAATTATATGAATAATAAAAGAGGAGAAAATTGCATCCCCGCAGGGATATAGCTTATATAAAACGTTGCAAAGTATACACTTTTTGACTTCCCCAAATCACGTTCTCTGCATGTACAAAGATCGTATTTATATATGTATGAATACATGCATTTAAGATAAAGCCATCTTTTGTCCTTCTTTTCTACTTTAACTCCCTGTCTCTTACTCTCCTCTCTATCTGTCTCTCTATGTCTCTGTCTCTGTTTCTCTCTCTCTCTCTCTCTCTCTCTCTCTCTGTATATATATATATATATATATATATATATATATATATATATATATATATATATATATATATATATATATACACACACACGCACGCACGCACGCACGTACGCAAGCACACACACACACACACACACACACACACACACACACACACACACACACACACACACACACAGACACAAGCACACACACACACACACACACACACACACACACACACACACACACACACACACACACACACACACACACACCCACACACACACACACCACACCCACCCACACACACACACACCCACACACACACACATATATATATATATATATATACTCGCAATATATAGTTATAGAATCTTTTCTGATGACAAGCTATGGCATTGTAAATAAAAAATCTTTCACTTGCAAATCCCTATTTTGCTGCCTTTTTGTGATGCTTTCTATAGCGATACAGCAATGCTGTCAGTGTTTGTCTTTGTTTCTCAATTATTGCCAGTTTTGTGAAGCGTTCACTATTAATCATAATCGGTTGTTGCCAGAATTGTAAATTAGTATATTAAAACGTGTCACGTTTCGAAGACTGGTGTAATACACACCATATTATGCAGTCATAATTGATTTAACCGGTTGATCCCACGTGAGGGGTATTAATATATCTTCCATGATAAATGAAAAATATTGCCAAGAAAACGCCAAGAAAAAATTGAGTGGGAACTCAAATGAAGCATTACCATTATTCTCAATTCAAGCATTATCATCACTCGCCGTTCGTTCGAACTATATATAGTTCCACTTGAATTGTTTTGACGACTGAACATCTATTATAACACCCATCCTTCGTAGCACCTATCCTATATAATAAATGTATATCATTTATTGGGTAGTATTCGTATAAACAGGAGCCTTAGCAGTGCTCCTATCACTCCATTAATGAACCTGTTGAAACTATAGTGAGATGATAGTAACCATCGATGTGCCGTGGATTACAAAGGAGAACAGGAAAAGAGGAGTTGTAGCATCAGTTGTTAGACAGACAGAGTGACGTGTGGAACACTGGAACACGGATAGAGCAGAGAGAGGTATTGCAGGACTTATTGTTGCTTCTCTACTGTGTAGTGTTACAAAGAGATGGCTCTTGATAAGGGGAACTTTCGGAATTTTAACTTGTATATTTCTGCTGCAAAACTTATTTAGTGGGCACTCATATGAATTATCTTGATAAAAAAAGTTGTATGAGTACCCACAACATAGAAGTCATGTAAGAATTATGGGATTTATTGCTCGTTAAAGTTTGATTTACTCCTCTTATTAGAAGCACTAAAAGAATATATGTTTTGGTGTTTTAAAGAACGGTATAATGTAAAACAATATTTCATAGCTGAAAACATGAACAATGTCGAACTGAATTGTGTAATTTTCTATAATTGTGAAAAATGTTAACAAATCAACTTTCATGAGCTTCTTAAGTTAAACGTAAATATTGGTTCCATATTAGTATTCATTGTTTTGGTTCCATGTCTCATGATGGAATAGTTTCTTTTACATTGTTTGTCTTTAAAAACACTTTAGGAAGTGCTAGATTTGGGTTCTTCATCTTCCCAAGTTTAAACAGACCATTTACCGACTGACCAATCCAATGCAGTTAACTTTTTTTCTCTGTATGCGTGCAATGTCTCTTCTAAGTGTTCCACAATTTATCATTCACTTGTGACGGTACGTCTTTGTCTAGTAGTACTTCATTTTAATGGTTTAACTAATTATCATAAGACCTTTCCACATTTTCCAATCAAACCGTGGACACAGGCGTATATACAACATTTGCTTTTTATTTCAAAGGACAAACCATATAGTGTTGAAAGGAAAAACAATATTGTAAGCAAAGATATTTGTTGTCTTCAGTATAACATACTTTAATGCCTTTTAATGTAGAAAATAAATCCCTGTTCACGTACGAACAAACAATATTGCTTTGATTTGCATAAACTTAATTGTTTTGTCTTTAAATTGTTTTGACCATATTAATTGTTCAAACTAGTATTAAAGTGAAAACATTTTACTCATTTGCTGTTTAGCATTTTGCAGCATACGGTTAAATTTATTATGTTAATATAAAAAACGTCATGTTCATTAATTGAACATTTTTGTATTGAAATTTTCAGTCTTTGACTAGTTATGTAAACAACATAGTCGCATTAGACTGTTAAACAATAATTTTACGAACAAACGTTATAGTGCTAATTAGCACATACTCAATTGTTTAGTTTGTCAGCATGTGAACGACATCGCATTTAATTCTTTTTATTTTGTATTTGTATGGAACTATCTGTATCATATTATAAAGTTAACTATTTCTTTTATGTTTCTATCAATGCGCATTATCGTATTTATTTTATAAGATATTGTACGCTTTTATTTGCATAAACTTTATTTAGATCTGGATTTAAAATTATATATATCAAAAGTACAGGGATTAGGTGTATTTATGATTTTTATCATGAAAAACACGTCATGATTCTGCCTTTTTACATTTCAATTAAATAACATGTATTCTAAAGCAAACGGCTCCAAAAGCTACCTTTTCATAATACTGACCATCTTTAAAGCCTTTACCCACAAGCTCAATTCATTCTCCTTTTGTGCGACATTTACTTTCATGCTGTGTTTTTTTTTCGAATAGTTATATAATAATAAACAATGTTTTTATCAATCCATACACTATTTATTAACAATATGCGAGACAATGATAGGTTCATTTGCTTTTATTCTTCATTCTTCATTAATTTATTCAACATTTTTGTCTGCGAAACGTTAATATTATTTCACATATACATAACAGTAAATTTATCTCAAATATAACACTTGATTTTATGCTACTTTGGTATATTGTCCAAAAACACTTTATAAGAAGTATATTAGACCGATAATCTTACAAATGTTTCGTATAACTGCATTATTCATTTAACAATATTGTTATGCTTTCTTTAGTTTATTATTGGGCATCAATTATGTTTCACAGGTCATGTTGGTCGATCTCGTTTTCGATTAATAAACACGTTACTTTTTTAAGACATAAATACATTTTTAATTTCAGGAGACAGTTTGGAAAGAATCTCCCACAGAAAGGATTTTTCTTTGCTTTAGTGATTTAGATGTATCTATCAAAACACATTAAGCGCACGAACATTTTTTCATACATCAGGATTAACAGTGGTAAATAAAGTAACATTGGACAACCTACAAGACAACAAAGAAACAAACAGCAACGTTAAAAAGGTTAAAGGGATATTATTAATTTGTGAGACAATAACGAAAGAGTTAGTTTTTTTGAATATCCAAAATACCTCAAGTTATTAACCTGAAAAACATTATGAAAATGTCGGTGATTTCGGATGGAAAAGCTATCACATTATGTGTCAGAGTGTTCTGGTTGGCATCGATTTCAAGCATTCTCCTGGCGTCGCCATCTAAAGGTAAGTGTATGTAGTTCTCTTCGTCCCTCTTGCTAATACTCTTCTTTTGATTGCATTGCTTACCCTGTGACAACTCCAAGTTTTAAATACCATACATAAATCTTCTGACACGAAACCATGTTGCATGTTGTTATAAACTCTCTACTGAAATTAAGGAGACGTCGCAATAAGGTGTTCTGTCAAAATTGAATTTCTCACTCGTGCACAAATCAAAGTTTCAAATGTCTGACAAGAAACCATTGCGCTTCATACACTCTCTTGAAATAAAAGTGACGTCACAATTAGGCGTCATAATGTTATGTAATTAAATAAAAATACAGTTTATTAGGTTATGTATGTATGAACAGAGTGTACCCCTTTTAATATCATGCACAGTCAACTCAGTGTTTACTCTACAAGACTCATGTTAATGTATTTTTCAAAGGAATGACTGTATGTACATGTAACTTATACTAATGTCAAACGAGATAGAACGAGAACTAGTTTTGTGCGGAAACACCAAATATAAGCATCCTTCTCTTTTCCATGTGTCTTGTAATTTCTATGGCTTTGTACTTTTTCAAGATAATGTTTAACTTGCTATTGGTAAGAGAATGGCAAAACGTAGAAGTGACGTTAAAAATATTTAAGAGTTCAAATAATTGTATGGCTAGATATGAGAGGACGTCGGTTTGAAATTTTCGTTTTTAGTGTTTTGAGGATGAAGATGGAACGAGTATACGTTTAGTAGCACCATGAAGGAATAGGAAAAAACGAAAATATCCTATCACAATTACCACAGATAGTAAATATGTAAAAGTTAAAAGAAACAGAGAGACGAGACATTACACACAAAAAGGACAAGCTTAAAACGGTTAAGTCGGCCAAAAGACCGACTAGGTACGTAGCTTTAATCTGGCTCCATGCTCACATTCCAAGAGGGATAGATTAAAGGTTGTCCAGTTATGAAACAATGTCAAAATAAAAACAAATAAAAATGAGATTCTAATTGTCACAGGTTTGACCTGCAGACCAACCACACATAAGTACATTGTTCAACGATACATTTGATCGATCAATCAATTTATAACCTTTATACTTGTTCCTTTTGGCAATGAAAACGGCCAAGAATGATTATACATGGCTTGGTTTGACAATGCTTTAATCAAACCAGCTTTAACATAAAATATGTACAGCATAGTAATGAGAGGAATTCACGTCATTTGAAATGTAGATATTTTGGCCAACCTTTTGCACTTGCTACATGTATGACCTGACACTACTTTGTTCTATAAGAAATAATTTTCAACAAAGGTCTTTTAACGCTAACTTGAAAACCATCTGGAGTAAAACCTTTGTTCTCAATAGGATTGGCAAATGACTTGGTATAATTGCCATTATTGACAACCGCTGAGCAAACGGACACATTTCTTTGCAAATTTGACACCACCATTTATCATTTTACACTTTTACACGTTTACACGCCAAGATAATGGCACGCAATAGTCACCTATGGCTTTATATCTTATGTAGACGAGTTCAAGTAAGTTGTTGCGTATAACCGTGCTAATATGTTGCTGAAAAAGAGTGAAAGCGATGGAACCAATTTATTACTCAAAAACTCCTCATCCGCATGGGTTTGAGCCCCGAAATATTCAAGTGACCGGGTATTCCGATCTTTTTCATAAAAACAGACCAACGCATTTTAGTGTTGAATAATCGAAAAACGTTTAATATCATTTTTTTTATTTATTAAATTTAAACGTTGACGAGTTTCCTTTATCATATAACTTTGAATTTCCTGTGTTGAAATAAGTTTGTTATTTATTTACGAAGCAGTTTATGCTACACATTTTAACAATAGAAACGATGCAAAAGCGATGCATATCAGCTTTTACAACATGAATGTCTCCGCAATATCCCATTGTTAAACACCTAACCGATTTTGAAATTAGATTTGTTTTCAATCCCTGTTACCCATGATTCAATTTATTCAAGTATACGATCGGCTTTTCCAAAAATTCTGAAATATTACTGAATAAAATGTAATAATATCTCTTTTATGGGTATGTATTTTCATATACTATCTACAGATGAAAAAAATATCATCCATTTGTTTTATTGATGAAGTGCTCAATAATAAATGCCTATCTTATCCTTATACACAACATACAAATGACACGCTCTAGATAGTTTCAATAGTGACATACCTCTTACAAAATGCAATTTTTAATGTGGATGATTGTGAAACGGGCATAACAGGAAAGTGAAATCTCACCTGTTCTATGATAAACTGAATAATCATGCCACGGATAAAAGTGTAGCTAGCAATTACAAAAGAAATAAAAAATATAAGTAGCAAACGTTAACAGGAACTTGCGGCGGTTTGGCGAGGTATCATTTAACAAGAAACCGGTTATGCCGATATTGACAATTCAACTTGTAATTACAAAACAGATGTAGCAGACCTCAAGGAAGAACGTAGAGTAGCAGATAGTCTAGTCTTACCTATCTGAATTATCTCCCTTTTGCTTCCACATACACTCAATGAATCGACAATGTTAGAGTGTGTCATGTTCCCAGGAGATGCATCTTCATGCTTTACATAATGTTCAAAGCGGCGACTTGGATGCCGCAGATCCGTGATCTTTCTTGTTCACTTAGTATGAATAAACCAGATCCCTGTCAATGAGGAAAATATCATTGTGGACTGTAAATAGATACACTAATGCTGTTTTACGAATAGCTTTAGTTTACAGCTGGGCTATCAGTAACGTTATCCAAGCACAAATTTCAAACATGTATTTCCGCCGTTTATATGTTTACGTTCTTCCCAGTCATCGCCCCAATACGTTCGTGAGTATCAAACTCAAGCAGCAGCATTTATGTTGAGTTTATACTGATTTTGCATGATATAACATATTATCACCAAGCCATATTACATACTGCCTTAACATGGATGAACCAGTACGATATCGACTATTATAAACTAATAGTCGGTTATGCTTTAATTGGTAAAATAATTTTCTTTCTTTTGATAAAAATACCTGATGTGAACGTATGATATCGGGTTTTATCGCTAATCCCCATCATGCAGTTGTTTCCAACGTTTTCTGATTAGGAAGATTGTCAGTGCGATCGTAACTTCTCGTTTGTTTTGCTTCCGTCTTACTAAATCATACAGTTCTTTTACAGATGAGTTCCGATTAAACAGACTATCAGTTGAATCGTAACTTCTCGGGGGTTTCCGTCCTACATAATCATACAGATATTTAAAAGATAAGTTCCGATTAGACAGACTGCCAGTTGAATCGTAGTACCTCGTTTTTTTCCCCAACCTATTCCTTTTTTCCACAGAAGAATTTCAGTTGAGTAGATTGCTAAGGCAGCCATGATGTTTGGTATAAAACATCATCTTTCATCATACCTTTATATGATTTGTTATGGACACGAGCGCATAGTAAATGTTGCTATAAAAATATGCGTATTAATATAGGTCTTCCAGGAAGTATAAATGAACGATAGAGTTTTACACCAACATATGCATAATCAGAAACATGCCATAAATCAGTTTAATTTAGACTGAAACTACTTTTTATTATTTTCTATTTTCAATGATTGATACCTTTAATGCAGATATTATGTCGATATAAATTATCGTAATGTGATAATGTCAATATTATTTAGAACTTTATATTAGGGTTGTCTTAAAAATAGTTGACTCAAACATATAATACCTCATTGACTTTTACGTATCATAATGTTATTCCGGCTTTACGTGTACGTACGTCTACGTATGTGATTGAATATTATGTTTTGTGGTAATTTATAATGTTATAAAACAAAGGTACACATCAATCTATACATAGGGGGTGGGGGAGGTGTGTGTGTGTATAAGTGTGTGTGTGTGTGTGCGTGTGTGTGTGCGCGCGCGCGCGTGTCTGTGTGGAGTGGGTGGGGTTGTCGATAGTTTCCGACATCTTCAACCCTGGATTAAAACTTAAACAATTTTTAAATAGACTTGAGCAATGTACATATTTATTTCCACAAAACATTTCTAAGACTGAATAGCAACCACATTACATCACATTACTTCAAATAAGAATCCTATAATGAAGAAAAAGAAAATTGTTATTATTCCTTTCTATCAAGGCATTGTGTTTGGCGAGATAACTGACAAATTTAAAGGTGTCGTACCATGATATTTTAATTCAATGGAAAATTAACAACTCCATAAACTAATTAATTAAATGCTAATTTAGCTTTCGACGTGAACACATTATGAAACCCACATCTGGAATATTAACCTTGATTTAAGATTTAATTATTATTCATTCTTGATTTGTTTTTCCTGAGGACTTTTAACCATAGTAAGTGCAAGATAGCAACAGCGGTTTATTTTTGTGTAGAACATTAAGATATTCCGCAACATATCTATTTTAACGGTAATAAAGAAACAATCAGTCTTATTTAAGGTTGTGACAAAAAATAATAAAAGATTAGTGCGGTCATTAAAACACTTTTTGAAAGCACTCACTAGAAAACTTACAAGAAGATTCGTAGGTTTTCTTTAATTTGTGTTGACTTCATAATCTAATTAATATTTCTCGAGCATTGTAATCATTTTTAAACGTTGTGTGGATTAATTGTTACAAACTTGCCAATATTTAACGAGCCTCTAATGGAAACGTACATAAAATGATACAAAAGTAGAAATGTTATTAGGTAGAGGTAAAAATAGAAGTATAAACCAACGTGAGATTGAACGTTCTTTACCATTCTCTGTCTTGGCGGTTGTCAATTATAATGGCAATTGTTTTGATTGAGGGGAATCATTACCACGGACTGGTTTAACTGGGACAAAGCTTGCGATGGTACTCGCTTCCTCTGTACATGTTTACACTCTGGTCATGAGACTTTTATCTCCTATACAAGTTGTACATATGTGTAATTTTAACGTACATAAATGGTATCGTGTAACAGCTCTTACGGTTCTAGAACTGTACGTCATCGCATGGACTGCCTTCTCATTTGGAACTGTTATGTTGTTATGTTGCCGAGGCTTTTATCTCCAATATATATGTTAATTATTTATTATAGTCAGTGTTATTTTGTATGTTTATAGTAATATTTTATCAGTTTTAACTGTTGATGTAGGTGCTGGCTGTTAGTTGTCTCACATTGAATAGGATATTTTTATTTACATTTATTCTTTTGTAAGAAGAACATCCAGGAAATGCGAGGACGGAGCGCTGAGTCCTTTTGTCCACTGTCCGTTAGTATTTGATGAACTTTCGTGTAGTCTTGTAATGCCTTGTCTCTGTGTTTTGTCACTTTTGCATTTACTCTGTAAGTCTTTGTCTGTTATAATATCTGCGGTAATTCTCACAGGATTTCTTTTGACAGCCACCAGCACATAGGATCTGCAAAAACATGTCACACTTCAAATTGTTCTTAAGCTTATATTTTGACGCAGATGTATTCTGTTAAGGCATTATATTGAACTTCATCGATTATAGAGACCATCGTGTATTAATATATTTCTCTGATTTGTAAGAGTTTCTGGTAAATAATAATGAAAAGTTATAGAAAATATCTCTATAATTCTTTTTCTTCTTGTATCATAATACTTTATAAATAAATGAGATGACAAAGTCAGCGACACTAGGAAGACTTGCTATAGAATACTATAATATTATTAACTGACTATATCATATCCAGCTAAACCGAAACAAATAGTAACTGACTGTCAAAACTTCACATTCCATAAAAAACAACAGTTTTGTTGATATTTAATTTGTTTACTAAATGACTTCTTTCCTTGTATTATAGTCGAATCATGCACAGAAAAGGGCTTCCTGTGTGCGTATTTGTTATGCAGTAGCATTAATCATCAATCCGTAGCCAAGATCAACGTTTTAGAATTATATACACACATTAAAACAAAACTTTACAGAAAACTCAGAAGAAAAAACAAACAACGAAATTTATTGTGTATGTGTCTGTGTGTGTGTGTGTATGTGTGTGTGTGTGTGTGTGTGTGTGTGTGTGTGTGTGTGTGTGTGTGTGTGTGTATGTGTGTGTGTATGTGTGTGTGTATGTGTGTATTTCTGCTTGATCTTTTGTTCTGCTTGCATGCATTTTAGATAGACGACTGTCCTATAAAATATGACATATGGGTTAGGAATAGAATAATGGTCTGTATGCTTAAGGCCAGCATCAGCCGTTACAGATGAAATCTATCACTGAAAAATAAACCTCAACACACTTTAGCGAAAGCAATTTGATATCTTTATGAGAATGTCCCATTAGACTCAAGTCCTATGGCTCAATATTCACCTGCTGAAGCTGTTTTAAATCAGATTATATTCATTTTGTTTCTACTCACAACCTAAAAGGAATCACTACGTCTTGTCACAGACTCTGCATCATGTAGCGTATGACTTCATCTTACAGCTACTGAACGGAGCGTACTGATCAGAATCTAGTCTGTTTGTGTAGGCATGGTCAGTTAGTGGTTAAAAGACCAGCAGGCTAGGAGCTTAATGCCACAGCCGCTTTTAAAACACATGTTCTCGACCAGGCAGGTATTGTTCTTCTTTAACCGGAAATCAATATCTAACCACGTGCCTCTCTCTAGAAATCGTTCAGCCATCCTAAGATGAAATAACGTCTCATTGACATTTACATGATATATGTTCAGCATACAACTGAATTATTGTAAGTAATTTTAATTATCAAACATTTTCCCGTGGGTCATTAAGGTTCAATTTAATTATTTTCTTTCTTAGTGGATCTAAATACTATTAATCAACTCTTAAAGTTTGACTATTTGACAAGTTGATAATAGATCTTATTTGAAATGTCTGAATGGTTGGTGAAAATTAATCATATGTAAATGACCAAAAAAGATACAAAGGCAAATGAAAGTGGAATTGTAAAGTCTTTTTAAGAAAAGTGTTAAACAAAACGAAAATGAGCAAACCATGTTTCAGTAATTTTGGTGTTTAAACGATTAACTTTTTTTTTGCCATGAGATCTTCTATTTTCGGTGACTATCTGACCGACAGTAGCCCGTTGACTTTAGAAGAATTGAGGAAGTTAAATTCCTGAGACATGGTATAAAATACTTTGGGACATTCACTCCTTTCCTCAACGATTTTGATGCCTTTCTACATATTTGTATATTAATGCAAATAAGTATCAATTGTTATGATTTACACATACACATTTTTATCTTCTTCTTTGACCCTTTTATATTTTGAACCTAATTATGTTAATTTGCAAATAAGCCTGTATTTAAAACTTTGCCTAGTCAGCTAGGAGCAGCTGTTATCTCCAGTCACCCCAGTGATTCGTAGGGTTCTGTGGAGAAAACGCATTCTTACCAATAAACACATTTACATGTAAACCAGTACATATAGTAATAGACAGTTCCACATCCTTAGTTCCTGTTGATGTCTGCTCACAGTTGAAATGGAGATGCTTAATTGCAAACTACACCTGTACACCACGGCTGTTTCATATATTTACACTTGTTTGCAGTTGTATATACTTTGTACGCTGGAGGTTGCCTTAAGGATTTTCAATGTTCGCTTGTGAGCAATTGTAAGTGTTAAAGGAATTGCCACTGTCTGATTGGTTAAAATCAGGTGCTTTGGAACGGTCCATTGTTGTAGGATCCTATGCACTTTTACACCCAGTATACAAACACCCCTGTATTTGCTAGCTTCCACGTGATCTCTTCTAGGCGAAGTAGGCGCCACTTTAAAGAAAATACAGCACAAATAACACATTGCATTTTAGCTAAAGGGTCTTTCTTTGTATGCATGTTTTATAAGTAAACAAAATTATGTTATTATTCCATATTCCATGTATCTATTGCCCCCAGAAGGTCTATGACCTTCTGGATTGTTTGAATAAACTATCTATCTATTTTTTACCTTTCGTCTGAATTTACTTCTTTTTAGATGCAAAAAATTAAAGTGAAAAGATCTTTCAGCTGACCTGATGTACACCGGTGGTACTATGGCGGTATTGGCATTGGCCATCCTTCCCCAATAGTTTGCGAACGTAGTAATGTAGTAGTGTGGTATTTTATACTTTCACTGATTTGTAAAGTTGTAAAGTTGGTTGTATATAGTATATAGCAACGTGTATTTATAAGAATATATAAGACAAAGTCCTATGAGCATTGCAACATATACAAAAAAAGAAGACACAACACGCCAAATTTAAAAGTGAAAACAAATCTGTGACGAGTCATTTAACAATAAGAGCAAACCCGGTTTTTACAGAGCTCTAACCTCGCACTTCCTAATGCGTTTCTCAAATGTAAGCAATGAAAAGAAAACCGACCCATTTGAATAAATGTCCAAGCGCTGACGTTTTGTTTGACAAGTTATGACGAAAGTAGTGACGTCATTAGTCTTTATTAGGCTCATTGTAATATATAGTGTGTTGTATTCGTGTTCGTTCTGCTTACATATGGGTTTTTTCTTAATGCACGGAGACCAGGAGATTATAGCCTAGCTGACATAATATTTGTATTGCTGCGTTGTATTAAAACACAAAACAAATCCTATATGGGCACAAAACAGCATGTCATCGATTCATCAACCACTGAGTTATATAATATTATTTGAGGTTTGCTTGAGAGAAATTCTATCATTGCCGAAGGTGATGTTTTAATCCAAATTGTTGACTCTGTTTTCCTCACAATGCATTGCTGTAATGTTATTAGCCGAAGCATTGTCAAATATGATAAATGAAACAGTACATAATGACGAAACATTGTCATAATATGATGCATTTTCAGACACTGGAACTATAAAATGTGTGAAATTCATCAAGGCGTTTTCAATCTAGCATCCTTGGTCTTGCTGACAATTTTTTTATCTTTATTAATGACTATTCATCACGACAAATGCAGTGGTATTTACTTTCGCGAAGAACAGAAATATTTAAATTGCTTAAAGCTCACATAAACAATATTAGAAGTGATTATTGCTTCATAAAGAAATGTGATCTGTTAATTTATGAATCAAGAATGAATACAAAGTGCATGAATATAAAGAAAAATGTTGAAGTAAAGACATTCTAGTTATATATCCTGTCTGTTTACTTACAAAAATGTAATCGAGATACAAAAGCTAGTATAATCAACTAGTCATTTAACAATAATTCAAACATGGATATAATATACTTAAGCACTGACCTAATAGTGCATTTTATAGTGTTTTGTGACAAGATTAAAAAGGCGCCACAGAAGCCGCTTACAGTAAGCAACGTGTACATGTTTAGAAACCGAGTTTGAGTATTTGTCTAAATTTTGAGTGAATTTATATTTAAAATTGGTTTTCATTTAACTAAACTACGTAGTCTGGTTACAATAATAACATTGCTCAAAATTTTTAAGCTAACACAAAAATGGTTCCCACAGGAAATGCATCACGGTAACTTAGACAAATTATAAGTTAGATTGCGCAAAGTCAACATTTGAAACACTTTTGTACAGCCTTTTCTGTCTCTGGGGATATTCATAAAACAATTATTGTTGTTACACTTGTTACAACACCAAGTCTAGAAATAACACTATTTAAAAAAGGCAGCACACTTTCATTAAAGTCTATTTAAGAAAAGAATTGAACCAACCCATCGGCTTGACCAAATATAAAGCTAAAACCACTAGTAAAACACAATGAATCAAGGAGATTGGAATAGAAGAAATTCCAGCAACGGTCTTACAACATCGAGTACTAAACTTCCCAATACTTTTCCATTGGTATTATGAGGTCTTATACATGTAGAAAGGTTAACAAAATATTCCATAATATTTTAGACAATAATTAAATTGCAAGTTCAAATCTATACAATGATAAGGAAAAGGAGTATATATAGTCAGTATGTGAAACTATTTAAAATGACCTAGCTTTAATTATAAATGAAAATGATACATATCTAAAAGCTCTCAGTTATTTATGTAGGTATATTAATTTTGAAGAAAAAATCAAACTAATTACGTCATATTTTTATAGTTTTGACATCTTTTTATTTAAATTCCACAAAACAACTCACACAAATAAGTTTTTACATACAAAATTCGATAATGCATCGTGAAAGAAATCTATTTATGTATACAGTCCGTGGAAGTATGAACATGTATATACGCCTGGTTACATGAATTCAGTACACATGTAGAGCTTGGAACAACGACGTGGATTGTTGATGTCCATAACGAAATATACAGGTAATTGTGATTTAATGTGATATTCGACAGTTTGGCAGAGTTTTTTTTCTCTCTCATGCAACCCAAAACATTATTATCCTAAAAATACACGTAATATTTCTCTCTATTAATGCTCTTTGTCTTTGTAAAATGAAAAGCAGAACACCCCACTTCATCATTTCAAAAAGTATAACCTACTTGAGCCATGCTACACAGTAAGGTATTTTAAACTAATAATACCATGTGTCCACTTATTTTTGAGAACATGTTATTCCGGTTAAACAGGTCTGGTGTCAATTTTTAGCTAAAATGCCCTTCGAGCTTATTTATAGATTTGGGAATAAAGGACATTAAAAGCAAAATATTTCACGATGTGTACTTTTAATAATTTAGGTAATGTCAAAATCAAAGTGAGCTTAAAAGTAAGAAGTCACGTGACTTTCTTAAAATAACTTTAAATGGTTAAATGTGTAGCTTGACTCAGATGGGAAATGCATGTTTGTTTTGACGAGTGGATGGTTATGTTACACATTTCAGTAAGATGTATGACATCAACAAGCATTATTTTGCGGGATCTTTTGGGGTAAATACATGGTTGTTTGAGACAGACAAATCTTGTCCAAACTGGTGGATACCACTTTTAAGTCGACACGATGTCTCTTTAGAAAAAGAGTATCTTTATTATTTTAATGTAACTAAACATGGTCAAACTGGTTTTCCACTACAATTAGAAAACATCATTGCATGTGAGTAAACAACGACACTGTTTGCCTAATATGTATATACCAAATCATTCAAGCTTTATTCGTTTTTTTAACTTAATCTAAAAAAATGTCGCAACATGAGAGTTAACTTTTATTTTTTTATCTTTTTCGTTTGATCCATTTCACGGATTTGAGCTATAAGTTCTATTCACCGAATATTGCATATATTTCCCAAGACGTTGAACGTCAACAGAACATAAGCATTTTGCGACATCCTTGCTAGTTGCAAGCCGGAACAGATTTTTCTGTTTTTGTATATAACACTGTAAACTAATAGTAAAGCGTTTTGTTTCTCAATTTCAGTTTAAAGTAGTTCCAAATAGAAACATGTAGATTTTATACTTGCCCAACCTTTCTTTGATCAAAGGGCCAATATATCTGACTTAAGTTGTATAAGTGTTAGTAACAGTTGACAAACGTTGTACCGACTTTATAAAATACAAATATTTACCTTTCCAGTGCTTATCGCTACAAAAGTAAACATAAAATATGTTCAATTTTCAGTCAACTACTTAGCGACGTAGAATTTCTCTTTATCGTCTTACTTTGCCTGTTTGCGGAGGCTGAATTATTTTGCGGACATTTAATTGTTGAATAAACATTAACTCTGCAATAAAGTAATGTCAAAGAGCAGGCACATTAGTTAAAATTAGGAACATCAAGGAGGCAAATGAGTTTTATATATTTCGTGTAATCGGACTTACCATTTTGCGGGTAAGTATTAGTATGACCTTGATCAGGCGATCCAATTATCGACAGTTAGCCCCAATCTCCTTCGCAGCAATATCCACTACTAATGTTCGGAATATTAAGATCTGTGCCGGTGTGGGTTTCTCTCAAATTCAAGAGCTAAATAACGCTTGGATTTTTGTGTATATAATTGTTTTGTTTAAATAGTACAAATGAGACAAATACATACAATTACACTGAAGAAATAATACAACACTATAACTTACATCTGTCTGACGTCATATTTAAGGAAGTGACATGTTTCGTCATTCAAAGTATATATTTATATCAACATCCCAGTTTTCATCATCGCAGTCACACTTGAATATAATTGGCATCCGCGATGAATCGTGGTGAATTATAAGGAATGCATCCAAAATCTGTCCATGTGCTGAAGTCACAACTTCTCGGTGGTATCCGGACTGTCCATTATGGTGTTATAAGGCGGTACAGATTTCGCACCACTTTAACAAGACATGGGTTTTAAAACCAACGTTCGTTTAATATTTCTTACATAGGGACCTATTTGATTATATTATTACATTTAACGCATTTTGACGATTTCATTAAAAGGGCCAGAAGCTTATGTCATATCCATAAAAAGGCCTATTTTTCAGTTGTCTTAAGGTCAAAATTTTCATCTTAAGATGATATATTCCTTGTCTTCCGTCATTGAGGCGTGCTTCAGATAAACATTTATTATTTACCGGAAGTAAATGTCATGTTGTTTTGTTCATCATATGCATCAATGCTTCCTTGTAATATATTGTTTTGTTGTACCACAGAATGGTTGAAGTATATTAGCAGATCGAAGCAAACAAAAAGGAGGCCATAATTGAAAACGTGTATACACGATGTCACATTGCTATATCTGACGTCACGTAACAACTCACCCGGAATAGCCAAATCAAATTAATTTTACTATTTACACGTGTAACGTTATACTCGCACGCGCCGTTCTCCATGAATGATGTCTTCCAGTGGATTGTTTGTGTTTTGTTTGATTTTTTTAATTCAGTGTATATCTCTTTTGTTTATTCTTTTTATTTTATTTTGTAAATACATTCTTAACCTCCTTTACAGGAACGTTTACATGTACATGTAAATCAGTTCTTTTGCTATGCGGACAGAAAACGCGCTTGTTTTTTATACATCGTACCGTACAAGTATGGTCATATTGGCAACGTCAAGCTAACTTTTGGTGACGGCTGACCTTTACTGATGTCCGGGTAAAAATACAATCGGAACACCTCGGATAATTCACGAATCATTTCTCGAATGTATGTAGGTAGTCGGATTACCTCGGCCATTCCCTTAATGGGACTTCTTTTGTGACAGACGTCAATACAAAGATGGTAGCTCGGATGACATCTCACTATAGTAATATGTCTGTAAAATTTTACTTTGTGGCTGCTTTAAGTTTAAATCATCCAAGTTTAATTTACCCAGCGCAGCAAAGACACAGCTGTCAAACGACTCTATTGTTTATTTTTTGTGCGAACTACATTTTAAGCATGTTCTTCCGACTTCCGGCGAACAAAACGAACGTGATTTCATTAAGTATGATTGCACCAGATACATCCGAGGGATGATTGACCCGAGGACGGAATTACCCGAGGAGTTCCGATTGGGTAAAAATACTGTTTTGTTAGGTGGTGAAACGGGGACTCGAACCTACACGGTGAAGGACTAAGGAGTTACAAGTCGGCGAAACTAACCGCTCGGCATCGGGCTCATTATATGTGAATAAATGAAAACTTTCTACATAAAGACGATTGCTCGTAAAATATGTAAATGGAAACCGCGATTTTAAATACAACTTAAAATTAAAGGTATGGTTATTTAAAAAAAATATTTTTGTAAATATATAAAACATCAGATCTGTCGCAGTTTAAAAATAGACGCACACTTAACAAAATAAATGTATCTGATACCATATGAAAGTAGTCGATATGCCAACTATACGATATAAACCCATTTAGATACTCAATGTCGGTTATTTTAGATGTCTCATCCTTGCTGCATTCATTTTCATTCGAATCATGATTCTAATAGTTCCTTACATGGAGAAGGCGACCATGGTTGTATTAACAGCAGCGGATGTCACCATAATGGATCCAAACATCATTTTAAAGGCATTGATCAAAGCAAGAAATCGATCGGGGGGCCCGAATTCTGAGTTAAGATGTTCTCATTGAATTGAAGAGACAATTCCAATCCAATTTCACGTAAGGTTTCAATTAATTCTCCGTCAACCTGATAACGAGGGGCTGTCATAATCACCTAAGACATCGACATTCCTGTCTGTTAAAACAATGTTCACACATCTGCAATGATGACGGAAAGGCTCCAATGTCGAAATTACTTTTAGCACATGTATTTTGTTAAATGTTTAATTTCCTTGTTAGTCTTAAGCTATATAGGCTATTCAATATAACACATATAATGCATATAATGCAAAGTTAGCATACATGGCTACTTGAAACTTATTTGATATTGTAATAATTTTAAGTTATATGTTATATGTCTTTTTGTTTGATGATTTTAGTTCTATAATAAAAAAAACCATTTCGGCGCCGTGTAACCGATCAAGTGTCCGTGTGCCATAAAATCTAAAATACAAGATATTTTTTATTGAAATTTACTTGCTTATTGTTACTTGCTAAAATGCGTGTATTGTGTTTTGCTTACTCACAATATACTTTATTCGTCAGCAAGAAACATATCATTATTTAGTTATGTGAGCATGTAGTAATTAATTAAATTATTAACCTTATTTTAGCTGAGTTAATTGTACTAAGATTAATCATAAAATGATTATTCTTCTCGCGTAACGAATCAGCATACCAATATCCTTGAAGTGACTTTTTCAATTTACATCATTTAATTAGTTGTTCCTTTGAATCTGCTTACCCTGAGTAAAATAATATTTTTGTAATTTACTCCAAGTATTTGTAATACGTAAGTCAAGAAGGTTCACTTTATATTGTCAATATCTTCGTGTCTTTAATGACGACTGATCTTTGCACACTGATGTCTATCAAAGATGCATTTAGATGTATTGATCACAACATGAGGTGCATTTGAATATTGGTCTTTGTGACCCTAAGAAAACCCCATACATCAAATACTTATTTAGCGAAAATGCGATTGTGTGTACAAAAAACAGGCCCAGTAGAAAAGGTAATGTGTTTATTATGCCAAACACGTCTGAGGATCATAGGAGAAAGTCACCAAATGCTTCGTTTATTACAAAGTATAAAAACAAAAACAACAACTAAATATGATGTTTGAATAACATATATGAAATATGTTTTTCTAAATGTAAGTTATTTACACATAAAAAATCAGGCGATAATCGTCCTGTATTTTTTGTTAGAAATCTGGCATGATCTATTTTTTTCAATGGAAAGACGAGACTTACCTCGGTTTCAATAATCAATGAAAATGCAGATCGTCTATACTTCCTGATGGCACTTCTTGACCTGAATCGATTGCAAGATCATAAATACTTTTGAAAAAAAAAAAACACTCATGATATCGGAATTAATTTCCGAAAATGTATTATTATAATTAAAAAAATGGAGTGCCATATAAATTGATATTTTAAGGTTATCTATAAATCAAAGAGGTTATCATGATTTTTTTTACATGTAACATGTTACAGTTTAATGTGGTTTTTTTTTAATTCCATGATTTTATGTCTGTCTCGGTGTTTTGTATTTGACACCAGATATTTTTTAACTTAAAATTAAACAATGAAAAACGTCAGGTGTCGTTTTTATATAAATATTTTCTTTGAAAACACACAAATACACACTTGCACGCATGCACGCACGCACGTAAGCACACATACGCACGCACGCTCGCTTGCTCGCTCGCACTCACGCACGCACGCGCACACAAGCGTACAAACAAGGTCAATAAATAATTGCTATTCAAACAGGAACTTAAAAATATTTTCTATACGTACCCTTATTACAAGGGTAAAATGAAGTTCAATTTAAATTTCTTCAATGAAATGCTCTATGGATTAAATTAAGGAAATGATATTTATGGTATATTTAAAATCTTAAGTATATTACTTTTTTCTCAGAAAAGATTAATTTAGTTAGTTCGTCTGATCCCAGGTGTGTACCATTTCTTGTCTTATTTCAGTATATTACGAGTTGCCCGCATTTGCGTACAAAAATCCATTTAGCAAAGTATGAGCATAAGTGCTCTTTGTCGTAAGAATCTTGTAAATAACTGGAATCATGTTGCTCTAAATATTGTATGGTATATTAAATATACAATGTACATGTCTAAAAGGAAAAAAAGAGTTCCATGTTCTAGCAACATATTCATAACGTTTTCAACTTCATAAGTATTAAAATTATATGGAGCAATTTTGTTCTGACTCAGACATTTTGCATCATTATTGCAAACATTCTTATATAACTTCGAACTTAACAGGCAAAAAATACGTCATGTCTGTGCGCAGTATTCAATCGATACAAATATTCTGCATGCGTATACACCAGAATCAATTAGTACACAAAAATACGTCATGTGTATAAGCCAGATTCAATCATTAAATTGGCACTATATTGATGCACTTATTCAAATATTATGTAATGGCCGAATTGTTTTTTGTGTCACCCTGCCCCTTTTTGAGCTCTAGGATAATCCCTACTATGTACCATGTGCACATGCTCAATTCGTGACATTATAGTATACGAGCGTATTATATATAGTATATGTATAGTTTCTTGTCAAATCTAGTATTGTATGTGTTATAATATCTTAATGTTAGTGAGAATACATGGCAATCTGGGTGCAATAGCGTTGTGATTAAAAGAAAAAAAATAGCGATTATAATTAATTGTTTAGATGGTTTTATTTCTGTAAACGGTAATTTAAATGGCGTTTCGTTTACATACAGCTGCATAGGAATATACTTAAATGTCAGTTAATGACTCACAAGTTTTAAATTAAATAAACGCCTATCAAAAGGGTTAAATTTTAAACGTTTTCTTCCTTAATTGAAATGAGTATATTTGTAAAAAAAAACAGCTGCGTGTAAAGTGTACGTTAAGTGTAATATATAAATTATATAAATACATTTTCTGGTAGCGATTCGTGAAAACTTTTAAAACGAACATTACTTTTTCATGTATTAAAGTCTTTAAAGACACGAAGACAAACTTTTTAGTCCTGAAACATGAAATCGGTAGGATACCTTGACGAATTCATAGACTAGCAATTGGAAACTTTTATATGTTGTCGCCTAATGCACATGTTTAAACTGAAATACGAATCGATTTAGTTTCATAGAAACAATTCACTCTTTTTAGAGCACATTTAGAATTCGTATTAAGGGATATAAATGCTCGGTGTAAGTTTACACACTGCTGAAATCCCACTTAAACTTTGAAATTATGTCTGATAGCTCAGTTTGATTTGGCAATTGCGTGGGATATAAATGTAACACCTCTGAAATTCACCATAAATAGCAGTAAAATTTCCAAACATATACATTAATTCACGCTAATGAGGTCGTTGGATTGATTTAGATTTCGCTTTGAAATGAATTGTACTACAATTAAACGAACAGCAAACGAACAAAAGCCGAAATAAACAAACAGCAACTCAATTTTACTTGATTTATTATATCTTTATAAAAACAGATGTTCAAACTTCTTTACAGACGCAACGATATATAGCTGTTGCTATGTGCACATCTATTTAAAAGTTGATACCAGTCAATAAACAAATGATATAAAAATACAATAAAAAGTAAGAAGAAACATTCTGTTACATAAATCTAACAAAAACACATAAAAAGAATCGTATACTGTTGATAATTTTGACATCTTAAAACAAAGATTAAGGTAGACCCTCTACAATATTGAGTGCAGACGTCGATCAGCTTCCTTAAATTACAAAATGGCAAACAGTGCTTTCGATGTAAAACGTCAATTATCTTCTCATTATAACGTGCCGAACCTCGACAGCGAGATATATCATAACGTAATTGCCGATAAAAATAGCACATTCATAATCATTTATATATGGAAGAAGCATTAATTATTTGTTTCAAAATGTTTAACTGATCTTTTTCTGATTGGATCATTGACATATTCCTAGGCTAACATTTAACAAAGTAAAAACTGCAACAATACAGGAAGTAAATACAGTAAATTAAGAATAAGAAAGTTAAGCTTGGAGCAAATGATAAGTTCGAAATCTGTAGAAGCCATCTTACCCAGTATATATAGATATTGCAACAAACGTTAAGCCACATAAAGGTGGTAATGCAAGGGACAGATAGGCAGAAACAAGTAAACACTTTTAGACGCTTTTCCACTCAAAACATGGACGTGGGCGAGGAAAATAAGTGTAACTGTACAATTATAAACTGCCAAATACGCATGGATAATGCAATTGCCAGTATAGATGACTGAAACTGTCTGACAATAGGTCACGTGACTGTTGTCTCTCACCACGAGCCCATTAGCAAGTCAAAACTGCAGTCTGCAGCATCCCGACATGTAAATGTAAATAGGATTAACAACATTAGCTTAATAACGACGGTGCAAAAAGGTTTAAGTTAAGACGAGTTAAAAAAAAACACCATTAGCACGATAATTTGTAAACAAAAACTATTTTAAATTTATTTTTTTAAATGATGGCTGCACTGCAGGATACAAAAGTATTCTCTTTGTTGCACATAGATATAGCAAGACAGCTTGCAAAGGAATAAAAGTGTTTCAAGAGAATGGTTTATTCTGTGTGTTTTTTATTTTATCCTCAGATGTTATCATCCATGCAAAATAGGCAAAGTCATCAGATTTAAGCTAAATGGCGACGGTGCTAAACTGTTTTGGTAGCAGAAAAAAACAAACGCTTAGATAGTTTGCAAGACTCTTTTTTATGTTTTATTCATCTCATAACTTCTGTTATGCAGAGAAGTGGGAAAGTATCAGCTATTTGTCAACCAGCGTTTTGTATGCAGATGTTTTTTTCTGTGTTTAATCTCATTTTCAAAGTAATAATTTGCTTTTCGCTTGCATATTTGCGCTGGTGAATATCAAAACACATTTGTCGTGTTTTTTGTGCAGTCGACTGTTTGACAATAATAAAACCATTGGGGAAAAAGGGAAGATACAGCATCATCAGCGATGTTTTATTCTATATTGATATTATTGTTCTTTTAAATAAGATAATTACAAGACTGCAATAAAATATAATTGGCTTTTCAAAACAAAATTTATCATTTGCGTTTTGTCATTCTGTCTAATGACATATTATTTTGTGCATCGCATTTTGCATTTTTAGTTGAGTAAAATCGCTTGAACCAGTTGCCTAACATAATGTGAGGTTTTAATTATGTTATGTTTAGTTTAATAGAGTCCCGCAATGTGCGTAACACATACGCGTTCTTAAATACGTATTTATAGAACTATCTTTAGAGCAAGAAGGAAATTCAGAGCTTGTACAATCATCTGGTGAAAAAGCCACGTTTCCAGGTGCATCCTATCATGCAATTCGGTCTCCGCAACAAATACGAAGTACTTGAAACATGCTAAGGTTATGCTAAAAGGCGCATATCAGTTCACTCAGATTAAAGAGAGGCCAAGAAAGCGATTGTTCGTCATTTAAGTAAAGCCATGTACTCTTTTGATTTTTTACAGATTATATTATTTCACGGTTGCTAGTGTCGCTTTAAACATGTGGTATCAACGGAGCACAAAATTGAGGTCATGTAACTAAAATGAAGATTTTTTTTTCAAAAAAGATATACAGTGTTGTTGAGCTGTCATTAACACATATTATTGATATTTGTATGGATATAAGCTTGTAAGAACCGCGACACTTAAAGATTGTATAATTTCTGACACTAGTATAATAATTATATAGATAATAATAATAATGATGATAATAATAATTATAATAATTATAATAATAATAACAATAATAATAATAATAATAATAATAATAATAATAATAATAATAATAATAATAATAATAATAATAATAATAAAAGTAATAATAATAATAATTATAATAATAATAATAATAATAATAATTATAATAATAATAACAATAGTACTTTATTCAAGATACACAAGACCAATTGACCTATCAGTACAGGCATACTATAATATATACATATACACAACAGTCAAGGTCAGATTGCATGTTTGTAAATAGAGCATGCTATATGTATAGTACACTCATAAATATTTTGACATGAGAGACATTCCACTCATTTGCAGGTCAACTTGACCTGACCTTTTAACCTCTGAAGCCACTTACTGGGGCGCTTGAATATCGGTCGAAGCAGGGAGGGTGTGGTCATTGTGTTGTGTGTTGTTTAAAAGGGATTCAATTTTAGACAACGTGTATATCTTTATAGTATACAGTTTTATGCGTTATGCACAAGAGTATTTTCCGGAAATTGTCTAGAATATATGATATATATATATATGATTTTTTTACATACAATATTATTACGTACATTTTAAATTGTTCATTCAGAATGCACCACAGCAAAGTGCCTTACAAGAAACGTCGAGCTCAATACGACGTCATATACGAATTATAGTTTTGACGTATATTGTAGAAATGAATTAATATATAAAGAAAACAAAGTCAAACCGTCTTGAACAGTAAGAGACATAATAAATGTGTTCATGAAAAGGTCATACGAAACATTATACAAAAAAGAGAAAAAAACAGCAGTTATCGCCCTGAAATATCGTGCGGCAAAAAATCGACTTTTGTGCCTGGGCCGGTTTACAGAGCTCTAACTTCCCACTTCCTGAGAGTTTTCTCAAAGACAACACTCAAATAAAATGACGTCATAAAATAAAGTGTCAATGGTAACGTCGGTTAAACAGTGCCCACGTTTTATTCGGTAAGGGGAAGTGACTTAAATAGATCATCTTATGGTACACCATACTGTTCATGGGATACATACATTCATAGATCACCAGTTGAAGTTTTTGCAATGTGCTGACCTTTTACAGAGCATTTATTGCATGGCATACAATGCCAACAGCAAAGGTCGAAATTAACATGTTCCTACCATAGTTATCGCCTGGTATTCACCAAATTGAAACCTAGGTAACTTCTAATTGAGAAAACATTAATCCAGACCATTGCTAATTTTTATATTATAAGTAATCTGTACAGATTTACGTTAGATACATCTAGCAATACAATTTTATTAGTCCATATTATCAAGACATAATCTTCAGTTATGAAGCTAGATTTGAAGGCTCAAACTGTACGGATATATTTAGGGTTCTTAAAATGTATATACAACCGAAACGTTCTACAAAATAACGTTACATATGCTTCTCGATAAATCATGAATGTACAGGTTGTTACATTGTTTTGTGCATTATATACACAAATGACAATCAGAACGTAGCCGTATGTTTGCAAACAGTGAAAGCCATTAAGATAACATTACAAAGGTAAATAAAGGTCGGCTTCTGGATGAAGTTTCAAGCATATGTACTAGATTATTTCCATTGAAACCCTGCGGCCAATAGCTAAGCGACGCTTTAAGTTACATTACGGAAGTCAGTATTATCAGCGGACATCAGCAAAACCATTTGACCATGGTGTTTTCTATTCTTTCAGTTGACGTTAGTTTAAGGAATAAATGAACCCTTCCTTACAGATCTGAAGAAAACTTTAAGAACTGTATTGCTAAAAAAAGTGATTTTCAGCATTTGGTGTACTCATAATCTCAGGGAGGTTTGAGAAGATCTATTTGGACTTCTTATTCTAGACGTAGGTACAAGAAGATGGAAGCTTAAGAAAATCATGATAAATAAACACTGGTTGAAAATATTACACAAAAAGGAAAACTACCAGTAACCTCATTGGAACCGCTTGTCAGCAAAATGACAGATTTCAGTGCTGTAACTTTGTTTTATTTAGCCCCAAGCTCGCACTGCCTGATGTCCTTATCTCTGAGATAGTGTAAAAAAAATAACTTGCGTCATTAGTGGTTCCTGCAACGGACATTTACCGCAGGCAAGGGTTCGGGTCAATAAGTCAACAATTTAATGGACTATGGGCGCCGGATGTGTGTGCTTATTGGTGGTCACGTGACAAGAATTATGTTCAATAATATCCAATTATAACAAAAGATAACGATTCGCTGGTGCTGCTTATCAATTCTAGAACAAATAACGCAAATTTGTCTCTTCCTTCTAACCGGTTAAGTATTTAAGTAACATCCTCGCGAGATACGTGACTTTACATTTACCTGGTTTTGTAACGTTTTTTTCCTTGGCATCATTGAGCCATTACCTTAACAGCACTCATATGCTGTTGTTTATATCCCTATGCAACAACTTTCAATTATAACCTCTTATTTTGTGTACTAATTACAACAATGTGATTAATACGCATTGGCGTTGTTGTAAATTTGGTCGCTATTTTATTTTTGAGGTGACCATTAAAATGAAAGTGCACCAGATGGTCCTTATGAAATTTCTTTTAATAGTCAAATTGGCCAGTATAATTTAAGTTAAAACTGATAATATCTGTGCTGTAAGCTGTCATGCTTCATACAGCTGAGATACATACAATCTATTTAGTTAAAATTGATGGCTTATACTTATGTAAAGATGTTTTTGTTGTTTCTAAATAATCGTATATATATATTTTCAACACAACTAGAGTATCAGTAAGACAAGGGCTTCGCTATGTGGCACACTGTGTTTATCAACTCCACAACAATGGCTATTGAAGTCGAAATGAGTTACACGAAGTGATGCGGCATCTTTTGTTTATTTTATTGAGATCTGTTTTCTTTTCACTGTTTGCTTTTAGTAGTTCAACGTGTGAGGTTAAATCTCTGTAAAACCGGTTTAAGCACCCCAGTCGGCCCCCAGTCGGCCCTTTTGCTGAATTACCGTTCTAGTGCGATAAATGTTTTTGTCTATTTCACATTATGCCTCGCGATGATTTGTTATCACTTTTACATTTGACAATCATGTGGATACCTTTATCCTGTACCATTTCAAATTTTAATGTAAGTAGCAATTCTCATGAGACGTTGTTTTCTTATTGTGTCACAGGTTCTTGCCTAATGTATATTTATGTCGTTTGTAATACATCTCTACTGACGCAATGTTTGCATACATATATATCTTAACCTATACTCTATGTCATTACTGACGTGTTTCCATTGGCGCTAATTAGTTCGTTTGGTTTAAAGTCAGAAAAAAGAAGGTGTCACTTCGTATGTATCATCGGTCTTTTGTGAGATATGGTTCTTGGTTTGAATTATTTTGTATCTGTTACATCGTGCAATATGAGGAGGCATGGCTTCAAATAGTATCCTTTTGTGTGTTCATTAAAAATATACATTGTGTGTATATGATATTATGGTATAAAACATTCCTCGATATTTTAGAATTTGAAGATGACTTTTGAGACTTCTAAAGACCGTATGATAATATATCAAATATTTGCAAATTTGAGATTAAACTGAAGCATAAAGCAAATATACGATAAATAATCACATATTATGTGTGACTTTGTCAAGGCCTGAAGATAATGAAATAGAAATGAATTCACATATAACGCCATTTCATAATCAATGATATTAATACAGCTAATTTTGTTAATTTTATTATATCCCTACTCATTTGCGAAAAATATCAACTTTCAATTAGTGTATTTATAAAACAATAAAATATCATATACTAAATAAAAAACTCAACCCATGTAAAACAAAATGTCGCTGGAAAAATATCGCACAATTGAATGAATCTCACATTAGATATAAACCAATTTAGAATTATTTTTCTTTGACCTTATTTGTTTTTGTAATGACGCATCGACACAATAATGGTCAAATTTGCGGCGGCCAGCTCATTATTAGTGGAGAAAGACCCCAGATGTTTTTCCGGATAGAACTACCGGCACACCGCATGTAAGCTGGAAAATCTCCCCATATGAAATTTCCCGCCCCGATCGGCACTCAAACCGCGCAGTGAAGGGCTGACGAGCTACAAGTCTGCATAACCAAGCGCTCGGCCAATGGCGTCCCACCCCGTTTGCATATAAGAATAGTATAAATGCACTGAGGACTCGATCTTTTGTAAAATATGTTCTCATTTGGTACGTAAATATTTATATCTTGTGGCAGGTGTTACATTTAGAAGGCTCTAGGTGTGTCGGGTCGGAACATTTCCAGGACTATAAACAATGCCGTGGAATTCCAAGATGCTCTTGCAATTTTGCAATCATATCAGTATTAGTGGTCATATATTCAAAGCCATCATGAAAAAACAAACCCATCAACATTTAAACCTTTCAAAATACACATCGTGACGTCATACCTGCACGAAACAATATGGTTTCATCAATCTTATTATTAATGTCATGTATTTGTATATGACCGTGTCTTATTAAAAATAAGCGCAATTTTAGATAGGTTTCACAAGATGTCATTAAATTCGGTCATTTAGGCTCCTAAAAAGTTAACTTTTTTATATATTCTTTTTCTAATTTTCTTGACCGCCTGTCAGTTGTTTAGTTAGAAGTGTATGTAAAGCCTTATTGTATATCAGCTTCATTGAATTTGTAAAGGCAGAATTGTACTTAAAACCAGATTGTATATCAGCTCCATTGAATTTATTAGGCACTAGTGTACGTAAAACCAGATTGTATATCAGCTCCATTGAATTTATAAAGGCAGAAGTGTATGTAAAGCCAGACTGTATAACAGCTCCATTGAATTTGTTGAGGCAGAAGTGTACATAAAGCCAGATTGTATAACAGCTCCATTGAATTTGTTTAGGCAGAAGTGTACGAAAAGCCAGATTGTATAACAGCTCCAATGAATTTATAAAGGCAGAAGTGTATGTAAAGCCAGATTGTATAACAGCTCCATTGAATTTGTTGAGGCAGAAGTGTACATAAAGCCAGATTGTATAACAGCTCCATTCAATTTGTTTAGGTAGAAGTGTACGAAAAGCCAGATTGTATAACAGCTCCATTGAATTTGTTTAGGTAGAAGTGTACGTAAGGTCAGATTGTATAACAGCTCCATTGAATTTGTTGAGGTAGAAGTGTACGAAAAGCCAGATTGTATAACAGCTCCATTCAATTTGTTTAGGCAGAAGTGTACATAAAGCCAGATTGTATAACAGCTCCATTCAATTTGTTTAGGTAGAAGTGTACGAAAAGCCAGATTGTATATCGGCTCCATTGAATTTGTTGAGGTAGAAGTGTACGAAAAGCCAGATTGTATATCGGCTCCATTTAATTTGTTTAGGTAGAAGTGTACGAAAAGCCAGATTGTATAACAGCTCCATTGAATTTGTTGAGGTAGAAGTGTACGAAAAGCCAGATTGTATAACAGCTCCATTGAATTTGTTTAGGTAGAAGTGTACGAAAAGCCAGATTGTATAACAGCTCCATTCAATTTGTTTAGGCAGAAGTGTACATAAAGCCAGATTGTATAACAGCTCCATTCAATTTGTTTAGGTAGAAGTGTACGAAAAGCCAGATTGTATATCGGCTCCATTGAATTTGTTGAGGTAGAAGTGTACGAAAAGCCAGATTGTATAACAGCTCCATTGAATTTGTTGAGGTAGAAGTGTACGAAAAGCCAGATTGTATAACAGCTCCATTGAATTTGTTTAGGTAGAAGTGTACGAAAAGCCAGATTGTATAACAGCTCCATTCAATTTGTTTAGGCAGAAGTGTACTTACAGCCAGGTTGCATTTCAGCTCCATTGAATTTCTTTAGGCAGACGTGTACGTATACATTGATCTTCCACATAAAAGTGTTCGGTCTAGAGTATATCTACAAAATTAAATGCACTTGGGCTTTTTATAACAATTCACTTCCTTTTTTCGAGCTTGCAGCTGTGACTATTCTCCTAGTAATGGGCATTAAACTTTCCGAGCCCAGCAAATCGAATCAGCATAACTTGTGGTGTTTATATGAATAGCTCGTAAAGGCGGAAACACGCGGTGTTTTAAAACCACAAGAGGTCCCTGTAAAAGTATAATATCATTGTGAGAAAGAGAAGAAAATTCATATTTGTTATTTTAAATTGTTTTTTTTTTTTCATTTGCTGAAGATCATAATACCACTTTTAGGAATAAAACATGAACATTCCCACGCAGTGTACGTTTTTGTTTTTCTTGTTTCTTGTATCATTCTTTTATATATCTGGAAACAGTGTCCGCTTTAACCAGAGCTAACGTTGCTTTCACTGTTCATAACATTCCGTGAAAACCTGGAATCATACTACATCTCAGTTCCATTACCAATTATAACGACTTTGCTATGTTGGTGCCCGAGATTAAACTCGGTGCGTCTTTAACTTTGTGCCACCAGGTGTGCTAATCTCTCAAATCAAATACGTTACCGATCTTAGTAGGTATGAACACGATTTAAAAATCTCGCGTGCTAATACGTCCTCATAATGAGAACGAATTAAGCATAGCACAACTGATATGGTTTGTAATTTTATATCATTTCATATAGTTAAGATTTATTTTAATAAAGCTGATAAAATTAACAGCGAATTTAAAACATGTATTTTATCTTGCCTGTAAAACGTTGGTACATAGAAACGAATTTTTGTAGAGAGGCATCTTAGATTTGGTTCAGATGTTTTGCTATACATGTATCTCAAAATATAACGTGCAAACTATACAATGATATATATTTAAAAAAGATAAGATGATAAAATGTTAATCTCCTATTTTAAATACAAGACATCACGTTATTTAAGCACGGCGTGTGTAATCCACACATTATCACTCATACGTAGACAATCTCAACATCAGACGAATCAATTAATTAGAGAAAATATTCACCATCAAAAGCTTACATGAAAACCATTACTGTAGCAGAAACATCGCCGCTTCCCACCATGCAGGAATCACTCTGAGTAGGTTATATCAATTTTCAGAAATGATGGGATAGAGATGAGAAATATTTCAACAGCGATTGTTATCATGAATGTGGATTTTTCTTTTTATTTCTGTCAATTAATGAAGCCGTCCTGATTCAATCATTACTCCATTAACCTTACTAATAAATCATCTCTGAAAATCGAGAAAGGAGAATGTGCGTCATGGCGATGCAATCAGCTTGGTGACATTGTCAGACAAGCGTTGTTCGTATGTGTCGCATTCTCTGCCTAAGCGTGACTGCATCAGTGATGACATTAAGGCAATCAGTTCCATCTGAGTTCCTCGCCCCTACAGCCTCGCTCCGTGCAGAAAACCGACCATTGTAGTCTTAACGACTCGTTTTACGTCTGAGTGCTCTTAAATTTTGATGTCCAGAAAGTGAAAATACGCTCATATGCGCAGATGAGACACATCCTGTTGCGACACTTCAAACTTATCACGCCATATCTTATCACATTGTGCGGTAATAATTAGACCTCGGGTAATCGGGTGCTACTTGTTTTCAAGAAACACTTGAAGCTTGTTTGCTTCATGTGTTTCTTGACTTTATTCAGTAACGCTTTTTCTTAGTTCTAGAACATGAAATTTAAGTTTCATTTATTTATCTTAAGTGATCATACTTCGTTTTATCTGTTGACTATGTAATGCCTAAGACAATGGTATAAACTATTCATGTTTCGAAGATCCACAATTACAAACACAAACTGTATAATTGCATACGAAATAAATTTTACCACTAGTGCTTATGTCACTGTTTTATCAAATCTAAGTTATAATTATATGCTAAATTTCAACAGCTGTTTCTCGTTAGATGGAGGTTCCATTCAACATTTGCGTTGTTCCAGCAATTTTTAGCGAATGGGTTATTTTTAATAACATCTACAAAGGGGAATCACTAAAAAAAACGATTGATGATAAAGAGTTACGGCTCATGTCCATTGCATGTTAACGCATCATAGTTATCTTTATTTCAAGCTTGGAATGAATCCATTACAACTGTCAAAGATATGTTCCAGACAATGTTTTATTTATACATTTCACAGGTCGTGGGCGTCAGAATATATACATTGCATTGTAGTTTAGAATTCAGAATCCTTAAATTAAAAAATGTCCGTGGCGCCCGTGGTGTAGTAGTTGAGTCGCCGATTCGTAACTCCACTGACTGCTTAGTCTCTCACCGTGTAGGTTTGATTCCCATTCGATGCAAAGGTCTTCCAGCTGGCTGTGCGCCAGTGGTTCTACCCAGACAGTCCACGAAACAGCTGTACGTCGCTAAAAAGATCATAATTAGTCGCTGCTATGTATTTCGAAAAAGACGTGACAATAATATCAGACACGTTGTATAGTCACTGGTGGTATAAAAGTAATTCCTTGTTAATCTGTGAGGCTGCCATAAATGTTAGCGATATGTTCTTCAGGTTGGATAACAAAGGTTTGTAAATTCGGATTATAGCTTCAAATAGAGACAGCCCATTAAAACATGGACACTTTACATATTAGAGCTAGATAATTGCGTGGATCTGTCGTAATTATCAAACACAAATGAAGCAAAATCAGATTTCGTTCTACCACACAAAGAAAGACAACAGTTAACAATCTCAGCGATTGTAGGCTTAAAACTAAAATGTTTCACTTCGATAAGAATTTTTCTTAAGGTCAATACATAACAAGAGGAAACAAAGCATAAATCCAATTTCATATTTCCTTAACTAAGACAGAAGCCTCCTCGTATACAAAACTTTTAGTGAGCGTGGCTATACAACACAAATCTAAAGATCACAGGAAGAGACAGAGCATATTTTGCTTCGTATAAAGTGATTTACAACTTAACAAAAGAATTTTACCAAATAATAATGAATGGTGTACAAAACTACCGCACAAACATTTAAATTTAAATACCTTTTTTTTAACTAGTTTTGAATTCCCAAAATGAAAGGTCTGCGAGAACATCATAGTGGTTTCAATAACTAAATCAAAATGACAACGAAATTGTTATTAACATACATATTTTTCAAATCTTTAAATGAGATCATTTCATGTATGAACTTTAAAAGACAAACTGTGTAATTAAATAGGTCTTAACAGAATTTTAAATGACTAATGAAAAATGCCAGTGTTTTTTTTTTTATTTTTACACCCATTAATTCTACGACAAGTCAAGTCCATTGTGAATACTTATTCCATTACCAACTAACTCAAGTCGAAGTTTTGTTTCAGTAGATAATTAATAAACAAATTTGAACTAGGAATGATTTACCTTTCGCTTTTTTTTTGTAGAAAGTGTATTACAATAATCCGTATATTAGACTCCTATGAAAGTGAATAAGTAATCTTCCAAATTGCTTAAGTACGTGAGCCAATTAAAGAATGTGCAAACGTGTTTCGATTGTAATTGCTTATACGTGACACTCGAACCTGTTGCCATTATAACAAGACGATAAGGAGGGCAACATGACAAATATACCGTTGGCAGATAATGTCCACTTGTGTGACTTTGTCTTGTAACTGTGAATATAGAATGCAATAAATCGTGATTTTGTGTACAAGGTAAGGTGGCTAAGCGTGTCACTTTCAATTAAATAATACAAATAAAAAAAGTTCTATTGCAGTTAACAAACGATGTCCACGTGAAGAAGAAATGTGCTGCACCCGCTGTGTAAAGCATGCCGGTAACACAATGCATGATATATCACACAGTCACATTCGCCCTACACATAAAAAAATGAAGTAAAACCTATTAAAGGTAACAATCTATAAGTAGTAGGATTCACATGTCTATTCTTTTCCTGCGCCCAATTGATCCCCATTCAGCCCCGCGGGTTTAACTTATAAGTATTAGCATTCACATATCAATTCTGATGAAGCGCCCCAATAGCTCCCCATTTGGTCCCGAAGATTTAACGTGCAAGTATTAGCATTCACATATCAATTCTGATGAAGCGCCCCAAATACCTCTCCATTTCATCACGAAGATTTAACGTGCAAGTATTAGCATTCACATGTCAATTCTGATGAAGCGCCCCAAATAGCTCTCCATTTGGTCCCGAAGATTTAACGTGCAAGTATTAGCATTCTCATATCAATTCTGATGAAGCGCCCCAATAGCTCCCCATTTGGTCCCGAAGATTTAACGTGCAAGTATTAGCATTCACATATCAATTCTGATGAAGCGCCCCAAATAGCTCTCCATTTGGACCCAAAGATTTTACGTGCAAGTATTAGCATTCACATGTCAATTCTGATGAAGCGCCCCAATAGCTCTCCATTTGGTCCCAAAGATTTTACGTGCAAGTATTAGCATTCACATATCAATTCTGATGAAGCGCCCCAAATAGCTCTCCATTTGGTCCCGAAGATTTAACGTGCAAGTATTAGCATTCACATATCAATTCTGATGAAGCGCCCCAAATAGCTCTCCATTTCGTCACGAAGATTTAACGTGCAAGTATTAGCATTCACATGTCAATTCTGATGAAGCGCCCCAAATAGCTCTCCATTTCTTCCCGAAGATTTAACGTGCAAGTATTAGCATTCACATGTCAATTCTGATGAAGCGCCCCAATAGCTCCGCATTTGGTCCCGAAGATTTAACGTGCAAGTATTAGCATTCACATATCAATTCTGATGAAGCGCCCCAAATAGCTCTCCATTTGGTCCCAAAGATTTTACGTGCAAGTATTAGCATTCACATGTCAATTCTGATGAAGCGCTCCAAATAGCTCTCCATTTGGTCCCGAAGATTTAACGTGCAAGTATTAGCATTCACATATCAATTCTGATGAAGCGCCCCAAATAGCTCTCCATTTGGTCCCAAAGATTTTACGTGCAAGTATTAGCATTCACATGTCAATTCTGATGAAGCGCCCCAAAAGCTCTCCATTTGGTCCCAAAGATTTTACGTGCAAGTATTAGCATTCACATGTCAATTCTGATGAAGCGCCCCAATAGCTCTCCATTTGGTCCCAAAGATTTAACGTGCAAGTATTAGCATTCACATATCAATTCTGATGAAGCGCCCCAAATAGCTCTCCATTTCGTCACGAAGATTTTATGTTCAAGTATTAGCATTCACATATCAATTCTGATGAAGCGCCCCAAATAGCTCTCCATTTGGTCCCGAAGATTTAACGTGCAAGTATTAGCATTCACATATCAATTCTGATGAAGCGCCCCAATAGCTCCCCATTTGGTCCCGAAGATTTAACGTGCAAGTATTAGCATTCACATATCAATTCTGATGAAGCGCCCCAAATAGCTCTCCATTTGGTCCCAAAGATTTTACGTGCAAGTATTAGCATTCACATGTCAATTCTGATGAAGCGCCCCAAATAGCTCTCCATTTGGTCCCAAAGATTTTACGTGCAAGTATTAGCATTCACATGTCAATTCTGATGAAGCGCCCCAATAGCTCTCCATTTGGTCCCAAAGATTTAACGTGCAAGTATTAGCATTCACATATCAATTCTGATGAAGCGCCCCAAATAGCTCTCCATTTCGTCACGAAGATTTTATGTTCAAGTATTAGCATTCACATGTCAATTCTGATGAAGCGCCCCAATAGCTCCCCATTTGGTCCCGAAGATTTAACGTGCAAGTATTAGCATTCACATATCAATTCTGATGAAGCGCCCCAAATAGCTCTCCATTTCGTCACGAAGATTTAACGTGCAAGTATTAGCATTCACATGTCAATTCTGATGAAGCGCCCCAAATAGCTCTCCATTTGGTCCCGAAAATTTAACGTGCAAGTATTAGCATTCTCATATCAATTCTGATGAAGCGCCCCAATAGCTCCCCATTTGGACCCAAAGATTTTACGTGCAAGTATTAGCATTCACATGTCAATTCTGATGAAGCGCCCCAATAGCTCTCCATTTGGTCCCAAAGATTTTACGTGCAAGTATTAGCATTCACATATCAATTCTGATGAAGCGCCCCAAATAGCTCTCCATTTGGTCCCGAAGATTTAACGTGCAAGTATTAGCATTCACATATCAATTCTGATGAAGCGCCCCAAATAGCTCTCCATTTCGTCACGAAGATTTAACGTGCAAGTATTAGCATTCACATGTCAATTCTGATGAAGCGCCCCAAATAGCTCTCCATTTCTTCCCGAAGATTTAACGTGCAAGTATTAGCATTCACATGTCAATTCTGATGAAGCGCCCCAATAGCTCCCCATTTGGTCCCGAAGATTTAACGTGCAAGTATTAGCATTCACATATCAATTCTGATGAAGCGCCCCAAATAGCTCTCCATTTGGTCCCAAAGATTTTACGTGCAAGTATTAGCATTCACATGTCAATTCTGATGAAGCGCTCCAAATAGCTCTCCATTTGGTCCCGAAGATTTAACGTGCAAGTATTAGCATTCACATATCAATTCTGATGAAGCGCCCCAAATAGCTCTCCATTTGGTCCCAAAGATTTTACGTGCAAGTATTAGCATTCACATGTCAATTCTGATGAAGCGCCCCAAAAGCTCTCCATTTGGTCCCAAAGATTTTACGTGCAAGTATTAGCATTCACATGTCAATTCTGATGAAGCGCCCCAATAGCTCTCCATTTGGTCCCAAAGATTTAACGTGCAAGTATTAGCATTCACATATCAATTCTGATGAAGCGCCCCAAATAGCTCTCCATTTCGTCACGAAGATTTTATGTTCAAGTATTAGCATTCACATATCAATTCTGATGAAGCGCCCCAAATAGCTCTCCATTTGGTCCCGAAGATTTAACGTGCAAGTATTAGCATTCACATATCAATTCTGATGAAGCGCCCCAAATAGCTCTCCATTTCGTCACGAAGATTTAACGTGCAAGTATTAGCATTCACATGTCAATTCTGATGAAGCGCCCCAAATAGCTCTCCATTTGGTCCCGAAGATTTTACGTGCAAGTATTAGCATTCACATATCAATTCTGATGAAGCGCCCCAATAGCTCCCCATTTGGTCCCGAAGATTTAACGTGCAAGTATTAGCATTCACATATCAATTCTGATGAAGCGCCCCAAATAGCTCTCCATTTGGTCCCAAAGATTTAACGTGCAAGTATTAGCATTCACATGTCAATTCTGATGAAGCGCCCCAATAGCTCTCCATTTGGTCCCGAAGATTTAACGTGCAAGTATTAGCATTCACATATCAATTCTGATGAAGCGCCCCAAATAGCTCTCCATTTGGTCCCAAAGATTTTACGTGCAAGTATTAGCATTCACATGTCAATTCTGATGAAGCGCCCCAAAAGCTCTCCATTTGGTCCCAAAGATTTTACGTGCAAGTATTAGCATTCACATGTCAATTCTGATGAAGCGCCCCAATAGCTCTCCATTTGGTCCCAAAGATTTAACGTGCAAGTATTAGCATTCACATATCAATTCTGATGAAGCGCCCCAAATAGCTCTCCATTTCGTCACGAAGATTTAACGTGCAAGTATTAGCATTCACATGTCAATTCTGATGAAGCGCCCCAAATAGCTCTCCATTTGGTCCCGAAGATTTAACGTGCAAGTATTAGCATTCTCATATCAATTCTGATGAAGCGCCCCAATAGCTCCCCATTTGGTCCCGAAGATTTAACGTGCAAGTATTAGCATTCACATATCAATTCTGATGAAGCGCCCCAAATAGCTCTCCATTTGGACCCAAATATTTTACGTGCAAGTATTAGCATTCACATGTCAATTCTGATGAAGCGCCCCAATAGCTCTCCATTTGGTCCCAAAGATTTTATGTGCAAGTATTAGCATTCACATATCAATTCTGATGAAGCGCCCCATATAGCTCTCCATTTGGTCCCGAAGATTTAACGTGCAAGTATTAGCATTCACATATCAATTCTGATGAAGCGCCCCAAATAGCTCTCCATTTCGTCACGAAGATTTAACGTGCAAGTATTAGCATTCACATGTCAATTCTGATGAAGCGCCCCAAATAGCTCTCCATTTCTTCCCGAAGATTTAACGTGCAAGTATTAGCATTCACATATCAATTCTGATGAAGCGCCCCAAATAGCTCTCCATTTGGTCCCGAAGATTTAACGTGCAAGTATTAGCATTCACATATCAATTCTGATGAAGCGCCCCAAATAGCTCTCCATTTGGTCCCGAAGATTTAACGTGCAAGTATTAGCATTCACATATCAATTCTGATGAAGCGCCCCAAATAGCTCTCCATTTCGTCACGAAGATTTAACGTGCAAGTATTAGCATTCACATATCAATTCTGATGAAGCGCCCCAAATAGCTCTCCATTTCTTCCCGAAGATTTAACGTGCAAGTATTAGCATTCACATGTCAATTCTGATGAAGCGCCCCAATAGCTCCCCATTTGGTCCCGAAGATTTAACGTGCAAGTATTAGCATTCACATATCAATTCTGATGAAGCGCCCCAAATAGCTCTCCATTTGGTCCCGAAGATTTAACGTGCAAGTATTAGCATTCACATATCAATTCTGATGAAGCGCCCCAAATAGCTCTCCATTTGGTCCCGAAGATTTAACGTGCAAGTATTAGCATTCACATATCAATTCTGATGAAGCGCCCCAAATAGCTCTCCATTTCGTCACGAAGATTTAACGTGCAAGTATTAGCATTCACATATCAATTCTGATGAAGCGCCCCAAATAGCTCTCCATTTCTTCCCGAAGATTTAACGTGCAAGTATTAGCATTCACATGTCAATTCTGATGAAGCGCCCCAATAGCTCCCCATTTGGTCCCGAAGATTTAACGTGCAAGTATTAGCATTCACATATCAATTCTGATGAAGCGCCCCAAATAGCTCTCCATTTGGTCCCAAAGATTTTACGTGCAAGTATTAGCATTCACATGTCAATTCTGATGAAGCGCTCCAAATAGCTCTCCATTTGGTCCCGAAGATTTAACGTGCAAGTATTAGCATTCACATATCAATTCTGATGAAGCGCCCCAAATAGCTCTCCATTTGGTCCCAAAGATTTTACGTGCAAGTATTAGCATTCACATGTCAAATCTGATGAAGCGCCCCAAAAGCTCTCCATTTGGTCCCAAAGATTTTACGTGCAAGTATTAGCATTCACATGTCAATTCTGATGAAGCGCCCCAATAGCTCTCCATTTGGTCCCAAAGATTTAACGTGCAAGTATTAGCATTCACATATCAATTCTGATGAAGCGCCCCAAATAGCTCTCCATTTCGTCACGAAGATTTTATGTTCAAGTATTAGCATTCACATATCAATTCTGATGAAGCGCCCCAAATAGCTCTCCATTTGGTCCCGAAGATTTAACGTGCAAGTATTAGCATTCACATATCAATTCTGATGAAGCGCCCCAAATAGCTCTCCATTTCGTCACGAAGATTTAACGTGCAAGTATTAGCATTCACATGTCAATTCTGATGAAGCGCCCCAAATAGCTCTCCATTTGGTCCCGAAGATTTAACGTGCAAGTATTAGCATTCACATATCAATTCTGATGAAGCGCCCCAATAGCTCCCCATTTGGTCCCGAAGATTTAACGTGCAAGTATTAGCATTCACATATCAATTCTGATGAAGCGCCCCAAATAGCTCTCCATTTGGTCCCAAAGATTTTACGTGCAAGTATTAGCATTCACATGTCAATTCTGATGAAGCGCCCCAAATAGCTCTCCATTTGGTCCCAAAGATTTTACGTGCAAGTATTAGCATTCACATGTCAATTCTGATGAAGCGCCCCAAAAGCTCTCCATTTGGTCCCAAAGATTTTACGTGCAAGTATTAGCATTCACATGTCAATTCTGATGAAGCGCCCCAATAGCTCTCCATTTGGTCCCAAAGATTTAACGTGCAAGTATTAGCATTCACATATCAATTCTGATGAAGCGCCCCAAATAGCTCTCCATTTCGTCACGAAGATTTTATGTTCAAGTATTAGCATTCACATGTCAATTCTGATGAAGCGCCCCAATAGCTCCCCATTTGGTCCCGAAGATTTAACGTGCAAGTATTAGCATTCACATATCAATTCTGATGAAGCGCCCCAAATAGCTCTCCATTTCGTCACGAAGATTTTATGTTCAAGTATTAGCATTCACATGTCAATTCTGATGAAGCGCCCCAATAGCTCTCCATTTCGTCACGAATATTTTACGTGCAAGTATTAGCATTCACATGTCAATTCTGATGAAGCGCCCCAATAGCTCTCCATTTGGTCCCGAAGATTTAACGTGCAAGTATTAGCATTCACATGTCAATTCTGATGAAGCGCCCGAAATAGCTCTCCATTTGGACCCAAAGATTTTACGTGCAAATATTAGCATTCACATGTCAATTCTGATGAAGCGCCCCAATAGCTCTCCATTTGGTCCCAAAGATTTTACGTGCAAGTATTAGCATTCACATGTCAATTCTGATGAAGCGCCCCAAAAGCTCTCCATTTCGTCACGAAGATTTTACGTGCAAGTATTAGCATTCACATGTCAATTCTGATGAAGCGCCCCAAATAGCTCTCCATTTGGTCCCAAAGATTTTACGTGCAAGTATTAGCATTCACATGTCAATTCTGATGAAGCGCCCCAAAAGCTCTCCATTTGGTCCCAAAGATTTTACGTGCAAGTATAAGCATTCACATGTCAATTCTGATGAAGCGCCCCAAATAGCTCTCCATTTCGTCACGAAGATTTTACGTGCAAGTATTAGCATTCACATGTCAATTCTGATGAAGCGCCCTAAATAGCTCTCCATTTCGTCACGAAGATTTTACGTGCAAGTATTAGCATTCACATGTCAATTCTGATGAAGCGCCCCAATAGCTCTCCATTTGGTCCCAAAGATTTTACGTGCAAGTATTAGCATTCACATGTCAATTCTGATGAAGCGCCCCAAAAAGCTCTTCATTTGGTCCCAAAGATTTTACGTGCAAGTATTAGCATTCACATGTCAATTCTGATGAAGCGCCCCAAATAGCTCTCCATTTCGTCACGAAGATTTTACGTGCAAGTATCAGCATTCACATATCAATTCTGATGAAGCGCCCCAAATAGCTCTCCATTTCGTCACGACGATTTTACGTGCAAGTATTAGCATTCACATGTCAATTCTGATGAAGCGCCCCAATAGCTCTCCACTTGGTCCCAAAGATTTTACGTGCAAGTATTAGCATTCACATGTCAATTCTGATGAAGCGCCCCAAATAGCTCTCCATCTTGCCTTGCAGGTTTAATATTTGCTAGGTATGGTTGCTAGCAATAATCCTATATCTAGAATTATTTCCAGTATACATGGTCGTACTTATCAGTGCGTTTGCATTTATCTCATTTTAACTCCTATTTTGTCAAATTTATAATACAGATTGTTAAACTCCAGCACCGAGTTTTTATCAACATTCGATCAAACATCGATATAGTAATAGGTTCGAAATTCTTAAAATTCAAACTCATCGAGAACATACCTTTAGGTCATCATATTTTCTTTAATTCCCAATGATTATATTGTGTCAAAGCAATTTATTTATCCAACAACAACAAGTACGAATGATACCATTTAAAAGAGTCACCCATAAAATGTTGTTTTACTGAATTGTAAATAGATGTAGATTTGACAGACGAAAGATTATCTGACCTAAAGATTCAAAATAATAAATTGCTTTTTTGTGGCGATAGACTATATCGATATATTGAACTACATTGTACATCAAATATGTATATCACAAATAAGCTGTCGACGTTCTTACGTTCTTATGAATATTTATTTTGTCGATAAATTTGTTTTGAATTCTGTATTCCCTTTAAATATATAATGGAAATAGTTTGTATACGCATTTAACCAATATTTCACGGATTAACCTATTTCAGTTATGCACCACATTGTTCTCCAGTCTAAAATTAGCATCATTCATTAAAAGTAAGGTTTGGTTGTATCTTCATTCGCAAGAAAAGGAAATCTTGCTCCCCATATTCGATGCTTTAAGCTCAGTTAAACAGTTCCCTTAATGTTTGTTTTTTTTAACATCAAGAGCATTGGTTTCTATGTAATTTGTAAATCTTTCCCACCCTGAAATCGAGGGCGTGAGATTGAAAAAATATACAAATAAAAACTTTGCCAATTTTGAAATTGTTGGAGCGGTTTTCGATAAATTCAATTTAAATCAACAACATTTATATCAGTATAATATTGTAGTAACGTCCCGGCCTCTCGTTTTTTTTGATAATTTGTAATTCGTAACAAAATAAGAGTTTGCTTAAAGTTGGTACAGTTTTAAACAAGTTTTTTCTCTTTTATCTAAACAACTAAACGAATTAGCGTTATCTTAAAATATCATAAGACGTACAGTTAACTGATATTCTTGTATCCTGTATATTTTTCATGAAAAGCAACAAAAAAACAACAACAAAAAACAACAACAACAAAAACAACAACAACAGACTTGTTATTAAATGTGTACTTATGACCTATCTGAGCCAAGCCGCATCGTTAGCTAGTTTAAAACCACGTCACCACTTTGAGATTTTGTGATCATGTTATACCACCATCCGGGTAATCCGCTATGACAGGAATGTATATTTTAAGCAGAACTCCCCATCGTGCTTAATAATAGATTTGGAAAAAAAAAATTTAGAACGATGTTATCACGATTTGTAAAATCTAACAGTCGAGACAGCGTCCATTAAAGTATTTATGCAGGTTATGCGAAAATATTGTTACATTTGTAAACAGCTGGATACATCAAATACAAGAATATATTTTACTTAATTTATTTTAAGATAAAAACTTTTCATATTGTGAATTCTGTGAACTGTCCAAAGCTTATCGACATACTGACAGACAAGACCTCAATTCAAGGATAAGAAAAAAACTTAGATAAATATTTAACCCACAAGATAAGACCTTAAACCATAATTAAGCATGCTTCGGCGTTTATGACACCCATTAAAATGGTCCACAAATAATCCGCTCAGATTAATTGAGCATGCAACGTTCCTAAGCAGAAGTCATTCGTAATAGCTGCTCCTGTTTGATGTGTTACGACCTGTAATACAGACCAAACATGCCTCAAATACAATGCCACTTCCTGTCAACGCAGAAGGTCTAAATTACATGTTCTATAAATTGTGGAAAATGCTTTTGAATGGCGCCAGGGCGAGAAAAGGGGGTTAATTATTGTCAAAAGACGATACAACCGGTCGTAAATCAGGAAATATTGGCATGATAAAGAGTGTTTGTGCCGTTATGTTTTCTCGATGGTGAGTACAAAGTGAACAATAACAGTGGAGCAGTTGTGCTTGTAATGGGTTCAAAGTAAAAGCTTTAAGCAATGGACACTTAAGTCTTTTATGAGCAGGAACTTGCACAAAACAAACAACGCAAATGTCGCTTTCAAATATAATAAAAGTACTTTAAATAGCACATCAATAGGGTAAACATACTTTAAATAATATACCACAGCAGTTAACTTGTTTAAATAGCATATCATTAAAGTTAACTAACTTTAAATAACATATCATTATAGATATCTTATATCACTTAACACAACAAACGAGTTTGCAAAGGTAATTTAAGGTACTCGCCAATGGAGTAAATATACTTAGAACAACACACAAACTGAGTAAACGTACTTTAAATAACTCGCCAATAGAGTAAATGTACTTAGAACAACACACAAAGAGAGTAAACATACTTTAAATAACTCGCCAATAGAGTATATATACTTAGAACAACACACAAAGAAAGTAAACATACTTTAAATAACTCGCCAATAGAGTAAATGTACTTAGAACAACACACAAAGAGAGTAAACATACTTTAAATAACTCGCCAATAGAGCAAACGTACTTAGAACAACACACAAACTGAGTAAACATACTTGTAATAACTCGCCAATAGAGTAAATATACTTAGAACAACACACAAAGAGAGTAAACATACTTTAAATAACTCGCCAATAGAGTAAATGTACTTAGAACAACACACAAAGAGAGTAAACATACTTTAAATAACTCGCCAATAGAGCAAACGTACTTAGAACAACACACAAACTGAGTAAACATACTTTTAATAACTCGCCAATAGAGTAAATATACTTAGAACAACACACAAAGAGAGTAAACATACTTTAAATAACTCGCCAATGGAGTAAATATACTTAGAACAACACACAAAGAGAGTAAACATACTTTAAATAACTCGCCAATAGAGCAAACGTACCTAGAACAACACACAAACTGAGTAAACGTACTTTAAATAACTCGCCAAAAGAGCAAATATACTTAGAACAACACACAAACTGAGTAAACGTACTTTAAATAACTCGCCAATAGAGTAAATGTACTTAGAACAACACACAAAGGGAGTAAACGTACTTTAAATAACCCGCCAATAGAGCAAACGTACTTAGAACAACACACAAATATGGTGACGTACTTTAAATAACTCGCCAATATAGTAAACGTACTTAAAACAACACACAAATATGGTGGCGTACTTTAAATAACTCGCCAATATAGTAAACGTACTTAAAACAACACACAAATATGGTGACGTACTTTAAATAACTCGCCAATAAAGTTAACGTACTTAAAACAACGCACAAATATGGTGACGTACTTTAAATAACTCGCCAATATAGTAAACGTACTTAAAACAACACGCAAATATGGTGACGTACTTTAAATAACTCGCCAATATAGTAAACGTACTTAAAACAACAAGCAAATATGGTGACGTACTTTAAATAACTCGCCAATATAGTAAACGTACTTAAAACAACATGCAAATATGGTAACGTACTTTAAATAACTCGCCAATATAGTAAACGTACTAAAAACAACACACAAAAGGAGTAAACGCATTTAATTAACTCGCCAATACAGTAAACGTACTTAAAATAACACGCAAATATGGTAACGTACTTTAAATAACTCGCCAATATAGTAAACGTACTTAAAACAACACGCAAATATGGTAACGTACTTTATTGGTAACGTACTTTAAATAACTCGCCAATATAGTAAACGTACTTAAAACAACAAGCAAATATGGTAACGTACTTTAAATAACTCGCCAATATAGTAAACGTACTTAAAACAACACGCAAATATGGTGACGTACTTTAAATAGCTCGCCAATATAGTAAACGTACTTAAAACAACACGCAAATATGGTGATGTACTTTAAATAACTCGCCAATATAGTAAACGTACTGAAAACAACACACAAATATGGTAACGTACTTTAAATAACTCGCCAATATAGTAAACGTACTTAAAACAACACACAAATATGGTGACGTACTTTAAATAACTCGCCAATATAGTAAACGTACTTAAAACAACACACAAATATGGTAACGTACTTTAAAAACTCGCCAATTTAGTAAACGTACTAAAAACAACACACAAATATGGTACCGTACTTTAAATAATCCACAAAAAGAGTAAACTTACTTTTTTCTCCAGGACGCCAGAAAAGACATCAGGATGTGCGACGCTGAAGGGGTCGATGAACAAGGTTAAAAGCACCGCAGTCAATCCTCTTGCGGACTGACCGTTCCAAGGCGATAGCTATTTGTTTTTCTTTCAGTGTGTAATATCTTGTCTCTGTTTTTCCCCCATAATAACACACCAATATTTATATATATTTGATTTTTCATCATTTATTTAGTTTTCCTTGAATTCGAGTGCGACAAAAGCATGCAAGACAAATAAAACAACAATGAGTTATGACAGTCGTACCAGTCATAAACTAGTAGGTATGTTAAACATGAAGTCAATCAACGATAAACAGGCCTAAATTAACGCATTACTTAAACATTAGAAGAGGAAAAACACACTGTGCCTTAACATTAATCAGATATCCCAAATATAGCTCTATGAGTCCTTTTATAGCTAGCAGATGCTGCATATTATACATGTGCACATCTTTTTCAGTATGGTTGTTTGTTTGTAACATTGCATTAACACAATTCTGTTCATATAGGCAAAGCTACATTTAGATTATTAGTAGTAGATAAAGACCACAGGCGCACTGCAGGTATGCTTAATTCCAAAATGGAGTTTTCGTAACTAGTTTTACTCCGATAATTAGACGCCAGATATAAGAATAAACTTGTATCATTAAACCCTTAGCGGCTCCGGTCGAGTGGACTAAAGCGCTGTCTTGCGAACCATACAGAACTGTCCGCGAATACACACGTGAATTCCTCGCATAAAAGTAATCGCCCAGACCGAGACTCGAACCCACTTGGCAGAAGTCAATATCTCTAACAACAGGCGCCCCTAACCAAATTATACAGCCAAGTATATAAATGTAGATAGCACAAAACTCAGTTATATATAAACCGGTTACTTAACATACACTTTACCTGAGAAAATAGTACTGACTGAATGCGCCAAATCTACTGCGTGTATTCTGCCGCGAAATATGAGCAATTTGACTTAGTACTAGTAGGTATCTTTGTCTATGTTTATTATATACGGTTAAAAAGTTTTAATTTTCAATAGATAATAGCAATGTTTGAGTCTTTTATGTTTTTTTGTAGTTTATCTTAAACTTTGGTCGTTAAATATGTGACATTTATATAAAAACGATGCTAACATTTCAATAAACTTTCCAAATTTCTATATCTGCATGGAGTCTTTTTGATGATATTATACGCGCCATTTTCCTTTTCTTGAAAAAAGTTCAAAATATCAAAACTTGGAGCATTTTTTGTCGTTACATGATCTACGTGTACGGTATGCGCTGATTCAAAATACGTTCTAATGGTGATCGATTTAGAAAGGAAATTACGCATTCTCTATGAAGAAAGATGTACCGGATCGATTAAACTTAGTTCCAATTACCAAACAAATCCGTCATTACAGCACGCATGCTAATAATAAACAAGAACTAAACTTATGTCTGAGTAAATGTGATGCGGCTCAAAAGTAGTGTCGTTAATTGCCGACCCTGTTAGGTATTTGCAATTTTCGTAATTGACGCGTATCACGTTCAAAGCATTTATATTTTTATCGTCAATGACATCGGCACTTAGCCAATCGAGTTATCAGTGGTATTGTGACAGGATCTAAAAGATAATCCCATCAAAAACGTGTTAGCAGCATCACGTGATGTTAATCAGAATTTCGATTGGTCGGCTGACCGCTCACGAAGCATCCATCTTCCTCTTAGAAGTACATTTGTAGTAAATGGACAAGAGATCCTAATGACCAAAACACGACAAATGGTCGTCATTAAACCGGAAGTAGCCTAAAAAAGCAAATTCCGTAAATAGTCGAAGTCATTTTATAGATTTGCGAGACTAACTGCTTATTCTTAACGCATATTTATGTGATTGCATACAACATTCGTTCATTGCCTTACAATGATAAAATTAGATGACGATTAACCTGATGGTGGGTGGGGTTAGGACTGAAGGCGTATTAATATATTCAAAAAAGTAGCGAGGACAAGGGCATAAATGTGGGAGCAAGACGCGATTGAGAATGTCAACGATTGGTGACGTCTGATTGAAATAATCAAGGGACTAAGCACAGAGGATTGGCCTTAGAATGGGCTTAACAGTTCGCTGGGGAATACTAATTTGGTAAAAATCACAATGAAAATACGCTGGATCAATCAACATAGCCTCGTGTCCAGACAAATTGTTATCTTCATATTAAGATTCGTTCAAGTCATTTCAGTTTTAAGTCTCCGAGAAAAGGAAGTATTGCGTTTCTACAGGCAGTCAGTTCTTGGAGTTATCAAGTCAAGCACTATGTGTTAATCGTCTTGAGAGTAAAGGAAACAATTGGAATATAAAGACAATTACTCAAATACAAAGTATATGTTATAAAATAATTCGAATTTGGGATTTTTAGCACTTTTGAAGCATATTTTCTAAGAAAAGGTTGGTTTATAAGTTACTTTTTTAGTTTTTCGTACCGTGTTCAAAGATAAGTAGATTTTGTTCAAAGTGCGCCAAATGTTTTTGACAACGCTCACTATGTCTGGTTCTTGGTTCTTGTTTTGCCTTGTGGCTGTATGGATTGGTGCGTCTGGAATTTCCCTGGGTTTCCAGCTCCTACCTGTATATGATGTACGGACGGAGGAACGACTGGAGTTTCCCGAAGAGTATTTACGATGGTACTTTAGTCAGCAGTCCAACGGGGAACTAGCTTCCCAACCGCTGGATAATCAAGGTGTATGTCTGACTCCATAGCACTCAAAAAATTCGTATTGTTTATTTTTACAGAGCCATTTTAAGCAAACCATCATTCATTGTGATTTATCTTCATATGACAATTATTTTAAGGTTGATTTCTTCTTCAAATTCGTCAAACACTATCAATACCGTAAAGTGTTAACGTTTTTCAAAGGTAAACTCTTTTTGTTGATAATTTGGTGAGAAATGGTTCAGACATGCTTTGTAAACAGTCACCCAAAGCTGTGCATATGTTGTTAGCATTTATATTGCCTATGATATGAAGCACTATGTTAAATAAATTGAGATCGAAAAGTTCGAGCATGTATTGGTTCTATTGAACATTTAATATGTAACACATGAATAATGTGCAAAGCTGTAAGAGTAAGGCGGCTTCCTTTCCAAGTGATGACCGACCTTCTGTAAATCTTTAAATTTACTCATTTTGTCACTCACCCATCAAAGGGGAATGTTTTTTACAGTTTTATGCAAAAGTAACGACTTTGAATCTAAAAGTGCGGTAAAAGCTAAATGTAGAAGATATCCTTGCTAACGACTTTCCAGCGTGATCAGGCAAAGAGAAACATGTGCTAGTTGGAAATGCATTTTACATTTCATTATCGTTTGATCAATGTTCATGCAAGCACGTCTTCATTACGAAAAATATTTTTAACCTGTTTACCCTGTCTTTATCTAGTTGGCCTAAATATCTTTTTTTCGATCACAAACACTATATTCAATCAATTCAAATAGTTAACTTCTTTTTGTTTGTTTTATTACATCGCACCGACGCAATAATGGTCGTATTAAAGACGTCCAGCGAATTATTGGCGGAGGAAGACCCCAGACTTCCATCTGGGTAGAACCACCGGCGCACTGCAGGATGGCTAGAAAACCTCCTCACATGAAAGTTCTCGCCCCGACCGGGACTCGCTGTGAGGGGCTGAGGAGTTTCAAGTTAGCTACTCTAACCGCTCGGCGCCGGCGCCACCTTTTGTATGATTCAAATGTTAGCATTAATATTGTTATTTGTTTAGACTAGAAGTTTATTATATTTTGAAATTCAGGTATTCAGATATACATGAAATGCAGATTTGCGAACGAACAGTGTCACGTACAAATATCGCGGCGCAGGAAAATCACCCATTGGCTAGAGGAAAGGGTCGAAACTGGAAGAGAACTGTTATAAGCACACGTGCTCCAATGACTATGCATACTCTACTTTGCCGAAAATTGTACACGCGGGGCCTCACTATCCTCTGAGATTGTGACCCATGTTACGAAATGACAGAGGTCATTCGTATCATCTCGGGGTCTCAGTCTAAAGCTTCCACATGCGTTCGAAGAGAAATGACGCAGTCGGGATTTTAAGATTCGGATCTAAGGGGTATAATAATTTATTGATTTCAAACTCAATTTATTTTGGTCCGATTCGGTAGCATGTATGAGCTAGACCTAACTTTAGTTAAAATGCTAAATCATCTAAAAATGATTTCTTTCGGATGATAGTGGCTCTGATGTAACTCTTGTCCCAGTGAATAATCTTTATATATTTTAGAAGAGGTGTTTATTTGCAGCTGAAGAGTTGCCTGCTTCCTAATTTCAAATGCCTTGTACATTTGAATGACTGCTGTATAATTCTGACCATTCTTTGCACAATGTAATCGCTTACAGGTCAAAACGTAAACCGCGCAAATAGCGCTCATTAGCGCTCTGATTCATTTAGTTTTTACTGTACACTTTGATTATTTCAATGGCATGCTGCCAGCCGATATAAAGTGACCTATATATAAGTCTCCGAAATTTGGTATACGTCAGGAAATAATATTCGAAATATTACCCTCGCAGGGGAGATTAAAATAGATTTGTTGGCTCATCACAATTTAAATATATTGAATAGTGCACATTAATACTGTCATTGTCAATGTACATTCTTCTCGTATCTACGTTTTATTTCCATCACCCACTTACAGAGTAAAAGTTTAAGTACAATTGATTTTTTTTCCCATAGGCATTAGTTAATAAACCCACACTACGCGTAATACTCCTACATATCACATTCAGTTAGATTGGTTTTTATATGTTATGTCATAGATTATACATAATTTTATAAATGTATACCATCTTATACAGACCGATAGATTCTTTTCATTTCTATAAGTGACGAACAATACATTTTTAATTAGTAACAGCCCTATTAGGCCCTGCTTAGGCTTTAGTAAACGACGCTTTATGACAAATGCATGTATGCTTGCATAGAGGTTTGGGATCGGAAACCAATCAACGACATTCAGTATATAGATTCATAGTTATATTCTTTTGTTCCAGACATGATATTCAGGGCATTGGTAAAAAGTAACCGCAAACACGCTTTGAAAGTGGGTTTTCAATTCGATTAAACCAACATCTTGTCACTTGTTAAAGACGTTTTCTGTTAAAATTATCACTATCCTTATATATTATAAGAACAAAATCAAATTAGACCTAGTTTTTATGTGAACACATATTTTTTATTTCTTCGACAGACTAAGGTTAAATACAACACACATTAAATTTTCATTTACACGCATAAAGTCATGTATTCATGCGTATATCCTCATTAAAAGGTCGAGGTATTATGCTGGTTATACAGTACGAACGTTAACTATTCCAAATTGTAGGGAAACATTCATACAGTAATGACTTTGCATGCGTTCTACAGTTGGCAATACGTGTGTTCATTTTCTATTTTCAGGTTATATCATCAATGAAAGAGGTCAACTTATCCCATTCAGAGTCTATAAAAAAGAGGTAAGATTTATACTTGGGAGCATTTTCATATTCTTCGAGACCATCAAACAACTGCACTAGAAGCATACAAGCATACATATGCTCATACATAGGGACAGTTTAATGAATCAAGTAGAAACTAGTCCAGTTAGATACATTTTGACATACTGCCATATACTCCGTCATAAACAGAATATTAAGTTATTTACCTTTGGTGTATTTCAGTCATTAAGATAACTGATAATTGATCTCGATGAACATTATTATCTAATCTGTTTATAATTTACAATTATATGGATAAAAAACGATTTTATAAGATGTTTCAATTTAAATCACAAAAACTAAGTTAATTCAAGCTAGTCAATGTTTTCCTCGTAGCTCGTCTTGTCGACATTTTTTTCCAATTACAAGAGCGTCAGGTTTATGATGTCTGTTTCGCAGCAAATATAAAAAGAACACACAACAGTCATTCTAGTAAGGTCGTAAATTGTATTTATCCAGCATCCCATCCACGTGGTTTAGTAAAACAACACGGGGAACCATTACAGTGACATCCCAGTGACACCCCAGAGAAATAAATTTCACATTTAGAACCATTGTCATAGACGTTTTATGCCTATTTTCTTTATATGCCTATGTGCCTGTAACATTTATGGGACGCCGAGCACCTACGCACAAAGTAGACGTCTTACTTACTTACCACAAAAGTGTACTTCGAACTATAGTTTTACTATATTAACATTGATCACTTTAATAATAATACGTATAATACACAGTTGTTAATAAATTGCGTGTAACCACAGTAAGCAAGATAGGTCACAAATATTTGTTATATCAACTTTAATTTACTTCTTAAAACTATCAAATTAAACTTACTGTATGAAAACATTATGTATATAGAATACAGAGCGTAGGTACACGCATTTATGTCAAAATATCATTGGTTAAAACTACAAAATCTATCCAAGCTTCTTTACAAGAAATTGTGTAAACAAAAGAGGTAGGAAAGGAAGTTTGGGGGTAATTTTATATTTACATGCTTCTTCTAAATATGTTTCTGTGGTACCAGTACCAGTAGATATATTTGTAACCTAAACTAACAACATCGCCTACATGTACTTTATAATTTTCAATAAATGACGTACATGGATTGGGTCACTGTGTTATACAACTTGACGTCGGTAAAATTACGCGACGATACGTCATAAGCAAATTTCACAGAATTGAAAGAACGCGTTTCATTTTTGCGTAAGATAGGTTAAAGGGGTTGTTTTGATAGTAAAGAAGAAGTAATTACTTCCAGAATGAAAGTATATTGCATGTATCTTGTGTAAAATGTGTGGTGAAGATCAACCCAAATTAATTTAAATACATTGAAAGAATTTGCATTTGAAACAACAACAGCAGACACGCTATAAATCATAATAGTATATTGGATTTAAGTATTAGCTCTTCGAATCAACAAACTATTCAGTCAGATGTACGAGGTAAGACGTTATTTCGGAATATGCTTGTTTTGCTTCTTTATTTCCAATCATTGATAATTTACAACGTTAAGGATACAGCTAGTCATCTATATTTTATTGGTGCCATTTATACACATGTTCATATTGAATTTATTTTAAAAGGTACCGATCATTTTACATGCCATTGATTGGTGTATTTTCCTTTTATATATATTGGTTATATATTAATAAACATATTGCTGTTTTTTTTCCCTTTGACACGTGTTTGCCATGAAATAATGTCATTTTGTTTCTATTTTCCTGCACCAGAATATGGTAAGTAAACTTTAAATGAGCTACGATACAATGAAACAATCAATTTCGTGCATAAAAAGGCTAAATCCTCATGTTCACCCATAAAGGCATCTTTGAAAACATCTTTAAAATAAATCCAGAATTTGCTACACGTGCTTAGTAAATGGTTAGGAAATGTATTTAAATGTTATGTGGTATTCACGTGCATTGACGCGTAAAGGCAATATGTTGTGTACAAAAGGCTTCATATATGATTTTTAGGCAGGTAACAACCCTTACTGAAGAAGGGCTTAAACAAGTCTATGTGACTTGTACTTTTGGGGAGTAGTTTGTTAAAATCTGATCGTTAGTATCTTAATGAACTAAGATCAAATCAGTTTATTTATTGATTACTGAGGACGTATTGTTATTTTGATATATTGGTCTGTTTATACAATATATAGATCTTTCTCCTCTATTTCGATAATAGCACTAATAGCCATACAGGCGAAACATGCTTATACAAACATAGTTTTCTTTCTCTCTTCACTTCTGTCTCACTCCCTCTCTCTCTGTATCTCTGTCTCTGTCTGTCTGTCTGTCTGTCTGTTTGTCTGTCTGACTCTCTCTCTGTCTGTCTGTCTGTCTGTCTGTCTGTCTGTCTGACTCTCTCTCTCTGTCTATCTGTCAGTCTGTCTGTCTCTCTCTCTGTGTCTGTCTCGCTCTGTCTGTCTGTCTCTGTCTCTGTCTCTGTCTGACTGTCTGTCTGTCTGTCTGTCTGTCTGTCTGTCTGTCTGTCTGTCTGTCTGTCTGTCTGTCTGTCTGTCTGTCTGTCTGTCTCTCTCTCTCTCTCTCTCTCTCTCTCTGTATATATATATATATATATATATATATATATATATATATATGCGTGTGTGTGTCTGTGTGTGTTTTTAAGGCTAAACGAAATTAAAATACCAATATATGTTGTTTTTTCACTTTCATTTTCACTTAATATATTATTTTAATTAGTAACATTTCTCTCTTACAAGCTTGTTTACATTTTTTTCCATGAACAAATAAATACATTTCTTTTTTGTTTGCTGCTCTCCAGGGATATACTGTAAGTTACTAATGTTATTATTTTCCCTTGAAAAGTTATAATTCAGTAATTCAATAATTCAATAATAAGTAATTGTTATAATAAATGTATTTTTCCGTCTAAATAATATACTTTTCATATAAACTGTTAATAACTATCCATATGACAAACTTTTTAATTCCTAATTTCACTTAGCATAAATTTTACATGTTATAGTAGTAAACCATATAAATACATTTCATTTACCTTAACTTATCTTAATGGGTCATTTTCTTCCTCTTAGATGTATTTTAACTTCAACGTTAAAGCTCATTAAATAGTTATAATAAAATACATCAATTATTAGCGGATTGTCTTGGGGATTTACGTACAAGATGCTCATTCGAATCATTTCCATTTCATTTCACCAGATGGTACGTATTTTGTTGCTTTCAATGTAACCATGGACGGTTCCGTAAAGGTCGGTTAAATGTCTACACAGCTTTGTATATTATACAAAAAACAGCACGCGTATTATAATTTTGTGAAACTGTTTGTGTTCACTTAAGGTGGGCATGAACATGACTGTCAAAAATAAAACAACAACAGAAAACAAATGGCGGTAACATTACCTGCCTAAATACGGATCCATCCATTGGATTTGCCAAGAGCTTAGTGTTGTAGTTCCCGATCTGTGCTGTATGTTGAATGCCAACAAATAATTAATTATATTTATTTGATATATTTGATATTAAAATAAAATGTGCTACTATTTATTTCATTAATTAGCTTTCATTGCACCCTTAAAAAATAATACGAATCCTTTGCATGTTTATAATTCCAGTTGTGTTGTAGCAAATATCAGACACGGCATCATTTTTCTGCCACCTTTGACTCCTTTCGTTTCTAATGAAAAGCAGTTAACAATAGTAGTATTTCAATAAAATATACAAAATTTCTATAATCAATGCAATTAAGTTTGTAATAGGTCATTAATGTTTTTATCATACATAGAAATATCAATTAAATATCCCTTATGATGACGTCTTTAGTCAATACCATCCTCAAAATACAAAGAAAATAGTTATTAAATGTAATTTGTTTTTGTGTGTGATCAAGGTTTAATTTTCCTTTCTACTTAGTTTACCACAAAACTGTTGACATAAATGACAAACGTTGAAACTAGAGAAGTCTTTTAATTTAAAATTATATTGTGTATATCCTTTTCATTAACATTAACTTATCTGTAAATGCCTACTTCCATTAGGCCGATCATACGTACACTATATTGATTTTGTTATAATTATAGATTACTTAAGGATTACTCCAATATAGTCTTTTAAACTACAAACAGTAAACACATGCGTTACATAGGCGGCTATTTCTAATGCATTTTTGTTTTACCTGTTTCTCAATAATAACCCCTTTGTTTCTTTTTATCTGCTGTCACGAACAGATGTGCAACGTAAGTATTAGATCTTTGGGTTACATAACATTATTACATGTTTTCTTTAAAAATGTATTTCAGTTATAATGTATAATGTATAACAAAATCGATCTCATTTAAATTTGATTACTTGCTTATTACCATGAGTGATCATATTCATTTATTTATAAGATGCCTTACATAAAAAGGTGGAGTTCATAAGACATGGTATATTGTTTTATTACTTGAATATACCTATATTATTAGCATTTTTAGAACTAATGGAATGATTCTGTTTTACCTTGTCTTTTGATATCGATGCCATCATGGAGGATTGTGCTGCTGTTTATAAAATTTACTTACTCAATTTATTGCAGCTTAATCCACGGAACTGTAGAGCGGTATGTATAAGTTTTATGCTTGTTATATGCTAAGACAACAATATTTATATGAACTAGATAAAAGCTTTTTACTACATAAACAATAAAATAGTAAAAGTAATTTCAAGAAAACACGGTTTAACCATAATGAAAAAATAATAGAAATGTCTTTGTAAGAGTGCATTTGCTTTGCATTTTCTTTCTTTCAGTTATTTTTATTCTTACACTCTGTCTCTGGATTTCTGGAATGGTTTAAATGAAAGCATTTTTTATTCTACAAAGTTTTAAATTTGCATATATAAAATGTGTTATCGCTTTACTTACAAGCATATGCAATGTAAATCAATATTTATGCGGAATACTTTTTGACCTATTCTAAGTATTTTTATAAATAATGATACAATTAAATTATAAGCAAATCATGATCTAAGCTCATGTTATGCTCATTCTTATTCCGAATGTCGGAGGAAAAAGATTACCCATTTAACCTGATCACCTCATTTCAAATCTCAGTACTAATTATATTAAAAAAAATACTTTTACCTTTGTTTAATTGTGGAGAGTATCATACATCTTCTGTTCTTATTGACTTAAAACTGTCACATGACCGAGGCAGGGTCAAAATAGGAGGCAGATCTTCTACAACGATGAACGAATCGGGCATTGTGCATTTACTTGCGATACGTTAGTGGAGGAGATCGAATCAGTCAGTTTTAGGACGATGTTGTCTTCACCGACTTAAAGAAAATGGAAGTACTCAACACGCATGTGCACAATCAATGTTTTGCCAGAATGTAAATAATTTCAATAGGAAAAATTAACAAGCAGAAAAATCAAGGTGAAATACCGACACATGGTTAATTGATCGCTATAAAAATAAAAGTTATGAACTTTTGTGTTACACCCCAACCGTCGCAATAAACGAGACTACTGCTCTACCAAAGCGTCATGTTAACAAATTCAGACCACTTCAGATTGAGAACAGAGGTAGTCGTGGTGGTGAAAAAAGCAAGATAACAAAATGTAATATATCTTTTGGACATAGAAAGGCACTGAACATCTTCGCTTAAGAAGGGATGCTGTCATTCTGCCAGCAGAATTGCAATAAATGTACGAGTTTGTGAACAAGGGAAGTTGTAAAACAACGAGAGAGTACTCAAAAACAATCGGTGAAAATAAATGGATAAACATATTGCAACGTTAAAATAACTTTTTCTGATAAATAATACCACTGACTTCACCCCACATCAGGTAATTTACCCAGACTCTACGGACCCCATAAAGATGACTGCCTCCTCTAAAAAATGTACCCAGTTTTGGGGAGTGTGATGTATGACGCAATCAATTGCTTTGCTTAAATAGAAGGTCCTTTTACAGGAAAATATATCAGCATCACATAATCAACAGTATCCATATTGTACAAAAGACCGCAGGACTAGAGCTACTAAGGGGCCGAAATTAGTATCACGTCAGATTAAGCTGAAAAAGGATGCCCCGCTGAAGAAATATACGCGAAATAACAATCTAACAGGTCAATGGAGTACTGAATTATCAACACAAACATGTACCAAGTTAAATATTACCAACAAAAACGAAAAGCGGTTATAGGGTTCCTAAAATCACCTTTTTGAACCAACATTTGCACGGAGTTCCATGAACTGCACACAGAGAACCAGGCTGCCAAACCTCCTCCATTGTGGCTTATACATGCCGTTGGTTCAATAATGAGATTCATTAGAATGACATTGATCATTTTGAAGTCAGCTGACCCGCATCCAAACAAATGTAAAACGCGAAGATGTAATTCTTTAACGCTTGTACAAGAAAAAGGTTTGGTTGTATAACCAATCGAATTTCATTAGGCGGTCCGAACACAAAGACCAAAATCTTACAAGAACAGAAAAATGGTGAAGACTTTGTAAAACAGGGTAGATTTACTAATATAATAATACACGCAAATCATCACTGCATGCAAAAAACTAACCTGAATGGAAAGAAATAAGAAAAAAGTGCTGAAACAAAAAGAAAAATGAGCATCGATATACTGTTTGTATAAGTTACCTTTTGTATTTTAGACTCATTGCGTTAATGTGAACCACAAACCGTTCAAATCGACCATCGGTCAGGTTGTTAATATAATGTTCTGAATGATAAACTCAAGAAATGTTTTTTGCTACTACATCAGTATGACAACTAAAATGTTGATTACTAAGGGGAGCCAGCCACAACATTGGAGACAAGGTTAAAAAAAATAGAAACAACAACACATCAGTATTTTTTCAATATTGTATTAACCCTTAACCTGTCAATAAGTCTGAAAACGTTTAAATGCTCAAATCTACAAGTGCATAAATAATACAAAAGTGAATTATCGAGATAAGGCGGCGTTAAACAGAAATGAGGTCCCCGGTCACCTCCATGTGCGCACCTCTCAACCCACCAAGGGACAGAATGAATTCAAGTGATAAGCCACTCAAGCTGACAAAAAAATGGGTGTGATACATCCGAAAATTTCACAAAAGGTAAAACAAGCATCATGAAGGATAAGTTTAATTTAGATAATCTCAAACATGTTCATGTCTAAAATTATTAAATATATTTTAGTCACCTATCAGGTAATAGTTGGTTAGTAAATATAGCCATGGCACATCTATATACAAGGACTGAAGTTGAATGTTCCATGGTATCTGTGGTTGAAGCCTTTTGATTCTTCTGTTATACCTTTACAAAAACGCACATACATTCCCTTTTGTTTCCGCATGCAAAAGAATAATTTCATTTAAGCTATTGTTCTAATAGTTTCCCAATTTACTTTTCAGTACCACAAGAGGCTCGTAGAAATGGTAGGTTTGTCGAATTGAATGAAAGATGTAGATTACTTGATCTAATCTGCTAAATAATTTATACATCAAAGCAATTGTTAGGTAACATCTACATGTACAGGCAACAAAAGGCAGCGAAAGGAATCAGACAGGTCACTGATAAGAGATAGTATATTTTGCTCTAGATAGTTTCCTTCGATCTTATAAAGTTGTAATTCGCAGGCGTTGAATTAAATGTGCATCTAAGGCATAAAAAGTTTAATATGTAGAAATGTGTATGTTTTTGTTTTTTTTCAAAAATGTGTTTAAAATCTAACTTGAGGTCGGGTGATCCACTTTTGTAGACCTTTGGTAAAATCGTAACAAGATGCTAAAAGGATATGCCAATGAATTACCTAAAAGCAAACAGAAAACAGCATTTCATCATTATTTTTAAACATTTCGCAGCGATTAATTCTGTTCATTATTTCAACGTCCACTTTGGGCGAGGAGGACCCCAGACAAATATCTGGGTAGAACCACCGGCGCCCCGCAAATCAGCTTGAAGACATTCCGACATCGAATCCTTCGCCCCGAACAGTACTCAAACGCACTCGGTGAGAGGTTTCCTGTTATAATGTTATGAATATGTTAAATATGTGTAACTATTTTGTTTATAATATTTACCACTGTTTTAGCAACCACGTCCATATATCAGCACAACGCGACCTATACAGAAGCGCGCCCGAGACTGGTTGACTCAGCGAAAGGTTACCATACCCCAGCCCATTTACAGTCTGGGGAACGACGATATCTTCGACCCTGGCTACGACAATATTCTAGACGACGACAACAGTCGAACTGCCAGCCATCGAGAAACACTTGAGCAGCTTAAAGATCTAAGGTCTAGACAAATATCGCCGTATCCCATTAGCGACCCTAGATACAGTACTGGTGATTATTCGGACTTTACAACTTTTGCAAGCAGTCCACACACCAAAACAACCCTTCAGACTGAGCGAGATGAAATGAGATTATTGTCGGCACTGCAACAAGATTTGGAAAATGGTGAGAGAGGCGATTTGATTTCAGAAGTATCAAGCAACAACCAGAACAGTCAAGAGGAAATTCAGCAACGTGATGATGATTATGATTATATGTCGGACATTGTGAGACAATCACTTGTTCAGGACGAGCCTTCAAAGATTGTGATTCCAAACCGAGACGTAGAAATACTGGAATATAACATCAGATGAGGCGCTTGCAAGACACAAAGCAAAACTTGCCTACAGTGTTTAAGATATTGGATATATTCTTTGAATAAATTATATTGTTATCCTACTAAATACTAAATAGAAATTTTATAAAACTTTATTATTAAAGCATTATATCAAATACCACCTTACGTACTTGTTGATGGATACGATTAAGGACCATGAATACGCAAACATTACAGTGATCGGAGTCTTTTCATAAACACAATTTGATACGTAAAAATATATGTATGTTTCAAGATGGAACCGTTTTTATGCAGATTGACTATGACATGTTAATAGCTTAATAAAATAAGAGCAAATTTGCAGAGGACACTTTATTCTCTTTTCCATCCCATGCATGACATACAGCGTAAGACCTAACGGTCTTCTGAGATCGGTGGCGCATTTGCACATAATAAAGTTTTTTTTTTAATAAAACGAGCCAACATAAGCTAAAATTCACAAGCAAACGTGTTAACAACAAATATAGGAAGAAAAAAAAACAACAAATATCAGAATAGTTAGAATGTTTATAATGTGGTTTTCAAGTATGCAAATAATGGTGTGTGTAACCATATTAACAAATTCCAAATTTACCAGAATTGAATACAGACTCACGCGGAGAGAGGGTAAATTGTTTTCTACGATATTTAGATTTAAGTCAATATAATACAATAATAAAACAATAAGTGATATACGTATTTACAGGAATAAAAAAAACAAACAAACAGGGCAAACGTTCACCATTTTTCAAGTGGTATCATATATTGTAGCAAAACAGATGTGTCTAAGTTTTGTTAATAATGCAAATGTCTCCGTTACAAAACATGCACAGGACACAAAGCTCGGGTGAACAACAAACACTGATTAAGGCCAGATAATGAGTGGTATATTATTTATCAAAACTTTAATGGTGAGAAATTCGGCAATATGCTTTGTCTTATCGATGACAGATGGGTGATTAAAATATTTTGTACGTAAAATGCTGCATTGCGTCTATGGTAGAAACAGTTCTTAAACGAAACGCGATTTTTAAGCAAGGAAAAAAGTTCCTTTAGCTTTTAATCTGGTTCACAAAATCACCATACTATACCTCTTTAAAAAAAGAATTAAAATGTATATATCAAACATAACGAAAATAATTATCTGACAGCAGTTAGGTAAAGATTTAATGACATTTTTCAACACACTGCAAATATATAATAGTTAATGTAACATGCATTAAAAGATTAAAACCTTGGTTGATTATTTTATTCTGATTCTAACAGAGCCACATAATTTATGTATTACGCTTATTTTCGAGATCATGCTACATTATCATTCGTGGAATTCTGTCTGACGTTTATATCTCTTTTTAGACGAAATATCTATCGTGCTTATCTATTGATTTTGAAAGACTGAACATTTAAACGATTTATTCACAGAACCTATATTTCCTAAATACACTTGTGCAGTTCATTTATCAGATAAAGTGTAGTCAAGTAACTACGAATCACAATTAGATTGGCCAATTCATTCTTTCAATCGTTCAAACATAACTTATACGGCAAATATATGTATTCGGCATTGTGTAATACATGCAACGGCTATTGATGCGCCGTAAAAGTTTCTTTTATTGTTGTCATTTCAATAACTCGTCATAATTAGTTAGCTCATGGGTAATTCAGTAAAAAGCAAAACAATAATTGTGAAGGCCGATTTTAAAAATCTTCAATGCGACTTTACTAGACTTAAGTATTTTCTTTTTCTACTCAATGTCGATATAACACCAAGCAGTGCTCAGTGCACGCTTGTTGTTTATGGCAATGTTGATCTCCGTGGCAAGCTATAGTCAAATAATATTTTGCTTTAAACAGATATTTTGCCCACAGTTATAAATACTTCGGCCGACTCATTAAGCATAACAGCTTAAAGGGTACATTGCGAGTGGTTTAAAAGTAATACTAAAACTGATTCGTTAAATAATATTAAATAATTGGTAACAGGTAATGTAAAAATGGAGAAAACAACAACAACAACAGCAGCAACAACAACAACAACAAAAGAAACTAATTTACAACTATGAAGGTTCAGTCTCGATTACTTTTGCTATACTTCAATCCATTCTTTAATTGAACTGTTTAGTACCAAGTGCATCGTTTTCAAGAGGAAGTTTGGCTTGAACCGACAAATGGCAAATACCGTTTATTGTGTTTAGCCATTGATCGGCAATTTTCCCCTGTTCTCTCATTCTCTTAATATGCTCGTATCTCCCTTGACCTCATATCAGTATTATTTATAGTTTAAGTAATAGCCTGTTTATTATATAATACGCATATAGTATACACTATATGTATACGGTGGGGTTTATTTCAATTTTATAACAGAGTATAGATTCTTTAATAATATTTCAATTACAAAATGCTTTATTTTATAGCTGTCAATAGTTAATAACACTGTTCTAATTTGTTTAATAAGAAATTATAATTTTGAATGATATTTTAGCTCTGCGCATCCACAGAAGATGAAACATAAGATGAGAATAAATGTGTCGAATCCTAAAATGTTACAATCTGTATTATACAATAATATTGGGCGTGTGTGTGTGCCTGGGGAGGGAGGGGGTGGGGGTGGGGGGTTAAGTCGCTGACTTGTAACTCCTCAGCCCCTCACTTAGTGGGTCGGGGCGAGAACATTCATACGGGGAGGTTTTCCAGCTAACCAGGCATAAGTCTGAGGTCTTCCTCCATAAATAATTAGCTTTACGTCGCCAATATATAACAACAACAAACAACAAAGACAAAACATATTATCGATTCGTGTGCGTTTATTTGTGTCTCCCTCGGTGCGTTCTCCATTTGAATATAAACTATAATAGAATGTAGTGAAGGAAACATAGGTCGGCTTTTACTTTTATATTTTTGGTAAGTAAGGAGCTTTCACGTTATCTGTAATCTTAACAATCACGATCAAAGTTTACCGTGACAATTGTACTGTAATATTAACTACTATAACTATTACAAATAAGAATATATGACAAAGACCTATGAGTATTGCCATATAGACCAAAATTGTCAAAGGTGCAGATCAAAGGTATTCACAAGCAAGCCAGATGTTAAAGTAAAAGCAAATCTGTGATTAAACAACAGTCATTTAACAAAAAGAGCAAACCCATTAGTTATCGCCTTAGAACGGCAAATCGGAAAAAGAGACCGACTGCGGTGCTTATACCGGTTTTACAGAACTCTAAAATCGTACTTTTAAGCAATGATTTCATGAATTAATGATGTTCTTAATTATGGAGTTCAGCACTGCCATTTTATGAGTTCAACCATTACTTTTACGATCATGCCGGAAATTGCGCAAACATAACGTTCGCACTGTTCACGCATGTTTAATGTAGAATATAATTTTGTTGCATTCTATTACATGAATCAATATAAAACGGACTTTACAATTAAGTGGAGATTTTAAAAATCAAACGAACTTTTATTTGCGCACTCGTTATTTGAAAAGTGGCAAAATTTGTTTTAATGTTTGTGTATATTAAAGTATGATTTTTTGTATACTACAGATTGTAGCAGATTCCTTTAACGAATATTTTGCCTTCACTATTACTGTTCTTCTTTTACATCCCTTCAAATATCCTTTTTACATTGACGAAGTATAGAAATCACAAATATTCAGTGGTAAAAGAACATCAACATATGCGCACAAGCAAAACAGGGTAATATAACTGAATTAGTCAGAAAACTCTAAATAAAACAGAAGCAGAAGACAAGAAAAAAACAAGACTTTGTTGCCGAAGCGAAGGTCTCAAGATGATTAATCATCAAGAAGATGATATCTGAGTCAATTAGGAAATCTCCAATTATACATGCCATTCCTCTAAGATATAGTAGATTCTGTAATGGGTGATTAAACTATGTTACATGGTTTAAAACCAATTGTAGACTTGCAACATTATATGGCCCAGTAAATCATACCTGCAATACACTAAAATACCAGTTAGTGAACTATATGTGCATATAAAATTAGATAGCTCTAAAAATGTAGAAGAACAGAAATGGATTAATGCCAACTGTATAATATTTAAACAAGTTTATCTATTTTTGTGGCATCAGATATATCAACAGCAGACGAAAAAACAGTTTGGTATAAATATGTATTGACCAAAACGTCAACTCTATATACCAACATCCGTTTCTTAAAACTTATATGGCGAACAAAGCATAAACATAAACATACATTGATTCATGATATTAAAAATAAGCTGAAAGTCTAATTTCAAAAGAAGGCTCTAAAATACGATGAAGCGTATATATAATTGCAAAATTATGACGAAAACTTACAATAATCTATGATTTATTGAAACATTACATGCATTTTCTAGACAGTAAATGGGCAAACGTTTTATTAATAGTCTATGATTTGTTTCAAAGTTTTAATATATAATCAACCTTTTCTTAAGACAAAAACTGTGATTTTTTAAAATCTTAAAGCAAGTTGCAAATTATTTAACACATTGAATGTGTTAAATAACTGTGTATTTATGATCTTTTTAACCAAATAATCATCACGGCAGTTTATGAATTCAACAAAATTATAATTGCATTTTTACATGCATCCTATAAATTAATAAAATAAATACTTGCCAAAATGAGTTTAATAATTACTTTCCTACTATAAATTCAGATGATATTTTTACAATTTAAATAAGAGAATGAGAAAGGAGTTAGATTAGAGAAGGAAACACCAATTTAGGACTATTTATAGTAAAATACAAACCACGTTCAAGGTTAACATAACATTGTGAAAAACTGACTAAAAAGAGTGATTAAATAATAATATAAGTAAACGATATCAACATAATATATTTACAGATGCACCTAAAGAAAACTAAAGTCAGAATACAGTTGCCCTCTGTAAATTAACGTAAGTGGGGAGACCAACGATCATGTTTTGTCTGGGAGTATTTAGTAACAAGATTACACATCAGCAAGATTATGTTAAGCTTGCTCAGGAAATCCTGTTTACCCTTATCATACATATGGTATTTCTAAAGATGTGATAGACACTGTCAATGGATCATTTGACGATGTTTAACTGCCTGGAAATAATCCATGTAGTTTACTGGAATGTGATCGGGCATAAGTATACATCCATGTACGTGTATTCGAGACCACCAGTGTGTTAAAAGATAATACCAATAAGAACGACTCGAAGTAGCTCATGAAGAAATTTAAACAATAATAATAAAGGTATTGAACCTGGTGAGTTATATATTTTATTTGATCTTTTGAAGGCTAGCATGACAAAATGTAGACAACTATTTTTAGCAATTTTAGCCTGCCATATTTGTTCATACGCCTTCACACAAAATCTGTGACAAGTGTGGTAACTGATCAAACAGCTCGCTGTTAGGAGCTTGCTTATCGGTAATTACATTTTCCTACACCTTATACTTATAATTATACGAAGCAGGCTCAGAGTTCAATGTCCATCTAATACATGAAGGCTATATTTGTCGGAAATAAACAAGTATTCGTACGGACATTTATTTCAAAATGTAGGACAAGAGAAACGAATGGCAAAGGATTTGTCAGAAACTTGTTTATACTCTCAATTGAAGTCGGTCGTACTAGTCTATACTATCCGCATTTGCAAACGTCTGATAAAATCTGATAAAACAGTCTAGCAATTGTCATATTTAAATAAACACACAAAAAATAGATCAAATCTTTACATTTAATAGGTAAATATATGCTAATTTTATAATGTAAAATGAGTGTATGTTAATGCAGATTGGTTATGATGTGTTAATAGCTAGATAGTAAAAGGGCAAATGTGCAGACGAAATTAAATATTCCTTCTAATGCATTACATACGGCGTAAGCCCTAAAAGTATTCTAAAATGGGATAGTGAAATTGCACACAATAAAGAAAAAAGATTAATAAAATGATCCTACATATAGCAAGAATTTACTAGCAAACATAAACGTATTAACAACAAATGAACAAAACTAAAAATATCAAACATGTTCCTTTTCAAGATGTTTTTATTGTGGCCTTTCAATTATGTAAATACTGGGCTGTTTTATCGTACCTTCAACATACCTATAAATGACAGATTAATCAGCATTGAATACATACTCATACGACTAAGAGAAGACGAATAATTCAAGTAATTTAGTTTTAAGTCTACATAAAACACATTGATATGCGTACTTACCAGGAAATACAACACAAAAATACAAACCATATTGTTTTAGGTAGGGTAACGCGCATACTGATCCTCAATTGGTATCACATAAAATAGCTCGACAAATGTGTCTGTCTTTTGCTAATAACAACGTACAAACATATTAATTCTACATATCACTATCATTATTCTAGTTTATCTCTGTTACAAAGAAAGCGCATTGCAAAACATAGATTTATGACGTTAAGCAAAGAAGGAAAGCAAACACTAATTTCTGATGAAGGTCAGATAATGCATAGCAACCGCATATCACTGCGTAATGTTTATCAAAACAAAAATGTCAGGCAATAACTTATTTTTGAGTATTTAATTCCAATTGAGCCATATGCCTCGTTTTCCGGGGTGGGTGGGGGGGGGGGGCAGATGGCATAATAAATTAACATTTATGTACATAATTTGAATCGCTCAATTGAATTTGTATGAAACGCGATTTTTTTTTATGTAGAAAGTAAAATTTCGTTTTAGCTTGTAATTTTGGTATACAAAACACATTTTACAATTTTTAATAAGAAGAGATTGCACATGTTAATACCAGAATTAAACCATTCATACAAATTTGTCTAAGGGCATTGGCAAGGATGAACTTAAACACACGAGCAAAATAAACACCAACACGTAAACGCGCATAATAGGAACTATAATTGCAATATAGGTGTGTACATTGTACACTGACAATGAAAAGTTATTTATTGATTTACAATTTTTAAACGACAAACCAGGTCGCCGTGACTACATGCAAACGACTACTAAGAACAAAAATTTGGTTATTCGCGAAATAAACAGCATATTGTTTGACATATTCAGTTAAATTTGATTTGTATTTACCTAATCGTGCTACTACACAACGGACCAACTTTTGATGTCATGTTCAACAAATACAGACAAGTTAGACATACAGTTTTGACAACATGTTTAACACTGTATGATTTCTGTATATCCTTTTTATGAGATGAGAAAACGAGTCTTCGGTTAACTATTTGTGAATATAATATATGCAGACATTTGACTTTATCTCGTCAATATGAGCAATATATTGATATATACAGGTACATACAACCTTCCATAACAAGTATAATTTTTCTGTGTACTACTTGTAACTTCGTGTTATACATTGCTAGATGATTAACATCAAATATTAAATATTCAGAATTATACACTATGAAGGAATTTGTTTTAAAACAACTAAAATAACTAGTAATTTATCCTAAACAGAGTAAAGTCTTTAAGATGTATAGTATGTGTATTGTCTGAATATTAGATTAGATTTTGGTAATAATATCATACGACCAGCTTTTAACAAGGAAGAAAGATCAATAAAAAAACAAGCAGATTATAAACCTATTTGACGAAAATAGTGTAAAAGTGTAAACTTTTTCATGCCAGAAGTCAGCAAATCGATACAACAAAAACAGTGAATAAATTATCATTAAAAATAGACTATACTTTAATTAACAATAAAAAATATTTATATTAAGCTGAAGAATTTTCTCTAGGGTGAACATGTTTGATACTGTTTTTCTCATATCTTGTACGTCCAATTACTGTTGGTGAAGACTGTCCTGAGCTAACAGCTGTAATATCCCGCTTAGCTTATTCAGGTGTTAATAAGACCTATCTCTGAGCCTCATTAGCAATCTTCATTGCTTCACTGTTTTTAGCTTAAACGAACAAAGCCTTTCGTCTTTGTGAAAACTCTTTTTACCTCCTCATCGCCCACCTTGTTTTCGTTTAGTTTCTATTGATTAATTATTATTTCTAACTATGCTTTCTATGTTTAAATTTGCCGTCTTAACCTAGTATTTAATTAGACGAATTTGTTTTTCAACTTCAAATCTAAAAAATTATACATAATATTGTCTTTTTCCTTTTTTGAATAAAACTGTTGCTTAAATAATTGTATTAAATCCGCAAAGAACGGCCAGATATTTTCAATATACTTATACCTTACCTTGTTTTTTTCTCGTTCTGAGTAAACTCCTGAGCCTAGAGATGCACAACAATAAAGGAAAAAACGGAAGTCAACGTTGTCAGTTTAACGTGCTTCTCATAACACCTGGTTTTCAAAACAAAGGAACAGATTGCATTGTACAAAGTAAAGGTACATGTAAGTCGCTCATTTCCATGTGAAACCTAAAGAAAAACGAAAATAATAAAAACAATTTGGTATTTACATATTTGTAAAAAGAGTCTTACATTGCCTTGTACAAGTTCTTAAACGGTCAACCGTTTACTCCATGATCAACTTTTTCTAAGGCAATCAATGTAATGATTTAACATCTCTTAGCACATTTTTCAATTTTGTTTACAAGGTAAAAACATTTCGTGAAAAAACATCAAGTCTGTGAACTCATGTTCATCTAAAGCAGAATGTCAACAACGATGTTTGATGATTTTCATATGCTTTGAATCTTAGAAAGTGCAAGCATAACCCGTATGTATGTTTAAAGTAGCATCGCGTTGCGTTACATTTCTCTAACATTCCGTACTCCCGGAAACGTCAGTAAAGCATTGTGTTTTGTATAATCACATGTACTATGATCACGGGAAGGACAATTTTTATTCTTATTTCGTTGAAATATACTTTAAATAAGAGCAACAAATTAATATAATTCATTATAAAATCAAATATCCGCTTTTCGGAATATCAAATAGCAAGTACCTAAAAGAATACCTACACATGACTAAAACTAACTCTATTTAACTAGTTAAGAAAGTAAATTGTCACATACGGACCTAATAAAATCTTGATAAAACTTAATAAAATGTTTCAAATAAACACTATCATCACAATGTGTACACAAATACACATTTAGAAAATCCCAGACTCCACTATCAATAAATCGTACGCTAGGAGACCAGCGGTCTGTATTATCTGTAAGTACTGGAAAAAAGATTACATATCATAAAGATTTTGTCAAGCTTGCTCAGGAAATCTCGATTATTATTATATTATATGAGATATTTCTATAGATGTAGTGAAATGTTAAACTGGCAAAAAACAAGCCATGTATTTTACAGATAAAGTAATTGGGCCTAATAGTACAAACATGTTTCCCCAATGTCAAATAACAAATTTAAAATAAAATCTAGTCAATGGCATGTCATTTAGTAACCGTTAATCGAAATAAGTACATATTTTAAATTGAAATCTGCTTCATCAATTAAGTAACTGTACATTCTTGTAATTAACCAAATGCAGCCATTGAAAGATTTACTTTTTACGTTTCAACCATGTCTCTTCTTTAATATGGTGACTTAACTCCTGAACAATATCATTTGAACCTGTTTTTGCATATTCTATAAAATGTCACAATATCTCTCATGAAACATTTTAATCGGTGCATTTTAATTCAAAACATTAAACATCTGTCACAGAGAACGGGCCGAAACATTGACGATTGACCACTTTTTAGGCCCGCCTAAAATGCAAACAAATTGTTAAGCGCAGATTAAAACACATAATGTCATAATAATAGGTAGAACCATCTGCGGACCGAAGACCTTTTCACATGACAGTTCTCGTCCAGATCGAGATTTGAACCCACGTGATGAGAGTCTGGGAAGCAGCAGGGTCGACGCTCAGTGATTCCAATCACTCGATATAGGGAGCGCCGATATTGAAATTTGTATAGTGCTTCTTTAATCACACACACAATGGGTCCTGTCATGTTATTTTGACACTAATTTAATCAGTATTGATATTAAGCTTTCTATAAGACAAGCATCATCTTTGACTATGCAAATGAAATTAAGTTAAGGTGGCAATAGAATGTAGAATTGCATTATCCATAAGCAGGTGCACAGGTGAATTACACAAATAGACACACGTACACAAATGCGCGTATACACGCACACACACGCACTCACATTAACACATAAAAAGTTAATGCCTCCACCGGGACTCGAACCACCTGCTTAGGGATTGAGAAGTAACAAGTCGGCGACTCTTTACCGCTTGGAACGGGCGCCCCAACACACCCCCTCCCTCACGTCAGCACATATTCAATTATAATCGCTGTATAAATAACTGGTCAAGCGAGGTAAAGGACATCATGACACAAATAGGCTTGAATGACTTGTTTAACACTAAGCAAATAGTTAATCTGTCTGCAGCGAAACAATCCATCATCGATTTTTATAACGCCTTGTGGAAACAGGACATTAAGAAAAAGCCAAAATTAAGGACATATTGTACATATAAAGACTCATTTTCACAGGAACCCTACCTTTCTATGGACATACCCAAATACCAACGATCATTACTCGTTCAACTCAGGACTGGTATTCTTCCATTGCGAATAGAGACAGGAAGATTTCAAGGCGAGAATGAAAATATAAGACTGTGCAACTTTTGCGACCTACAAACTATAGAGAATGAAATTCACTTCGTGTTGCAATGCCCTAAATACAATGACCTGAGACACATCTTTGGTGATACGCTGCGAGAAACTGACTTTAATAGCATGTCACTAAATGAACAGTTAAGTTTTATTATGAACAATAAAGTGAGGCAATTATCGAAATATATCCAGGCTGCATACTTAAGAAGAAGAAGTATTTTGTATAACTAAATGATATCCACGTAATCTTTTATGAATACTCAGAGTTATGTTTTGTTTGTCATTTTAACGATAATATATTAACGTAAATATTTGTTTAACTTAATTATCCAGGTAAACCTACAGTACTATTATTATGTATTTATTTCATGTTTGATGTACACAAGTCACGTTAATAAACAATTACTTACTTACTTATTCAACGAATGCTATACACACATTTTAATTTGGTACACACAAAATGATAAATTACCGTTATTTTTAGATGTGAACTAGGACTGGGCAGTGTGAGAAACATGCAGGTTAAATTACAAATACAAATACCAATGACTACGCGTGCATCGCTGGTCTAAATGCATGCCCAATGATATTATTAAAATGGGCAACGTCATTATCTTACAAGCAAATGCGTTTCAATGTCGTTGATAGTATCAATTACAGTGTTTACCATAATGCAGTCTGCCTGTCTTTTACGTGTTAGTAGAAGGGACGTATTGTGTGTTTACTGTTCGCTAAAAACCAATAAAATACATTTTAATGCAACGAATCAGTGCTACATGAATGGTGTCTTTCAAGCCAAGTCCATTTTCATTATGCAAATGTTAATTATATAACAAAAGAGAACATCGCATGTCAAATGACATAACCCGTCTAACGTTGTGCTTTTGTAAAACTAATGCTGACTGAAGGTAACTGGTAATTTAATTCTTACTACTTGTCCGCTTGTTTTGTGATGAAACCTTTTTAATCTGCTGTTATCCTTCATACACTGATAGAAAGATATATAAGAAGAGTCAAACAACAAACTATGCGGCTCCTGGTCGAAGAGCTATCAGCAAGGAGCTGGTTCAAAAATATTTGCCTAAGTTGGCAAGTCTTATCATATCTAGCTATGCAGACTAACAACAAAACAATAATTAAATTGCCACAGGCATAGAAACAGTTTTATTTATAGTGCACCTGGAAATTCTTTGTTTATTTATTAGTTTTCTTTTTTTAGAATTTGCTCTCTTAAAAACAATATAAACATTGAAATAGTAAAATCAATAATTATCTAAATTACATGTTTCTTATCATTGAGTTAGACTCATCAATGTTTACAGTTTAAATGATGCGGTTGTTTAGTAATCCATAGGAAACAAACACGTCTTACACAAACCTGTCTCGTCATGTTTTGCTCCGTTTTAATAGTAGCCAGTATAATATAACAGCAGAAAGACAACGTTGGACACCATTGAACATTTTAATAACCTTGTTTCCAAAATGATAATCTCCATAATAAGTTAATCGACGAATAACTTGTATTAATGTCCGACAACATTAACTATCGCTGTGGTTTGGTTTTAAAGGTACATTTATTCATAATCTTAAACAGCCATTTGTCTAAAGAGTGACAATAGTTTTCCTATATTACATAATTATATTTATTAAATAGGATTCTTCGTGAATGATTCGTTGACAAATTTACCATATTTGGGAGTTGAAATATGCAGACATTTATTTGCTAAGACCCTAGGTCTGAGTTGCTGAATTTCTAGCATCTCAATGACGAACTGTTATGTGGTATATTTGTAACCCGCCTACGGTCCAATAATTATTTCTATTCTACTACGACAAGACAAGCCGATTTATGACCGCACTATTTATTCTGGAACAAAGCCGCGGACTTCAGCCGCCTGGTACAGTTACGCTGTTATATCAGTTACACTTTCTATGTAAATAACGTCAAACTATAGCGGACATAAAGAAACAAAATTAATGACTTGTTTTATTTCTAATTTTTGTAAATTTTAGTTTTAATTAGTTTCTTTGAAAATATTCACTTATAGTTCGATCATCATCAGAAATAAATGCCAGATAAAATTGCTCTAAACGGGAAGTACAACTGCTTTGTGAAGAGATTGGTGTGTTTTGAGGCTGTGTTACAAAAACTATAAGGCAGGAGTGCTAGAAGAGGGCATATAAATGAGACATGAGAACAGATAAGGCAGTAGGAATTTTCGATAATAGACGGTTTTGTAAAATGTAAAGTAAGTTGGACAGTTTTACCTATGTCAGGTGTGCACAAACATAATCACAAAAAAAGAAATATAAATGAAACCAATCTTGTTAAAAAAACTTAAATAATACATAATAAGTATTATTATTTATTTCAACGCAATAAAAAAGAAAAAAAAAACTTCTTAAATATATTTGAACTTTTTAAATATATGTCAGTTTAAATTGATATTTTTTTCTTCGTAAAAGCTTTTGACTTTTTGTTAATAGAAGGCTGCTAAAGAGACTAAAATGGAAAATAATAACCATATTAGTATACTTTAGAAAAGTGATAGAACATAAAAAAGTGTCAGTTCTTGTGATGCAGCAAGCAGGTTTATACCCCTTAAATATGTCATTATTCTCTCATTTATACCGCTCTGTAGTTTAGATACCGACGTGTCAAATAAGAATATATGACAAAGTCCTATGAGCATTGCAACATATACCAAATTCCGTAAAGGCACAGAACAAAGGTATTTCACATGCAAGCCAAGCGAAAAGTAAGAACAAATTTGTGATGAGTCATTTAACGAAAAGAGCAAACCCGACAGTTACCGCCTTGGAACGGTCAGTCGGCACTATGGACCGACTGCAGTGCTTAAACCGGTTTTACAGAGCTCTAACCTCGCACTTCCTGCCGAGTTTCTCAAATGCAATCAATGAAAAGAAAAATAGTCCATTTGAATACAAAATGTCCAAGCGCTGATATTTTCTATAATAAGTTGTGACGAAAGAAGTGACGTCATTGAAAAATAATGTCCACATAGTGTTAAGAAAAGAATATTATATGGTATTATTTCGATTTGAAAAACTACACAAAAATGGTTGACTATAAATGAAGTAAACTTTCTGAATCATGAACAAACACGACCAGAAACGAATAAATGGTTGTAGCATCCTGTTCATGTGAAGATGGAATTGAAGAACCAAAGTCCAATGTCCATCAAAGGAAATGCACATAACACTCCTTATAGGATTAATTAAATGACAACATAGATTACATGCACGGGAAGATTTTTACGACCGCCACACTGCACAAGGAAGTTTGTTGTGATCATGAATAAGAATATATGACAAAGTCCTATGAGCATTGCAACATATACAAGTCGCAGAATGATAGACCCAATCACATGCGTTTACATAAACATAACATGTGGATGTTCCATCTTTTCTAATTAGTCAAGATATATATGAAATAGCTGGATGACGTATCGGTGTCGCGTGCAATAATTTAACTTCATTAAGTGTGTTTCGTTCCTTAATTGAAAATGCTCGCCCAATGGATGAAAGATCAGAGAACCAATAATTGCATGGCTATGTTTGAATTGGCCTTGAGAAAATCTAACTACATGTAAGCTAATTTATCTATGCCAAAAACGAAATATCATACATTTTAAAAATTTTATTCGTAAAACATTTGATCAGAGAAATTCCTTATTCTATGTTTGTGTAAATTTCAGAAAAAAATTCGTTTGTGTTAAAGAAAGAATCATAATGTTAATGGCTTAAGTGTGTTACGGTGACTCATTTGTCAAGTAAGAATCAACTTCTAGATATCAGTGTGTTGTGGGTGTTCATGGTGTGAATTAATATTTTGGTAAAAACAGTGTATTCCTTTTGACGTTGTAAATCACGGTGCCGTCAATGTTTAATATTTAGCTTTCTATCTCCATTTTCAGATATGATATACATACAACGTGTGTAAACGCTGATCAACCTATAAACTGGTCCCAGTTTGTTGATCTTTCGAATGCTTAACATTGTTGTAATAAAAATGCCCAAGTATACACAGACACACGCAAAAATTCTGTTTTTCATTGACTCACAGCATAACATTCTAAGTCATATCAGTATCATTTTAAATCATTGTCAACAACAATCACAACGACAGTATTGTAAAGAATTATCTCCCGCTGTGTTGTTATTTATAAACAAGCGTTAAGACCCACGACACTCGCACAGTCTGCAAGCAAACGTAAGAAATGACGTCATAGTAGGAGTAAATGAAGAGAGTGGCGTTGAAATAAAATTTTGAACAAATGTAAAATGTAAACATGAAAATCACCCTGCTGTGCAAGACTACCGCATTCAAATAGGTATACATTCATAGTTGAAGTTTTGTACGTAAGCATTTGCCATGTAAGGCTAAAAGAAAAGATCTAGAGCTATTACTGAAAGAATTATTAACCACCTACACCGTGCCAAGACAGCAAATGATACGTCACCTAACTACGCAAAAGCTTTTTAGGATGTTCTTCTATGAAATTGAAAAAAAATCATTTAATTTTGAGTTAGTGCACATAATGAAGCAATCGTACGACGATATATTCTAACATAAGGTAGAGATAACAAACTTAGTTTTAGAATTGCATGCGGGGTTAATGAGGGTTTTACATTTAATTTGTTTGTCACTGTGATGTTTGTTTTCCAAAACCTTTATAAAAGAAAATATCGATTGGCCACTTTGACGAAAAAATAAGATTATACATATTCAGACAATAATAGTATTTTACACTGATTTACCGCTTAAAATGATACAATTCATCCACACTTGCAAGACAAATCACAATATTTACACCAGTTACATGCAAACGTCTATCTAAAACTTCTATCTAAACTTGCGACTTACTAATTTTGATATCAAAATTCATATAGTGTATAGTATTCAATGGCATATTTACAATGGCATACCTGCAGAATTAACCAATGTATTATACGTCACTATAGATGGACATACACTTACTAGTGTGACTTATAAGAAGTCATCAATTTCTGACGATTTGTCTAGTTCTTGAGTTTATAAGTACGAACAAATCTTGAGCACAAAAGGGCAAGAGGCAAGCAGACCGATCATCGTATTATGTTTGGAATAAAACAAATAAACGACTTATAACTGTGGACATTTAAGAACTTTCCATGTAATCAATTTAATACATCCATACAAGATTTATAAATAGTCCACTAGTGGTTGTATATCAGAAACACACACAGTGTAAATCTTTCGAAAAATGCATTCATAAAATTAAGTTCTCCGGTTGCAAGTAATGACCTTGGCACTAACATTATTTTTCAAAAATAAAGTTATTTTTTTCGTCGTTTCGTAGATATACTATCGAAAGAAATAGTTGCCAATGGTTGCATGGGAAAACGTCGGGCGATCTGCAAAAACTTGATTTGTTTATGTGTTTAATCTTGACATTCTTTTGATTTCTTCCCGGTGTTTTGTTGCTACAATATCTCGTTGAGACATCTCTCTAGCTTATTATATCTAGCGTGTGCCACGAAATAAATAATTTTCCCGGATGCATCCCAGAAGCAAAGGTCGTTCGGGGTTATTTAAATCTTGTGTTTGGCGACTTTTTTCTGATTTTTCGGTGATGCATTCCCAGTCTCTGGTTTACCTCCGCGAATGCTCGATCTCATAAGAAATCCTCCTATGCATACATGGTTGCATCTAGTGATTACTATCGTTTAGTCATCTATTGTTTTATTATACGAACAGGAAAAATGTGTCCTCTTACACATGATTTTCTTCTGACTCAGGGAATTTAATATTTAACCTTGAATTACTTGGAATTGTTAGGGAAAGGGTTTGAAATCCACAGAGAGATGACAATCCTTCAACTGCCAGAGAGACAAAAATGATTATCTCACTTTGTTCTGTTTTATCAATCTTTTTAATGCTCTTAATATAATCCATGCTGTAAATGATGATGTACGAACGGATATTAACTCGAACTTATCAATATGTATAATGTTGGACATTACTTCGGAAATTATTGTATTTGCATAGTGAAACAATTCCCTTCAAGAAAAATGGCAATGTGTAAATAAACGAATTATCTCCCGATGACTCCCGATGTCCCAAGTGCTTGTGGGGGAAAATAAGCATTAGTCAAATTTGATCGTGGATTTTAAATCGAATGCAAAATTTAGCAAAGAGATAACTACACTATTAACACCCCCATCCTCTTCAAAATATTCGCAAATGCAACATCCCCCACCCCAAAAAGAGGTATACCAAAATAGTTGATGAACATTCAAATATCCCCAAAAGTCTTCAATACCTCCTCGAGAGATTATCGATACATCCACACTTCTTATACCGGATATGTTTCGAGCTATTATAGTTCCCACAACCGTTTTAAAAAAAAGAAAACTTTAAGAAGACAATGCTTGTCTACATTGGTATCGGTGTCAATGTAAATACAATTCATACGATTTAATGTAATTAAATTAAAACATTTTTTTTTCGAATGCACATGTTCCAAATACAAGCCCACTGAAATCACAGGATAAAATTCAGTACAACATAAAGTATTAAAACTAATACGAAGTGACAGCGAACGATATGTGCTACAACTTGTATTTGTTTTGCATTTATTTTATTTTAAAAATGTCTAGACTTCAACAACTATTTTTAATACAATTTATTCGTCATAATGGCGGATGAAATCAGAAAGAAATACACATGCCTAGTCACATAGGTCGATATAAGATGACACCAGTTACTAATAATTCGCACACAGAGAGATGGTTACTGTTTCAATAACTGTTAACACGTAGCTACTGAATGACCCTCTTATCAAATCTCTTTCCGCCATTGTTTCTGTGTATGTTTCAGTACAATAAATTACTTATTTAAATTCATCTATTTAAATTCATTTGCATCTTTCCATGTTCTGCATTGTACATTTCTTTTCTGTTCAGTGATATGAGCTTGTTTTGCTCAGATATAATAATATCTACCTCGTAAAAGATCCCACACCCTTTCTTTAAATTCACAGATTAGGCTTCTCTGCCTCTCAGTATATTTACTTCATAACGACAGCCATATTAGCTCAAGGGACATATTTTCTTTACTCTTTTATGCAACTGATGTGCAGAAATTAATGTGTGTTTACGTTTACGAGGGTGTTTACAATGGACAGTCATTGTTTTCAATTATAACATGTTTCAAAAATCCGCATTCGTAAATCCATATGTTTGCCTCTTTACTTCAGGTTCTTGACATACGAACATATGGAAAAACGCATATAATCAATTCCGAAAAAGTAACAAGTCCAACAGAAATTGTTCCTTATATCACAGAAAACCGTATTCTGGAATTCCTGTATTCTCTAAAACATAAATTGGCTAAAGTAAGAGGGGTTTTTGCAGTCAGGTAAAATTTAATTTGAGCCCTAAATACCATTGAGAAAATCCAAATGTCGTTTTTCGAGAGTGTTATTGAATAATATTATATCCATTGCTCATTTTAAGTGGGTTGACAAAATCAGATTTCAAAAGCCAATTTGCACTCGCTTCACATTACTTTTTAATTGTATTAAAGGTGTTCCGAGTATGCTTTGTGTAAAAAGAGAACTGTTTTGAAACGTCTTATGTATTAAACAATGCTTATTTTAAATAATGATGTAGCGATGTTATTGACATGTTACGATTCTCAAGTACACAGTTTTATCATTCTATATATTTACAACAACATTTGATAACAGGGAAAAGAAAAAATGCCAAATATGGCAATTTGTTCAAATGCCAATTATTCATCGACATTATTCTTGTCGGACACTTTAATTCTAATTAATGTCATTTATATTAAGTAAATGTGCAGATATGGTAAAGTTGTTCTGTTACATGTCTAAAGCGAAAATTTAATTACTTAAAAGGTGGTCATTGATAACAAACATAAAAATAAAATAGTTTGCTCTATAATGCGATATATTACACAAAATCGAAATCTAATGCAACACATCGATTTGACCTTAGGAGTATAACCTTAGGAAACAAAATGTCGCTTTTTATAAGGATTTATTCTTTTGACTTGCCTTGTACCAATGACGCCACCAAACGAAAGATGGCGTCATTTGTTTATTTAGTATATTCTTCTTATAGACACTTGTACATATCCTAAATTGTTTATTCTGCGTCCCTATGAAAACACATGTTAGTATACTTAATTTAAAAAACGCGGAAACTAACCGTTAGTTTTACGGTGCATTTATCGGAAACATTTATAACGTATATTTGTTGATCGTGTTAAAATGCATTATTATATATTAGAGTGTTATTCCTGTGGTACAAGCCTCGTCTCCGATCACTATTAACTCCCATTTAAGGTGATTGCTGTTAGTTGTCTCACTTCGATTTAAACTGTTTGCTTGCGAGAAAAACCCTTCAGGAAGTGCGAAGTTCGAGCGCCCAAAATACCAGGTTGCAGCATCCAAGTCGATTTATTTGCTGACTGACCGTTCCAAGGTGGTAACCGTTTTTTTTTCTCGTTGTGTATAATGTCTCGTTCCTGCATTTTTTTCGCTGTTACATTCACTCTGTATGCCTTTGTCAGGTATTATTTTAGTATATGTGATAATTCACATAGGACCTTTCCTTACTTTCCTTTTTATTTCAACAGTGGGAATATAAAGCTGTAATGTAATGTTATATGTGTTGAAGGAAATGTAATTAATAAGATGGCAATAATACCTGCCAATGCTGAAGCTTTTAGTTATTCTATCATAATATCTTGCTTTCTATAATATAATCTGGTATAACATGTGTTTCTTATGTAAATTTAAATAAACTCACACTTAGAGATGATTCTAGAACTAAATTGAGCTGCAAACCTCCTTCTGATTGCCTCATATGTGCAAAATAAAAAAAAGTTTAAAATAACAACCAAACACAGTTTACAACATTTTTAACTATCAAATGACATTCACTTTGATTAAATCGTAAATTCACTCGCCAGAAACCGTTTATCACTTATATCTGATCTCTGAAAAACGTACCTTATAAATGAACATACCGCAATGTTATGGTAAATATCAGTCTATGGAAAAAAGGAGTCAAAAACTGGTGGCAGGCACCACTTACTTTCTTTTCAGAGATGACGGCGCAAGGCAAACCTGAAGGAATATCGTAGCGACCGGCATTGTTATAAATTATCCATTGTATCATTATACTTATCTACCGAAAAAACGCCCACTAAGACATTAATATCCACATTATAGTTAAATGTTTAAGTGATAGACACATTTAAAGGAGACTTAGCCTCAAAACAGGCCAAACCCAACACATACCGCCAAGGTCAGTCGGCATAAGGGCTGCCTAGGCTGCTTAATCCTCCCTCTTTAAATCTCTCAATCATTGCTAAGAATTCGATTAATTTAAAATAAATAAATCGGTTAATGACAAATACTTCAATAAACTGTGAAGGGACAGAATACAAAAGAGCAAACCCAGCAGTAACCGCCTTGGAATGGTCTGTCGGCAAATAACGTCATGAAATTCATTAAGACAAAATACCATTCTTAAAAGTATGTCACATTGCATTTAAGAGAGAAATATTTTGCTATGAGAACAGCTAAGTTAAATACTAGACTGTCCATTTATGCATAATCCTTTCTTACATTTACAATATATAGTCAATGCTAATATTAATACAATATTTATTGTATGAACAATGTTCATCGCTGAGGTGAACTTAACATAAGCGATTTCTCTCATTTTTAATGAACTACATTTTGAACTGTTTGTAAAACTCCGTATGACACAAAAGTATCATTATGCCACCTGAAACAGGATTAGCGTAAGAAGTAAGGCGGATAAAGTAATGATGTGTCCATAAATTTTGACAGTAAGCCTCAGGCCAAACTCACATTAACGGTCTCATACAACCAACCTTCACATTGACATGATTTGAAAAAAATTGGTTGATTTTGAATCATGCATGTTTGTTATTCAAGCTCGTTTATATTATTTAACCTTAAATAGACAACAGAGAGAGCGTTTCTATACCAGAGTAACTATATTAGATAAGAATATAGGACAAAGGCATAGACACAGAAAGGACACAGAACGAAGATATTTATAATGATGCTAAATGTTAAAGTAATGGTAGGGTGACAATGTATGAAAAAGTCCACTTAATCAACGGGCTAAGGGACACTTTTTTAACAAGCAATGCTTCATACCAAATTGTTTGTTAGGGTCTGTAGTTTATGAAACCACCGGCATAAATTGGCATAAACGGTGGTGAGCTGAGAAATCCAAGATGGCCGTCAGTTCCTTGAAAGTATTATCCAAGAAAATCGACAAACTTGAAAACTGTAATTCTTCTTTTATTTGGTTTACATTTGAGTTTTAATGGCTGATTATATATCACTGTACAATAATTTACATGTACAACACCTTTTATCATTTATGTGTAATTAGATATATAAAATGGCTGCCAAAATGGCCGCAAAATGGCCGCCAATTTTAAAATATGTTCCTGTATTGTAAAAACAATTAATTTCAACTATGTTTTTTCCCAGTTTCGTTAAATAATTACCTAGAGTTAATAATAAATTCAATAATTTATTCTCACAGCATATCTTGTTGAATTTCTTTAAGTAGATTTGAAAGTATGCCAGAATATTTATATATCATATTGGTTAATAGAACAATGTGCTGTGAAGAAGGAACGTGGCAATTACCAATTACAAAATTATTTTAAAATATTGAAATTATTAATTTTTTATAGGTTATATTATAAAAACTGGCCATCAGGTGTTGTATCTTAGAAAACATTTTGAGTTAGTTGACAAAAATAAAGGCAACATAAAACTCAAAAATGACCTCCGAGATAGCTGCCAAAATGACTTTAGCGTATAGATATCACAACATATCATGTTTTAAGTATAAGTTCTAAGTTCATGGAAAAACTATCTACATTTACTAATACTTATCTTTCTTGCAACACATTTTCTATCTTTTAACAAGTCCTTTTAAATTATTACTGTTATAACTAAAAGATCATTTGTTAATTCAAACAATAATTGTTGAAATATGTCGCAAAATGGTTAATGTCAACAGTGGATTAACAACATTATGAACATGATCATACAACTGATATCAACTAATCCATTTTAGTTGAAATCACTTGCGATCACTTATTATACAAATGTCAGAATTAAATCATTTTTTAGATAATGAAGAATACTTTGTACCAGAATAGTATATTTTTATCTACATTCACAGCAAGAAATGGCAAAAAATAATGATATCTAGTGCTAGATATAGATATCTAGCTTTAGATAAACACGTTTTGCTACTTGTAATGTGTACATACAGTTTTTCAAATTTCAGATTACATATTATAAAACAAACAAATTAAGTTTACTTTATAATAGTAACAGCAGTTTTATATATATATATTCTCAAATTCATATTACATAATGTGATATAAATTTGAAATTGTAATTATTAAAATTCCATAAACCTAAGTATTTGTATTTGCTGTTTGTAACATATTAAATCTTGCAAGCATTTTAAATATGTTTTTACATGTTTGATTCTGCAGAGTACAACCTTCACATGAGCAAGCCTTTGTGCATGGTTATTCATTGTTAGAACATGCACAAGATCCAGAACAAAGATCAGTGCATTTGCAAATAAGGTCGCTTAACAGTTCTGGAGGGGCATCAGGTTGTGTCATAAGTTGTGGTGTGTAAACGCCAGTGTCAGGGTCTTTAATGTAGCCAAAGTCTACTGGGTCTAACTTGAACAAATCTGTGATGAGTCGTTTAACAAAATAAGAAAACCCGACAGGTACCCGCCATGGAAGGATGTTGTGTTTGTAGTGAGGGCAAATTGTTATTGGAATGTTTACAATACCACACGGCTCATTTCATTGTTCTAATTTGAGATATGCTACTGAAGATGCTGAATTTGAACTTAGCCTTCGTACGTTTAAATTATGCAATTGTTGAATATAGATATGTAATTAAATAGTTGCTTCAGACCTTAAGGCCCGTATTCACCAACTATTCTTAAGTCTAAGTCATGACGTAAGTTGCAATTTTCCTACCAACAAAACTCAGCTTTGTTATGAATGTGACTTTAACCTCAGAATACCAACGTTAAAGTGTCATGCAAAAATACATCGATGTAGCTAAATACATAATGACGATATTGTGAATTGTAATCCATGACTAAAGCAATTCTTTCTTACGAATAGTTGGTGAATACTGGCGTAAAGCAATAATTTTGATCCAAATTTAGCAGTTGTTAACAGTCTGACTTGACCTTTTCTGCCTGACATAACCAATTCGCCCTCGTCAGTTTAAGACAATTTTATCATGTAGAAATTATTGTCAATGGTTTTCATTTTTAAGTTTATTATATGACATTTCTTAACACAAAAGACACTGGATTGGAAACCAATGTGAAATAATGCGGTTTCAAAGCAAAATATCTAAACTGTGGTACTCAAAAGGTTTTATATCATTTTCAACCACGCTAATGGATGAAACGCCTTATTTTTCTTTTTTAATGTGGAATTAATATAAAATAAAAAAAATAAAAAGTCAAAGATTGAAGGAAAGTAACAAATAATGTTTTCAGTAATGGTGTTATTAAAAAGTGAGCAAAACATTTAAGTGTAAAGAGATCAATTGCAAGCAGCTAACAGTTTCCGAAGTGTTATTTTTTTTCTCAACAAAAATCATTCAATTTTTTAAAAATCGGCTCTTTCGTTATGTTTCATTGCATTTTGGATTATCAAAGTCTATAATGTTTATCATGATCAGCCAAGTTCATCTAGGAAAAACTTTGAATAAGAAAATATGCCAAAGTCCTATGAGCGCAACATTTAACAAACCCCGAAAAGGCACAAAGGTACTTAAACAGGTTTTACAGAGCTCTAACTTTGCACTTCCTAAGGTGTTTGAGCCATTACACTTTATTTTATATAAAAAAGGAAAAGGTCCAGTTGGTATTACCAGAAAAAAATTAAATTACACCCCCACAACAATAAACAAACAACAACACAACACTACAAGGTATGCATATGCCAGTCAAAATGTGTTTTGATAAATAATTTTCGTAAAGAGTAGATGGTTTAAGTTTTGCTATTAAAATTTTCTCTGTCTAAGTTTAGATAAGAAAAGTATTAATAGTTTTGCCCGAAGACGCCTTTTCAACAAAAGAACGCCTAACAATACTGTTCGTTGTCGTTTCCTTCATAGTAATCATCATGCTGCTCCATCTATAGGTTTGGCATATATGCGTCAAAAATTGACAATGCTCAAAGTTTATTGTGAAGAAAGAACATAAATCACGAGATCACAAAGCGCATTCATGTTGATATTTTCAAGACAGTCGAATATAAATATTGTGCCGCATATCTTTCTATCACAATAAGAAACGCTGAACAACCCATGAACATATGAATATATTTTTACCAGTATTTCGAATATCAGATATAGACATATATGATAATATAGGCAGATATAAGATGACACACAAGTCAATCTTAATCCTTTCGCAGACACAGGGATTCAGCTAGTGTATCAATAACTATCTACCCTTGACTGCTGTTTAGACATCCTATACATTTTCGTTCAGAATTTGAATCTATTTCAACAGAGAGATAATTTGTATAAATCCACTTGTCTGTGATTTTGATTTGTTATGTTGCATTTCCGTTATCAATGATTAACAACCATAAATTTCGCCAGATATTTCATTTCTACTTTGTAGAATATAATCTTTAGCAGATGGATGATATCAGTGATATTTAACCTATCTAATGCATATGGAAAACCATCATGAACCCTAGTAAATTACGACATACTACTGTGAATTCTCTTTCCGCCGTGATTTCATCTCGTGATCCATTTGTTTGTCATTTTAATTCAAAATTTATTGTATGCAACCTTTCTACTGATATTCATTTATGCACTTCATCATTCGAAGTATCCATATTTATATCATATTTTAGTGGAATTTTAAAGGGGTATTCGATTTTCAGCTCACTTCCTGTATATCATTGTAAGCAAGTTAATGTCGATTGGTTTTATATTAAATTTAATTTCAATCAATTTCTGACGACGATGGTCTTCTACCTTTACTTTCAATTCCGTCAAAACGAATACAAACAACGTCATAAAAGTTAGTCTTTGTTTTGAACTGTATACCGTTCGATCCTCAGAAGACCCAAAAGATCACGCATACACAAATATCACAAATATATTTATATATTTAGTCTCATTAATGCACTTCTTAGAAGTGTCTTTACAACACATTAAACTATATATGTGTGCTATATAAGTAAGTCGCATGCAGTCAGTCGAATTGCAAACATAATGATTCGAAATTTATTTTTCATCCGAGCATAAAATAATAATAATAATAAACGAAAGCAAAATATTTTGACAGCAAATGAATTGAGTTTTACTAATCTAGGTTATAATTTAATTCATCCTATAAGGATCGTTTCGTGTACTTCCTTTGATGGACATTTTAAATTGTTTCCTCAATTCCATCTTCACATGAACAGGATGCAACAACCATTTAGTCTTCACTGGTCATTTTCTCTTGATTCAATAAGTTGTGTTCATCTATAATTAACAATTATTGTGTAGTTCTTCTAATCGAAATAATACTTCTCCCCCCCCCCCCCCTCTCTCTCTCCCTCTCTTTAAAACACTATGTGGGCATTATTTTTCAATGTTGTCACTACCTATGTTATAACATATCAAGACAAGATCACCGCTTGAACATTTTTTATTCAAATAAATCAGTTTTCTTCATTGCTTGCATTTGATAAACCCACCAGGAAGTGCGAGGTTAGAGCTCTGTAAAACCGGTTTAAGCACCTCGTTCGGTCCATATTGCCCGCTGACCGTTCCAAGGAGATGACTGTCGGGTTTGCTTTTTTTGTTAAATGTTTCATCGCAGATTTTTCTTACTTTTACGTTTGGCGTACATGTGAATACATCTGCCCTGTGCCTTTTCAAATGTATATGTTGCATTGCTCATATGACTTTGTCATATATTCTTATTGTCCATATATGTACGAATTTATGCTCAGATGTGAAACAACAATGCTTAAGCTAGGAAAAAGTTTATTCATTCATTGTTTATTATTTTGTTTCAGTAATTTCATGATTTAACTTATTTGTGCCATATTATCTAAACAGTATTGGACTCAGCTAAATTTAACAATCGAAAACTAAATTTGACATTAAAAAACAGAAACTGTGAAGACAACCGCAGGGTTATTTATCTTTTATAGCAATTTGCTTACGTGTACGCTTCTTGTATTTTTTTTTTCTAAACACAACCTACAAATAAATTCATATACAGTTTTACAACAAAATAGAAATTGATAAAGCTCATTCTTTCTTCTACTGCAAATAATGAAAACATTTTCATTTTTATCAACACTGACCCAAAGCTAACTTGATGCTTTGCTATTCCTTTTTCCTTGTAATGTATTAAACATTATATTTGGTTTGCTTTCGAATCACTAATTATTGCTTTATATCACACAAGCATTCCTTGAATATTCAAATGTGCTACTGAAGTCATGTGGAACGCATTCAATACGGCATTATATTGACAAACAAAAGAGGAGTTCATATAGCTGTATTGGCAGTCTATCCTGGCATAAAATGTGCTTGCCGACATGATTTGCCGACCAAACATCGCCTGTAGCGATTTGTGCCAATAGTATTCTGAACATAGCATGGAAACAAAACAATGGAACGTGTTATATAGTTTAATCCTTCTTAAAATACGGCCGAAAAGGGAAATTGATGCATAATTCAAGAAATACATAAAATACAAATATGTCGAAAGATATTCACCGCGTGGCGCTAATTTTAACAAAGTGTCTTGATCCTTCCGTTTAGTTTATGAAAATATAAAGAAACCGAGGAATGGAACAATTATATATTTATTGACATAACAGTAGCAATTTTTTTACATCTTTACAATACCACTTACTTACTTTGGTACAAATAGATTAAATACCACATATAATATCGTGAACAAATGGAAGCGAACTTTGTACAATAAACGACAACGTAACTTTTATTGATTTACATTATCAAATGTTTCAAGTTACCGATAAGTCATCAGTGTACATTAAATATATTTCTTCATCAGATATTAAATAATACAAACTCTTATATGCGCCCTCAATGTCTTAAAAACCGAAAAAATAAGGTTATATATTACAAATAATATCTTTGCATTTTATCCTAGCAGTTCCCAGCAGGACTTAGCTAAGATGAATCGGCAATATTATCCATTCCAACATTTTAAATTAACACATTATAAAATTTTATGTTTATAAATTATAAGTAGCCTTTCAACATTTTGCCAAACCAAAGAATCTGAAAAAAACAGTATCTTGAATAACCCAGTTATTCTCTCTCTTCTGACACCAATCTGACACCAGTCTTATATTTCTTCTTTTCTGTTTAATCAATGTATTAATGCGCAAATAAAATTACAAAGATTGTCGTTTTTGTAGGGTGATATTGTCAAGAAACAATAAGGCAAATAACAAAAGAAAGAAACAAAAATTCAGTTAATGACTAGCGAAGTATGTTGAGTTTTGTGGTTGATGAATAATTACCTAGTTAAAGTGTTATTTTATTCTGAACATGTGTTTGCACAATAGAAGACACGAAATGGCGAATGAATATATCTAAATTAGTAATTTCTAATATAATATCCCTATAGCAACCAAATATGGACATTAATAGTTAACAAGAAAAATAGATGGATATTAGAATGCATCATCATGACAGTCGGGAACAGAATGTTTAAAATAAACATATAGCATTAGCGCGGAAAATACTAATTCTCTTTCCGCAAGTTTCTAAAAGCAATGGTCTTTTATAAAAAAAATAATGTTTAAATTTGAAGAAAAACAGAGGAAATGATGACAAGATAGAATTACAAAAAAACAGAGGTCAGATACATCTGTCGGTGTAATTGTGCAGAAATATGTGATATTTGTGAGGTCTGTCCAAATCTAAAACAACACACTAACGAAATATGACAAAATCCTATGAGCATAGCAACAGATACCAAAATTTGAAAAGACAGGGGGCAAATGGATTTACATACAAGCCAACTGTTAAAGTAAGAACAAATCATGTGATAAGTCATTAAACAAAAAGAGCAAACGTAACAAACAGTTACCGCCTTGGAACGACCCGTCGGCAAGGCGACTTCAGTGCTTAAATAGGTTTTACAGAGCTCTTACCTTGCATTTCCTGAGTGGTTTCGCAAATTTAAGCAATGAAATGAAAAACAATTTGAATATTTGTTGTTGAAAAGTTTTAGTTTTCGTTTCCCGACCCGCCTTCAAAATGTTTGATAAGGATTGAACAAAGACAAAAATCTGCAAGAGCTTATACTTAAAAAGGAAAACAAGCAATCCTCTATACGAACAAACTGTTTAACCATCAATATTGATAAGATAACCGTTGAATTCGTCATGCTACATAAAAGAAGGAATCAATAAATGATATGTGCAAATAATTCCATCGTTCTTAGCTTGTCTTTTTTCCTTTTTGAAGCAACGGAAGAAATCGAACACTATATAAAAAGATCTATGGGGTAGTTTTGTTGCTGAAATAGAATAATTATAAATACGATCATCTGATATATTATTAAAATGTCAAACAACCAAGTACAAGCATTGGATATATCTCCATAAAAGAAATTAAAGTTTAAATTATATTCTATATACATAATACAGTCAGTATGACAGAATTCATAATAAGAAGATTGTGGGGTAAACTTATCAGTCAGTAGTAAATGTAGCAAATGTTTTATTTTATATATAAAGATTCGCGTATTATTAATTAAGTTAGTTTAGATTTTATACAGGCGAGAAGAATTCATTATTTAGTTGGTAAAAACAGATTCGATGACTGGTAAATTTTAAAACACCATAGAAACAAGCGGTTTTCGATATTTTTTCTTTCTTGAAAGAATGTTTAAAAAAACTTACAGAGTAAAATACGAATATCACACAATAAAATGGATCTTCCACGATTTGTACAGAACCCACCGAACGCCCTTTTGCTATTTTAGCACTTTGTTTTCAAGCCTAGCTCGAGACTTTAAAACAGAATTCAGAACAAAACGCAAATAAATGATATTCTGTGTAAAGTAGCTCAACCGTTTACCACATGCTTAACGATTAAACTTATTGAATAAGTTGGTTTATATTATAAAAAGGTAAATAAGAAAAGGTCCTATAAAACTTTCCGCAGATAATCTATTTCACACTCAACCATGTCTCCATTTGATATGCTTTTAATTAAATATCTAATGTTATATGTTTTTTGATAATTCAGGCTAATTATTTATTTAAACGTATTGCTGAAGTACCGTAGACAAATGACAAACTGCTGTTCATAAGGCACTACACTCAATATTTATTGGTTAAAATGTTTTCCCGAATATTTTGGTTTACGTACCTGCTCCTGTCCCAGTTGGACATAAACATATATTTGGCATGAAGGTCATCAATAACAGTGAATATAGTGAGCAATTACGTTTTAATTAAATACTGCCTTGTGTATTGAGATTTTTGGTCTCAGGACCAAGGTAACTCTATAAAAAATTATTTTGTTTTGCATAACACGATGCTTAGTTGGAAAATATTTCCATTTCACTCAGGCGGTTTTCAGATTTTCTCATTTAGAGGTTGAAGAATTCTTAACAATATAGGGATCTTAATTTGAACTTGAGCTTTAATTCGCAATTCCAAATTCTAGTAGGTACTTCCCAACAAATGCTTTTCAGACAGGTTAGCAAATGATGTTCTCCCTTTTAAGTTGGCTGGTTAACATAAGCAACACATGTATGCATATTGTTCTGTTAGCAAATACATGCACGCATGCCCTCACACATATGTTTTATCATTGGCAAGTATTAGAAAATAAATAAGACGCTAATTTTGCTCACGAATATTGAATACCATGCTTTATCTAAAGTTTCGGTGTATTGCGCATTTTCTTTGTGTAGTCATGCACATCCAGTCTATTTTGATTATCATTATGAAGATGTACTATTTAAAAATGAATCATAGAGGTTTAATAGATCTTGTTGTGACCAAAAGAATATATTTAAAATTGAATATGAATTTACACAATTATAATTTTCAGGTAACTAACAACACGCCATACGTCTTAAATGACTTTTGCATATAAGTAAAGAATGTTATTGGCAATGTAATAATAAGAGCAAAAAGATATCTGATCTATATACAATTTTCACAAAATACCAAATTATTGGAGACTTAGCACTTCTCGCGGACGAGTCGAAGGATAAGATCAATTTGAAACAAAACTCAATGACCTATTATTTGCTACGTCAAAAAGTGACGTCGCTATTTAAACCAATAAATTTAATTTTATAAATGATAGAAATGTATTAAAAACTTGTAGAGTATAAATAAAGCAAGAATTTTAAAACTTCTAAACAAACGAAACAGCAAAGAAAATATTTGAAAATAAAATATAAAGCAAAAGAAATCAGATGATGTACAGCCTCACCTTTTGGGCAGAGAAGACTGCTTGCGTTTAAGGCACGAAATAACATGATTTTGTAGATAATTGTGTAAGATACAAATCACCATGATTGTGCTAAAGTTCGATTGTGTGGGTTATTTATATAGAATGACACACTCTTTTGTTTGTTTAAAGATCACTTTATCTATACAGATAATACATTAAATCCACAACAAGTTTTTGTTGTAATGATTTTGCCTTTTAGTTACCCTTATATATTTATTGCATATTTATAGTTATACATAATGTTGATTTACAATAAATCACGCTTTTATAGACACACCTGCAGCTCTTTGTCGTCAGCATAATTACTATATAAAATGGGGGCATACTGGGAGTGTAATTGCAATAAAGAAAAGCTAAATCAGGAAAGTACATTGTCATGGTGAGTTTTAAGCCGGTAAAACAAAAGAGGTATGAAAACAAACTCTGAGTGGGAAAACAACTTGCTTTTCTAGGATTCATGTTCTTGATGCGACTCTTGTTAACATAATATGAACCCGTTGTTCTGCAAAGTTATTCGAGTTACGAAGTTTGATGAGAAAAAAACAACAACACATTGACACACACACACACACACACACGCGCACACACACACACACACACACACACACACACACACACACACACACACACACACACACACACACACACACAAATCACAAATATATATATATATATATATATATATATATATATATATATATATATATATATATATATATATATATATATATATATATATATATATATATGTATATATGTATATATATATATATATATATATTGGTATTGTGACTCGAACCTCATCGATAATTTAATTAAATGGAATCTGGTCTTGTTCAGGCAAAACTAAGGAAAATATAGTGTATATTATTTCTTAGGCATTGTAATTGTTGCGTGAGACAAATATTTGGAAATACATGCATGATTTTTACCTCAGTAGGATTGTAAGTCAGATCATTTAGCTTTAGTTTTTCATTGAAAAGGGCGTCGTTAAATATCTCCATTATTTATAAAAGTTTGACAAATTCCTACGAGTACTGCAACGTATATTTAAATTTGGTAAGGCAGAAAACAAAGGTAGACTTTACATGCTAGTCAATCGTAAAAGTTACATACAACAATCTGTGACGAGTCATAATACAGAAGACAGCAAAGACAACAGTTGCCGCTTGTCACTTGGCATATGGGTGCTTAAATTGATTTTACAGAGCTCTATCCTCGTACTTCTTAATACACAAGTAGTGAAAAGAAAACAGATCCTTTTAAAACAAAACTGCCCAAGTGATATATTTAGATCAATGTTATGATTTGCGAAAGACACAAAAAGCCAGAACTGTATCGACAGAATTGCATCTCATGTTGATTTCCATAACATGGTAAGAGATACGTTCCATATATGCATATCTCCTGCTTCTTTTTAAATACCTTATATTCTCATACATTTGAGAAGATGTCTACGTCACTACTTTCTATTGACGACGTCATAACATAGAAAGCGTCAGAGTTCAGACATTTATTTCAAGTCGATCGGGTTTCGTTTCATTTCTTGCATTTGAGAAACCCCTCAGGAAGTGCGAGGTATCTAAAACCGGTTTAAGTCGATCCCCCTTTGTTAATTGACCGTTCCAGGGCGGTAACTGTTAGGTTTGCTGTTTTTGTTTGATGACTCATCACAGATTTGCTCTTACTTTTACATTTGGCTTGCATTGGCTTTTAAATGCTTTTATATGTTCCAATGCTTATAAGACTTTTTCATTTTTTCTTATTAGTAATTATTGTAGTTTACATATGATTTGCTTATTGAGCTCCAATTTATAATGTAATATGTGTCAATTGTGACAGACCGGACCTGGTAGCGCAATGGGTAGAGCGTCGGCTCCAGGTACGGGAGGCCCCGGGTTCGATCCCGGGTCGCGACATACCAAAGTCGTTAAAAATGGTAGTGGTATAGCTCCCTTGCTAACGCTCAAGCAAATATAAGGGTAGTTCCACAACTGGTTGGCCCGGTGTCAGGACAATGTGACTGGGTGTGGTATCATGCCAGGTGTTCACGGCATGCTATACACAGTGAAGGCAGCACTATATCTGCTTCAAGTGGACACCGTCTCCAGATAACTGAAATAATGTTGGTGGGACGATAAACCCAATAAACAACAATAAACAACAAATATGACATTTCTACCAGGTCGGGAGCATTACACCAAAAGCAACCTTTGCAAATAGCTGACTAACGTTAATTTTCCAAAGGTATGTTTATTAGGCTTTAAAATGTTATATCTTAAAGTTATAAAAAAACTGTTAATATAAAATTTGAATAACAATAGAATTATAATGTCAAATTGTACTCGTTTTAACCATATTCTAAGATATTGTCTTTGTCTAAAGTAACGAATATGAATATCAAACGAAAGGTCATTCAAATTAATTGTTTGTGTTCCTACGTAAGTATTCATGGAAGGTGTATAATATTTTATCATTTATATTATAACAATACAGGTTCTTTCAGAATAATCATCATTTTAAACAATGAAAACAATCGTTTGTGTAAACAATAAAATTTATTTCAAAATTGGATTGCTAAAAAAGTTCTCATCATCTGTCTCTAATTTGTCGTCGTTATACATCTCTCGCAGTCTCTCTCTCTCTCCCTCCCTCCCTCTCTCTCTCTCTCCTCTCTCTCTCTCTCTCTCTCTCTCTCTCTCTGTCTCTCTCTTTCTCTGTATATATATATATAGTGTATATAGACAGTGACACAGACAGTGACACATACAATGACACAGACAGTGACACAGACGGTGACACAGACAGTGAAACAGACAGTGACACAGACAATGACACAGACAGTGAAACAGACAGTGAAACAGACAGTGAAACAGACAGTGAAACAGACAATGACACAGACAGTGACACAGACAGTGAAACAGACAGAGACACAGACAATGACACAGACAGTGAAACAGACAGTGAAACAGACAGTGAAACAGACAGTGACACAGACGGTGACACAGACAGTGACACAGACAGTGACACAGACAGTGACACAGACAGCGAAACAGACAGTGACACAGACAGTGAAACGGACAGTGACACAGACAATGAAACAGACAGTGAAACAGACAATGACACAGACGGTGACACAGACAGTGAAACAGACAGTGACACAGACAGTGACACAGACGGTGACACAGACAGTGACACGGACGGTGACACAGACAGTGACACAGACAATGACACAGACAGTAAAACAGACAGTGAAACAGACAATGACACAGACAGTGAAACAGACGGTGACACAGACAGTGACACAGACAGTGACACAGACAGTGAAACAGACAGAGACACAGACAATGACACAGACAGTGAAACAGACAGTGAAACAGACAGTGAAACAGACAGTGACACAGACGGTGACACAGACAGTGACACAGACAGTGACACAGACAGTGACACAGACAGCGAAACAGACAGTGACACAGACAGTGAAACGGACAGTGACACAGACAATGAAACAGACAGTGAAACAGACAATGACACAGACGGTGACACAGACAGTGAAACAGACAGTGACACAGACGGTGACACAGACAGTGACACGGACGGTGACACAGACAGTGACACAGACAATGACACAGACAGTAAAACAGACAGTGAAACAGACAATGACACAGACAGTGAAACAGACAATGACACAGACAGTGACACAGACAATGACACAGACAATGACACAGACAGTGACACAGACAGTGAAACAGACGGTGACACAGACAGTGAAACAGACAGTGAAACAGACAGTGACACAGACAATGACACAGACAGTGACACAGACAGTGACACAGACAGTGACACAGACGATGACACAGACAGTGAAACAGACGGTGACACAGACAGTGAAACAGACAGTGAAACAGACAGTGAAACAGACAGTGAAACAGACAATGACACAGAAAGTGAAACAGACAGTGAAACAGACGGTGACACAGACAGTGACACAGACAATGACACAGACAGCGAAACAGACAGTGAAAGACAGTGAAACAGACAATGACACAGAAAGTGAAACAGACAGTGAAACAGACGGTGACACAGACAGTGACACAGACAATGACACAGACAGTGACACAGACAGTGAAACAGACGGTGACACAGACAGTGTCACAGACAATGACACAGACAGTGAAACAGACAATGACACAGACAGTGACACAGACAGTGACACAGACAGTGAAACAGACAGAGAACCAGACAGTGACACAGACAATGACACAGACATCGACATAGACAGTGAAACAGACGGTGACACAGACAGTGAAACAGACAGTGGCACAGACGGTGAAACAGACAGTGACACAGACAGTGACACAGACAGTGACACAGACAGTGACACAGATGCTGACACAGACAGTGACACAGACAGTGAAACAGACAATGACACAGACTGTTACACAGACGGTGACACAGACGGTGGTAATTACCGTGACAAAAACAGTGATACAGAGAGTAACAAAGACAGTAACAAAGACAGCAACAAAGAAAGTAACAATGACAGTTACAAAGATAGTGACAGACAGTGACACAGACGGTGACAAAGACGGTAACAAAGACAGTTACAAAAACAGTGACAAAGACAATGGCAAAGTCGGTGGCAAAAATGGTGATAAAGACAGTGACAGATAGACAGAAAGGTTACTTCCATTTTATTATAAGTCGGTATGCTAAGTTAAACATGTAAAGTTCTACATCATTAAAATATCAGCGTTTCCTAGAAAATTCATAGTCTCTTTACGACATAAAGATCTGAGTAACCTCATTATTGCTGAATTAGTCTGTAATACATATATCTGACATGCCAAGAAAATCAATCATAAGTATTTAGAGCTCTTAAAAAGGGTCTCACTTTAAATAGAATCCTGTTTCGCTTAGAAAAATTCAATATAAAAATGCACGACTAAATGACGTAATGTTTTTATTATAGTTTCATCTAATAATCGTTTTCATGAGCGAAGACTTGTGAAAGATTCAGAACCATGCGATATGTATTTCGATATTGCGGAATCTGAATGGAGACATCACACAAAATAGCCATTAATTTTTTAACTTGCAACACACCTAAGTCTGTATAATGACTGCGCGTCGAATGGTGTAGTTACCAGCTAAGACTGGTCCTTTCAGTCGGGTTGGCGTGCACACCAATACGCTGTGTTCTGGGTTTTGTCGTTTCATAACGTTTACCTGTGAAAATACGAGAAGATTCACTCTACACGCTTGGCTTATAAAGTAGAAGTGCGATAAAGATAAATTATTTGATTATTGTTAAATTAAATTATGTCAGTAAGTAACTCACTTAGTATTTACATGTATGTTTTATATATGCAGTGTTATAGTTTACATTCGCGTAGTTATCTGGCTTGCATAAAAAGTACATATAACAATTCCATAGCTTATTTGCTCCATAAATTATTAAAGTAGACTGAAACTTTCAATAAAAATATAGTGCATTAGAACATTTAGTGCATAATATGCACGAACTTCCAAAAACAACAAAACTCTTTCATTTTTTATGTTCGTCAAGAATCTTGACATGAATTGCCGTGGGCCTGTTGCTGGTTGAATGACAACATACATTATATGTTCAGTGAGAATTATACGAAAGCCACACTGAACAAGTAACATTACTCTGAGCATAAATACAAACATCTAACAAGGTGAATATCACAATGTGAAGTCGGATAAGGCAACATTCCAATGTTCATTTCTTTTGAGCTGCACAGTCTAAATCATCACATTTTTTTTAAAAAGCACACTATTTTAAAAGCGTTTACGTCACTAAACATGAGACATAGACACGTGACAAGCTAAAACAAATGCAATTTGGTACACTAATAGAACTTCTGTAGCAGCTAAGTGTGAGGTATATTAACAAGATGAAACCTATAACATGTTCCTTTTTGCTATTTTTACATTCATTTAAGTCATGAATGTGATTTCTTCCTTATTTTAAAAACGCATAATCACTTTTTTAAGACATATTAAATAGGGAACGGAAGTAAATTGTGGATTAATTGAAACATAATTCTGGTTGTTTTAAGGTGAAATGATAAAAGGATAAAATGAAACAACATAATTCAATATTTGAAAAAGTTGACTCTGAATTTAACCTGTACTAGTTTTTCGCTACTTTCTTCTTTTTTTAAAGGTTCTCTTTGAAAAGAAGTAGATGCCTTCTTGAAAGCATTTTATTAAAAAAGAACAACTTATTCCACCAAAGTTAGACAAGACACAGTAAACACCTACATCAGGATTTAAAATATGAATAAAGAATACAATATAACAACAAATGGTAAAATGTGTAGGAAACAGTAATTCCTCCACAACTTAACAGTTCCCTACATAGGAGTTAAATAATTTCTTTTACAAGCCCCGACATAGTTAAGACTAGGTAATTGAAGAATAGTTCAGATTAACTTGAAATAAAACATCACATGCGATGACGATTTATTTTTGGTAGTTCTTGCGTCATTTGGCAAAATATTGTAATTTGAACCAACCTGTTTAATTTTCAACATGAAGGAAGTAATAAAACTGTTAAAAAAGCAGAATTTACACCATATAAACAACTGACACAATACGAGGTTCTCGAACGTATTGTCATTGATGGCTGTGTTTCAAAATAATCTTCTTAATTTCCTACAGGTTTATGCAAATATATTGTATATTATTATTTTGTTTCATAAGAGACACTCTTTGTTAAGAACACATTATTTCTTGTTTTACGATCAATTAATCCAGACATATAATACTTTAAAATAGCTCACTCATTTTTTTCATGATGTTTTAGCAGAAATGATTATTATTACCTCCATTTAGACATTTCTTACAGACATTATATTTTTCATATTGTTGATCAAAAGTACATTACATTAGCGTGCATAGACACACCTGGTGCCATGTGTAATGCTTTATTATTATATAACAAAGAAATACTCCAGCAATTATCTGAAAATTAGAAAAGCTGCAAGTTATTAAACAAGCTTAAAGTACGTTTTATTGGTAAATTGTAATCAGCCAAAACAGAAGTTGTGTCAAATTAACCATTATGGGCAAAATTTTATCCCTTCCAACAGTTTAAATCAAATAATTTATTTATTGGAGCTCATCAAAATACAGAAAATAGAAATGGAGTACACAAAAACACGAATATCTATATATGCAATCAAAGGTCAATTGTTCAGGACTTTTATAATATTTAGCATTAAGTTAAAGAACGCACATTTATAATAATAGTACAATAATAACGTTGTTGATGATGATGTTGATGATGATGATAATGATGGAATTGCTTGGCACTTTCCTTGGTATTGCTTGGAATTCTACTTGGTATTACTTGGCAATGCCCCTGTTTTACTTGAATAGGCCCTCCTATACATGGTTGTCCCAGAACAGTATATACTACTACGCGCTTACACTGATTTTCTTGGGTTACTTTCTACCGAAAGTTGGTGGTGTACAAACTAAAACTTCACATTGAGTGTATTTCCGTCCGAGTCACTTCAGTTATAAAAATATATTCCAGATTTGTTCAGACACTGCTCAGAAATAAAGTGTTGTATAAACTGATTGGAAAGAAATTATGTCAATATGGTTTGTGAGGTTTGACAAAAACAACCGCTTTTGGAAATTAAATCAGTATATACGTGCATTCCTTTAACACAAAATTGGCGTTTATTCGGATCTGTTTTCAAGCAACATATTTTTCATTTAACATAGACGCAGGGGTGAATCTCAATCATTCATAAAACTGAGATCAATTTTGTACCGTTTGTTATCTGATATAGTCTCCCGTTCTCTGCCTTTTGGGGGTGTTAAGTTGTAGATTGATGTTCTGTTTCAATCAGACATTGCTTGAATATTCATGTGGGATATTTAAGTCATGCGAAACATATACAAAGAATGAATTGTTTCGCCAGAATTGCAGCTCACGCTGCGATTTTGGCATCCGTTTCTAAAATTAATTATGTGCTGATTTTTAAATACATTGAAGATGACAAATTTATTATATTGATCATGTTTATTTAATTAAAATGAATAAACTAATATTACTTTTTTCATATAAACAAGTATGTCTTAAGTTATCAAACTTTCTTTTGTTAAATTTTCATTTGTATTCCAAGAAGTGTCCTACATGCCGTTAAAATCCACATACAATACTTAAATATATATGATAAACAGCGACAAGATACAAGGAAGCAACCAAAAAGGACAAGGAGTTTCCCTTCTTATAGTTGTTAAAAGGTCTTAACAAAATGCAAGAAATATTAGTTATCTTTGAAAATTAGATTTAAATGAATTGCATGCCTAAAATTACTTGTAACTGCAACATTTAAACAAGTTTATATCATCAAATTGCACCTATACAGACATCGAAATAGTGAAAGCCATTACTAAATTTATTCTGTCTTTATAGCACTGAGACACACCGTTATGTCTGCATCTATTGTAACCCCAATTCGATAATGCTTTCCTTATCATGTTTATCGAAATGTAGACAATATGGATGCATATAAAAACGTGCGTGACGTAGCTTACGTGGAATTAAGAGCTAGAGAGTTGTTGATTTTTTACTTTGAATTTCTGTTAGAAGAAATAGGAGGTAAAAGAATGGTATGAATCAAGCCTTTGACTGGTCAAAGGCGGTAACTGTTGTTATTTCTTTTTGTGTGCATTCTCTCGTCTCTGCGTTTTTTGTCACTTTTCCATTTAATGTGTATTACTTTGTCTAAAAATAATTCAAATATTAATATCTGTGGTAATCGTCATAGGACTTTTTCTTATTTCCCTATTCGAAGTTTGAAACCCGTAGAATATGTTTCTTTTTGTTTCGTTTTATAAGCAAATTAAAATTTATGTTGACTCTTGTCACTTTTTGGTTGCACACATATATCCGCCTTTTCTCAGCACATAGAGCAACAGAAACCCTGAGAGTTATCTACATGTTTAGCGAAAACATTCCAGAAGGTAAAGCATGTTGAAATTGAAGGCTGACACAATAATTGAAACCATCACAACCACCACCACCACCACAACCACCACCACCACCACCACCACAACCACCACAACCACAACCACCACCACCACCACAACAACAACAACAACAGCAACAATAACAATAATAATAATAATAATAATAAAAATAATAATAATTATAACCATAATAGTAATAATAATCTATATTTTATACGTTTATACATTTATGTCACTTAATGATTACTTTCTGCTGTAGTTGTACCCATTAAGGCTCTGTGGAATTTTCTTAATGCAATAAATTGCACTAAGCTGTCTGCCGTATTCTGAGTACAATTGTATCGCTGATAATGTAAACATAATCAATTTGATTTCATAAAACATCAGTAAAATTGAACGTTTAAACAGCAGAGAAATATTAAGGCATTGCTAGAAGCCCTGTAGCTAGATGTGCAAACCCTGGCCAGAAACCTTAATCTTCTTGTCAGTTCATCATAACATGTAGACCAGGATATATCAATATAATGGGTTAATTTTCCTCATTTATTTATGAACCTTTGGACCTACTAAAAATTAAAAAGCCAGCAAATTCGATAGCATTGTAAAAGAAAAGGGAATAACGAAGAAAATATGTAAGACTATGAAACAAATGTCAACAGTATTTTGTGACAAAACATTACAAGAAGACTTTGTAATCCTAGAACTGTAACGAGTACCAGAGTTAACCTGATTTTAAGTTTTAGCTCGTTTATAACTTAAATAACTTTTTATGGTACTTCGAGGACACAGTTGCTAACGGCGGAGTAAGTTAAACCCGTAATTATGTTATGTTAAGTGATCCTATCAACATAATATCCTTCCAGCATAAAAACGACACCATTATATAAATGTCAACATGTTTACTTATATGCTAGTGATCAGAGCTAATACAAAAACCAATTATCAATTATTTTTGAAAAATCACTAAAAATTAATCAGTCAATGGAAATACATGATACTGTTCTGTGCGTTAAAATTAGCACCAGACAAATGAATACGTACTTGTTCGTTTGCAAATCAAATATAAAAGCGATAAAATAGATTAAAGGAGACATAAATAGTTTAAAGCCAACAGTTATCTTCTCGGATTTACACTTTAAACTTTATTGTTATCATCTACAAAGAAAAGGAAACAAACAATACACTGAGGCTGTGACAGAGGATCTAAAATATTCAGAAAAAAACACACAACAGTTTCCACCTCGGAACAGGCAGTCGGCAAACGGACTGACTGGAATTAAGCCGATTTCCGGAGCGCTCCCACCTCGCACTTCCTGAAGGGCTTCCTAAAAGAAAGGCGGTGTAAATAAATATCCCATCAAACAAAGAGACTGCAAACAGTAGGCACCCGATTCGAGAGAAAATCACTAAATAAAGACCTTTATTTACATATATGTCATTTATCAAGTGTTTTTCTTTCGTTACCGACACAATTATGCTCATATTGGCAACGTCCAGTTAATTATTTGCAGAGGACTACTTCAGAATTTGTCTGGGTAGAACCACCGGCCCACCGCAAATAAGCTGGAAAACATCCCTATATGAAAGTTCTCGCCTCGACCGGGACACGACCTCACGCGGTGTGGGACTGAGGAGTCAGCTTTCTAAAGTATGATACTTATACATGTAAGATATTTTACACTGAAGTATATGCAGACTTTCTGGGGATAATCAATTTGTAACAGTATTCATATTGTTATGTTTCAGTAGACAGAGCATTGCTTCTCATATGCTCTTATCTGCGACTCCGAGATTTTATATGTCAAACATTGTACGTATTGGTACTGTCCTATTACTTTAGTCATAAGTCTTACTAAATTAGACTGAAGCTTAACTTTAAAAAGATCCGGATCACGGCATTTAAGTATTCCATTTGTATTATACTTTTTTACAGATTTTCACATCGGCAAGAAAAATTCCCATTGGATGGAATTCTTGAAGCAAATCACATTTTGAAAAAACTAAATATGTCCGTAAAAATAAATAATAATACACCCACTGGTATTGTTGATAATTATCATTTAATTATGACACTTGCATTTTCAAAGAGTTCAACACAAACAATTGGTTTTACATATTTGCAAACGTTCTTGGACGCAGCCATATAAGAAAACAAGTCGTTTCCTTGTTTTCTAATACGGCTACGCCCATAAACATTAGCAAATATGTAAAACGAGCAATTGTTTGTCTTAAACTCTTGAAAAAGGCATTTTGCCAAGAATATGAGTGTAAGCGTTTTTAGAAAATAATAATAGCTAAGACGAATTTTTGCCAATTTGAACATGTGTTGCATTGCCTCAATTACCAGTACTCCTTGTGTTCAGTTTCGACATAGATGATGGATATAGCCTACAAATATTTTTTCATAACAAAACTTTTTAATAATAATAATAATAATAAGGTATCAACATTAAAAACGGGTCCTGATGGCTCACTCACCTGAGGATACTAATTGTCAAAAGTTATTTGTTTAGCTAATCATTGCATGTTAGAATGTCCATACAAGTGAGGTTTCTGATAAAGATCTGTGAAGATAAGGTCCAACAAACTATTTCAGGGCATTCACAGGGTTATACTGATTATTTAAGTAGGTATTTACACGTTAAAGATTTCATGCAAACATTTTGACCAAGTTTGGTTAAGACTGACCTATAAATATGGCCTCGTGGGTGATTAAGTAATTTCTAGGATTTGACCAAGTGACCTAGCGTTTGACCCAACATAACCAAGTCACAAAATTCTCCAAGATTTCGTGAAAACAAGACGTGATATCAGAAAATCTTACATTGAACATGTGCTCAGGTGAGCTAAAATAAAATTATTCATATTTTCAGTAATACTTTAATCAAACTTTTATTATTTTCATTTGGGTTATTATTATAATTATTATTTACAAAACAAAGCCAACATACTCTCTACTTGTATTTTTATACTTCTTAGTGGTCCCCAGATGGACAGTATAACAGCTGATGAACTGGCAAAAGGAAAGATAAAACAGCAAAACTAACAGCCTCTATTTTTATTGAAAGAAACATACAGAAATTAAATAGAAAATAAATAATACAATATTTGCACCATTGTATAAGTTGAAGATAAGTTGATCAAAAAGACCTGAACTATATTGAAATCAAATGACATCATGATGAATGAGAAATTAAAATTGACTAGTATATAAAACGATCCTCTCCTTGCTCTCTAACGCTCTCCCAACATTTCTCTCATTCCTTGCTTCTTTCAGAGTCAAACGAATTTGAACAGTTTATAACAACAACAAAAATAACTGAAAAGAAAAAGATATTTGTGATATACAAAGAAAAAGGATATACAACCAAACATGAAATACCATGCTGAATAAACATCTATAAAAAATATTATACAATATCAACAATAGTTATCTTCCTTAATCATGACAAGACTCTTTTGCTAGTTATAAAGCTTATGTTAATAACATTTACCAAAATTTCATTCAAACAAAGAATTTTATGCAGAGATCTTATTATCCACATATATAAACTCAACTTCAAATCATTATTTTAAATACAGCTTTTTTTAAATTTTATTTGGCAATCCTATCATGTGAGCAAGTAAAGAGCTAAGGAAACATTTAAGTAAACATTTTTATTGTATGTACGGAGACTATGCAAGATGCTACAACACTGCCTAACATTTCGTGCAGAATGTCACACTGAATTTTTTCTTCACATTAATTGATTTGCTTGACTGACTTTTTTTTAATTTAGGTCTTAAGATATATTCTTTAAAACTTGTAACTATTGTAAACAGTTTTTTCCACTTTCTTGTAAGAGACCCATTCAAAGTGATAATTGCATGTAAAAAGGTGCATTAACTGCAAGTGTTTAACTGTTATCTTAGGTCATCTGACATGTAATTAACCTAAAAATAATTGAGACCATAATATACATGTAATAGCCATTTGTCAATACATCCCTTTGTAACATTGGACACGACTTCTTATAGTTTAACTTGTAAACTTTTACTTGAAGGTTCTTAAAATATTTTTTTTATTTTTTTTTAGTTACAACACATTTTTGGTCAAATTAGCCACATCCAACTTACAATGGGTAGAGAAAGGCCAAAAAGATGTCTGGGTAAAATAACTGGTGAACTGCAGGTCAGCTACAAGTTCTCCCAACAAGAAAATTCTTGCTCTGACAAGGACTAGAACCCATGGACTGAAAGTCCTGTGACTTTAACTGCTGGGCCACGGGTGCCCCTGGGACAACATCTAACTTGCTCAAAGGATACATAGGTTGTATTATAACATACATAAAATAAGTGCTTGACTGAGGTAGAAAATGCAGATATTTCCATTCTCCCCTTCAAAACTAAAGGAACTTTATGAGAATATGAAGAGGCCACATAATTCTTAGCCTGCTAAGCTTATGTTAATCATTTTAAAGCAAATACTTAACATCCAGACTGTTTTCTTTTTTACATCCAACCAACACAATTATGGTCATATTTGCGACATCAAGCTAATTAATGGTAGATGGAAGACACCAGACTTTAACCTGGGTAAAACCACCAGCATACCATGCCTAAGGAGGAAAACCTCCTTGTATAAAAGTTCTAGCCCCAACTGGGACTTAAACCAAAGCAGTGAGAGGCAGGTGGGTGACACTAAACGCTCAGCCCCTGCACATGATGAGATCATTATTTCTAAGCCTGCTAAGCACACTGATCATAAATATTGCTAATACTTTGAATTCAGATCACACTGTGATGTGTCTGATCAAAATTAACACTTGCTGATGCTTAAATACTGTGCCAATCATGAAAAAAAGAGCAAATAACTTAAGTATAAGGGATCCATCAATTTTCCTATTGAGTACTCAATCATTTTTACTATCAATGTTGACCTTTAACTTATGTCACAAAATAAAAGAAGCAACACATTTAAAGTTTTTAAATATAAGGGATCTCAATGAGTACTAAAATTAGTACTTGAATACTAAAATTAGTACCTGAGTACTCTCTAAATTTTAAGACCGAGTATTCAATCACTTTTAATATCAATGTTTATTTTACCCACCATGTTTAACATTTCATTACAATGTTTTTTTTCATCATTATGTTTCTTGTATTGGTATTACAAGGTATTACATTTAGGTAAAAAACATTTGGCAACCTCAAGACTGAGCTAATTTGTCTACAAACTATGCTGTTACTGCTCAGAGATCTGCAAAAAGACATGAACAGCTTTGAAGTTGGATACTAGCATAATGCAAACTTGCTTATATAGGAGAAAGATCGCAAGCGAAGATCACAGTTTAAAAAGTTTAAAATTGGCCATTTAGGAAAAATATGCCTAGGACAAATGAAATAGATATTGTTTAAACTCACATGTGTTGGGAAAATGCAATATTTAATAATGATAATATGCTTACTTTATGGCATCTGGTGTATATTGTGATCTTTGGTTTCATAGAGTTAACTAAACATTTTCCTTAATCTCGAGAAGTGAATATACTTTCACCCTGTCAAAGGTGATATATATTTCAAATTAATCATACTAGAAATTAAGAAACTTAACAGTACCAGAAAGATGGACAACTGAAATACAGCCTGCAATTATTGTGCATTTAATGTTCTTTCTTCACATAATTTCCTTCATAGTTTTCCTTAGCAGCATTCGTGTTAGCTTTCTGGGTACCTCCTCCACTTTCTACAGCTTTCTTCCTTGCTGATTCTGCGTAATTATCGTATGAGAGTGGTGTTGTTAGCATCATTCGGAACTCCTCGGCAGAAGGCACAGAAGGTGTATCAGCGAAGTGTCCATTATATCCACTACCTGCAGTTGAACTACTTGTGGTTGAACTAAGTGCCAGCATAGACTTTGGTGACATGGCACCTTGACTGTGGCTGCCATAAAACATTGGCATGAAGGGCGGCATGACAGCCGCAGCCTCTAGACTCTGCACCTCCTTGTCATCTCTGTTTATATGACCCTCACACAGTTTCTGGACATAGTCTTTCTCTGGATGGGCCGCCCAGAGGAGTTTGACTTCCTCGTCTGTTAATTCGGAGATGTCATTGAAATTGTGGACGTATAGGTTGTGGGAGACTTGACTCTCTCTCAGGATTGCGTTTTCCTCCTGTATGATCAGCGGCGAGGCTTTGAAGAATGCATCACGCTGAAGGATGTTGGACTGATGTTTCAAGACAAACTGACCAAACCCATCCTCCGACAACAGCTGGCAGATAACTGAAAAAATGTATACAAAGAACTAAACAAAATCAAAATTGATACAGCATGCATCCGATGACTAAATAAAATGAGCTAGAAGGATCATTAAACATGTAACATACATACTATATATTACTTACACATATGTACTGCCCACCCTTGAAACTGGGACAAATGTAACAAGAAACTAACCTCAGGATCAGACAGACAGTATATTTGCTTTCAATTATTTTTGTAAAATATTGTAACTAAAAAATTGTATAACATTAAAAATTAAAAAAGATATTATTGGGTTAAATCAGCTTACAAAATGTGGCAGTTTTCTCTAAAGACTGACATTAAAGTGACACTGAATCAGCACGGGATTATCACAGGCCTTTAGTGATATATATGACCATGTGCACAATGGCCATTAAGAATGGAAAACAGTGACAGAAAAATAAATATAAATCTCTGCTGTAATCACCTTGCACGAGATCACAGCCAGTTAAACACACAATATAAACTGATCATAGACTCTTCACAGTATCCTGACACCCTGCCTAGGTCATGGAATGTATCTAATAATTGCATGAGTTTAAGCTTGAAAGCTGAATCACCAACAATCACATTGTTCCAGACTGATAATTGGTAATGTGGGATCTTCATATAGATGTTTTTATGAAACTGTAGATACTGAAATTAACTAAAACAATGTAGTAATTGACATGGTTGCATTGTTAGGTAAACGAGATAAAAAAACATGCTTACCTTTTAAATCATCCACTTTAATACTGTTCAACTTTCTTTGCAGGGGGCGTAGGAACACAATGGGTGATTTCAGCATGGATAGTGCTCGGACTACTTTTTGTTTGACTGACAAATGGTGCTTGATGCTAAGAGATGTGTTGTGAGGTGATGAGATTCTTGTACGATGACTCAGCAAAGGTGAGGATCTCTGAAATACAGGTGAGGAATTTTTCTGTAAGTCACTGCAGCTGAATATTCACTATTATAATATTATGTATAAGTTTTTAGTTAATATCAAAAGAAAGACCAATTAGGAATCTGTGGTAACATATTGTCAAAGCTTTTCCAGTTGATGACAATGAGACAGTCCAGTTGTAAGGCAATGTATCTTACTGGATCGCCTTTTTTTTTCACACATGGCTGGTGCAATGCCCACTGACACACTAAAACAATTCACCTATTGCTGGGGCCATCCACCCTAGCACACCAACACAACTGATCCCCTACTGTTGCCATACCTTCTGGCACAACACAATTAACCCCTTACTGTAGCCCTGCCCCCTGGCATACCAACACCACACACACACAACTGATCTGCTTCTGTTGCCACAAACTCCAGCACACCAACACAACTGACACCTTACTGTTGCCATGCCCCCTGGCACACAAACACAACTGACTCATTGCTGGGACCATGCACCCTGTCACACCAACACAACTGACTCATTGCTGGGACCATGCACCCTGTCACACCAACACAACTGACTCATTGCTGGGACCATGCACCCTGTCACACCAACACAACTGACTCATTGCTGGGACCATGCACCCTGTCACACCAACACAACTGACTCATTGCTGGGACCATGCCCCCTGGCACACAAACACAACTGACTCATTGCTGGGACCATGCACCCTGTCACACCAACACAACTGACTCATTGCTGGGACCATGCACCCTGTCACACCAACACAACTGAGCCATTGCTGGGGTGATGCCCCCTGACACACTAGCACAATTTACTTCTATAGGATCTTGACAGCCCAATACAATGCCCTCTGACAGCCAAGATTTTAACATCAGACAAACTTTCAACTTTCAAATGCATGAATGTTGATAATATCCATCAATAATGTGAAGTTTTGTTAGGTTAAGCTTAAAAAAGCAACAGAGAAGCTGTTTGATCCAAATGGTAGTTGAATGTGTAAGCTTTCATAAAAACAATTCCCAAGCATATATATATATATATACTTAAATGTTTATATTCTATAAAGTGATTTTTTTTCAGAGAGTGGTCATCAATTGGTCTATTACGGACATGATGTTGACTCATGCTATGATTAAAGGATAAAGAGCCCTGAAAAGTGTATGGATTAAATCATAAATGCATTGCAGGTAAGCTGAAAGTCCATCTAATAAATGTCTTGTCTAAAACTGAGAGTTTGCATGTGCAGTAAATGGTAGGGCTTGGAGGTTATGAGACACATTTAGCAGATGAACAATTCAAACTTACTGCTTTGCTGCTTGCATCTTCTTTATCCTTCTGGTGAAAACTGGTGTGGTGAAGAAACATCTCATCTAGCTTGCCTCGATCTGGGAACACATAAACAATGTTGAATTATGTATACATGTATGTGAATAAGATAACTAATGAAAGGCATCCTAAAATTTGATTCTACTCTTTGCAGATCAATGACATCTATATCGAGAGACAAATATCGACAATATACTGATATACACATGTATTTTCAACTCTTGTGTACCTTTTCTTCAACATCCTTTTCTTCAAGGTCAGTTCCTTTATGATTCTTTATATATTGGACAGAACTGTTCAGTTACTGCTAAGAAGTAAAAGGTAAGAATATTTTAACCCTCCTGTTTATTTGTCATCAGTACAGGTCATTTTTTTACAAAGTGGTCTCTTTAAATACCAAGTATTAAAACATACCAGCAAAATGAAAAGTTTGTAAAGTTAACCAAATAAACAAACACCACCTAATACATGGATATTTAACACCAATATCTAGGATAATGTGAATAGTAAGCTCTCTTTCAACTCTTCAACAAACTTCTATCCAGGAGTGAAAAGCGTTTTTTGAGGCCGTGTTGATCGGGGTCAAGAGTTATGAGACAGCTGGATTTCAGAAGCACACAATGAATGAACAATGTCGCATAAGAAATATCATGGCACAGGAATTTCACTCAGTGACTAGAGGAAATGGTCAAAATATCGAGCAAACTTGTATTACAACAAGTGTTCTGCTGACTATGCATAGTATACTGTGCGGAGATATTTGCGATATTCACCGCAGGGCCGCAGGGCCCCAGTGCCCTGTGTGGCTCTGAACCAGGTTTTGAAATGACATTATCATCTCAGCATCTCTGCTGTTTTTTTAAAGTCAGATCACAGGGGTGTAATAGGTAGTAGTTAATTTTAAACTCAGGTAGTTTTGGTTGAATCTTGTAGCACGTATGAACATTTATTTTAGACCTAACATAGGTTAAAATGCAAAATCATATAGAAAATATTGAATGTGGTTTATATCAGATGTCAGTGACTCAGGAGCAACTATTGTCCCAATTTATAATCTATATTTTAGAAGAGCTGTTTATTTGCTGCTGAAGACTTTCCTGCTTTCCAATTTCAAATGCGTTGTACATTTGATTTACTGTGGGATAATTTTAATCAATTTTTGCATATATGTTATCGCTTACAGGGTAAAACTATACTCCCCAACCAGAGCTTCTGAGCACTTTGATTTCGTGTAATTAGACCAGATATAGTAGTTATATACAGCACATATAAATATATAGTGTACATCACATGTCATGCTTTTTGTTGATGTTTTAAAATACATCCAATGGTCCATTTATCATCATTACAGAGATGTCCATGTATATTGTGATGGAGCTTGACCCCAGACAAATGTCTGGGTAGAACCACTGGTGCACTGCAAGTCAGCAGGAAGACCTCCCACATATTAAGTCCTTCGCCATGAACGGTACTCGAACCTATGCAGTGAGAGACTGAACAGTCAGGAGAGTTACAATATTAGAAAAAAATTCTAAATCAATGTTTTCTTCATAAAAATTCCCAATGTCTAATGTTCCCCTGTTTTGTAAAAAATAACTGGAGTAGTATTAAGAACGAATCTTACTTATTTTTTCTTAATTAAACTACCAACAAGAAATTTTGTTAAATTCTTAGATTTGTAGTTTTTATGAATGAAACTTGTAGTTGAAGTCAGAACAAATAACTGACATTCTCTATGAATTCAACTCCAGGAGTAGTATTACAAAAGAATCTCAATTATTTCTTTCTAAACAAATATCCTTCAAGTTTTAAATAATGTTATGAGCAAAAACAAATATTCTCAAAACTATTTTCTTATAAAGTTTAAGGAAAATTACTTAGTTTAAATGAGAAAACAAAAAACCCGAGATTGTTTATTGATACACAACTCGTCGTATAAAAAATTTTATTAATGGCTGCATCTCAACACCAAAAACAGAGCACTAAAAATTAAATGTTTATTCCTTTGCAATAAATAATAATTAGACTGGGAAGACAAAGAGGCTAGACATACTCAGTGATGAACACTCCTTGTATACATGTATTATCTTATTCAAAGGGCAAGACAATTTTATTTTTACAATTAAACAAACACCTGTGTGTAATAATTTTTGTCTCTGCAATACTGCCAGACAGCAAGAAGGTCTCTCTAGTGAATAATGCAAGATAAATAGAAATTATTGCCAGCTATAACCAAAACATCATGATGTTTTGTATGAAGTTGAATGTCATAAGTCTATAAGGTAGACGAGGAAAAGTATAGAAGAACCTAAACTACAATTAGTACTATCATAACTGACTTTAAGAACAATTATAGGTCAATTAGGAATAGTAAAATTTTACTTATTTAATATACACAAGATAAAATCCACATTCAAAGTCGTTAAATATTAATAAAAGAAATAAATTCAAAAAAAACTCCTGGCATGATATGACACCCAGTCACATTATCCTGATACTAGGCCAACCAAAAAAGGAATTACCCTTGTATTTGCTAGAGCGTTAGCAAGGAAGTTATAATCACTACTTTTTTTAATGACTGATATGTTTGGGATTTAACCCAGGCCTCCTGATCCTGGAACCGACATTCATTGATTGCGTTACAGGTCTTGTTTGGACGGTAATGATGCCAGACATACATTTTCAATAATCGCTTTTTAACAGAGATCAATGTCTGAATATTATGGGAGTGTTTCATTCTTAGAACGGGTGCTAATGAATATTAAAAAATCAAGTTGGTATTCAAATCGAGGTCTTGGGATTCTAATATTTTATCAATCCTATTCACTTTAGTTAATTATAAAGTAAAGCATATTTCTTTGATCGTAATGTCCAACTTATGATGCTGATGATATCTCACAGCACTTGCTTTAATATAGAGAAGGTGGGGTCATGTCACCTGGCAACAAACTGCCATCTGGTTAACAGCATTAAATCCCTTCTTCACGCACTGCCCCTCTCTAACTCCCACCCACTTAGGTCTAGTCGCATCATGCATGCAGCCGTGGAAACAGTTGCCAACGCACAATAAACATACATATCAGTTCAATGCTAGGCTACACTTATTACATAAGACTGACTTAACACAGTTCCGGTCAGGATTGTGTGTACGGTAATAAATGCAATACATTATATAAAGCTAAACTTTTTTATAACAGTCCACCAGAACTATTTTTGGAAAACACAACTAGATCAATTTAATGCAAACTTTAATTGTAATTACTGTCTATTTTTGTCCCTCTACCTTATAATTGTTATTTTACTCTATACAATACTGCAACATCTGCTATTACCGGTATCTGTAACTGCGATTTTCTGGTCAGTGATTTTGTTATGTTCTCTCCTAACAAAAGTTGAAATCTACACACTTCTTAATTGTTTGTCACAGGTTTACTTAACAGGCTTAAATGTCACAAACTTACAACTTGTAAACAATCTTTATATATATTGGTTAGTATTTCATCAGTTTATTAACAGTCAGATAATCCTAACACTAGCCAATCACAATTCTTAATGGTCACTTGTGTATTGGTTACTAAATGTTCCTAATTGACATATTATGGTTTCGAATTAATGTCCAAGCAATACTCTTAGCAATAATCAGCCAATAATAATTTAACATCAATCAGACCACTACCAATCAAGATTGTTAATTGGCTCTTCACTTGAGCAATTTCCCTAAAAGCGATTTCTTTAAATAAAACCTGACTGTTTTTGCCTAATTGTCTTACAGTCAATCCAGTATCACCTGCATTGGGTTCTACTGAAAATGCCTCCATTACATATTAATGTAATTAATAAGATTAGTTCAAAGAACTTTACTGACTGTTTATGCTTATACATTGTCTGCAGTAAGTAGAGTAAAATATTAAATTTGTAGGCTTATTTTGTATTTGTTTTACCACTTCATATAATAGAATTATTATATGGTCTTACTAAACTGATACGTTAAGAGCAGTTTAAGGTAGTTCTTTAGTGACTGTATTCTCTTGCATCCTAATGATGTGTGCTATCACCCTCATTTGCTACCAACATAATTATATATGGTATCAGCCTTCTTATCCCCCTTATAATATCTGCTATACCCCTCATAATATGTGCTACTTTCCTCATAATATGTGCCATCACCCTCATATGTGCTACCATCTTTATAATATGTGCTAGCACCCTCATAATATGTGCTACCACCCTCATATGTGCTACCACCATATGTTCTACAACCCTCATAATATTTGCTATAACCCTCATATGTGCTACCACCATCATATGTTCTACAACCCTCATATGTGCTACCACCCTCCTAATATATTCTACCACCCTCATAATATGTGCTACCACCCTAATATGTGCTACCACCCTTATATGTGCTATGACCCTCATATGTGCTACCACCCTCATATGTGCTACCACCCTCATATGTGCTTTCACCCTTATATGTGCTACGCCCCTCATAATAGGTGCTATCACCCTCATTATATGTTCTACCACCCTCACATGAATGCTACCACTCTCATATCTGCTACCACCCTTATAATATGTGCTACCACCCTTATATTACTGGTGTTGTACTTCCACCCTCACGTGCTACCACCCTCATAATATGTGCTACCACCCTCATAATATGTGCTATCGCCCTCATAATATGTGCTATCACACACCTATGAAACTATGCAAAACAAATCTAAACACTGATGTTTGTAAACAATCTTTCAGGTTTAGGGAAAACTAGTAAGATACTACTGATGCCTGTTTTGTTAATGTATACAGAATTGCCCATGGCCAAGCGGTCCAAATCAAAGGCTTCTAACACCTCAGCCCCTCACTGCATCCATCTGAGTCTTGGTCAGGGCGAGAACTTTTATGCAGAGATATTTACAAGCTAATCTGCTGTGTAGCCAGTGTGATGTAACAAAAACAATCAAATCAATTTCCATATTCGTAGCACTGGCAACATACTTGTAAGTAAATAGTTGGAAACTCTTAATCACCCAGTCAAGAGCATCCCTTGTATTTATATTTATTTGAGGACAGAAATAATAAATAAAAATGCCAGACCCAAACTTACAACTTAAACAAATCAAATTAAGACCAAACTAAGGAAACTAGTGAGAGTAACTAATAAAATAATGATATAAAAATATGTAAGTCCCGACACAAAAACAACACATGACAAAAAATTACTTATAAACTAATACAACACATGTGGCAGCTAGATGTGGCAGCTGATGCTAACCTTATTAAGGACTTCCATTATTGGGAAGCATCTAAAGGTTGTGAAATTATAAACAATGAAATTAGTCCCAAAAGAGCTAGATTGTGTGAGTTGCTTCAAGAGAGAGTGTTTAAACAGCAACAGTTTAACCTGTCAAACTATCCTTTATTATTAACGTTTAGATTGTAATAATATAACCTGACAAACTATCCTTGATTCAGAATGTGCCAGACCATTAAGATACTGAAATTTACTAAATTTTACTCTGTCAACCTACTGTCAACCTGCCCATAAATATCTGAGTGTGTGAAGGTTTTGCCTGTGAATGTCTGAGTGTACCAGACCACTGAGAAAGCAAAGGTTTTACCAGTCAACCAGCCTGTGAATGTCTGAGTGTACCAGATCACTGAGAGAGCAAAGGTTTTACCAGTCAACCAACCTGTGAATGTCAACCAACCTGTGAATGTTTGTGTGTACCAGACCACTGAGAGAGCAAAGGTTTTACCAGTCAACCAGCCTGTGAATGTCTGAGTGTACCAGACCACTGAGAGAGCAAAGGTTTTACCAGTCAACCAACCTGTGAATGTCAACCAACCTGTGAATGTTTGTGTGTACCAGACCACTGAGAGAGCAAAGGTTTTACCAGTCAACCAGCCTGTGAATGTCTGAGTGTACCAGACCACTGAGAGAGCAAAGGTTTTACCAGTCAACCAGCCTGTGAATGTCTGAGTGTACCAGACCACTGAGAGAGCAAAGGTTTTACCAGTCAACCAACCTGTGAATGTCAACCAGCCTGTGAATGTTTGAGTGTACCAGACCACTGAGAGAGCAAAGGTTTTACCAGTCAACCAGCCTGTGAATGTCAACCAACCTGTGAATGTTTGTGTGTACCAGACCACTGAGAGAGCAAAGGTTTTACCAGTCAACCAACCTGTGAATGTCAACCAACCTGTGAATGTTTGTGTGTACCAGACCACTGAGAGAGCAAAGGTTTTACCAGTCAACCAGCCTGTGAATGTTTGAGTGTACCAGACCACTGAGAGAGCAAAGGTTTTACCAGTCAACCAACCTGTGAATGTCAACCAACCTGTGAATGTTTGTGTGTACCAGACCACTGAGAGAGCAAAGGTTTTGCCAGTCAACCAGCCTGTGAATGTATGAGTGTACCAGATCACTGAGAGAGCAAAGGTTTTACCAGTCAACCAACCTGTGAATGTCAACCAACCTGTGAATGTTTGTGTGTACCAGACCACTGAGAGAGCAAAGGTTTTGCCAGTCAACCAGCCTGTGAATGTATGAGTGTACCAGACCACTGAGAGAGCAAAGGTTTTACTAGTCAACCAACCTGTGAATGTCAACCAACCTGTGAATGTTTGTGTGTACCAGACCACTGAGAGAGCAAAGGTTTTACCAGTCAACCAGCTTGTGAATGTTTGAGTGTACCAGACCATTGAGAGAGCAAAGGTTTTACCAGTCAACCAGCTTGTGAATGTTTGAGTGTACCAGACCACTGAGAGAGCAAAGGTTTTGCCAGTCAATCAACCTGTGAATGTTTGAGTGTACCAGACCACTGAGAGAGAAAAGGTTTTACCAGTCAACCAGCTTGTGAATGTCTGAGTGTACCAGACCATTGAGAGAGCAAAGGTTTTACCAGTCAACCAGCCTGTGAATGTATGAGTGTACCAGACCATTGAGAGAGCAAAGGTTTTACCAGTCAACCAGCCTGTGAATGTATGAGTGTACCAGACCATTGAGAGAGCAAAGGTTTTACCAGTCAACCAGCCTGTGAATGTCTGAGTGTACCAGACCACTGACAGAGCAAAGGTTTTGCCAGTCAATCAACCTGTGAATGTTTGAGTGTACCAGACCACTGAGAAAAAAGGTTTTACCAGTCAACCAGCCTGTGAATGTCAACCAACCTGTGAATGTTTGAGAGTACCAGACCACTGAGAGAGCAAAGGTTTTGCCAGTCAATCAACCTGTGAATGTTTGAGTGTACCAGACCACTGAGAGAGCAAAGGTTTTGCCAGTCAATCAACCTGTGAATGTTTGAGTGTACCAGACCACTGAGAAAAAAGGTTTTACCAGTCAACCAATCTGTGAATGTCAACCAACCTGTGAATGTTTGTGTGTACTAGAGCACTGAGAAAGCAAAGGTTTTACCAGTCAATCAGCCTGTGAATGTCTGAGTGTACCAGACCACTGAGAGAGCAAAGGTTTTGTCTGATATCCAGCCTGTGAATGTGTGAGAGTGCCAGACCCTGTAAGAAAGCAAAGGTTTTTGTCTTTTATCCAGCTTTGAATGTTTAAGCATGATAGAACATTAGGAAAACAAGATTTTGCCTGACAACCTACCTTTGAATGTTTGAGTGTGCCAGACAATAGGATTTGTGTCCATGTGATGATAATTAGAATAAAATCCCTGTTGGCTCTCTGAATCACTGCCATCATCATCCACACCATTCTCCTGTGTGCTGCAGTTGTCTGCCTGAAACATAAAAAATGTCAAATAGTTTTATTTAATTGGGTTATACAAATCCTCAACACTGTTTAAACCTAACTATAAAAAACACACCAAAGTATTGTATGTTTCTATACCTCTGATGTGTGCTCTTTAAGAATCTGGTTACTGATTCATGTTTGTTATGTTACAAGTCAACTCCCACACAAATCTTGGATAACAAGCTGATTTTACAAGACTCTTAAGCTAACTTAATGTTGTTTGCATTTTCTACTATGCATATTTTAGTTCAAAGAGTCAGATGTCATCTTCAACTCTTAAGTTAATTCCATACACATGCCAAGGAAGTTCATCAGCCCAGTTTCTTAATCTATTGAATAACTAGTAAAACATGTACCTCCTGGCATTACCAATAATTACATTGGCTTAATTTGCTAAGATGTAAGATTACAAATAAACATGGATGTGAGTACAACAATTTAACGCGCTTAGTAAAAGGTCGCAACAAATAATGTGTATCTTGATCAACTAACTCACACAAGTAGATGTGATGGATTCTACACATGATCTGCACTTTTTCTGCAATCATATTACAATATGTCTGTATAACATTTTATGTAATAAGCAATGATGTGGTTTTGTTTTGTTTGATATACAGTAAAACTCCCTAGCTCCATATTGACTGCCCAAAATGTCTGGATTGTAGAGGGTTCCAGATTGTAGAGGATTCCAGATTGTAAAGGATTCCAGACTGTAAAGTTTTCCAGATTGTAGAGGATTTTGATTGAAGAGGATTCCGGATTGTAGAACATTCTTACTTTTGATATGTTGTGGTCTGTTTAATCATGTTTTTATCTGTTATAGCAGTGTAATTAAAAACACAATATGATACTATCTGTCATTTACTTAGATAAATATAACTAGTCAGTTTTTATACAAAGAATACATGTTTTAACATACATACATTGTATAAACATATACTAAGTGAATTATACATTGCAAACATGAACATTTCAGTTCCCATTCATATCCAATTTTCAGGGGTTTTTTTTTTTATTTTATTTCAATGTTGACTTGTCGTTAGTTATCATGTTTAATTTCCACGAATGTATGGCTTATTCACAGTTAAAATAGGCAAAATATCTTTTAGAAAATTGGTTAACCTTATCCATAACAATTTCAACTGCTAAAATACTAAAAAAAATGATTAGTCAATACAAGTCAGTAGCTTTTAACACAAAAAGAAAAAAGATAAAGGAACAAGAAAAAATGCCAAGATGTGCAGGGTTTGAACCAGGGACCTTTTAAATGGCATTTTAGTGTTCTGCTATTCTTTACAACTTTGGTATGTCTGTGCCATACGCTTCTTTTTTGTACCTGTTTTTGTACCAATGATATTTTATTTCAACAGTTAGTATGGCTTTAACATCAACATAAATAATTTAAAATAAAATCCAACCACCACATTTGACATTTTGAAATTATTCTCAATGATGGTATCAAATGTATTACAGACAAAAGACAGTTTTAGAATACATAAAAACATAATTTTGACCCCTGCCTATTGAATTTGTTTTTGCATCATTCTGGAAGAAAGAATTAGGGAAATTAAAATATCATTTTAAATGAAGACATAATCTTTTGTTCTTTTTTTTTTCTTCAAATATTTTCCCATATTTTTAGTCAGGGTTAATAACAACTTAAAGCATGTGGATAAAGTTTTAAACTTGTAATGATGTTACAGAAATTGTCGAAATCGTCTCCAAATGACCAACCAAGTGTCTCTGTGCCAGTAACCCCAAAATTACATAAAATATGAAAAGAGGAAAGTCTACTTGAACCCTGTTATGTCTTGAAAAATACTGCAGACTTAAGTGAATTTTAAATGTTCTTTCAAATATTTAAGATCAGTATTTACCTTATACATCTATTGTTCAGGTTAGTAACAAATATAACATTTAAATTTAGAGAAAAAAGAATTTGTTATTTTACTGAAATATACTTATAATAAAAGTGCACATAAAACAAAATAAATAATAAGAAATTCTCAACAATATTAATATACACATAAAATTTATAAAGCATAACAGTTAAAACAGCACTATTTTAATCTTCATTCAACATTCATTTGTACTTCATTGTTTTGTTTTTGTTACATCAGATTGAAACATATATGGTCATATTGGCAACATCTAGCTGTTATTGGTGAAGGAAGACCCCAGACTGATGTCCGGGTAGAACCACCAGCACTCTGCAGGTCAGTTGGAAAACCTCCCCACATGAAAGTTCTCACCCTGATCGGGACTGGTAACTTACGTGGTAAGAGCTAAGGCATTACAAGTCTGCTACTCTACCCCCGTGCAGTGCTTTATTTCATAAAAACTCATGTGATCCGCATGCTAGTGATAGTTGGTTAATAATCTCGCACAGTGACATGCGTTCATAAAGCAAAAATGTCAGCAAAATAAAAGTCAAACCTTACATTTACATTTATATTATTATTGGTTCATTATTATGGTTCACCATATTTGTTTTAAAACATGTGTTGCAAATTATCAAAAATAAACATGCCAGGAAATTCAATTAATTCAACAACCATGCATCTTTAAAGTAAATGAATTCATCTCAAGCCTTACTGCAAAATTTGTTGAATAATTCATTTTTTCTATGAAATAAAATCTAAATGATTTATATATTATGAGGACAAAGACAAATAAAACTGAATGATTTCTCTTCAACATGATAAAATGTTAGTTGCACATGCTTGTTTTTCATGTGCATGGTGACATGCATTCATACACAGTATTGTTTCAGGAAGGACAAAAAGGCTTGTAATTAAAAATGAATGTCATTTTTTTTTATTATGACAGGTATCGGGAAATGTAAATATTCTTATATGGTGCAGGTGAAATGAATAACAAACAACATTTAAATGTTAGAAAGAATTAATTGAACTTGATACGGAGTTTAGACTTTACAAATATGTTTCAGTTACACGTGCAAAAAAGTTTTTTAAAAGTTATGTAAAATAACTCTTCACTGGCTAGGGGTGTATATATCTTCCTTAAGCATTTAACTGAGGAAAACTACATTCATCCTATTACATGTATCATAAAAAATATCCCACTCTTATGGTGTTTCCAGCATGTAAAAAAAGGTTAAGCCGTTATCCTTTAAGCAACATGGTCACTGCACAGCTCAGACAAATATTTAAATGGAAATTTATTTTGGGAAATTTGTTTATTCCAGTTTATGAATTCTTTGACAAAAAGTAGAGAGTGCAAAACCTAAAAGTGGATGGTCAGTCGATAAAAACAAAGCTTTCATTAAAAGTTCCTTACTGTAAAGAAAAAAATAATATTGAGTTGGTTTATGACACAAGCATACTAAACATTGCTTTTCTATTAATATACAGTCACAATAAAAAAGTACACTGAATCATTGACAATCAAAGAACTGAAAAGCACTGTGTGGGTGATGTAAGTTTTACCCTGTAATTTAAGCAATTAAAGGCACATCAGCAATATTCACTATAATTTATTTCCTGGTACATAGATTGCACAGGAGATTGAAAAGCAGGCAAGTCTTCAGCTGCAAAACAACCACCACTTCTGAACACAGATTATAGATTGGGACAAGAGCTACACCACTGTCACTAACATTCAATTTTAGAAACCGTTATATTAAACATACATTACTTCCCTCATTATCGTATTTGACTACCAGATGCAACCAAATTACATTGAGTTCAAAATCAAACCCTGGTTATTTATTATGTCAACACTAAACCCCTGTGATCTGGACCTAAACCCTGACTGCAAACCTAATATAGAGCCACAAAAGGCAGTGAGACCCTACCTGAATATCACAAATATCTCCACCTTGTATGCCAATAAATATTCATTTATAACACTTGTTCTAATAACATTTTTCTACCTCCTTCCGCCACTTTCCTCTAGTCACTAAGTGAGATTGCTGTGTGGTATTCATTTCAAGCACATCTGCATTGCAGAATATACTTGAACAACAAGTATAAACAGGTAACAATATTAATGTTGACATTTGGAGCATGCCTGGACATAATTAACGTGCCCAGTCTCCTTCGACAAAAATATTTGTTTGCATACATGAACTTTTTCTCAGCCATGTAGAAAGGCTGCAGGTAGTAATCCTTCATACTTCTGAAATTCAGCTTTCTCATAAGTCTGAATGCTGTCACCAGTGACACCTCCCAAAAATGCACATAATTGTGGATATTGTCAATCCTACGTGCTTGACAGTTCAAAGTTTGTTAGAGTTAGTTTCTGACCAGTTGGACGGGAGATTAAACTGGCTCTTCCATCGTACATTTAGAACAATACAAATTATCCCTTAACTCGCTTAACATATTTATCAGCCAAGGCAAATGGAGCAAATCAAGATCAGCCAGCAAGCTGCTGGAAGCTTCCTGATCAGGGCATCATTTGCTGCTGAATCTACAGCAAAAAAGGTTTTGGACCCGGTTTCTTTGTTTTACTGGGTTTATACAACAGTTCATTTGAAGCAGATATAGTGGTCTTCACTGTGTATTGCATGCAGGGAACACCTGGCATGATACCACACCCAGTCACATTACCCTTACATTTGCTTATGTGTTAGAAAAGGTTGGACCTGGTATTTAGGTTGTTATCCAGTAATAAGGAACAATAACAAATGTAGCAGGCAAAGGGATTCAGGGGACTGACTGTACTTTGCTCCAGTAATCTAGTTACCTGTTCTTGTCTTTCTCTCTTCACAATTGACATATCAATACCAGAACCCTCAGACTGAATGTCTCTTTCTCTGAAAAAACAAAAACAATTTCTTTTTTAAACTTTGAAAAAATACCATGTTGTATATTGTTCCATAGGGAACAGTAAAATAATATTTTTTCTAAAAATGATGAAATTTTTGGCAAAATGCTTTTTTCAAGAGTTGGTTTTCAGAAACATACAAATATTCTGAAAACACATTACAGGGACACTATTTTTTCTTGTCCCAGATTCCTATATATATATATATATTAAATATGTATATATATTTAGTGTCTTGATACTTATAAACATGCTTTATTGTCAGACTCAACAATCACTAGTGATCTATGCCACAGCCTGATGCAAAAAAGAGAATAAAAAAAATCTACAACTGCAGGAGTTTCCATGGAGATAAACTTTTAAAACATGCAGAATAATGAACAAGTACAATTTGCGGCAAACAAATATTTATCACAACTCATGTTAGAGAACCAGTCAATATTATTTACCAATTGTGTAACATTTATTTTCATTTAAATACTAAAATCTGCTTGTATATCATAATTAACTAAGAGTAATTGAGACACGAGATTAAACAATTCATAAGTCAGATGCTAAAATAATCAAAACCAGTAACTGAAGGAAGCTAAGCTGGTGTTGCAAAACATCACAAAACACAAGTTCATCCATCCCAAGGTTTTCCTCACTGTTTTGGGAACATGACCTGACCCCCAAAGCTGGGATTCTTTTTCCCATCATTTTAGACAAAAAATTTGGAAAAAAATCAAAGTGTATTATGTATAAAACAAAAACAAATTCGAATATTTGTTTCATTTAACTTCTTTTATATTGCACTCATTTACACAGCAATGTCTATTTCTAATGTGACTGAAGTGGTTAGTTGTCATTTATTTGACAAGGGGTGAGAATTATGAATTTTTTCATTTCAAAAACATATTTTTTGTATTGGGAACATGCACAAATATGGGTCTTCTGAAACAAAAATAAAAAGCTGCATAAAAAATGGTACCCAGCTGATGTTCTCTGCGTAAGCATTTTACATGGGTGAATTTCAATATTGGTTTTGCACTGTCAACATTCTAAAGTGTACTAATTATTGTAATGGTTACCACACGTTGGCAATCAGGTTATCTTGTGTTTTAATCACCAATGCTGCAGGGTTACTGCTAATAGTTACAAGCGACTGGTAAATCTTAACTTTAATGATCCAATTTTCTGATCCAAGTTTAGTGTCCTCAAAGTAAGGTAAGAAAAGAAAACTTTAAAAACAAATCTGGCCCAAAACATAGAGTTGTGAAAGAAATCTGACAGAGAATAAAGATGCATCAAAACAATGTGTCCAATGTAAAGGGTAAATACGGTACTTGTTTTTCTACTCAGATTAGGAGAATCTATCATAAGTCTGGATGCAAGATCATTAGATGCAGACTATTTAATGCCATTTAATGGAAATCAGCCTTAAGTAGGTTCTTACAATCTCACAACCAATCCTAAAGATTGATTCTTGTTCTCACTAACAAGGTAAAATCTACATTAGGTAGAAAAATTATTTTATGCATAAATATATTTGACCTAACATAACCTCAAAGTTTGATTTTGCTTATGTCATTAAAGAAAGAAATGTTAAAAAAAAAACTAAAAAAAATATATGTCAGTAGAAAGAAAACTAGAGGGCCATGATGGCCCTTATTCGCTAACCTGAGAACACAGGCTTTTAGTAGGCTCGTATCTGGTGACAAGTAATTAAGAGTTATTTACTTTAGAAATCTTTGGTGAAGATTAGACAATTAGTGTGGCCACTGGCCTGATAATGTTTTCTACAATTTTACCTAGTGACCTACTGAATCGATGTGACCCACTTCAAAAGATATATAAGATTTCATACTAGCAAACATTCTGGCCAAGTATTGTGAAGATTGGCCCATAAATGTGAACTCCAGTGTCCACAAGGTTTTTCTAAGATATGACCTAGTGACCTCCTTTTTGACCTCATGTGATCCAGTTACAAATTCATTTAAGATTTCATGCTGACTAACATTCTGATCAAGTTTGGTGAAGATTGGGCTATAAATGTGGCCTTGAGTGTGTTCACAAGCTGTTTCTTAGCTTTGACCTAGTGACCTACTTTTGGACCCAACCTGATCCAGTTATGAACTCATTCAAGATTTCATGCAGACAAACATTTTGACCAAGTTTGGTGAAGATTGGGCTATAAATGTGATCTCCAGTGTGTTCACGAGTTTTTCCTAAAATTTGACCTAGTGACCTACTTTTGGCCCTAGGTGACCCAATAATGAACTCATCCAAGATTTTATTCAGGCAAGTTTGATGAAGAATGGATAAAAATTGTGGCCTCTTGCGTGTTCACAAGCTAAAATATTGATGACGGGCGATGGACAACTGATGAAGGACGAAGCTGCAACTCCCTTTTCAAAATTTCTCAGAGTTCACAATGGGCAAATTCACAAATTTGACTTGACTCACACCCGTTCACAAAATAATGAAAAATGACCATTCTAGCTTTAAATAATTTGAATATAGCACAATGTATATACCTTTCAGAGGGTTGTCTCCCATGCTTGATACTGCCATCAGAGTTTAAGGTTGTGGGGCCAGTTGGGACAGACATGACAGGAGATGACAGTCTAGTAACTGGTCCATCTTGAACACTATTGTGGTCACTGGGAGTCTGGTATACATCCTGTAATGGTGAGGAACGCAGGTCTGTTGCTGACAATGGCGCCTCTGATGATGATGTAAGTTGTGCTTTCTTACTAACTGAACCTGAGTAATGTGTTAATGAGAAAGGTTTTCTTTTATGTCTATTAAGTCCTTTGTGGTCAACAATTTCATTGCTGGGTTTTGTAGAACTTTGCAAACCTATTCCATGGGGTAGATTGTTTTGGTTCCCTGCATAAACATTACGATCTATGGATAACATATGAGATTGGTTCTCAGCATAACTCTGGCGTGAGCTAGTGGACCCAGCACTAGTTTCATCCATGTCAATAACTTCAACTGACTGCTTCCCTGTAGATTTGACTGAAATTCCAATAGACTGCATTTGATTCATCTCGCTGTCACATGGGCTTGATTCTAGACATGAATCTCTCATCGACTTAAAACTGTCAACAATAGAACTTTGTGATGAACTGCAAATCTCAGCCATATTTGTTTCATCTTTTCTACACTCCTGAGAATTTTCATTGCTAGTTTTACAAGGTTTATTTTTCTCACCTGAATTAGTTTGAGACAAAAGTAAATCTGAAGTTTTAATATGTTTCAAAACTGGTGTGTCTGTTTCTAAACGGCACCTAAAAAGATTATCACGGTCTGTTTGTTCTTCCAATGTCTTAAAGAAATCCATGCAGCATTTAATAATTCCGTCCACTTGTAGTAATCTAGCAATTCTCTCAACGTCATGTACTGTGTCTTCTGAGAGAACCATAAAGCCATCATACAGATAGTGCAGGAATAAGTTAACTGAGGTCTGTTTGATATCTGGCGTCAATTTCACCTCTAGGACAGTCCCTTTCTCGGCAGCATTCATACACTGTAACATTGGACATGCTGCCACAAGCACAACTCTATGGGCCTGTTAAAAAGAACAAATGGAAGATATCAGTTCTCTTTCTTTTTCAAAGTGTCAGAAATGTACACAGTTGGGTATTCATGTACACATTACATTTAATATTCTGAATCATACATTAAAAAAATATTCTGAATTTTTTGTTTATATAGGTAATTTGTGCATGTTCCTCATGATGTTTATGCATCGTTAACAAAAAACTATTCCATTACCTATACAGAGGACCTGTCATGAGTTATCATTTAATACAAACATTTATTAAACAAGTTCAGGAAAACTAATAGTAAGTGAGCGTATGGCGAGCTAACTATAATTTTTCCTGGACAAGTTTTACAAATGTTTCTATTAAATGACAATGAGTGTCAGATTCTTTTTATCCCATGATTTTAGTCGGCAATATATGAGTTTTATATGAGATATATGAGAATACTTAGTGAAACAGAGGTATGATTTTATCTGCATTATGATGACGTCAATGATGTCATCAATCAGTAAGCTGTATTACACTAATGTAATGTAATGGGTGTATTGAATGGAAAACAAGGGGAATCAAGTGAAAAAAAGGTTTATAAGAATGGATACAGTCTGACATGTTCTAAATACATTAAAAGTTTAATATTTCTTTTTTATTTTATTACAATAACCATAATAACTAGCAGAAAAAGGAGGTAACAACACAATGCCATTCTACAGTGATTAGTATGAGTTATGTCCCTTAATTAACAAAACAAGAACACTTAGAGATTTCCTGTCAACCAGTTTGTATTCATTTTCACCATTTCAAAGATTTTTTTTGTCAAATGAAGAAAAAAAATCTTCATTTAGAAAATCATTAGTCATAAAACAATTACAAAAAGATCAAATGTATGAATGTGAACTGAAAAGCTAATCACTTTTTTTTTCCAAGAATAACTCATGAATGAGCACTTAACATCTTATTTTCATTGTGTTCCATACAGTCAACTTCCTTGATCAAACCAGTACTCAAGTAATAATAATCTGCAGTGTCCATTAAAACTATCATTGCTAACAGAGAAGATTAATTAACCTTGTCAAATATAAACAAGGACCTGACGGCTAAAAGCCCAAACTTATAACTACTTGTACTCTAAAAGCACAAGCTAACTGGACAATTATAACTATGCGCACACTAAATTAGGAAAAACATATAATTAAGATAAACATAAAATACTTTTAACTACATAAGAGTTTCCATGGGGTAGGAAGTACCACAGATTCACAGGCTATGACACTCAAGATCCAATAGCCTTAAAAACCTGGTCATGTGACTTTCATATTTTCTTTTTAACTAAATGCAAAAGATAATTTAACTAAATTAAGCTTTTTATTATTTCAGGTAAAATTCCAGAAAAATATTTAGATTTTAAGAAATCTGTATGAGAAACATGGGAACAAGACCCATCCTTCAAGTACCTAGTTAAAATGGTATTTTTTCTAATCTCAAATACTCTCTTCTCTAGTGTTACTGTGTAGATAGTGTTGTTGGGGGCAGCCTCAACTTGGGAATTCTTGCAAGACTATCATATTCTAGTGCATATAGGCACTTCCAACAGCTGTGCTGTTGGGTTAACCCTTTAGCTACGTGGTTGAGTGTCAGAACACTGATGAAGGTCCCCGGGTTCGAATCCCTGTTAGGGACAGGATTATTTTCTCCTCTCAGATTTACTTTAATGGGTGTGGCTGTCCTGAGATGGGCTTGGGCCCAGAAAAATGAAGGGGGAGGAGTGTAGTGCATAGAGGCACTTCCAACAGCCTTGTTGGACACTACACAATGCAAAATATGCAAATCAAGATTAGTAGTAAACTTAGATAAGGGTGACTTATATATGGATAGTTGTCCAACACAGGTTTTATTGAAGGATTTCACCACGGTGTAAGTTTGTTAGGTGGGAGCTTTAAATAACCACATTGTTTTAGTACCAAATTCGATGTTTGTGTTTTTTTAAACTCTAACTTGATATTTCACTGGTTTTAAGATATTTTCTATGTAATTGTTAAAAGCTAGAGGTTGGTACTTCAGTAGTGTGTCATTACAGTGTAGTTTTTGTTGTCATTTGAAATGCTGAAGATAAATTTGTTTCAAACTTTGAATAATGGTATAACCAGGATAAATACCTTGACACTGGTTGTGCCTATAGTGAGAACAGCATCACATAGAATGTCTTTCTTCCAGAGTCTTGACAGCTGCTCAAGCAAGGAGCTTGGATGCACCTGGTTCATATAAACTTTCTGGTACTGCATCTTCAACTTCAAAATTCAAGTCATCTGCTGCAAGAGTCAAAAACATTTGCTTTGCATTACGGAAAGATATCATTCACAGCCACACACATAAATCTTTCATATTGCTAAAATTCTCAAATCTTAAATGGAGAAGAGCAAGGATTCACACAAAAAAAGCCTTTGCCATATTGTCAATAACTCAGAAAACTCTTAATTTACTGATTAGATTTATTTTAGTTACTATTCCATAATAGCAAATGTTAGAAAATACACAAAGCATGTCATAAATATTTCCCTTCAACCATCGCTTGTTGGCAGTTTCTATGATTTGGTATATTTTCGTTTATTTGATTTTGTATTAAAAAAAGGAAAATATTTTGAAATTTGTAACAATGTTTTTATTTTGGGGCATGCGCACACACAACAACAGAAACTCAAGTTCGAACAATAATGCGTCCGTTATTATGCAGTCTAGCCTTATTTTATCTTAAATGTTAACAATGTTGAATATTCTAAAAGACAACAAAATCGGCTTCTAAAAGGGGAGAGTAGAGTTGATCATAGATGTAGTGTAGTGCATATAGGCACTTCCAACAGCCTTGCTGTAGGGTTAACCCTTTAGCGACGTAGTTGAGTTCAGCCTATTGATCTAAAGGTCCCGGGTTCGAATCCCCGTTAGGGACAGGATTATTTTCTCCTCTCGGATTTACTGCAAAGTGTAATGGTGTCAGAAGTGGGAAGTACTCTGCAATCAGCATCGCTATATCTGTGATTGTCTTACATGATAAACCAAATAAGGTTTAAGATAAATGACTGTATGGAAAAAAAGTGTTATTTGAAAAGATCGCTTACTTGTTTCAATCTTTTTCGTGTTTTTTTTTCCTTGTTACTCTACATCCGGAATTAAAATAGACATACACATTCTCATTCAAAACTTACACATTCTGTTTCCATCCGTCAATCGAACTTTTCGGTTTTTATCCAAAAACGTGTAGATAGCGGCCCACACACGCGACCTTACGGCCCCACATACGCCTATACAGAGTTATCGTTCGTTTCCCCTCAGCGTAATGTCTATGTAATGAACCGACAGTGTGAGCGAGTGTATGACCCGGTCAGTTTTAAATGTAGTTTTGAGGCTGAAATGTATAACAAGATGACAAGCCAATGTTTTGTTTGTTTGTTGTTTTGTGTGTTTAAATAAAACTGATTTAGAGCATTAAACACATGCATTTTTTGCAGTTCATAGCTCATATACGACTGTTCATGAAACGCACCCAGTTAACAGTAAATAAACATTCTGTAATATTTGCTTTTTAAATTTTAGTAAAAAATAAACACAAACCTAAACTAATAAACCACAATGAATTATGAAATAAAATATTGTCATTAGCTACAATAAAACCTTACATTATAAACAGGGTTAAATTATGTTCATTTATGTTTGTAAATTACTCAATATTCTTATGAAGTTGAACAGGATAATTCACTTCAATATTACAGTACCTTCAAATTTTAAACCGTTGATATCGCGCACTTGAAAGTCGCTTTCGGCAAAAACAACAAATTGGATGTAAGAGAGGTTTGATTGGATGCTTACTACAGTTTTTACAGCTCACTGCACTCGACGTTTCTTGATAAACCCTTTGTCATTATCCCTTTCATTCTGCCCTGCCATTTACTGCTGTCAAAATCCTTCTGATATGAATATATGTATTCTTCCGAAATATAAACTGACACTGGTAAAAATATTTCTTAATTATAATTTGTATCTGTCACATAAATTATTGTAACATTATTTTCTGTAATTTGTGTGTTAGGATTCAGTAATCCAGTATGTTGCAGAAGTTATGCAATCTCTCTCTCTCTCTCTCTCTCTCTCTCTCTCTCTCTCTCTCCTCTCTCTCTCTCTCTCTCTCTCTCTCTATCTATATATATATATATATATATATATATATATATATATATATATATATATATATATATATATTGAACGGACGATTTTGTTTGAGTTAACTCCATTCCCGGTAAAACATCCTTTATTTTATTTATTTATTTGGTTGGACCAATCAAAAGTATTGCGCAGGGGTTTCAGCTAAGATTTCTTGATGCTACAAACTCAACAGCATGTACAAATATCAGTTGTGTTTGCAAAACTGTATGTCATATGAATACGTAAGTCATACACACTAACTCAGTGCAATTTCTGTGGCTCCATGGATGCGTCATATACTGGATTGTCGGGTAAACTGCTTTGCTTACACAAGAATATTGTCAGTAAAGATTGAGCAGCCTAGAAGATTATATTATCTTTTTTTATCTTTTTATTTTAACTGCATCTAAATTGGCATATATTTATCTCGTTTGCTTATAAATACATATTTTATTTATTTATTTTTTCTGATTTTATTGAAGGAAGTTACTTCTTTGTTCATGTCATGGTTGTTGTTCACAAGCTTGTCATTGCATCAATGCATCAGTTATTATCTAGTCATCCTTGACCAGAAGTGCTAAAATCTAGGCCTTTCCCGAAACTGGTTACATTCCATGAAATTTATTTCACTATTAGAGTACTGCGCAAGCTTAATAAGCTCTGGTTAAATACAACTTACTTTCGGAGACTTCAAAGTAACAGGTACTCACACTAATGCTACATGCATGGTTCAGCATTAATTTATCTTATAATTACTGATGATAGTACCGATTCAGTCTAAACATTTTGAAATGGAAGTATAAGAATTATTCTTAGAAACAATTCTTGATAGGATATCCAAGGTTGACATTTGTTGTGTTTGCAGTTGCATGTTATATAGCCTACACTGAACACAGAGAAATCAACCATTTCTTCTCTATGTAAATATTGTAGCATGGACATTTGTCAGTCACATCATTTTCTTTATTACAAGTTTATTGATTATGATTAACACTATTTTGATGTGTTCTAAAATAATATAGAACAGAAAGATTGGTCATTTATCAAAATAATGTATTCAGAGGAAGAAATTCGAAGTGTTTAAGCTTGGTTCAGGATTCGTTACTCGACCCGATTGCCAATCTTTCTTATAACTCTGCAGCTATGAACAAATATACTTGTTGGGAAAATTAGGATTGAATTGGTTCTTACTAAAGAAAGTATTTTGCGCTTGTATTCTTTAAGCGTAGTACACGTACTGAACACAGAATGTTCACCTTATTTTCACCCTAAATCATTTTATTGACTGTTATTTTTTTTAATGACTAACACATTAAATGAGTAGCACAAGTTTATTGTATTATAAGATACATTTAAACAAATAAAGGTTGTCATTTTGATACTATATTTTTACACAAAGCAATAAACACTGGTAGAGTTCACTCTAAGCTCTTGTTCTAGGAATGTTATACAGAATCTTATCTCTTATATATTAAGTAATTTGACACCCCTAGGACCGCTATAATTAGCCTAAACCGCACATGTAGATGTTTTCATAAACGACTATTAGGGCAATAAAATCCCAGGTGCAGACGCTAGACGGTATCTGGCTATCACAACCCACCCGTTGAGCCAAATCGTGACACAAAAATATCATGTTTGTTAAGTTAGGTCATATCCTTAATTGCTAGATATATTTTATAAAATCAACTTTCCTTTAAGTGCATATTAAAAATTTAAATTAAAGTCGTATGTTATATTTTAAACATATTGTTTCAGGATATAAATATCATCAGACATAGCACAGACTGGGAAGATTAAATGTCTTTTCCATTACTATTGTTATTAAATAAATATTAAATACAGACACTGTCTCCAGATAACTGAAATACTGTTGGTAGAACAATAAATCCATCTAACAAAATGTTCACGTTAGAAATATTGACTGTTTATTGGGTTAATCATCTCACTATCACCATTCAGATATCCTGAGACGGTGTTCAATTGAAGCCGATAAAGTGCTGCCTTCATTGTGTCAAAAAGTAGGTCACTAGGTCAAATCGTTTAAAAAAAAGCTTCTGAACACACTAGAGGCCACATTTATAGGCCTAATCTTCACCAAACTTAGTCAGAATGTTTGTCTGCATGAAATCTTGAATGAGTTCGTAACTGGATTCACGTGGGGTCAAAAAGTAGGTCACTAGGTCAAATCTTTAAAAAAGCTTGTGAACACAATAGAGGCCACATTTATAGCCTAATCTTTACCAAACTTGGTCAGAATGTTTGTCTGCATGAAATCTTGGATAAGTTCGTAACTGGGTCACGTGGGGTCAAAAAGTAGGTCACTAGGTCAAATCTTAGAAAAAGCTTGTGAACACACTAGAAGCCACATTTATAGCCCAATCCTCACCAAACTTGGTCAGAATGTTTGTCTGCATGAAAATTTGGATGAGTACGTAACTGGGTCTCGTGGGGTCATAAAGAAGGTCACTAGGTGAAATTTTAGAAAAACCTTTGAACACACTTAAAGACCACCTTTATAGCCCAATCTTCACCAAACTTAATCAGAATGTTTGTCTGCATGAAATCTTGAATGTGTTCGTTATTGGGTCATGTGGGGTCAAAAAGTAGGTCACTAGGTTACATTTTAGAAAAACTTTGTGAAAACACTTAAGAGGCTACATTGATGGCCCAGTCTTCACCAAACTTGTCCAGCATGTTTGCCACTATGAAATCTTACATATGTTTTGAAGTGAGTCATGAGGATTCAGTAGGTTACTTGGTAAAATTCTAGAAAATGTTATCAACCCAGTGGCCACACCAATGGTCCAATCTTCACCAAACATTTCTAAAGTAAATAACTCTTTATGACTTGATGCCAAATTTGAGCCTACTTAAAGCCTGTGTAATCAGGTGAGCGATTAAGGGCCATCATGGCCCTCTTGTTTGTATTTACTGTGTTAGCAGTGAACACACTGTTACTGCTTTCGGGAAAAGCAGTGGGCTAAACAAAGTTAAATTATTTCCTGAGCGAAAAAAACAGGTTCACACATATTTCTATTATAGGGTGTGAAACAAAGTCACAAAGTTAAAATTAAAGAGCATTACAAAATCATCAAATGCTCACAACAGTTTGTTCAGTCTGTTTAAAACTGATGTAAATGTGACTATACAATGCAACACAAAATGAACTACTTTATGCATAAACCACTATCTACAGTGCTTGGTAATACAGCATTGAACAGGTAAGTGCCTGCAGTGCTCTAATCTTACTTTAATATGTTGCAGCCTGGGGGCCATCTGTACCTTAGGCAGACATATTACCTAGGTACTCACATGTCTCATAAAAATATCCAACGTTCAATTTAGAAACAACATTAATGTGCACAATTTCTAGACTATATCTTAAGTATTCCATTCAAACACGAATCTGAATAAGCCATTACAAAAGTCCACTGGAGATGAAAAGAAGACTGACTCAGTTTTTTTTTAGTTTTTTATGACAGTTCAATTACAACAAGAAATATAAATACATTATTATTATATTCTTTATGTATTACAATCTTATACCTATGACTAAGATATTAATCAATTTTAATAAACACAACATTTCTCCATTGGTAGTATCTGACCTTATTTCTGTAAAAAATAAATATAAAGACAGCATACATGTGTTTGTATGTGAATGAGAATCATTTCTGGCCTAATGTGACAGCTGAAATGTCACATTCTTTGAAAATAAGCATAAATGAAACTTTAATCAAAAAAGATTGTGTTAATTTATTGCTTTCTGTAATTAATAACACACTGAACACATAAATATGGCAAACAGAAGAAAAAGTAATAATGACAGATATATTATTTTTTATAATTATTATAATTAATAATAACAATATCAAATTAAGTTTACTAACAAATAATAATAATAGGAAGACACATAAGAAGACAACAAGAAGAAAATGATTATTAATATATATAATAATAATTAGTAAAATAATATATAATATTACTCATAAGAAATAAGAAATAAAGCAATATTTTCTGGACAAGAATTTGGTTTCCATGAATTCAATAAAATAACCTATGAACCTCAAAATGAACACATTTTATTGTGAAACATTAATTTGTGACTTGTTGTATCAACAAACATTTCAAATTAAATTAAATGAACCACACATTCCAGACCCCCATTCACAAACACACACAAAATATTTTGGTGTTTAAGAATTACATATGTATGCTTCAACTATGACAGCTATATTATGTTTTACATAATTAACAAAGTAATAATTATATCATTATAACAGTGTCCATCTTTTTGGTGAAGGAAGATCTCAATCAAATGTCTGGGCTGAACAACTGGTGCATCGCAAGTCAACTGGAAGATCTTCCCACATTAAGTCCTCCGCCCCCAGCGTGACTCGAACTCACATGGTGAGAGGCTAAGCAGTCAAAGGAGTTACAAATCATCAATGCTACCACTACACCACGGGTGTCCCACAGTATTATGTGGACTAAGAGATAGAAATCATTTTTTTGTTTGAAGCCAGATCTAATTCTGATTGGTAGATTAAGAAATTAATTCAATGAAATTTATTTGTTTTTTCTTCACACCAATTATGTTCATATTGGTGACATCCAGCTTAACATTAGTGGACGAAGACCCCTAAACTTATGCCTGGGTAGAACCACAAGCACACCACAGGTAAGATGGATAACCTAGACAGATGGAAGTTCTTGCCCCAACTTGAACCCACGATGCCAGTGGCTGAGGAATAACAAGTCAGTGACTCTAGATATAATAGATAAAAAACTGATAAGTTGTATCCTGAGTGATATGATTATTACATAACAATAGTTATAATTTGTATAGGCATTTAAACATTTAGCCTGATTTCCCTGACTTGCAGTTAGTATTATTTAAAATAGAGGACTATCATAGCAAAAAATGTATAAAAGATAAACAAAAACAATCCATTTTTTTATCAAAAATTCAACAAATAACATTCATAAGACATGAGTAGGGTATGTTCCATTCTGACCATTTTTTTGTATCTCAATATATGATTAATGATGTTAATGATTTGTAATATTAAATCAATTAGACTGCATTAAACGACACTCTATCACCTGATATAAATTATAAAATACAATAAAAATGAACAAAAATTTAAATTTTAAAACAAATCAACAAATAACAAGTACAGGTATATACATGTAGCACAAGTTTATAGCACATCCTTTTACTCAACTTTCTGCAATAGCTTTTTTTGGCAGCATTTAAAAAAATTATCAAAAAAATAAGGAGTATATACAAAGTCTTAAAAAATAAAAGTGATTAATACCCCCATTATGCTATTTCCCTACTTCATATTCTAAAGATAGTAGGATAGACAAAGTGACTCCTTTATATGCCCTTTACCATGCTATTTCTCTGTGATTAGCCACATTTCAAAACAGCAGAATGGACAAAGTGACTCCTTTATATGCCCTCTAACCTGCTATTTCTCTGTGATTAGCCACATTTCAGGACAGTAGAATGGACAAAGTGACTCCTTTATATGCCCTCTAACCTGCTATTTCTCTGTGATTAGCCACATTTCAGGATAGCAGGATAGACAAAGTGACTCCTTTATATGCCCTTTACCATGCTATTTCTCTGTGATTAGCCACATTTCAGAACAGCAGAATGGAGAAAGTGACTCCTTTATATGCCCTCTAACCTGCTATTTCTCTATGATTAGCCACATTTCAGACCGTAGTATGACCTTATGCCCTTACACATTTCAGAACAGCCGAATGGACAAAGTGACTCCTTTATATGCCCCATACCCTGCTATTTCTCTGTGATTAGCCACATTTCAGAACAGTAGAATGGACAAAGTGACTCCTTTATATGCCCTCTAACCTGCTATTTCCCATGGATAAAGCACTTTTCAGAACAGTAAATGGACAAAGTGACTCCTTTATATGCCCCTAACCTGCTATTTCCCATGGATAAAGCACTTTTCAGAACAGTAAATGGACAAAGTGACTCCTTTATATGCCCTCTAACCTGCTATTTCCCATGGATAAAGCACTTTTCAGAACAGTAAATGGACAAAGTGACTCCTTTATATGCCCTCTAACCTGCTATTTCTCATGGATAAAGCACTTTTCAAAACAGTAGATGGACAGAGTGACTCCTTTATATGCACTCTACCCTGCTATTTCTCATGGACTAACCACATTTTAGGACAGTAGAATGAACACATTTATATGCCTCCATTACATGTTGTGGGGTATAATAACAAAAGGTGGGATAGTCAGGTATGTTTTTCTGAACTGTCCATTTGAGGCAGCACTAAATAGTGAATATGCAGTATGGGTTACCTACACGTGCTCACAGGTAGCCATTAGAGAATTGTTGATATACATGAACATCATTTCTGCCTGGTCCATGTAAGTCTGATTACTTACTCATAATGGGGGTGTAATAACTCTTACAATATTCAAAGCTTAAGTAGCACTTTAAGTTCTGATGTTAATTTTATGCACACACAAAATTGTATACTAGTAATTTGGATTTCTTTTGGTGGGATAGCACACACAAAAAAGCAAACAACAACTGCACAAATAACTGCTCAGAAAAAATGAATTACTGAACATAATTCTAAAATAAACCAAACGTCTACATGTACACATTAAAGGTGGTATGCAAAAGTTTGGACACAAAATATTTTCATTAAACATCATAATAAACCATTGTTACCTGAACAGATCTCCAAAAATGCTGTTTATTGATGTCCTTGTCTGAAAACTGAACCTTTCCTATCTGAGCCACACTGCACAGTTAGCTATTTTTAAATGAAGAAAACCACATGACCACTAATGGTTTAGCTCATCCACGTCATAGGTGTGTGAGGGTCGAGCCCGTCCCCCTACATATTGTACATTCACCAATTATTCAAAAGCAAAACAATTAAACAAAACAGGCAATGAAAATCATATTTCCTGAAAAAGGTAAAAAAAAGACAGCTGTTACATGCATATTTGACATAAACAACTTGGGCACTTCAACATGTTAATCTTTTGTAGAACAAAAGTTTTTAACTAACAGATAATATTTTTAAATAAAGAAAGAAAAAGGAGTTCTTCTGAATAAGAAGTAATGACAAATCAATTTCTCTCTATATATTGAACATTCATTGTCACAAATGTCACTTTTTAGGTTTTCTAGAAATCCTGCTACACTTGGTATAACATTATATCTTTTACAGCTTAATAAATATATTTCTTGTATTCCAGTAATAGGATATCTGGTGGAACAATCTTTTCATTGGATCCTTAACATAAAAAAAACAATTTAATGCAAATAATACATATAATATATTGTTTTATTTATAATAATCAAACAATAATAACACTCTACAGCCCCAAGGACTATCAAACAGATTTATTTATAAATCTCTGTAATTTTATATTGCACATGTAATATAAATAATTCTAAAGAGGAAAGGAGGTAACATGAGTAAGCTTTAAAACAAAAATATACTTTACACACATTTGCTACCAGAGCAACAAAATCAGTCAACAATAAATAAAACAAGTACTACTCAAAAAGGTTGACATATATGCACATCAATTACTGAAGAAATCGATACATTTCCTTGAAAAGTCATTCTATTTCTACTTATTAAAAGCTAATTATACATACACAACATAAGCATTTTATAATAAAAATTGTCAACAACTAGACAGACTGGAATTGAAAGGCCTACATTTAGTTAAAAGATGGCATGTTTTCCTTCCTTTACCTCACAAGTTTAAAATTTGATTTTAAATGCAAACAGTCATATTAGGGTTTACATTATATGAAAAACCTACACTAATCTAACTTGTAAGAGTACAACGCTTTTGTAGAAATTCTTAGCATAATATATGTAATACATTCATTACTCAGTGTACTTCCTCAGCACAAAGACACAAGTAGTTGATAGTAGTAAGATACACAGCAGCATCAAAAATTATGGTCATTATAACCCCTCCAGTTGTTAGGGTAGAAGAACCCTAGACAAATGTCTGGGTAAAACCACTGCACACTGGCAGGTCAAGTGAAGACCTTCTCGCCTAAAGTCCTGCGCCCTGAAAGGATTGGAAACCACCCAGTTAAAGGGCAAGCAGTCAGAGGAGTTGCAAGTCGGTTGGTGTCCCCTAAATTAATCTCAAATCAAGCTTTCTTAGCAAACATACTTCACACATAAATCGCCACATAGTTCAAATCAGCTGGAAGACTTCCTGACATGAAAGCTTCTTGCTCTAGCCAGGTCTCAAAACCCAAACATTACTGGGCTATGGAAACACAGAAGGTACAAGTTGGCAACCACAAGGCCACATTATTATCCATGCAGACCAGGCGCGTATCTAGGCCGTTTTTTAAGTTACGCACAAATACAAGGGAAATAACCTTTGTAGTAATACTTTTGAACATATTCGGTTCTTTTCTAATGAATAACAGGTAAATTGCGGACATGCGAGGAACTTAACACAGAATATGAACGACTTAAATCCTGACGTGTATAAGTTAAATCATTTTAAACCTTTTCAACTTAATTGGTGTGGTAATAAGATTTTATAACATCGAAACTATGAAAATAAAATATATCATTCACAACCCGGGTTAGGCATCGACTTTCTTAGTGTTTTTGGTACTTTTAGATTTTTGGTTTTTCAAACGGAGGTTATGCACGTGCGTAAAGTGCGTAATGGCAGAAATGCGCCTGATGCAGAATAACAAAAGTTACATATTTCCTTTTTTAATCATTTTTACATTAAAACAAGATGCCAAAATATAATTAAGAGTAATTGTAGAAAAAATGTTTTCTTTTACTGTTTCTAGCATGTTGAATTTAGACATTTTATAAAATTTAAGTTACAACAACTCTAGCACTCATAGACAAGCAAAATTAAAAATCATGGTTACAGATACATACATAAATGTAAATACTGAATCATGTAAATCTGACTTAATGAAATCTTTGTACCTGCAGTAATATCACATTCTTGTCAGCAAAAAAGATTCTAATAATGATGCTGATGCTTAAACTCCTACAAAGTTATACCTGTAGAAATGGATAAAAATGAAATTGAATGTACATGTATTTGATTTTAATTGAAATATATAATTACATAACATAAGGGATCGATGTGATATAACTTGATAAGGGGCATAAAAAAATAATAAATTAAAATATTGACTAGTATGAAATGGAATGTTGGGTTGAGTTTGAAAAAAGCATAGAACATACACATGTTGAACTAGATGCGATGTAAAAAAGGAAATAATGTTTTTGGTAGGGTTTTGACACAGGTAGCATGTTAACAAGTATTCTAGTGACTAACATTCTGCTAACAGTAATTATACACATAGTCTAGTGGCAATCCAGTTTAACAATGGAAACTTCCAGCTAAGGTAAACTCTTACCATCCCTCTGGGAATTTTAGAAGAAATACACAAATCTTTCATTCTAACTGTCAGACAAAATATATGAAATTCTTCTTTGGTTATGTTCTGGAATTATGCTGATCAAAACTGAGCAGTTCATCCGCAAAAGTCGTTAAAATGCAGACTATCTAAGACTTGAACCCACGCGTGCAGTAACAAGTCAGCACTTGGCCAAGGACGCCCCTAAAATGCAGTGTAAATGAACCTTTCAACAGATAGTCTGTGAAGCAAATCTTTAATGCTTCTTTTGCTTTCAAAATAATGTGACAGGTGACTCCATGTTAGCAGCCAAAGGTTATGTGACATAAAGTAGTTCCCATGCATCCCATGTCTGGCAAGAAAGACAATGGCTTTCTGAGCCTTAGTTCAGTCTTCTATGGATTGCATAGTCTGTTAAGACCATTATAGTGATGTGTCGCTTTTACTGGATGAGGAAGAACCAGGGGACAGCTGGAAGAACTTTCCACAGGGAACTTTCCTTCCACAACCTAGCCCAAAACCCACACATTTAAGAGTGTGAAGAGATTAAGTCAGTTAATCTTACCAATCAGCTATTGGCTTACATTTCTTTTGTTGATATCCACCACCTTGGTATCACTGTACAGTCTGAACATGGATCTATAGGTTTTATTGCAGCGTCTATAGATAAACATATCAGAGGGGTCAGATGGCGTTGATGATGCAATAATCTGTTAGTGCTCGCTCCTCCAATGGACAAACTCTTTGTTCTTGCCCACTTTGGTGCAGGCCTTTAAAGTTCCTCTTCAGCATGCAGCAGTCAAGCCATGCAGCCTCCCTGCCTGCTGGGACCATGTCACATACTGTCATGTTATGCTGGCACACAAGTAGAGACTCTCCTTCCTAATGATAACACACTTATATCTGAGAGTGGTGAATGTTATCACAAAGGAGTTCTGACTGTGTCTTTAATTGAACTCACTTTTTATTACTACTATTAATTCAAGGCTTAAGATAGCCTTTAAAAAACACCCATACTTTTATAGACTAACATGCATTATAGACACATTCATTTAACACTGTTACAACAACACTAATACACCTGGTAAATTGGAATGATTTCGCTAAAAAGTAGTCTGGAATGGTTAGAACAACAGATATGGTGGCTGCCTCACTTCTAGTACATCTGCAAATACAACAACGTTTAGAAATCTTAGTACAAAACAACAAAAATTGTAAGTGCAAGAAAAACAAAAAATAATTAACCAAAACTATTATTACACTATGAACATATTTAAAAAGTCTGCTAATTTTAAATATGTGTGTAGTTCCATTGTTTACCAGCACGCGCACACAATAGAAATTAGCAAGTGAATTTAAATACTACCAGTTTTGAAAATATGATTGAAAGTTTTACAAACACAAAGAAAAGATTTTGCTATAAAAAATGTGAACATTAGGACAGTGGGGCCAAAATTTGAAAGTGAAAATTTTAAAAAGAATCTGTAAAGAGTGTGAGATGAAATCCAAATGAGAATTAATTAACCTTCCCCTATACGAACCTGCAATGATTCTATGCCATGGCAGTAATACACACGTGAGATAGGCATTTAAGGACACACTGTTTGCTCGCCGTTTCTCCTTAAACCAGTGCCAGGCCTGACCAAATGATTTACCCCAAAATCCATTGTACTGCTCAGCATCTGCCAATTCTGTAAGTATAATATGATAAAGTACATATGATAAAGAAAGTACATATGATAAAGTACATATGATAAAGTGCATATGATAATGTGCATTTGATAAAGTGCATTTGATAAAGTGCATATGATAAAGTACAGATGATAAAGTACAGATGATAAAGTACAGATGATAAAGTACATATGATAAAAAGTACATATGATAAAGTACATATGATAAAGAAAGTACATGTGATAGGGTACATATGATAAAGTGCATATGATAAAGTACATATGATAAAGTACATGTGATAAAGTACATATGATAAAGTGCATATGATAAAGTGCATATGATAAAGTGCATATGATAAAGTACATATGATAAAGTACATATGTTAAAGTACATATGATAAAGTACATATGATAAAAGTACATATTATAAAGTACATATGGTGAAGTGCATATGATAAAGTACTTATGATAAAAGTACATATGATAAAGTGCATATGATAAAGTGCATATGATAAAGTGCATATGATAAAGTACATATGTTAAAGTACATATGATAAAGTGCATATGATAAAGTACATATGATAAAGTGCATATGATAAAGTACATATGATAAAGTACATGTGATAAAGTGCATATGATAAAGTGCATATGATAAAGTGCATATGATAAAGTGCATATGATAAAGTACATATGATAAAGTACATATGATAAAGTGCATATGATAAAGTACATATGTTAAAGTACATATGATAAAGTACATATGATAAAAGTACATATTATAAAGTACATATGGTGAAGTGCATATGATAAAGTACTTATGATAAAAGTACATATGATAAAGTGCATATGATAAAGTGCATATGATAAAGTACATATGATAAAAGTACATATGATAAAGTGCATATGATAAAGTGCATATGATAAAGTACAGATGATAAAGTACTTATGATAAAGTACAGTAAAACCTCTCTACAGCAACATGTGGCTGAGGCACAGAAAACTGTTGCTACTAAGAGTAGTTGCCGTGCAAAGGTCAAGTCTAATGGCAAGTTAAAATACCCAATATAAAACATACTTACAATGCCATATGAATACTCAAAATCTTAAAAAATTAAAATTCTTTAGGCTTAACATTGTCAATTTACAAGCTGGTGTTATGTTACTTTTGTTGTGGTAATGGATGGGGACACTATTAACAATTTATCAGCTATAATAGTTGCAGCCAACACTAAGAGTAGTGAAAACATGTAAATCTGCATCCTTCTATGCTAATGTTTGCTCTCACATAAACCCCATCAATGCAACACTGCTGCAAACAGTTTTGATTACATCCATTAGTAATTATTGTTAACTTGGCCTTTTTTCTATCAATTTAATTATATGGTCATTTTATTTAATAAACAAAACCCAACTCACAGCTAGAACAAAATTTCATCTAGAACCTTACTGTAAAGAGCTGTAGAATGTGTGCAGATTTATTTACTAATTGCGCACATTCTATGAGCTATTAAAAATCCATTTTTCCCTCAAGCCTCTCTCGACTGCGAGAGAGTATATTGCCAACCACCATCCACCAATTATGATGCATTCAGACAGTTTTCTTTTATTGTTCAGGTTATTATTTATTTTACTTATTACACTCACATATATAGGATGTTCTGTAAGTTTTTATATCGATAAAAGTTTATCAGAATGACTACAGATTGATTTTTATTATGAGTTTACTATACACACCCTTGAAAAGGGATGAACAGGAAGTAAACACTGTATTGCATAATGGTATATTTCACTGACCATATGAACATACAAGCATAATTTCTATAGAATTGATGGTTTATATAACCAATGTAATACATGTATTAAACCAAAGCATGATTTGTTACAAAGTCACCAAATATTACTTTGTTATTTTTATTAACTTTGGAAAACATCAACTATTTAATTATGTTCACTACAGAAATCTTAAAAAAAGAATTTTTTTTTTCCCCATATCAGTGTTTCTTTTGAAAAAATTTCAAATATTGTAATTATGGGTTACTTATACTTTCCTAAATAAACCTGGTTTAGTTTGCCTACACAGAGTTCCAGGTCAATTTTTAAAGTCAAATGATAAACACTTCCTTTTTGCATGCAAGAAAATATCAAAAGTATGTTATTGTCATTTGTAAAGGTTCATGTTACATAAATCTTTATTTTCACTTATCAGGGCATTTAAAGGTGGTAAAAACTTATTGATTATATGACTTATAGCAATTTCTGCTAAAAAAAAAATGATACGGACATCAGCACAGATTATCTTGAGGATAATACAATGTTATCTCAAAAGTAAGTGCTCACACAGTTTTAGTTTAAAATTAGCTAACAGCGCAGCATGGCTCATATATGAGATACATGGTTATAGTGTCGGGTAGGGTTAATGCCTCAATAGATAGTTTCCACATCAGTGAAGATCCCTTATCTTGGCAGCCATCTTTGATGGCAACTTCAAGGGATTTTCAGATGAATTGTATTGAAGCGTAAATTTTAATTTCTTGTAATTTCTTCATTTGTGATCCTTACATTAAAAGCTATACACCATTGGAAAGCTCTTGAAATTCATATCTTTAGAATGGAATATTTTCAAAATTGATAAATGCACAAAGAATTAATCAACAGAAATAAAATTATTGTTCATCCTTAAACAAAATGAAAGGTGTAACTTTCTTGGTTGTATTTTGTTAACTTTTAAATAATCAAAATATAGTGTTTTTTTATTTAAAATACTTCATAAAAGCTGTTAAATTTGATATAAAATTCAGTAAAGTAGACTGAAAAATAACAACACAGTGGTGAGTTAAATAAGTCACATTTTCCCCCGATTTCGGCCTGCATTAGCTTCTGCCTTCAAAGATGGCTGCCTTAAACTGTCTTATTAGTGCCTATGACATCACATGGAAACTATCTTTTTACATAGATTTAGGACATAAATAAACAGCATTTTGCAGGATATTTCAGGTAACTATAATTCCTTTGGTTGTTTGACAGAAAAAGGGTCCTAACTGTCAGATACGACCTTCATAATAGAAAAATTGTTACCATCAATAGGCAAGCCTGCCTCAACTTCCTGTTCGGTCCCTATGGTGTCTACATCCTGGTTCTCTGATCGCGTTTTCTTTATTGCTCGCTGCATGAATGATGTAATCGCCTGACTTGGGTCACTCATCCGACGCTGCCTGTACTCATTGGGCTGAAAATATTAAGATTGGCTCTTCTTAAATATATACAGTCAAAGCCCGGTCCCTTAAACACCCACAAGGATGACCTTCCTGTTCGAGCGAGCCTGGAGTTCAAGGAAGAGAATTTAATTTACGCGTCAGTTTGTCAAATGTAGTCATTAATTAATTCCTATTTACATACTTTTGTGTTATCAGCCAAGTTTCTCTACCTGTTTATATAAATTCATCAGTTCATTTATATTTTCTTTAGACCAGTTTTGTTTTAGTTTTTAGTGATGACAATTTAAATATGCTTAAAAATGAAAATTTGCTCTTTTTGTTTTCTTTTGTGATTACATGTCACTTATTGTTTGTTTTGATAATAAAAACAACAGATCACATATACTGTTTCAAATCATATCAATCAAGTTAAAAGCATTTCAAACATGTTCAGTATTTCAAATTATGGAAATTAGAAATGATATAATATTCACAATAAAAAATTTATAAATCCATGCCATTTTTGAAAATCTCTGAAGTCAGAAAAAAGACCCCTACAAAACTGACAATCACATGACAAAAATCAATACCGATATGTTACTGAGATGCTAATCTCACTAAATGTTTTGAAAAACTGGGATTGATTTAAGATCTTTAGTTGTAAAAAAACAAACAATATGTGTTGAATTTAGTTAAAAACATTTTTATTTACTAACAGGAACTAAAATAAAAAAATAAAATACAAAAACAAACATCAATAATTAAATTAGCTTGCCATATCAGGTAGTCATTTTTTAAGACAATCAGCTTTCTATTATTTCTCCATTAAATCTCAAACCATTTATATCATTTAACACAACATTCTATCAAATAAACCTAACATTGACAGTTAATAAGTGCACACTGACACTGACACATTGTTGCACATCGGAGAGGTGTGAAAAACACAATCACAAGTAATCTGACAGAAAAGCCAATTAGTCTGTGTTAATGAGCAGGAGTGTGAACATACAGGTAAACAGGTTGTACGGACTGGCAACTAGTTCAACTGTTAAAGCTACAGGTAGTACTAGCAACCCCATGGTAATTTATATAGAATAAAGAATGCAAAATGCAGGGACCTGCAGCTTTGTTTAACAGATCCGATAATTCTACTAATTGGGTGTTTGAGCGACTGGGGTTTGACTGTACATGTATATATATTTATTAATATTTATATATATATATAATATATTAATTCATATATACATTTTGACAGATATGACCTTTAGTTACATACTTAAAATAACAAGCTGTAGCATCTGTCAAAGAAAACATTATCTGTAAATTACTGTATGCTTGATTTAAAAATTTAAAAAAATTTATCACAGGTAAATTAAAAAAAAGAGTACATTTTCAAATGGCATCCCTACATGCAACAATGCTTTGCTCATTTAAAGTTAAACCATAGTAAAACTAAAATGCCAGTTTATTGGTTAAAGCATTTTTAAGAAAATATATTTATTTAAATTTTCTTTTCCCAACACCAGTAGCCTGAAAGTAATTGGAAAGCAAACTAAAACCTCTAAGGCATCTTCATTCCTTGAACCTCACCTGCTGATTGGGATCAAAATCATCAACAGGAAAGTTTTCCATATCAGGAGTCTCTGGTCCTGATCCTTTCATCCTGGACACAGCAATCTCGGCATGACCTTTGCCCCCAGGACCCCTCATTTTGAGAAACTCAACACGCTTGTGTGTCTTGCTAATCCATCCCAGAGACATTCTCTGGACAACCTTGGATGTCATGCTTGACTGAAAAAATACATGGACCTTCCATAATGCTTGCCTGCTTAGCCTCCCACCGCATGGGTTCAAGTCCCGTTCGGGGCAATGGACTAAATGTGGGAAGTCTTCCAGTTGACATGCAGAGTGCTAGTGGTTCTACCCAGACATATGTCATGGGTCTTCCTCCCCCAAAACAGCTGGACATTGCTATAATGGTCAAAATTGCTTGCAGTTATGTATCTCTAAAACAAAACAAAATGTAACAGTTGACAGTATCCTCCAATATCCAAGTGCTTTAGAGTAAGATGATAACTAGGGCTGTCAACGATTCCAACATCATCAATTTATTGTCAATATTTTTTGCATATCTTTTATCTATACACACTTCCAAATATCAATTCTTATGGCAGAAAATCAACAGAAAAGAAGATAGAAAAGAACTTTCAATTTTGGCAATATGCTTGTGGCCGAAAATGGCAACTGGCTCCCGTATAAAACTTTAAACATTGAGTTATAAATGTTATGAAATACAGATAAGCAGAATATAGTTATATCAACACAAAACTTGCCCCTTTTATAACCTCGTTGAATTAAAGAGTGACTACAGTGCATGTAATTGTGATGAGTGATTGATACCAAAATTTAAAAAGGCAAAGGATAAAGGTATTCACATGCAATCCAAATGTAAAAGTAAGAAATCTGTGGTGAATCATTAAACAAAAAGAGCAAAACCAAAGTATTGCCACACAAAGCCTTTTCCCCCCACTTTTCTATGGTTGGTCCATGATTCTGCGTTGATCATCTGATATGATGGTTTAGCATCAGCAGCAACAACTTGTCATGTTTTCTTATTAGAAAGAAGACTTGGATACTCAACAAGAAGACAGTTGTCGGCAAATTGTGCCAAATGACTATGCGATTTACGTTTAACTGTGTAACTGACCCAGGTCAAAATACTTTCACTGTTGCTTAAGTTTTGTTTATTATTTAGTGGACAGAAAGCTTACAGGTAGAAATGACATTACTATCAGAACTAACAATGCAGCTTTATTTGTAATGTAGAAATACCATAACTACCATGTACATACAATGATAAGTTTGAGACTAGTGTTAAAGATACTATACCACAAGATACCCTTTTTTATTCCTTTTGGATGAAACAGTAGATCAGCTTTGCTGTTAAATGATATGTTCATTTTGTTAACCTTACAAATTTGCCTTAGGAACAAATTACTAATAGTATGTATAGTTAACAAAGAAACCCACATCATTTACTAGTACTAGGCCTTTAGAAAAATGTTATTGTCTTTCTGAAGACAAATAAATCAAGAAAGTTTAAACATCTTCACTCTTTATTTCTTTCGGAGTATGTTCAACAACATCATCTCATATATTTGACACTTTGGGACTATAAAATACACCAAACAAGCAGAACTAGTCTTAGCAAATATCTTTTTTAATTAGAAATGGAGTGAGTATCGATATATTGTCGATATCTGTATCAAGATATTTTGATATTGTCTACATGCAAAAAGAAGAATCACAATGAGAGCCCTTAGCATAATTTATACCGTCTTAGCAATAAGACTTTACGATAAGTTTATTACATTTTCCTCTCTACTTTCAACTAAAAGAAGTTTTCAATACTCAACATTAGTAGTACTCAATTTAAAATACTGTTATTTTAGGTGCTTTTCATCAGTTGTATACACAAAAGAAATATAAAAACAATTAGTAAGAAAGACCATGACATTTTACATACTCATCAAACTATCATAGCATCTTTTAGTTTAACAACAAATATATGTATATTATTGTGTAATTAGGTTTGTTACTGGGGAGATTGTATACAATACTGTGAAGGCAAAGAAAAATAGCCATTGTTTCCTTGTTTTAATTCAGCTGTTTTTGTTTTCATAGGAGGAACCTGAATGATAAATACAAGTTATAAATAATGTCAAACGAAGTGACCTACCCTTGTGTCATAGACTTTCTTCAAGTTTTCATATTTAACTGAGCCAAGAAAGATAACTCCTTGCAAGTCTCCGTTCCTGTCTGATGCTACCAGCTCTACTGTGACCAACTCGCTATCCCTTACTACAATGTCAGTGAAAGCCTAAAATATGAATGTAGAATAACAGAAATATAACAAGTGATAAGAATTAAAAATCTTAAGTATAAAAAATTAGCAGTTCTCCAATAAAAGAAGGTAAATTTAGCTTATCCATGCAATAAACTACATATTTATCATTTAAAACTTACAGCCATAATAACTCCATTTACAAGACAGTTTTAAATTGGATGTGGGTAAAATGGTAATAGAAAAAACAGGAAAAAAAAACACTGTTTAAATGTAGGAGCTGTATATATAAATAGTCAGTAAAAAAGGAAGAAAATGACAAAATCTAAATACAAGAGGAAAATGCTTGCTTTTAATTTAATTCAAAACTATGTTGTTTGTGTGAAAGTCCAAGGTTCTACTAACTGCACAATTGAGTCTTTGTACTTTGTAAGTGTTGTTTTATGTATTTATATTACAAATGTCAACCAGCACTATATTTACATACATATTTCAACCTAACCTTTGTCATATTATATTATATTACATATTTATGCATAACTGTGATTTATAACAACAGATGTCTTTACAAATCTGTGAGAACAGTATACTAAAACAACTGTATTTATAAGATCTTGCAAAATTGTCTTTGACTACAAGTGTGTTTTTAAATAACTGATCATAAACTATGTCAAATATGAAATACAGTATTTTTCAAATTAATATGGTTAACCTAATTTTAATTTTGCCTCTCTATGTCATGCCACTAGATAAAGGACCACAATGGAAATAAGAGTTTACTCTTTTATGTGCTATCCTTGGTGATGGATGCATATCATGGCATTATGTTTTAAAATATTGTAGTAATGTTTTAAAATGTTAAATTTTGTATGCTTCCACAACAGAAATAAATCTATTTATCTCTGAGAATTTTGACTGGTTTCAACGAATGCGTATCAGTTTGTTTGGATTCAAATCAGACCCAAGGAGGGATCAATCACTTTTGTTTTGGTCAGTCTTCTGTGACATACACTTCTTTCTTTAGACAGTTTTGTATTATTTACAATGCTTCACAGTTATAAGAGATACAAATTTATAATGAGATTGTCACACTGGGAGGATTCTGAGAATGGCAAAGGGCAATCGACAACCTCTTAACATTAAGGTTAGCAAATTCTGTAACCAATTAATCACTCTCAACTACAACATATGGACTATTTTGGGTATAGTTTATACTGATTTACTCTGCGATTCTTGAAATCACTTGTTTAACAGATGGCAACACCCCTCTGAAAAGTCCACTTATTAACACATTAAGGAAGCTGGCAGGGCATGACCATCAATTGTCAATAGTAATAAACTGTGAAAATAGACCATCATGCCAGTCACACCTCACACCATCATAATTTGACATTTTCTGCTCAAGAGCAAATGAAGAAATATTGTGATCTATTTGGGAAATGTTTGGAAAATACCAGTTTACCAGACTGAACAAACAGGGAGGGATGATCATAAATTAAAATATATTGAGCAAAAAAACCCCACATACATTGACTGCATTCATTTGTAAGCTGCTCTTTAATGTCAAATAAATAAAATATCAACTACCATCATAATTATACTTTCAAGTTTAAGTACTGCACAAGGCATTTAACATGATATCTTTCAAATAGCTGCAAAACTATATTTGAAGCCCAAACAATGGCTGAAGAAGTAAGAGTCTGTATTCTATACCATGATATACTAGTAATGTTCTTCCAGTTAACAGGTAAACTAGTCAAACCTTCTGTAAAAATGAATCAGTTACTGAATTTGTAAAAATTGCCATTCCTTTGGGATTCTAATGAGCACTTTCAGAAAATATGAATAATGTAGCAAGAAAGTTTTTTTTTTTAAATCTGGTAGCTTTGATGTAAGTTAACAACAAACAATATCATAATGTTTTCAAACTTACTTCCTCAAAATTGTCAACTGAGAAAAAGATGTTGGGATAGCAAATTTCCTCTTCTGTGCCCTTGCTATCCATCCGTCGACGACTTGGGGAGGGATAAACCCTCTGTAAAAAAGAAGCAGATCACATTTATCAGCTCGTCACTGGTAAAAGTTTGCTAGTTGGGTTTATTGTCAAAACAAGTTAAACAGTATTTCAGTTTTTTGAAGCCCTGTGTCCACTTGAAGCAATTATTGTGCTGCCTTCATTGTGTATTGCATGTCATGAACACATGGCATGATACCACACAGTCACATTTTCCTGACACCTGACCAGCAAGTCGTTAACTACTGGTATTTTCTTGAGAGTTATCAAGGGGGCTTTACTACTACCAATTTTAATGACTTTGGTATGTCATGGCCCAAGATCGAACCCAGGGCCTCTCGTACCTCGGACAATGTTCTTCTGACTATTACTAGGTCCAGTCTGGTACTAGTAACATATAGATATCTTAAAATAAATAATGTGCTCAGTAGCCTTAAAAATGATTACTAGACACATTTCTTCACTTCAAGTGTTATCTGACAGACTATATCAAAAGCATGTAACAATATCTTACCCCCTTTTTGAGGAATTAATATAATATGTTATGAATATTATGATATATATTAATATAAGCTTAATATCCATACTTTAGTCTAAAAATTCAATTTAGAACAAAACCTGGACTGTTAGAAAGAACAGATCATAAAATATATGGCTTTAAATGTCCATTATTTTTAAATCTATAAATAAGCATGATGGGAATTTCAGCAAAAAATCCCATTTTTGGGATGCTATGCAGCATTATCAGTATCCAAATTTGATTATACAGGCCATACATCATTAATTTAAGAAGAGTAAATCAATGAACTATTATGCAATAAATTTAATTATAATACAGACAAACCTGCATTAAAAGATCACCCAAAGGACAGAACCAATAGGGTCTCTTAAGACAGGTAGTCCATTATTGCAGCAAGTGTGTAATAATTTAAAAAAAATGCTTAGCAGGCCCACTGCATACAACCTTTTCTGGCTACTTAGGTCTTTTTTTCACTCTGATGTTTTTTAAGACAATGTATTTGGGAATGTGGCCCTATTTGACTTCACTGTGAGATGGTAATAGGTTGCAGGTGGGGTAGGTGTTCACTGCAACAGACTGTAGTGGTATCAGATAACAGGTGGAGATTAGAATCTTGCTGACCAATACAGTGTGCATTAAGTGTGACTTATTATTATTTTTAAGATCTCTTCCCATGACATCCTTTTGTCTAGTACACAAACTAATGTTATATGACTCTTGAAGCTGTGATCTCACAGCCTGGTGAATCTTCGCAAGAGGGGACTTTAAAGACGACCATCTTCACAGCCTTAAAGTCTCTTTTTAGGGGACTCTAAAGAAGGCCATTTTCAGTCTTAAAGTCTCTTACTAGGGGACTCTAAAGACAGCCATTTCCACAGCCTTGAAGTCTCTTACTATGGGACTCCAAAGATGGCCATTTTTGCAGCATTAAAGTCTCTTACCTGTGAGTATTTCCTCAGGATCTGTAAGTTATGTTTGTCTGTCCTTGTACAGACAGCACATGTCATTGTGTAAACAAACTGAAACACATAAAAAAAAGAAACATATAAATTTGAGAACTGAAATTATAGTTTTCCAAACAAGTCTTCTTTGTGAAAGGAACTTAATGTCGCCATTTTCCTTACCACCTTTACCAAAAGGATAATAATAACTATAATAATAATAATAATTTATGTGTTTTTTTAAGTCATTATTATTTGTTGTTTTGTGTAATTTCCTTATTCTACACATACTGTAGCAAACAACACTGATGTTAGCTTTAAACAATTCTGAAATATAATTCCATCTTATATATCACTTCCAAGTTTCATAAATTTAATATGGTACATGTATGTAGAGTGTCATGTTTGCAGTAAATGTATATTAAACGTATAAGTATTTGTTTATTAACTGTGACTTATTATTGAAATGATCAATAACAATGCCCAGCTATTCAGACACTTGCATTACAATTATATAGCACTGACACATTTACAGTCATACTAGTATGGCAAACCATATATGTATAGCTGGTAAATGAACTGGTAAATGAAACTTATGTGTTTATCAATTATGACTAATTAATGAAATAATAAGTAACAATGCCAATCTATTCAGATATTTCCTGTAGGACTAGATTAAATAACAATTACATTCTCATCTTCATTCAACCTAACTAAACAGGGTCAAGTAGCAACATTTGAAAGATAATAGAAGTGGTAGACAAAGAGGCTTTATTTGTAGATGTATCTGTCTATCTAGAAAATGGTTGTACAGCTTTGAGATGGTGTTATGGTTTACATTGTATTTTACAAGATTAAGTATCTCGAGAGACAAAAAGAATGCTCTTGTAAACCTTATTGGAAAAACACCTCTGATAAATATTTTGAAAAAATCAGATTTTACTAAGGAAAACAACTGTATAAACTACCTGATGAAGGATTATATTTAGATAGACGGTTTCTTCCCAGTTTATGCTTATATCAGTGAATAGGGGCTGTTTTTTAGAATGTCTTCTGTAAACTTCTATCTCAGTCTGCAACAAAACAATATATAACATACAAATAAAGAATGAACAATTTAATAGTTTTTTTTTATATGCAATCACGCTTGCACATATGCATTATTTTACAGGATATAACAAATAGATAAAGTATAGCAGGTTCTATTATCTTAATTTTGTGTTAACATATTTCTATTTTCTTACATATGGGGAGGTTTTCAAGCTAACCTATGATGCGCTGATGGTTGTACCCAGATGTCAGTCTAGGTTCTTCCTCCACAAATAATTAGCTGGAAATCGTCAATAATACAAGAGAAAAAAAATGTTGAAAAAAAACTAAGCCACATGGGGTTTAACATAAAATGTTTACATAATGCATCAGTATCAAAAATGGCAAAGAGAAACAAACAAGTTATATCATATTCAATACAAACACAGTAAGATTTGTAACTGAAATTGTTTCTTTCTTATTTGACAAATGATCATTTAACATATCTTTCTGATTGGCATGTTTGTTAGTCATACCTTCATGAGATTATATTTCTGTGTGGTTGCCTTACGCACATAAAACAGCATATCATCTCTGCTACCATCAGAATCATTGGCCAGGAAATACTGGTCAAACAAACATGTCCAAAACTTTGTGGCATCAGAGTTGATAAATTCAAAGTCTGAAAAATAATTTAAAAAATAAATAAAATAATATTATATTCAATTTTTGTACATCCTAAAGAAAAAAACATCTTTCTTTATTTATTTCCTATTAAAAGGTAAGAGAATAAAAATATGGTATATGATGATTATTTCACTGTAAATGTAATACTTTTTGTGGTGTCAAGTTCCATTTCAGACAAGAGACAATCTGACTAAAGCATACAATATTCCCTTCAAGCAGATCTGAAATTTATAAGCGATACTACGGGCTGGCCAATCAGAAACCCTGTTTTATAAACTAGTTCTACTTAATTTTGCATCCTTATGGTCTGATTTCTATCCTCTGGAACGCAAATCCACAAATAAAACAGTGATGAAAACACAAGTGTGTTTTTACATGTGTATTGGCCATTTTGACAACTCTGTGGATTATGATATTTACCACATGTGCAATTGCAACTAGGTTCCCAGTGCTTTGCAAGGACTTTCAGAAACTAGTCAGCAAGGTTCTGATTGGCTGAATAAATGGTGAAGATGACCCATAATGCGTTGGTATCAGATCCTAGCCTGGCAGATTGTGTGCATTAGTCTGACTGGATTTTCTAGAAAAGCAAGCTACAGCCAAACCAGCTGCAAAATAACCCAGTAAAATTGCATTATCAGTAAAATGGGTACAAATACTTGGCATTGCAAAGATCGTTGAATCATTACCTTTTATTAAAGCATATGCGTCAAGTATTTAGTAACAAAATGTAAACAAATCATCAAATTTATTTCTAATGGTGTTTTAATGGTGTTTTGCAAAGGCTTAAACCAGTAGAGCCAGCAAAAGTGTTAGATTTGGATGCAAGTCAATAAAACAATTTCTGCATTAAAGTTTGCGTTACCAAAACTAAACTATGTTTTAAATATTTTAACAAACTTATCAAAGTATTATTGTAAATTAACCATATTTTTTAAAATTCAAAAGCAACATGGCGTCTTAGCTTTGATACTAAGTTACTGATGTCATTTATTTGTCTGTAAACATGGCAGAGCCTGCACGCTACAAAAGTCCTTCAGCCAAATACACATAAAATATATGAAAATACTTCTGTATTTGTATTTGGGGTTTTACAGTACACTGACTCTTGATAGGTCATGCGGCTCCGAATAAAATGAAGTTAAACGACAAGAGAATATAACCAGGTTAAAACTAAAATGAGTAGAAATAAAAAATTATCAGGTTAAAATTGTGAATTATAAATGAAAACAAGTTAACATATATAACATTAGCATAATAAACAGTTTAAAAATACTTCTGTATTTCATTTTAAGATAACAAATGGGTAATATGCAAAAAATTGCAGCATGAGTGTGGCATATACTGATGGAACAACAATCTTGACAAATCACATAAAAAGACACCATGGAATCAACCCTATGTCAAGTGAAAAACTTAACCCTATGTATAAGATGCTTAAATGAAAGTTGACAAATTTCAGGTGTAAAATACTAAACTTATTAATTGTATTAAAATGTATAGTGAAAATGATGACCCTGGATACTGAAATGCAAAAATAATCTTTAAATAAATTTAATTAATATAAATGCTAATAATTTATATAGTATCACTAGCAAGTTTTAATCTAATATTTTTATCAAAATGTGAGATAAGTACACGATTATCTTGGAAAGTTTTCAGCATTGCTAAACATGGCCTTAGGTTTGCATGTTAATTACATGTTATTTCTAAACATTCTGGTCATTATAAGACTCTTTTAACTTGTGGTTTGTGGTTTGATCTGTGAATTGCTTGACTTGAATCAGATTGCCACTTGCCCGACAATCCACAGCCCTAAACAAAGTGTTCTGATAAAATTGTCAATATGGCCACATTTTATTTATTCATATATTTATTACCATTTTTCATAAAAGCATTGTCATGTATCAACTGTTAAGGGAGCTAGTTCATTGCTATAGCAGCTTGTGGTTAATATAATCACTGTTGTTTACAGGGTTCTACTTGCTTAAAGTTAGATTTTTTTTATTAGGAAAGTAAGTTTTGATTGTAAGCCTATTCATATTACGATCATTATTTTAGTATTTAGTATTAACAGTATTGTTTTCTTGTGAACAAGTTTATTTGTTTAAAGTTTAAAATTGATGAAAATATTTGGCCACATTTTGTTAATAATTTTTTTATTACCACTATTATTATTAGCATTGTTATTGATATATGCATTAGCATCTTGTTGTTTAGTGTACTGGTGTATAGCTAAGATGGTTAATTTGGTTTTAATATTGGGACTAATGTAATAAATATAAATGTTATGAGGAGAGTCAGAAACTCAACCAAATGAGCAATTAATGGACACCAGGATTTTTTTTTTACCTGTTTTGAAGGCCGATACTGGGTTGTGTTCCCAACTTCCCAATCACAAAAAGTATGTTTTTTCCCCCCCACAAAAATTCAAAGAATGAAATAATTGTAATTGTCACCCCTGGTTAACAAAATGACATAATTTATTACTCTAGTAACATGAGAAATACAGATAGTGCTTTGTAAATTAGTGACATATGAAAGAAGTTGAATGAACCAAATAATTGACTTTGTTTTGTTTTATTTGATATATATATAATAAGGTTTTTCTCAATTTTGTCTAAAACCATGCGTAAATATGCCCAATTCTGGGGGTCTGATCATGATCCCAAAATGATGAGAAAAAAACCTGGATACCAGAAATGTGTAAACGATTGGGCAGCCCGATAACTCGGTTACTTCCCTTGATTTCAAAGGTAGGCTACTCGCCGCTGAGCCTCTGGGGACTAAGTAAAAAAAAGATGGCGGAAAAAGACAAAGAAATCAACGAAGCTTGTGTAAACAACTAAGATTTGGACCATTTCAAGCTAACAGATTTAAAAAAGTACCTGGCGAATCGTCGTTTGAATGGATCCCGAAGAAATATCAGCAAATCGAGCGAATTATCGGCGCTCACAAGCTAGATATTACAGGCAATTATGAATTGAAAAGGAGACACCAACTCGAGAAGAATTAGTAATACTTCACCCTCCCTTAACTAGTAACAGTTCGCCCTTGATCAGCACCCTGTCGCCGTCGCATATAAGTGTATACGTCAATCAAAATTGTTTACTTGTTAACTTATTTATAATTATTTCGACACCATTCACAACAATTTGTATTTGTTTCCATCGGCTTCATATGCATTATGAGTACTTCGGATATATTTATTTATTTATTTATTTGGGTTTTACGGCACACCGACACTTAATAGGTCATACGGCGCCCAATACAAAGTTAAGTGTGAATAAAGCGTAATCAGGTTAAAACCAAACTACGCATGTAAAATATAGAAAAATATAAAAACTATCAGGTAAAAAAATAAATGAAAAACAATTGAAAACAGGTCAACACATAAAACGGTTTAAAAAGTATGACGATAAGTGAATAAACAGTTTAAAAATTTATAACTTACTAAGAATACCAATGTCGTTCAAGAAGCAAACAAGTTTAGAATCCGACACTGTCCTAAATAGTTCGTACATGTTATGGACATTAAAATATTTCGACCGTATGTGGTCTGTGTCGATACACTGTAATAAAATATGGTTGACTGTCAGTGGTTCCTGGCAAGGAACACATACAGGTTGAACTTCTCTTTTCAAGAGATATGAATGAGTCAATCTAGTATGTCCAATGCGACAGCGGGTAAGAGCTACGTCTTCTCGTCGACTTTCTCTGCAAGCAGAGACATTGGCACCGACGTTAGGTTTAATTACGTGTAATTTGTTACAAACAATACTGTCCCAACTTGCTTGCCACTTGGTTAAAATATGTCGGTAAATAAGCGGCCTAAAATCAGCATGTGGGATGCAAAGATCTGTCTCAGTGAGGGCTGAGGCAGATTTTGCACCCCTGTCAGCATCTTCGTTTCCTCGGATGCCCACATGACTAGGAAGCCAACAGAAGGAGATCTCGTTAGTGTCGTATAAACTTTGAAGTTTGACAAGAACAGTGCGAACATGTGGATTTGAATAATTCAGTGAATTTATGCTTTGCAATACAGATAATGAGTCTGAAAATATAACATATTTTTCACCGGAATGGTCTGAAATGAAATCAAGGCTTAGATTTATAGCCTGGATTTCAGCGGTGAAGATAGACGAGTTGTTAGGAAGTCTTTGTTTAATGCAGTGGCTATTACTTACGGAAGCACAGCCAACATGAGTGTCCGTCTTTGAACCATCAGTATATATGTGAAGGTGATCAGAGTACTTATCAAGGAGTTCGAGAAATTCAGATCGTAAAATCAAAGGATCTGTGTTCGACTTTTTATTTTTACAGAGTTCTAAATTCACATCAGGAGAACGGAGTTGCCATGGTGGATGTTCAATTGTGGGGTTTTCAGAAATGTTTTCGAGTTTTATACCTGATGTGTTTATGCTATCTTTAAGCCTTAAACCAAGAGGTCTGAGGGCTTTAGGTGATTGATCATAAAGCTCCTCATGATTAGGGTTGAAGACACAATTAAACGTTGGGTTATCGGGGTTAGACACTAGTTTAATTATATATTGCAAAGAAAGTTTCTCGCGACGCAAGATTAATGATGGTTCATTGGCTTCAACGTAAAGGCTCTGCACTGGTGAGGTCCTAAACGCTCCTAGAGCTAGACGAAGTCCCTGGTTGTGAACGACGTCCAGCATCTGGAGATAGGACCTCCTGGCAGAACCATAGACTATGCTTCCGTAATCTAATTTAGACCGAATTAGGGAACGGTACAAAAGTAACAATGTTTTCCTATCGGCTCCCCAGTCTGTATGGGATAAATATTTAAGCAAGTTAAGAGCTTTGAGACATTTCTTCTTGATGTAATTGATATGTGGAAGAAAAGTCAGTTTCCTGTCAAAAATGACTCCAAGAAACTTAGTTTCCTGAACGACAGGAATGCGAATGTTATTTAAAAACAATTCGGGGTCAACATGAATACCACGTTTCTGACAGAAATGTATACAGTTGGTTTTGGTTGGAGAAAATTTAAAACCGTTGGTGTTGCTCCATTTTTGCAACTTATTAAGACATTGTTGTAATTGTCTTTCAATTGTGCTCATATTTTTAGAGCGGTAACAAATAACGAAATCGTCCACAAAAAGTGAACAGTCAACCCCCTCATGAAGGGTTTTTACAATATTATTTATTTTTATGTTAAAAAGGGTAACAGATAGAATACTACCCTGGGGGACACCCTGTTCCTGTTTATGAACAGATGACAGAGTGGACCCGATCTTGACCTGAAAATTTCTGTCAGAAAGGAAGCTGTCAATGAAAATTGGTAAACGACCCCTGAGACCAAGGTCACCTAAATCCTTTAAAATCCCATGTTTCCAAGCCGTGTCATAAGCCTTTTCAAGATCGAAAAACACAGCTACAAGGTGTTCCTTCTTGATGAAGGCATCACGAATGAGTGTTTCTAAACGAACAAGATGATCGACTGTGCTACGTTGGTGTCTGAATCCACTTTGATATTCTGAAATTAAGTTGTTGGACTCAAGATACCAGACAAGTCTATTATTGATCATTCGTTCTAAGATTTTACAAATACAGCTCGTCAAAGCAATAGGTCTATAGCTTTGAGGATCTGTTGGGTCCTTACCTTGTTTATGAAGTGGAATAATGAAGGCATTTTTCCAAGAATCGGGTACTTTTCCGGATATCCAAATTTCATTAAAGATTGACAAAAGTAAGTTTAGAAATCGAATTGGTAAATGTTTTAGGAATTGATACGGTATGTCGTCTGGACCAGCAGCGGTATCATGCGATTTATTTAGAGCATCCTTAAGCTCTTTCAAGGAAAAGGATTGATTGTAAGTTTCGCTATTATTAGATTTAAAATTAACCTTTTCCCTTTCAGCAGAGTGTTTAAAGGTTTGGAATTGCGGCGTGTAGTTGGCCGATGAGGAATTTTGTGCAAAATTTTCAGCAAGTGTGTTCGAAATGTTTTGTTTATCTGTTATTACGGTGCCATTTGTTTTAAGGTGGTTAACAGTTGAATATGATGGTTTACCGCTAATCTTTTTAATAGCAGACCAAACGTTCTTGATGGAAGTCTGGCCATTTATTTCTGAAACATACTTTTGCCAAGATGATCTTTTGGCATGTTTAATAGTCCGGCGACTTTGAGCCCGTTCTTTTTTAAGGTTATTAAGATTTGTATCGGTAGGTCGAACATCAAATTGCTTTAATGCCGCCCTACGTTTACGAATAGATTTTTTACACTCTTCATTAAACCAAGGCTTATTACGTTTTGATTTAGTCGAGGTCTTAGGTATACACCTTTCTGCAATATTGTGCAAAGTGTTTGAAAATGCGACAATTTTGTCATCTACATTTTCTACTGAAGTTGGGACAAGTTCTGCAGAACAAAGTGCTGAGAACAGGTCCCAGTTTGCTCTGTCCATCTTCCAACGAGGATTATCGTCGCCTATTGGCGAAGTACAGTTTGTAAGTATTATAGGAAAGTGATCACTTCCACAAAGGTCATCGTGTACATCCCAAGTGTAATCTAAATACACAGAGGGGTGACACAATGTTAAGTCTAACGATGAATAATGCCCAGTTGCGGGGTGCAAGTATGTTGGCTTTTGATTATTGGCCAGACATATGTCATTATGGGCAATAAAGTTTTCTATCGCTTGCCCATATTATTGAAGTCACAACATCCCCATAGCGGGTTATGACCATTGAAGTCTCCAACGAGTATATATGGAGTAGGCAGCTGGTTAATAAGATTATCTAAATAAAGTTTGAGTTTCAGAAGATTCCGATACCTTGTATTTGGAGGGAATGATAACTTTGTCAGAAATTTGGTCACCAGTCGGGACCTCATACTGGGTGAAATTGTCCTTGTGCACTGAGATGCTTTTTTTGGTTGCTGAGGCATATGTTGCACCACCAGCAGGAGTTGCCTTGTCTTTTGCCAATTTTCTGGCTTCTGGAAAGGGAATGTTTTTGGTGTACTTAATTTTTAGTACTTCCTTTTCCAGTTTCCAGGCAGGGCAATCCCTGGATTTGGTCTCATGTGGTCCAGAACAATTAACACATTTAAGCGGGTTAGGACATATGTCTTCCCTGTGCTGGGCGGACTGTTCACCGCAACGTGGGCAACGGTCGTCCTCCTTTGCACTGGGACTCATGGTGGCCAAACTTCTGACAATGAAAACACCTAAGCGGATTGGGAATGTACACCTGCACTTTCACGTTGAGGTAACCGATTTTAATAGAAGTAGGGAGTGATGGGTTGGCGAAAGTTAAAACAAAAGTATTTGTTGGAACTCGCCGGCCGTCCCTCAGGAATGAAATCCTGCGGACGCCACACACCTCCTGTGGCGTGAGTTCCCTGAGGATATCCTCCTCAGAGACACCAGCAAGGTCAGGGCACCGAATTACGCCTTTCGACGAGTTCAGAGAAATGTGAGGGTACGTTTTTACTTTTAACGAACAGAAGTCAGTAAGTTTAAGAAGTTTGTCGGAGTAAGTTTTACAATCCGTTTCAATTAGTAAGCAGTCATTTTTTAGTTTTTTTACTGAAACAACACTGCCAATAAGGCCTTTGATGGATTTTTCTATCACAAAAGGGGATACTTTAGTAATCGGCTTTTTCTCTGTCGATACGACAACAATAAAGTGAGGAAAGCACGTGCTTGTAGGTGTATTGGTATCAGAATCTTCGGACGATAAAGTAGGGATCGGGTCCTTGCATTTACGTTTGCGTTCCATGAGAGATTTTTGTAATTATTCGGTATCCTGGCTCACCACCCACCACGGAGCCCAACAAGGGGGCGTCTTATGGGAGTGGATCTCCGACCTCCCAACGCCAGTGATACCAGGATACGATACTCCAACATAAAATATACTATAAAGCATACAAAATGCCAGATTGATCCGTTAAGGGGGTATCGACCGGCAGCTGGGTTATAGTTAATAGGGGAAAATATAAGAAAAGGAGTTTGCGGAACACGGTATATTTGAAGACAGAAAAAGGAGAAAAGGAGTGGAAAGTCGGAGGCAAGAAAGTGGGACGAAAGGGAGTTAAAGCTAACCCGGCACCGGCCGAGGGGTTAGCCGATTGAGGATACAGGACCAGTACCCCGCCCGTCTACCCCACAACTTAGGGCCAAAGTAGTGTGTTGGTCAGGGTCGACTTATATGTCAATATCCTGACAAGCCAACAAAGACCTCAACCACCAGGATCCCCTCGTCGTGGAGATACAGGGTCGCCACCCACGGCAAACAGGTGGGCTACCTTTGGAGGGTTCTTACCCCGCTACAGGTAGCGGCAGCCGGAGAATTCTAAGGCCCCTACCGGCAGGGCCGACTTCGGATATAAGTGTACCATTTCCACGTGTTAAATGAAGGGGGAAAATGATGTCAAGTAAAGTATATACTTGATTTAATTTGTTATATAGTGTATAATATATATAATATTTTATAAGATATGCATACAAACACAATAAGTTGGTTGCCGTCTTAGTCGACTTCTTCATACTGCATTGTGACTATAGGCAAACATCAATTAAAGATCACACACTGACCAATTTATTAATTTTAATTTTTATATACGTCTATGTCGGTAAACATTTTTTAAGATCACACTGACTAATTATCAATCAAGATTAGTGCAAATGCTATCATCACAATAGTGACTGTAGGCAAACATTAATTAACGTTCTAGCTTTTATGTGCAATTATAAGATAACTGCATACTCAAGTCATTGGCAACAAAATATGTATGCAACTAAGTAACATTAAAATCCTTGCAACGGCGGAATTTTATTTAAATATAAAACATGAAATAAATAAACCAAGTACACAGTATAATTATTATATTTTAGGACGTAGCATTGCAGTTAAATCAAGGAACAGTGACAGTTTGTATATTGTACTGGGAGGATCAGATTTTTTCTTTGGTTAAAACAATTTTAAAATATGAAAAATAAAAATATAATAATTTAAGATGCTAATAAAATGATGTTAATAATAATAAAGAATAAGGTGACAAAGGAAGCATAAATTTAATGTGAATGGTGTCGAAATAATAAAAATAAATTAACAAGTTTATATTCTTTTTACTATTTCTTAAGATTTAATGGTGAAGGGTGGCGTATATACTTATATCAGAAGTGCTCATAATGTATATTAAGACGAAGAAAACAAATACAACGTGAATGGTTATAAATAAATTAACAAATTTACTATTTTTTGATGTATACACATATATCCGAAGGCGACATGTTATAAAGCAAGGGCGAACTGTTACCTATCTAGGGCCAGCTGTTACCGATCAAGGGCGAACTGTTACCAGTTAAGGGAGGGCGAAGTGTTATAATACCATCCAAATGCATCGCAGTCGTTTGTTTTGAGGAAATCGATGCAATGAAAGAGTTCTGTTTTCGACCACCTTCCCGCTATAAACATCTTTACATATTCAGCAATATTTCGGCAATTTCCATTTCCGTTTTGTTTCTTTCTTTAATTAACTTTCCATTCAATGTTCGTGTCATACATGCTGACAAAATTTCTACTTATACCCCGGACGTTTTAATCAGCGCGAGTGCGCATGCGCATTCGGAGAGTACTCAAGGGCAGACAACTTAGTTATCAGACTGCCCAATTGTCACCTTCTGGATTTGTTCAATCTGGTCTTAATTTTATCAGGCATAATGATCTCAAACTCATCCTAAACGTCACAAAAAATAACAATTTTATTTACAGGACACAGCCAATGCTTACAATACAAACTCTTTTACAGTTTTTCCTATCTAATTTACAAAATTAAATTTACACAATGTCCAGCTGATTGGTTAAGAAACTGGCAATTTTGCCAGTTACAAAACTGTTATGAAATAGAATTATGGCCATTTTGTAACCTTACCATTTCATAACAATGCAATGTTGGTTGATTCATATTTGTGTTAGTCATATCATAACCATTCAAAAAATCTATTGGTCAATTTGTGAAATGTGAATAAATATCTATTTATATTATATATATTTTTATAATATTTATATTATAACGTATATTGTCTGATTGCATTATTTAACTGTGGTGTGCTTGTAAACATGTGTTAGCATTTTAAGTTTGCATTTGAAATAGAGTTCTACAAAAATGAATAAGTTTCCTTCTCAATACTCTTGGAATAGATGAATCTTTTGAAAATATGACACTATGGCATTTGTCATAAAATGAAATTGCTCATTTGAGAAGGAATAACAAGCTACTCAATTAGCAGGACTTGTGTACATCTGAAAACAAAATTAACTTTTAACTTAATGTCTACTAGAACACATTATTAAAACGGTCATAGTTAAAAATATTTTTAACTTTGGATTATTAAATAAGAATAATATGCCAACAAAAAGACAGAATTTTGCAATGTTTTCTAATTATTAAGCAAAACATTTTTGTTAAACACACAGTAAACATTCAAAATCCTTTGGTTAAATCATAACAATCACTTAGTTTGATCAAAGTTAGTGGAAACCATAATGAGGTGCAAATGGTCCCATGAGCACCTCATTTAGGATTTCAATAGCTTTATTCACTCTAAGTGAAAGTTAAGTATTGACAAAGAGATTTTTTAATAGTTATGATATGACCAAGACAATGGTTACGATTCGACCAAAATTGTAATGTTACAAAATGGTAAGGTTACAAAATGACCACTGATTGATTTCTATTATAAAAATACTTCAAAACATGTCAGTGGTAAAAAATATATCAGAATTTCATTGAAATTAAAAATATACCTTTTTTCGAAGATTGATTTTTTGTGTTTTTTGGTTCATCAAAACAATTATATTATACATCTACATGGAAAACCTATATATTTTCTAAATTGGCATGAGTAGCACTTTCAGAAAATGTAGAGTTTTGATCATATTTTGTCATTTATAAAAATGGGTGGTTGTTGCTACCATGATTGCTTTCTTTGGAGACAGGTGCTCTACCAACTGAGCTCCCAGGGCAGATAGCTCTTGGGACAGCACAAACACTACAATAATTTGTGATGCGTTATCAAGCTATTCCTGTTAAATCAAATATCATACTTCAGCATCTCTTGATAATGATTATGAATCATTTTGACAGTTGATGTGATGAAGCTCATGACAGTCTTTTCAATAAAGAAAAAACTAACAGTTTTACCTCCTGAAATAGTAAATGTTGATGTTTCTCTTCTTCTTTCTTCAGTTATCACCGCAAGCATGTGTTGCAGTGAGCTGCTTGTTTTCATTTTACATTCCTGACTACTGTCAGAATCATCCTCCTCCGCCATGTTTACATCCGGTTTGTCCTATTACGCGGAGCCGGATATTTCAAACAGGTTCCTGTTTTACGGTATTAAAAATGGCTACGACCAAAGACACCTTCAAGCCTGCCTGTCTACCTATCAATAATATTTAAAAGTTAACGTTTTATTTCATATGCATACACTATATAAAACAAAAACAAAAATAGTTAAATATTTTTGTCTTAAACATTCCGTGTGAGAACAAACGAAGTAATTAAGGCGACTTGGTCACAGTTGGCCAAACTTGCATCGTAAGTGTGTCTTTAAAAAGCAACATTTTCTTTGCCAACAATGACGTTTGGAATAAACTGAGTATCTCAAGTCACAAGGATATAGATGACAGCACGCCCCATCCCCCTCTTTCTAATAATATGTCTTTTAACATTTTTTTGCCACCCTGAAAACACTGAAATCTCTGTAAAATACATTCTAGATACAAGATACAAAGTTCCATTGTCATTCGGTGCATGTAGAACTATACGAAAATTCATGTAGCTATTTACCGACATAGTCGTCAATAAAAGTAAGAAGCTGCAAGCACAGACAAGGAAGAAAAACACGCTATTTTAAACACAAAATGCTGTTGTTTGTTTGATTACAACCCGGGACCTCTTGGACCGCAGTCCAGTGCCCTACTGGCTGCGACACTGAGCACATGTACAACATTTTGCGACGGTCTGCACAAAGTTTATATTTGAATGTCAACAAAACATGTTATTATTATGGCAAATTATAACCCGTGCTTTCCACCATTGAATGCATTTATTATTATTATTATTATTATTATTATTGAATTATGTAGCACTCTTTTCAAATTGTTAATATGTTTAAAAGTGCCTTACAATAACAGCATAAAATAAACACATCTGACATAGATAAGAAATACAACATTCTAAAACAATACATGAGAATACTTCAATGCAATTAAAATTCAAATCAGTCTTAAACAAGGTCTCGGGATACAAAACAGCAACAACAACAAAACAAACAACAAAACAACATTGACAATAACAAAAGACACACAGAAACCTACAAACAAATAGGTTCAAAAAGCTGTTTTCGGTAACTGTAATTGCTCGAAATAGAGTCACATATACTCTCTGAACACAACCATGTTGACATAATTTAAAAATAAATGAGTTTGAGCTGCTTCCTAAAACTGGCCAAGGACTGGGCGCTTTGGATTGAGCTAGGGGTGGGGCGGGGGCGTTCTTTAAGCTCGACTCGGCATGACTAAAACATTACCAAATATGACAGTTCTGGTCCATGGTACTACTAACGTCGGTGCACTACAGTTATGGAGGTCTCTAGTTGGTCGGTATACATGCAGCAACTCTTTAATGCACCGAGGACACAGACCATTCAGTGCTTTATATGTCTAGAATTGTGTAATAAATTCGTTGCCAGACCAGTAGCCAATAAAGTTCCTTGAGCACTGTGTTATATGATCATAGCGTGACGTTCTTGTGATGATTCTTGCAGCGGTGTTTTGAAGTTAACTCAAAATGGAGTTTGATATAAAAACAAGATGAGAGTTGCAATATCCAAACACTGATGTTATTAAAGAATATTTCGCAACTGAAAGTATGCAGACCTGAGACAGTCTTTATATGTTTTTCCGTGTCCATGATAAGCAAAATAAGCACATACATTTCTGATAGAGTCCTTCAAGACTATTGTAGATCCACCAGTCACGATTGAAGGGTATTCAACATGTTTGAGATTGTGTTTTGAGGTAAACAGTATTACTTCCGTTTTTTTCAGCATTTAATTTTAACATGTTGCCATTCACCCTGGCACAAATTTCAGTCATTCAATGCGACGTAATGTCTCAGACTTTGATATACGGTCCATAGTTTAAAAGATATGTACAGTTGTGAATCATCAGCATAAAACTGATGTAATAGTCCGTGATGTAAGCAAATAACACCTACCGGCTTTATGTTCACAGTAAAGTACTGTGGACCTAAGACAGATCCTTGTGGAACGCTGTATTTTATAAGTACAGGTTCTGATAGTTCACCCTCAACACAGACTGTCTGAAATCTGTCACTCAGGTACGAAGAGACCGAACTAAAGGCGTTACCATGGCTCCCATAGTCATTTTCTAAACGACTCAGCAATATATCGTGATCAATGGTGTCGAACGCTGCAGATAGATCAAGCAATATAAGAACAGTTACGCTGATATATGATGATTAATTACATTTAAATAATTGATTAATAAGTAGTATCATTAGATAAACATTTAAAAGTGTTGTTTCACATGCAACTTGTACCAGGTGTCCTACTATATTTATTTCTTTTTAGATTCCTTTTATACAGATAATATTTGCCCACCTCTGATTTGACTCAGACCATGTATATAAAACATTAAAAACAAACAAATAAAGAACTTATCAAAGTGGTTTTAATTTTGTAAAACAATGTTATGTGAAGTTAGCTCGTATTTCAGATCACAAAATTCTGCCTAAATTTTTAACATACAATAAACTTATTTCAAGTATTGTTGCTTGTCTAACTTTAATTAAACGATACAATGTTGTTTTGTTTTTGTTGTTGTTTGTGTGTATGTGTGTGTGTTTTCTGGTTTAAATTAGTACACACTTAATACCTATCGAAGCATTGAATATTTGTTATTTATTTCTTTTTCTGTACTTTACTTAACGATCTACTATTTGCCCGTTGTTATAACTTTTGTATTATATTTTTCTTCTTATTATTAATTGCACTTATATATTTGTGAATTTATTCAGCTCGTTTGTGTATGTTTTAAGCAATTCATCAACACTTGAGTTTTGAGTATTTATCTAGTTGGATTGGACCATATCTTATTTGAATGTTTCAATGTCAATAGACTTTTATTTTAAAAAGGTCACAGTCATTTTAACTGGTGGTGGTTTCACTGCTTTGACACAAATGTTACTACAAAGTGATCTTGATGTTCCCTAAATGATCACAAATTTGTCAGTTGATCACACATTTCCTCGTTGTTGGTACCAAGCAAGGTCTCTGTGATTACCTTAGTAATATTTAGATTAAGAATTTTTCATCAGCATAAAGATGATTATATTATTTTCTGTTCACATAAGAATACTTCTGCTAAGTCCAGTTAATTATTGATGGAGGAAGACCCCAGCCTTATGTCTGAGTAGAACCACCGCTGGACCAATGGTTAGCTGGAAAACAACACCACATGTTCTTGCTCCGAATTGGATTCGAACCCATACGGTGAGGGGCTGAATAGTTACAAGACCTGTGGACCGGTCTTACTATGGAACCTAACGAATTAAACATTATAAGATTCATTTTTTCCTAACAGTTATACGTATACGATGTTCACAACGGGGTAAGAAAAAATCAAAGGTCAGGACAATTAAAATCTAGAGCATTTACTTTTTTATTGAACGTATCGACTGAAAACTAGCTAAAAGGCTTTAGAATTGATGAAAAGGTAGTTAGGTTACCTTTTATTATTATTGTCTGTCTGCATGATTTGGACAGAGTGTATTTGCCCACTTACTTTTTTAATCTAAAATGTTTATTGAATTTCATTACTTTAACTTCGCATTATATATTCTACAATTACGACCTAGCCCTTGTCTAAATAAAAACGAATATATCGCTCGATAAATCAGTTTTACAAAACAATGAATTGCGCTTCAGGGCGGTTAATAGGGTTTTACTTGTAATATAAACAATATGTCAGATGAAACATTCATTTGTTACTGCGAAAATTTATCTGGGAATTTAAAAAGAGTTCAGCTCATCGCAAAAGCAGTTTATTTCTTCATAGACATCCAAGCAGTTGCATATATTTTTTCAGAACTATATGTCTCACGTAAACTAGGGTATTTATTCATGGTTACGAATTTTTTTTGCCCCAGTTTCTTATTTTCCATGTGTGATCAATTTAAACAAATAATTTTGACTTGATATAATTATGAAGAAGGACTACATGTTTTTAAGTTCTTTACTTCTGATAGTTCATAACACGATATCCCGGGGAGAGATGCAGATTTCAAACATGGATCGGTTGCTGAAAGACAAATTGATATCGCACAATACCAATATATGTCCACTTGTGGATCAGTCTCGGCAGGTTGGATTAAATGTGTCGATGGAACTGATAGCTATAAAAGGCATAGACGAAGTTGAAGAAGATAGGGGCGTCTGATCAAATGGTAGGAACACTTTTCTTCGAAAAAAGTGAGTAATGGGATTTGATTACATCTGGCGTAAATGCTTAGCCAACTGGGGTAGAATTTCGTCTTGCTCTAAGGCGTAAACCAAGGTTAGTTGTTGTTACCCTCATTTTCCCAGTCATGTTAATGTCTTTGTTAAATATGCTGGCATTCTTCATTCCATCTGAAAGCGGCAAAAGAATTTCTTACAGCATTACAATGTTGTTAGCAATCGCCGTGTTCCTGACAATTATGAGTGACAACCTGCCCAAGACGTCAACCCCGATGCCAATTCTCAGTTACTTCCTAGCGGCTGCGTTGGCAGACAGTGTGCTTATAGTAATATGCACCATACAAAGTCTACGCTTGTACCACAGGAGTGAGTCTGAGGATAAGGTTACGATTTGGAAGATGCTTGTCAAATATATAAAATGCCTGACCTGCAAAGTAAAACGAAAAATCAAAGGATTTGGCCACACCATCGTACGAGCAACCTAAGATCCATGTCAATGACCAAAGCCCCATAAAACACGACGCTGTACTGAGAAGGCATGTCTTAGTGGTTTGACGTGACAGTTCTCTACCGTCAAACGTTCAAGACAGTCCTTGTATACAGATATTTCATATAGATACCAGTGGACCCTGCAGTTCAGATGATGGTAGCCAACCAGATGTCAGCGGCATTGAATATACATGGAAAGATGTCAGCCTATGCTATGATTTCCTGTGTCAAGTCGTGTTCCTTGTGTTCCTTTGGTGTCTTTATTAGCCCTGATCTTGTATATATTTACAAAGCAACCACACTGAGTGAACTATTTCAAGTCTAAGTTTTGTACCGACTGCAGAAGTAACAAATTCCCTTTGAATGCCTTTAAAATAGATTGGTGGGAATTTTGAGAACATAGTTCTGTAAACCGGTTTAAACACCCCGGCCAATCCTTTAACTAATTGACGTTTTAGCTTGACCAGGCATGTTTTAGACTTAAAAATCATGTAAATAGAGATGAAAGTAAACTTCGACTAATTTCGGCGAATTTCAGTTTCTGAACATATTTAATTTCGAAATCCATATCAGGCATGTTTTATAGTATCTTCTCTGTTCGACACAAAACATGGGAAAAGGTGCAATATTCAGGCACAGTCGCGATTTTAATATCCTTATGCAAAGCAAATATGGGAATACAGGAGTGAAAAGGCCGCCAGCTCGACCGTGTCTCTCTCCGTTACTCTTCGATATCAGCTTCAAAACCCTTTAAATAATCTTTACTAAACTTCAGACACGTGTTCAACTCAGAAATACGATGAGCAAAACACCAATCTATACAGGTTAATTATCATTTTTGCATTTTTGTTATAAAAGGCAACGTTTCGATCAATCAAAGCGAAAAGTGTTGTTAAACATGAAGCCTGATCACTATAGAAATAATAGAATCATGATACACACAATTTTGTGTTGTCAAAAAAGCGTCGCGGCGTTTTTCATCCTATTGCTGGCCGTTTTCAGCTTAACAATGTAGTATTTCAATGTGGATGAGATCATACGTCTTTCATAAACAATACCCATACTGGTTCGATCGACGGCATGTACCGTCACAATTTTGTGATCAAATCGCTTTACAGTTAATATCAAAATTAAAATGCTTTGTGTACTGAAAAAAGACCTGTCTTGACTTTAAACAAATATAAATTGCAGCGTGTTGACGCTTGTATAGAGGGTTGATAATCGTAACCTGTACCAGTGAGGTAATAAATCTGCCATCTACGTCAGATATGCAGGGCGCTCTTATACCTGTCTCTCTGTGCAGTCCACGGACGCTTATGACACACTGGGTGAGGTGTTATAGAGTGTTTGTGGGGTTTCAAAATACATGCATAAAATCAAAAGGACCACAAAAACGTTTACATGATAGTAAATTCAGATTTATTACACTACCGATGCATTAACGAATTAACATTTGAAAAGAGCACTTTGCAATACTACGTAGAAAAAGCATTGTTTTTGTTTTTGCTGTCACAAAAACGGAACGGCGGCCATGATTTAAGAAAGGATTTTACGACTTCGTAGGTTTATCGTACAATAAACATCTATGTTTTAAAATTTCATTTAAATACAAATTTAAAGGCATTAATGTTGAAATGGCCGTTCAAAAAAATATTGTCAATTTTAAAAAAATCACCAAATCACTGTTGGCTGCGTACGTTTGGGAAAAATACAACAGATGGCGAATCATTCTTTCTTACTGTTGGATTTTATGTTACTTTCCTTACTACTTTAAGGGATTGGGTCTGGACTTTACAATATGCATTTAAAGGCCTGGTGTTAAGCTAAGTTGTAATACCCCAATTAGGTTTAACAATAATGCAATTAAGGTATTAATCAGTTATTTAGTTGTTTCTTATTGTTGGTCAACTTTAAAGGAATAACGAGCACATCTGTTAATTGTCTCGTTCTGATGACAAATATCATTCACTTTCTGGGTGGCACGAGAAGCAAATGTCCTATTTGTTAGCATCAACTTATTTAATGACATTGATTAACTTAATTTCCAATGCATTCGTGCAGTTTTAACTTCGCTTATTATTCAATATTTAGCTTAACGAACATATTAGCTTTCTAACATAGTGTCATTTAATTGCATATAATCACACTAAGTATATAAAACATGTCACTTTCAAAGCGGGGAAGAGGGAAAACCCTCAAATTAAAAAAAAACAATCACAATAACATAACCAGAATGCCAATTGTAGAGTTGCTTCTTTGGACGGTGTCGCATGTGTCCAGAGTTATGAGAAAGTTGGATTTTTACAGCACACAGGATTGATCCTGCATAAAATTGACTACTCGCGGTCAGTCATTCATGTCCGAGAGGAAGTCGTGCGTGTACAGAATAAATACGTATGTTTAAGGAGACTAGATGCATCAAGTTTGTCCAAACATGCTTCAGATGTTTACATTAATATTGTTATCTTTTAAACTGGAAGTTCAATACATTGTGTAATTCAGATATATATTAAATGCAGATTTATCAGTCAACACTGCTGCGTACGAATATCACTCACTGACTAGAAGAAAGGGTCGAAATGGGGAACGAACTGCTATTAAAACACCTATTCCACTGACTATGCTTTATTTCCTAGGCCGAGATACTTTCAACATCCCGCTCAGAATCTCACTGCCTTCTGTGGCTCTGAACTAGTTTAATCTCACCATCTCCATCTAAATCTACCGCACGCGTTTGGATATTCAGATCAAATAGGTGTAAGAGGTTGTAGTTAATTTCAAACTCAATTTATTTTGGTCGAATCTGGTATCATGTAAGAGCATTTATATTAGATCTGTCTTAAGTTAAAATGAAAATTCGTATAGAATGTAATGTAACTTCAATCAAATGGTTGCTATTATCGAATGTTAGTGACTTTGATGTATCGCTTGTCCCAATGTATAATTTATATTTTAGAGGATATGCTTATTTGAAGCTGAAGACTTGCTTGCATTCCAATATCCAATGCTTTTTACATTTGATTATTGTTTGCACACCTGTACAGGGTCAAACCTACATCGCTCAAACAACGTTTTTTAACATTTTCATTAAATTTCTTATTAATTCTTGGAATTAGACGACGATTATGAATCGCCTTAACCAGAGACGTCATTGTCTGGCATGTGCCTGCATAAGTTGATGTGAGTCTTTTATTGGGCACTATGGGCACATGTTGAATGTCAGCATTCTTCCAAACAGTGTTAAGTATATCATGTAATTGGTAAATGGTATGAACATTTTTAACATTTTTATTACAGAATCGTTTGAGAAATATATATTTTAAATCAACTTCCAACATTAAAGTTGCAGTCTTCTTGTCAGCTACCTAAGATATATAGTTTTATCTTATTTTAACGGTAATCATTGTTTTACAGATTCTTCTAATTTTAAATTAAATATATGTAGAAACTCCATTATCTAAATTTATTATTTATGTGTAATATTGTATTATAAGTTATTACTCCTGATAGGAGGAAGTCAATAATTGTTTGAGGCTTTTCAGATAATATAAACGTGTCAAAGTTATTACTAAAATGACCAAGAAGAATATTCTCAACAATACGTATGTTTGATGTATTAACCTTTTAACTGATATATAGGTACATTATATACATTTATCAGGAACAAACTTTGCCATTTTTTTCTGCATAAGCATTTTAGTACATAAAGCTATTAAATTAAATAACAAATATTGCAATTTAATTCCAGCCTAACCATCGTACCGATATTTCATTTCAGTAATAATCAGGACAAATATTTTCATAATCAAGCATCTTTCTACTAATTTAAATACTAAACACGAACAAAATACTTAAACAAAAATATTAAAATCGTCTTTGTCCTACATTTGTGTAAGAGGTGTCACACAAACCGAAAATAAAACAAAGCAAGAAGTAAACATTTCATTTGCTTACTTAAGAGGGTTGATTTATTTTTAAAACCTTTGACGATACAACTTTAGGTGTCATCTTGAAGTTAAGATTAATTCATTTTCTCAACAAAAAACAACAACAACAAATTAATTGTAACCTGAAAGGACACCCCTCCCCCGTCAATAAAAACATGCAATTCCAATCTGGAGCCGGTGCAAATGTACTTTATACATCTTAATAAGAATATATGACACAGTCCTATGAGCATTGCAACATATACCAAACTCCGAAAAAGGCACAGAACAAAGGTATTTCACATGCAAGCCAAATGGTTGTAGCATCCTGTTCATGTGGAGATGGAATTGAAGAACCAAATTCCAATGTCCGTCAAAGGAAATACACGTAACAATCCTTATAGGATGAATTAAATGACAACATAGATTACCGATTTCCTAGTAGTGCCTTTTTTGTACAGGTTAAAAATAAATAATGAAGGAAGTGTATTTCTTAATTATATTATAGAGTGAGTTTATGCAAAGCTGATGCTCAAATTACCCAAAACAGGGGGTAAAATATTGTTACATGTATTTTATTTAGGCCGACTGTCGGATATCACTTTCATAAATACTACATAAATTGATATTAAGCAGAAGTCCCAAAAGTTTATTATTAAAAATGTTTTTGTGCCAGTCTTGTGTCAACATTGCCCAAAACCTAATAAGCAAGGTGTTATATAAATATTTACAGACTCTACTTTGAATACAAGGACACCTTCAATAACTATCACTGTACACATGTTATTTTAGTAAATTGTTAATTATAAGCCCCATAAATAATCCAAAAATATGTGCTAGTATGTATCATATTATTACATTATACGCATTACAAGAACCCCTTGGTTGTAGAGCTAATCTGTCAATGTTATCCTACAATGCCTCTATGTGCACCGAAATGCTCATCAAAAAGATCTTAGCAAAGGATTTTACTAAAAGAGGGCAAGGTGAAGCAGATGACTGTCTTCCACTATACTAAAATGAACTGATAATTCCTTTCATAGCTTTCTTTACGATGTCAATATGAAAAAAGTAATACGTTTATTAGTGTCAGATAATAATATGACAAAAGCAATAGCGACACAGCGTATACCATCAAAATGACTTTACACTTTATCACTTTACAGTGTTTTAAGTAAACCATATAAACGATAAATTTGCGCACACTTCATTAAACACACGGATTAGCTGTCTCAAAATAATTTTAACTTAAAACTTATGTAAGGTGTGAATTTGTTAAATTTACCTTTGAACACATTCATTTATTGGTTGAGTGGACATAAACATCCTTGTGTCTGTTTCAGTTATATTATACCCATTGAACTGCTAAACAGCGCATCGGCAAAAGGATGTTCTTTTATTTTCATTTGTTATCCAGTCTATCTACCTAACCTCTACTCACCTGCTAATTAAAATTTCCTTTTTTATCAACTTCCTTTCTGAAGCAAATCAAACAAAACCATTCCAAACCGTTGGGGAATGCACTTTATCAGCGCTTTGATTATTAAAGGGGTATTCTCACATTGCCCATGACATATACGTGCAGAAAATTGTAGTGATTTAGGTGAAATATAAAATAATGCCGGCGCATCGTATTTGCTTTTTTAAATTTTATACTTTGTATCAGTGGCTTTGACTTCTAATGACATTAGGCATCATCATAGTCATTTTATTACATTTTTTTCAAAACACATTGACTTGTCAGTTGATCAAATCGAGTTCAGAAGTATAAAGTAACAACACACAATTTGATTATCTGGGCCTTTAAAAGCATAATTCTGTTATTGAACATTGCAGGTTAAAGTGTTAAAATCGATGAAAAGTAAATTGTGGTACCAATGCTTTGTTATGTTTATGGAATGCTTTTTGTTTAATTAAAATGGCGATTGATTTTCATAACTTCTACTTTGCATTATTCATTTACTATTTATTGCACCAAGCCTTGTCTAAATAATAACGAGTAATTGCTCAATAATAATTCAGTTTTACAAAACAATGAATTGCGCTTCAGAGTTGTTAATGGGTACATTCATGTTATGTAAACAGTAGGTGAGACAAAAAACTATTATGAAACACTCATTTGTTACTGCGGAAATGAACCTGGTGATGTTTAATTCCTGAAGAGTCCAGTTCATTGCAAAAGCTTTTTATTTCTTCATGGACTTCCAAGCAGTTGCTCATATATTTTACAACTATATGTCTAAGGAAAACTAGGGTATTTATTCGTAGTTTCATACCTTTTTGCCCAAGTTTCTTACTTTCCATGTGTGATCAATTAAAAATATATCATTTTGACTTGATGTAATTATGAAGACGGATTACATGCTTTTAATTTCTTTACTTCTGATAGTTCAGAACACGATGTCCAGGGGACAGATAAAGATTTCAAACATGGAACGTTTGCTAAAAGACAAGTTGACGTCGTATAATTCCAATATACGTCCACTTGTGGATCAGTCTCAGCAGGTTGGATTAAATGTGTCGATGGAACTGATAGCTATAAAAGGCATAGACGAAGTTGAAGAACGACTGTCGATCATAGCTGCAGTGTACTTGCAGTGGACGGATGAAAAAATTGTATGGGAACCGAAGGATTACGGAGGTATTCAACATGTGACTATAAAACAAAACGAAATATGGACTCCAAATTTGATGCTTATAAATTCAGCCGACAAGTTGTACTCTTTGGACCAAGATTGGAATATCGTTCGTGTTATCCATAACGGATCGGTGTTCCACGCACCCGGAGATCTTTTCAGTGTATCGTGCAAAATAGATATTACATTTTATCCATGGGACGAACAGGTTTGTGTTTTAATATTGTCAACTTGGATGTATTCGGAACAAGATATAAAGATAGGGGCGTCTGGTCAAATGGTAGGAACACATTTCTTGGAAAAAAGTGGGACATGGGAATTGATTAAATCTAGCGTAAATGCATACCCAACTGGGGTAGAATTTCGTCTTGCTCTAAGGCGTAAACCAAGGTTCGTTGTTGTTACCCTCATTTTCCCAGTCGTGTTAATGTCTTTGTTGAATATGCTGGTATTCTTCATTCCATCTGAAAGCGGTGAAAGGATTTCTTACAGCATTACAGTGTTGCTGGCAATCGCCGTGTTCCTGACCATTGTGGGCGACAACTTGCCCAAGACGTCAACCCCGATGTCAATTCTCAGTTACTTTCTAGCGGCTGTGTTAGCAGACAGTGTGCTAATAGTAATATGCACCATACAAAGTCTGCGCTTGTACCACAGGAGTGAGTCTGAGGATATTGGCACGATTTGGAAGATGCTTGTTAAATGTATAAAATGTCTGTCCTGCAACGTAAAACGAAAACAGAAATCAAAAGATTTGGCCACACCATCGTACGAGCAACCTGAGATCCATGTGTGTGACCAAAGCTCCTTAAAACACGATGCTATACTGAAAAGGCACGCCATAGGGGTTCGACGTGACAGTTCTCTACCAGCAAACGCTCAAGACAGTCCTTATATACAAAAACTAAAGATAAAAAACCATGGACCCTGCAGTTCAGATGATGGTAACCAACCAGATGTCAGCGGTATTGAATATACATGGAAAGATGTCAGCCTGTGCTTTGATTTCCTGTGTAAAGTCGTGTTCTTTGTGTTGATTTTGGTGTCTTTATCAGCAATGATCTATATATATTTACAAAGCAACCACACTGAGTAAATTATTTCAAGTCTAATATTTGTACCGGCTACTGAAGTAATAAATTCCTTTTGAATGCCTTTAAAGTTGATTGGTAGGAAGTTCGAGCATAGAGTTCTGTAAACCGATTTAAAATCCTGGTCGGTCCTTTAACCAATCGACCTTTATGATTGACCAGGCATGTTTTCAGACTTAAACAGCATGTAAATAGAGATGTTACTAACCTTAAAATGCCATGTTTACTGAAAAAAGACCTGTCTTGACTTTAAACAAATATAAATTACAGCGTGTTGACGCTTGTATTTGAAACCCAATGTTTCACCATGTGTATAGAGGGTTGATAATCGTAACCTGTACCAGTGAGGTAATAAATCGGCCATCTACGTCAGATATGCAGGGCGCTCTTATACCTGTCTCTCTGTTCAGTCCGCGGACGGTTATGACAAACTGGGAGATATGTTATGGAGTATTTGAGGGGTTTCAAAATACATGTATGAAATCAAAAAGACCATAACAAACGTTTACATCATAGTAATTGCAGATTTATTTCACTGCCGATGCATTAAAACTTAACATCTGAAAAGAGCACTTTGCAATACCACGTAAAATGTTTTTTTTTTTGTTATTGCTGTCACTACAAAAAAAGACGGCGGCCTATGACTTAAGAAAGGATGTTACGAATACATAGGTACAATCGTACAATAAAAATCTGAATTTTTAACTTTCATTTGAATACAAATTTAAAGGCAGTAATGTTGAAATGGCCTTATAAATAAAAGAAAATGAGATATTAAGATACTATAATATTGTCAACTTTAAAAATCACCAAATCATTGTTGGCTGCGTATGTGGGTTTTTATGTTACTTTTCTTACTATTTGAAGGCCTGGCCTTAAGCTTAATTGTAATACCCCGATTAGGATTGACAATAATGCAATTAAGATCTTAATCAGTCATTCAATTGTTTCTTGCTGGTCGGCTTTTTAGGAATAACGATCACATCTGTGTATTGTCTTCCTCTGATGACAAACATCATTCAATTTCTGAGTAGCGAGAGAAAAAATGTCAAATCTTTAGCATCAACTTATTCAATAACATAACATTGTTTCATTTAATGCTTTATGCATTTGTAGACTTTTGACTTCACGTTTATTGAATGCAAAATTTCACTTATAATTCAATATTAAGCTTAACGAACCTACCGGGGTTTCTAACAAATTGTTATTTGATTGCATATAATCACACTAAGTATATAAAACATGTTACAGTTAAAGCGGGGAATAGGGAAACACTCAATTTATGTAACTTTTTCAATAACATAACCAGAAGGCCAATTATATTTTTTGTTGCAAATCGTGACTATACACATAAATCAAGTACCATTTTTGTACAAGATCCTACCATTTTTATTACACAAACTTCTTTTTCTTCGACATTTTGTTTGCAATAAAACCCAAGGATTATATACGTTTGAGAAAAAGCGGATGTTTCTTCATTCACGTCGTTTATGGACCCACTGAATTCCGATTTCTATGACCTCGTCACTTACAGGAGGAAATAGGAGTAGAGAGAAATGGATTAAGACCATAATGTTTCTCAATTATGGGAGAAAAATAGAATCACAATCATCGATATTGGACAAAAGTATATTGAGACCATATTGTTTCCTATAACATCTACACTTAATTGCATCTTTGAGGCTGTCGCTTGTGTCCAGAGTTATGAGAACGTTGAATTTCGCATGCACACAGGGATTGATCCTGCATAACATTGACTATTCGTGGTTAGTCATTCATGTCTGGGAAGAAGTCGTGCGTGTACAGAATATATACGTATGTTTAAGGAGACTAGATGCATCAACTGTGTTCAAACATGCTTCAAATGTTTACATTATTATTGTTATCTATTTAAACTGGAAGTTCAATATATTGTGTAATTCAGATATACATTAAATGCAGATTTATCAATGAACGGTGCTGCGTACGAATATCACTCACTGACTAGAAGAAAGGGTCGAAATGGGGTACGAACTGCTATTAAAACACCTATTCCACTGACTAAGCGTTATTTACTAGGCCAAGATTATTGCGACATCCCGCTCAGGATCTCACTGCCTTCTGTGGTTTGGAACCAGGTGAAGTAATGACACAGGGCATTTGTATGATCTCAGCATAACCATATAAAGCTACAGCATGCGTCTTTTTCTGGCCTGTGCCTGCGTAAGTTGATGTCAATCTTTCATTGGGCACCACACTAATGACACACGTTGAATGTCAGCATTCTCCAAAACAATGTTACAATATCATGTAGTTTGTAAATGGTATGAACATTTTTAATATTTTTATAACAGAACCTTTTGAGAAACAGATATGATAAATCCATTTCCAACATAAAATTTGCGGTCTTCTTGTCATCTACTTCAGAGATATATTTTTATCTTATGTTAAGGGGATTCATTGTTTTACAGATTTTTTTCTAATCTTAAATTAAATAAAAGTAGTAACTTCACTGTCTAAATTTATTATTTATGTATAATATTGTAAAATAAGTTATTACTCCTGATAGGAGGAGGTCAATATTTGTTTGAGGCTTTTCAGATAATATAAACGTGTCAAAGTTATAACTAAACTGACCAGGAATAATAGTCTCAACAATACGTATGTTTGAATTATAAACTTTTTTAACTGGTATATAGTTAAATTATATACAGTAATCAGGAATAAACTTCGCCAGGTTCTTTTTCTGCTTAAGCATTTTAGTACACAAAGCTATAAGATTAAATAACAGACATTCCAATTTAATTCCAGCCTGACCGCCTTACCGATTTTGTTTCAGTCCTAGTGTTGTGTAAGAGATGTCACACAAACCGAAAACAAAACAAAGCAAAACCAGAAGTAAATTATGCCTTTGCTTACTCATAATGTTTGATCGTAATTAAAAACTTTATACGAGACAACTTAAGGTGTTATCTAAAAGATAAGATTAATTCATTTTCTCAAAAATCCAAATTAATTGTAATCTGAAAGGATCTAGCAAATGTAAATTACAAATGTCCTCTAGCCATGTAAAGAGTAAAGAAAACTCCGTCATTACAAACATTAATTTCCTGTTTAAAAGCCCCTTCACAATTGACTTTTATACATCTTTAAGAAATCCCCATAGTGCTTCTTTTGTACAGACTGAGTTTAAATAATAAAGCAAGTGTATTTCTTAATTATACTCACAAGTGCGTTCATAAAAATCTGACTACTCAAATTCCAGGGTTAATATATTGTTACATGTATTTGATTTAGGCAAACTGTCGGATACCACTTTTATAAATACTATAATAATTTATTTTAAGCAGAATGTCCCAAAAGTTCATTTTGAAATGGTTTTTTTTTGTGCCAACATAATAAGGAAAGTGTTATAAAAATCTTATCTACAGACTATACATTGAATACAAAGAAAACTTCAATAGTTGGCACAATACACATGTTATTTTAGCAAAATGTTCGTTATAATCTCCATAAAAAGTCCAAAATTATGTGCTAATTTGTATCAGTTTATTACATTCTACGCATTACAAGAACCCCTTGGTAGTAGAGCTAATCTGTCAATGTAATCCTACAATGCCTCTATGTGCACCGAAATGCTCCTCAAGAAGATCTTAGCAAACGGATTTTACTACAAGAGGGCAAGGAGGTGAAACAGATGACTGTCTTCCTCTATACTAAAATGAACAGATAATTCCTTTCATAGATTTCTTTACGATGTCAATATGGAAAAGTAATACGTTTATTAGTGTCAGATAATAATATGACAAAAGCAATAGGAACACAGCGTATGACATCAAAATGCCTTTACACTGTACAGTGTTTTAAGTAAACCATATAAAAGATACACTTGCGCACACTTTATTAGACACACGGATTAGCTGTCTCAAAATAATTTTAACCAAAAACCTATGTTCAATGTGGATTTGATTAAAATTACCTTTGAACACTTTCTTTCATATGTTGAGTGGACATTAACATCTCTCTGTACCTGTTTCAGTAATATTATACCCATTGAACTGCTAAACACCACATCTGCAAATGGATTTTCTTTTATTTTCGTTTGTTATCCAGTCGATCTTCCTAACCTCCATCCACCCGTTAATTAAAATCCATTAATTTCATCTTTAAAATAGCTCTGGTTTCAACGGGTAATTTAATCAACTTCCTTTTTTTAAGACAAATCAAACAAAACTATACCAAACCGTTGGGGAAAGCACTTTATCAACGTTTTGATTATTAAAGTCACATTGCCCATGACATACGCGTGCAGCAAATTGAAGTTACTTAGGCAAAAATAGAATAATGCCGGCGCATCATATTTGCCTTTTTTAAATTATATAGTTTGCTATCAATGACTTTGATTTCTTAGGGCATAAGACATCCTCATAGTCATTTTATTACATTTCTTTTCAAAACACATTGACTTGTCAATTGTTCATATCGAGTTTAGAAGCGAAAAGAAACAACACGCAATTTGAATTTCAGGGCCTTTAAAAGCATAATTCTTTTATTGAACATAGCAAAGTAACACTGTTAAAATGGATGAAAAGTAAATTGTAATACCAATGATTCGTTTATGGAATGCTATTTGTTTTATTAAAATGGCAATTGATTTTCATAACTTCTACTTTGCATTATTTATTCATTATTAAATCAGTTTTACAAAACAATGAGTTGCGCTTCAGAGTTGTTAATAGGTACATGCATGTTATGTAAACAGTAGGTGAGACAAAAAGCTATCACGAAACTCTCATTTGTTACTGCGAAAACGTATCTGGTAATGTTTAATTCCTGAAGAGTCCAGTTCATTGCAAAAGAATTTGATTTCTTCATGGATTTCCAAGCAGTTGCATATATATTTTACAGCCATGTAACTAAGGAAAACTAGAGTATTTACTCATGTTTAGATACTTTTTTGCTCCAGTTCATTTTAATTTCGGTGTGTGATTAATTCTCTCTCTATATATATATCATTTGGACTTGATGTGATTATGACTACTGATTACATGCTTTTCATTTCTTTACTTCTTCTGACTGATAGTTCAGAACACGATCTGCCGGGGAACGATTCCCATTTCAAACATGGAACGGTTGCTGAAAGACAAGTTGACGTCGTACAATACCAATATACGTCCTCTTGTGGATCAGTCACGGCAGGTTGGATTAAATGTGTCCATGGAACTGATAGCTATAAAAGGCATAGACGAAGTTGAAGAACGGCTGTCGATCATAGCTGCAGTGTACTTAGAGTGGACGGATGAAAATTGTATGGGATCCGGAAGAATACGGAGGTATTCAACATGTGACTATAAAACAAAACGAAATATGGACTCCAAATTTGATGCTTGTAAACTCAGCCGACAAGCTGCACTCTTTGGACCATGATTAGAATATCGTTCGTTTGATCCATAACGGATCGGTGTTCCACGCACCCGGACATTTTTTTAGTGAATCTTGCAAAATAGATATTACATTTTATCCGTGGGACGAACAGGTTTGTCCTTTGTTTTTGGTTCTTTGGGTCTACTCGGAACAGGAAATAAATATTGTGCCGTCTAATCACATGGTAGGAATTCTTCGAAAAAAGTGGGTCATGGGAATTGATTAAATCTAGCGTAAATGCTTATACAAGTGCGGTAGAATTCCATCTTGTTCTAAGGCGTAAACCAACGTTCGTTGTAATTACCCTCATTTTCCCAGTTCTGTTAATGTCGTTGCTGAATATGCTGGTATTCTTCATTCGATCTGAAAGCGGTGAAAGGACTTTTAAAGCATTACGGTGTTGTTGGCCACCGCCGTGTTTCTGACCATTGTGGGCGACAACTTGTCTAAGGCGTCAACCCCGATGTCGATTCTCAGTAACTTCCAAGCAGCTGTGTTGGCAGACAGTGTGCTAATAGTAATATGCACAATACAAAGTCTACGCTTGTACCACAGGAGTGAGTCTGAGGATATTGGTACGATTTGGAAGATGATTGTCAAATGTATAAAATGTCTGTCCTGCAACGCAAAAAGAAAACAAAGGATTTGGCTACACCATCGTACAAGCAACCTGAGGTCCATTTCAGTGACCAAAGCCCCATCAAAAACGACGCTTTACCGAAAAGGCACGCCAGAGAGATTCGAAGTGATAGTTCTCTACCGCCAAACGTTCAAGACAGCCCTTGTATACAGGCACTACATACAGATACCCATGGACCCTGCAGTTCAGATGATGGTAACCAACAGATGTCAGCGGCATTGAATATACATGGAAAGATGTCAGCCTGTGCTTTGATTTTCTGTGTAAAGTCTCGTACTTTGTGTTGCTGTTGGTGTCTTTATTAGCCATGATCTTATATATATTTACACAGCAACCAAGTGCATTACACTAGCCTAAGCTTTGAAGAGTCTACCAAAGTAACACATTCCTTTTGAATGCCTTAACAATGGATTTGTCGGAAGCACGAGGATAGAGCTCTGTAAAAAGGTTTTAACTTCCCAATCAGTCCTTGAACCGACTGATCTTTTCAAGGCGACCATTGTTAGGTTTGAAATATATTGACTCCATTTAGGATTTTTTTTAGTTTTTACCCTTAACTGGACTGTTAATGCCTTTGTCTTGTACCTTTTAAAATTTTAATATATGTTGCAACACTCATAGGAACTTTTCATATTTTCGTATTGGGAAACGTTTCAGTCTTACACATATGAATGATTACATTAATTCGAATGGATTTTAACCATGCATGTTTTAGACCTAAACAACATTCAAATAGACAGTTAACTTACAAAATTCGACCAACTTCGGTGAATTTCAGGTTTTGAATATATTCGAATTCGAAATCCACATCAAGCATGCTTTTTTTTATCTTATCTTTGTTCGTCAGGTAATATAGGCATAGACAGCACTGCGAAATGTGTAATACGAGGAACAGTCGCGGTTTTCATTCCCTGCCGCAAAGTTAATAGGGGAATACAGAAATGAACTGGCCACCAGCTCGACCATGTTTCCCTCCGTTATACTTCGATTTTTCTATTATCGTCATGATTTTTTAAGAATCTTTACTAAACTTAAGACACGTGCACAACTCAGAAATACGATGTGCAGAGCGCCAATCTATACAGACTAAAGGTAATTTTTACATTTTTGATAATAAAAAAAGATTCGATCTGTCAAAGCGAAAACTGTTATTTTTCAGTCTGATCACTATAGGAAGATTAGAAACATGATCTTTAAACTATTTTGTGTTATCAGAATCAGGAACGTCGCGACGTTTCTCACCCTGTTTCTGGCCGTATTTAGCTTAACAATGTAGGATTGAAATGTGGATAGGATTATACGATGTCTTTCATAAACAATATTTATAATTGTTCGATCAAATCGCTTTACAAGAAAAAAGTCTGTACAGGTACGCGAAAATCCATGCGCGCCTGTATCTTCTGTTGCCGTCAGGGTTGATAATCGTCAGCGTAATCGGTATGAAATGGAATGTGTCGCATTAATTGGTAACTAGCCAGTACAGAGTATGCTGACTGATCCAATGAGGTCATAAATCTGCCATCTTAGTCAGATATGCGAGCTCTCTTATACCCGTCTCTGTGCAGAACATGGACGTTCATGGCACATTGGGAGATGTGTAAAAGGGTGTTTGAGGGTTTTGAAAAATACATGTACAACATAAAAAGACCAAAACAAACGTTTACATCATGCAGATTTATTTCCATTCCGATTCATTTAAAACTAACATCTTAAAAGAGCGCTCTGCAATACCACGTAGAAAAAAAGTTGTGTTTTTGTTGTCACAGAATGGCGGCCATGACTTAAGAAAAGATTATACGACTACATCGGTCTCTCGTACAATAAAAATCTGCATTTTCATCATTGATTTAAATACAAATTTAAAGACAATAATGTTGCAATGTTTTTTCTTACAAATAGAAAACTGAGGAATTATTATACTATAATACTTTAAACATTAAAAAAATCACCAAATCATTGTTTGGCTGCGTACTTTTGAAAAAAAAAACAACAACAGATGGCAAATTATTCTTTTTTACTGTTTAATTTAGTGTTTGATTCTTAATTTCCTTACTTTTTTAAGGGATGGGGTATGGACTTTTTAAAATGCAGTAAAAGGACGGTCTAAAACTAAATTGTAAAACCCCAATTAGGATTGACCATAAATCAATAAAGGCATTAATCATTATGAGTGGCGTATGAGACAAATGTCCTGTTTGTTAGCATTATTTAATAACATTATTCATGTAATTTCTTACATATTTGTACAGTTTTAACTTAACGTTTATTGTATTCAAAGCTTCACTTATCATTCAATATTTTGTTACGACCCTCGTCGCTATATAAGTTTATTTATAAAATGGCACGTTTACTAAACGACGAAATGGTGTAACAGAAAGAACAAGCCAGCAACAAACTAGTACAATAATGTTTTATTTTAATAAACAATTAAATCTATGGCGTAATCAAACAATAACAAATAAATGAGACAAAATTTCAGAAAGCAAAATAAATGTTAGCTTACAGTTTGTCCTTTTAGGAGGTGTCCCTTTAACAGTCCAATTAATAATCCAACGTTGAATAATCCTGAAGTGTTTTTGGTAGAATGTCCTCGTAGATAAACACAGTTGAAATAATCCAAAGGTAGAACGAAACACGAATGTAAACGATATAATTCCAAATTCAACACTTTTATATTTATATACATGTATATATATCACTGTAGAATATAGTAAGTCCATGTAAGTTCCAACACAGAAAGAAGCTGCAAGTATTTCCAAACTATATGTCCAAAGCTTACATCCAAACTTTTTATCCAAACTTCCAAACTTACTTTATATCGGCAAACACGCCCTTATATATACCCAAAGAATTTCCAGAACATTCACGAACCCAGAAAATTCTCGAAAACCAGTTAAAAATAAACAATTGAACGTTCTAGCATGATCCTTTTCTTCTAGCAGTTACGCGAATGTTACGTCATCAAAACCACAACGGTAAACAACCCTTAACCTGACTAGCGTAACCTTAAACGCTGGTGTACTACTGTACATAACAATTTAGCTTAACGAACTTACCGGACTCTCTAAAATATTGTCATTTAATTGCATATAATCACACTGAGTATATAAAACATGTTACAGTTAAAGCGAGGAATAGGGAAACACTTAATTAATTTAACAATTACAATAGCATAACCAAAAGGCCAATCATAATTTATTGTTGCGAATCATTACTTTACTCAGACAATCACCTATTAAATTACAGTCAACTCTCGTTATCTCAAATTCCAAGGGACCGTAGAAAATAGTTTGAGATATCCGAAGTTTGAGTTATCCGAATTTAAGGATAGTTTGTGTAAATCTTAAAAATCTTACCTGCTACACGATGACTGGTAATGATTGAAATTCCTTGTTATATCTGCCACTGTAAACTAAGTTTCTGCAAGTTTGTGTGGATTTGCATGTTTAAAGTGTTATTAGATTTTTTACAATGTAATTTAATATTCTTCTTTTTATTCTAACACGACCACTCATTTTATTTACAAGTTGAGAAGGCCGTGTCAACAAGTTCTCAAAAACTGTTACAACAACAAGTACAAACTGACACACTTTAATCAGCGTTAATTGATCAACAAAATTGTTTTTCATTAAATCAGCTAATTAAATAATAATCATTTAACCTCTTCTCTAAATTACGTGACATCCTGATTGCCGATAATTGGCAATAAAACTTGCGCCCAAATCTTCGCGAGTTTTAAGGTAGGTGTGAAAATCACTATTTTGCCGTTTTGCATCTTATAGCAATTTGAAGTTTGAGATAGACCAACTGATTTTAACAGTTTTATACGTGTGGGGACAAATAATTTAGTTTGATATATCCGATAATTTGACACATCCGAATTTGAGTTAAGCGGAGTCGAACTATATAGAAACTATAGGGAAAAACCGGGACCGTAGAAAACAGTTTGACATAACCGGAAATTTGAGATAACCGATTTTGAGATAACGAGAGTTGACTGTATCTACCTGTAGACAAAGGCAATCAAGGTAAATGTAAATGTGACAAGAACTCAGAGACGAGACATAACACACAAAAAGAAAAACCATTATTTACCGCCTTGGGACGGTCAGTCGGCAAAAAAGGCGGGCTTGAGTGCTTAAACATGGTTTGTGGAGCGTTTCAACCTCGCAATTCCTAAAGGTTTTTCTTTCAAACAAACAGTGTAAATATAAATATGATTTATTGTTGCGAATCGTTACTATACTCAGAAATCACTTACTATTTTCCGCACAAGAACCTACCACTTTTATTATACAGACTGCTTTTTCTTTGACAATTTTATTTGTGATAAAACTCAAAAATTATATACGTTTGATAAAAAGTTTTTTTTCATTCACGTCGTTTATGGATCCACAGGATCAAATTCCCATGAGCTCGAGTGGTCACTTACAGGAGGAAATACGAGTACAGAGGAGAGGATTAAGACTATTAGGTTTCTACATTATGGGAGAAAAACAAAATTACAATAATCAATATTGAACATAAGTATATTGAGACCATATTGTTTCTTATAGCATGTACACTTAGTTGTCCTTTGGGAGGAGTCGCTTGCATCCAGAGTTATGAGAATGTCTCGGAAGAATTTCGGAAACACGATTGCACACAGGATTGACGCTGCATAACATTGACTACTCGCGGTCAGTCAGTCATGCCTGGGAAGAAGTCGTGCGTGTACAGAAAAAAATACGTTTGTTTAAGGAGACTAGATGCATCACTTGTGTCCAAACATGCTTCAAATGTTAACGTTAATATGGTTATCTGTTTAAAAAGATTTATTATATTATGTAATTCAGATAAACATTAAATGCAGATTTGTCAATGAACATTGCTGCATACTCAAATCACTCACTGACTAGAAGAAAGGGTCAAAATGGGGAGCGAACTGCTATTAAAACAAGTGTTTCACTGACTATGCGTTATTTACTAGGCCGAGATATTTGCGACATCCCGCTCAAGATCCCACTGCCTTCTGTGGCTCTGAACCAGGTTAAGTAATGACATATGGTATTGGTATTATCTCAGCATCTCCATCTAAAGCTACGGCACGCGTTCGGATATGACTGGCGCACTCGGGATCTATGGATTCAGATCACATGGGTTTAAGAGGTCGTAGTTAATTTCAAACTGATTTTGGTCGAATTTGGTGTCATATATGAGCATTTATTTCAGATCGATCTTAAGTTAAATGGCAAATTCGTATATTAAGTATTGTATTCTCGAATATTTTTTTATTATCGGATGTCAGTGACTATGATGTATCGTTTGTCCCAATGAAAAAAAAAATATTTAGAAGATATGTTTATTCGAAGCCGAAGACTTGCTTGCTTTCCAATTTCCAATGCGTTGTAAATTTGATATACTGCGGAAACATTTCGATTATTGTTTGAATGCCTGTAATCGCGTAGAGGGTCAAACTTACATTGCCCAAACAACTTAAATTAAATATATATGCATCTCCATTATCTAAATATTTAGTAATGTGTAAAAATGTATTACAAGTTATTACTCCTGATAGGAGGACGTCAATCTTTGTTTGAGGCTTTTTAGATAATATAAATGTGTCAAAGTTATGACTAAGCTGACCAAGAAGAATGGTCCCAACAATAATACGTGTGCTTGAAGTATTAACGTTTTAACTGGTAAAGTCCTGTTAAATTACCCTTGTTATCTCCCTTTTCAGAGTTATCTTTCGTTTTTCGTATGGCGTCTGAGAACAATGAAATCGGAGATCTGTGCAAATGTTCAAAACTATCAGTGCGTGAACTTAAAGTTTTTCTTAGATAAAGAAGGGATAATGTTTCAGAGAATCCTCCAGAACTTATAATACGCGCTAGAGGGATAGAAAAGCTTGGTATAGGGACATTAAGTGAAATTAAATTTGGCGACGAATCAGACGGCAGCAAACGCAAAGGAGTCTTGTTCGTAACACCATTTGGAAAAATCTTCCAGTCTTTGCAATCTATGACTATTATCAGCATCTTGAAACCAAAATAAAACTTGTAATTAGGTATATTTTCACAACAGTCTATGATAATTAACTCTTTTCTATAACACACTATTCCTGCATTAGAAGAAATAGCAGCTGCAACAGTATATTTTTTACAAAACTTTTCAAACTCCAGATGAGAATTACAGTAAATTTAGTAAAAACTCTATACGACAATAAAAATAAAATAAAGGAATAGTAATGTTTTGTTTAGAAATAATTGAATAAAAAGTAACTTGTTTATTTTTATCCTTACCTTTTGAAACTGCTCGCATGGGGTCTACTGCATTTATATTGTGAAGAGAGTGCGTTGTTGGGCTTTTACTCTGGTTAAAAACAGGAACCAATCAAGGGTGTCATTTCATTGTACTTCTGATTCAACCATTTAAGATAACCTTCACCGGTCATTTTCTGTAAGAAAATAGATTATCAAATAGCTTACACACAACTATCAAAAATTTATGTATATAAGATTTTCTGGGTGTATCTAGAAATGAAATATTTTTTGTATGTTGTCTTTTGAAATGCGTCAAATATACAGATACGTCCCTTATCTGGAGTCCTGTTCAAACTTAGGTGTGTAATAAATATATTCAGTAAGTTAATTTTGTCGCTATCTAGCCAATAAATGTATGATAATGGCTGACATAACAAACCTCAGGCATAGTTTAGAGATATTTAGATTTATTGGTACATTGTGTTGTTGAGAAAAAATGGGCTCATCATAGAAAGTGCTGCAATGCTATGATTCTCCCTTTTCAACACATTTTAAAAAATAACATTGTTTCATATAACGACGTGATCATATTGCAGCTTCAATTTCGCCACAACTACCCTTAAAACAGTCAATCTTTCTACAGGTCACTAAAATATTGCATGTTTTAATTTTAAAAAAGGGGAAAGGGCTGAACAGGATCTTTTAAACCTTATTTCAGCGGTCAGCTTGAACTGACAATTCTTTCTTTAATTGACATGTAATAAGCGGCCACTCAACAAAACTTGAAAGTCAATGTGTGACCGTCATTTTTTGTTGCGGCCATGCACTAGAGGTGTGACAGTTAATGGCCTTTGTGCAAATTCGCTGCTGTTAGCTTCACGTGATTGTGTTACTTTCGATTTGCTAGCGTATCCTTTCAATCGCAGCCATTGTTTATATTTAATAAATGCATCGATTATTCTTTGACCTTTCGAAATTGCCATAGATTATACATTTTCTGTAAACAATGAAATCTTTGAGACGCTTTGGAGTTTTCATTATGCCTTGATTGATGCACACACAATTCCCCACCATTTTTTAAAAAAACACAACGTTATTCAATAAAAGAACACACTGTGTCTTGTTAATTTGAAGACTTTAACTTTATTGTCTACGACGAATCTGCACCTTATAATTATTTCCCTTGGTGTATTTTCCCTCTAGAAAATGCTCTGAACAAAGTTTATCATTCTTCAGATTGCAAGTGAAAATTTGGCTCATTGTTTTAATTCGACTTATCTACAGTGAAGGGTAACGTGGCATCCTTCTATCAAATCTCCTCTGTAGTTGCTACACACAAAACAATAATATCTCTTTTTCAGTCGATTTTAACACTGTTTTTTCATGTTGACATTTTTATTTGCTCTCCACCGGGAATGAAATCCGGCCCTCCACGCTAAAGAGCGTTTAAGGGAGGCAATTATTCAGGGGAGATAACAAAGTTTATTAAACAGGACTATATAGTTAAATTATATACATTCAATCAGGAGGAAACTTTGCCAGTTTTTCTGCTTAAGCATTTTAGTACAAAAAGCAAGCTATAAGATAAAACAACAATTATTTCAATTTAACTTAAATGCTATATATTTTTTAGTTTCAGTAGGGCTGTTCATAAAGAAAACTAAATCAATTAAAGCCAAAGATATTTCCTCTGTACTTGCCTGCCGGCATGTCTCTGTTGGCTTTCCCATGACGTTGAATTTAAAGGTTAGCTGTCCCGGAAGAAATAATTGTGAAAATGGAAAAGAAGAAATTATGCTTTATAGTCTAAGTTTTGATAATACACTGCAGTAACTTGCCTAACCGCCTTACTGCCTTGGTTCCAGTGCACACCGGACAAATACTTTCATAGCCAGGCATCTTCTACAGATAAAAATCTACAGATATACAAGACAATTAGTTGATACAATAAAAAGCAGCTGAGAAGCCGTCTGAGATGTACAATACATTGAAACTGTATTGTGAAATAAAAATTTTGATGTTGTTTAATACATAACTGTATTAAAACAATTCATTTGGTCAGTAAATTCTTGCACACAGCTGATCCAAACTCCATAACAAATTGATCTTTTAATTTCTCAAAACTGGCTATTTTAGCAAATATTTTGTTTTGTGTTACCATGGCAGCATGTCATAAAAATGGAAATATGAACCTCAAACAATCATGTCCTAGTGAATATGAAAAACATATAAATTTTTCAAGAAAATTCGTGATTGTGCATACCACAAAATGGAATAGATACTTATAACAACAACTCAGCCTATACTGGTAACAAATTACATATAAAAATATGAGTTTACAACCATTCAACCAATAACTTAACATATAAGAAATATGAACTATGCAATACAATTTTAATTCGAAAATGCAAACATCAAACTCATATTTGATTTCTTTTCATTGCTTGCTTTCGAGAAATCCCCCAAGAAGTGCACTGTTAAAGCTGTCAAACCGGTTTAAACACCCGACTCGGCTCTTTAACGACTGACCAATCCAAGGTGGTAAATTGGGATTTCCCTTTCTAAATATCATCTTGTCACATTTTTGTTGTAACTTTTACATTTCACTGGCATGCAAATCAATGTGTCCTGTGTCTTTTCCAATTTTAATATATGTTGCAATTCTCTTGTAGGATCTTGTTATATTTTTATCCATAATACAGTAATAGGAAATGAACTCTGCGGTAAACTCACCAGGCATGTACACAGAAGATGGAAACTTAATAGTGTGCGCAGATAACTGCCTCTAACGGCGAACAACCTCTCATTGTTACGCTCTCTTACTTATTTCGTCATATTTCGTGATACGTTAAAATACCCAAACTGACGGATGAACGTAAAAATCAACGATTAAATTCTTCATTTCGAGTTAGGGCGAAACAACAACGATTTATTCCATCTAGGGAAAGACTGAAATCCAAATAAACAATTAACCCGACTGGTTAAAACCCACCAAAGACATAATATTGGTTATGCTGAAAGATGTATGCAAACATTGGTAAGCATATTTTACAGCTCCTGATCGTTAAATAATTAAATATTATCACCAGTAAACTACACACCATTTTAAACTGTTGTGGAAAGGATTTAACAATGCGGCTTTCGTCGTTATTTTAGAGTTCAACATCACTAGAAATAATCGGAGAAATATCTTCCCCTTCAAAATATGCTCGACCACAAAATGCCCATATACCGAAATGTGATCGCCTTTTTAGACTATTTACCATGCAATGAAGAGGAGTTCGCCTTCGCTCTGATTGACTCTGATTTATCAGGTTCAGATAAATACAGAGATATATGCCTTGCAGTAGCAAAGCATCACAGGCACGTATCGGTGACAACTGGAGGTATGATGTTCACAGCAACATTAAGCGTATTCGTGGCAATGATCATGCATGAAGTCATGTGCTTGTAAACATAACCAGAAGACTGCGGAGACATTCAGCGACTTGGTAATAGTATAACTGGCATATATAAGATCTACCCTGATGGAAAGACAGCTGTTCTAGACAGTTGTGACATGGCTACTGCTACTGGTGGATGGGCAGTCATCCAATGGAGAATTTCCGACGCTTATATCTATACTACGTGGGTGGAATACTAGATCGGGTTTGGAAATTTGAGAGATTTGTAACTACTGGCTAGGGAACGAGAGAATCTCACAAGTGACAAATCGGGGGAATTAAGAACCGAAATGACAAACTGCAAGGAAAGTCGGTATGCTGAGTACAAAATCTTCTCTATCGGTACAAGATATTACATATACAAACTGTATGTTTTGGGTTACAATGGAACGGCTGGTGAGTCCTTATCTCCACATAACAGGTTTATTTTCAAAAACAAAGGATTGCGATAACGATGTTGATATACTTATTTTTGCGCAATCGGAACACCTCGGATAATTCATGAATCATCTCTCAGATGTATGTAGGAGGTCGGAGTGCCTCGGCCATTTCCCTAAATGGGACTTCTTTTGTGACAGACCTCAAAACAAAGATGGCAGCTCGGATGACAGCTCACTTAAGTACGATGCGTGTAAAACTTCACTTTGTGGCTGCTTCAAATTTTAATCATCCAAGTTTAATTAACCCGGCACAGCAAAGACACAGCTGTCAAACGATGTCATTGTTTATGTTTTGTGCGAACTACATTTGAGGGATATTCTTCCGACTTCCGGCGAACAAAACGATCGTTCATTGCACCAGATACATCCGATAGATGATTGTTCCGAGGACGGAATTACCCAAGGAGTTCCGATTTATTTTATCGGTGTTGTATCTTGGAGCTTGGCGGTATAAGGCATGCCACAAACTGAATTTTAACGGCGATCATGGCAACACTGAGAGCGGCAAAAGTATCTCAAAAGTATCTGCTTGACTATCTAGGGAGGTTTCAACGACTCTCTTGCAGCATTTGAAATGATGCTAAAACAACAACGTTGGTCAACGATGATATTCTTGTGGACCTGGCTCAATCAATTTTCATCAGACAGGGGACTCTTATTATGGAATACAGAGTGATAAAAACAGTCTGACGATAGGGTTGCTGCATATGGACAAAGTTGTTAACTATTATACCATGGACATACTTTGCAATAAAATTTGAATGTGTTATTTTGCCTGATTTCTGATCTTTACATTTTTGACGTAATAGGTTATTACTACTTTATTCGTTTCAGTCTCAAAAACTCTCTGTGAGCGTATTATCATATTTAACATTATTACCTAACTAGCCTTCATACCATACATAGATTAGCCTAAAGGGCACATATACACATGGACTACTTCTATTGGTCAGATGCTAAATAGGTATGACAAATAGTGCATGCAAACATGCGCGTGATCAGAACAGCACAGACGTCAGAACAGAACAGTACAGACGAGAAAACAATACAGGCAACCGACGAAAGAAGAACACGGCCGACCGACAAAGGAAGATGCTCGACCATCGGCCTGTTAATATGTATATACACTCCACTATTCATCATGAGCCTATATATTGAATAAATTATGTAATCTTCAAATGAGACTTTGGAGTGTGTTTAGATCCCCACATTATGTTACACATAAATAAATAGCGTTTCCTTATTCCAAAGAAGCTTTCTTCAAGACATCAATTTTTTGTATAACATGTTACCCTGATATGAATATGTCTTGGTTAAACGCCTTTTGTCTGGTGCTTTTCAATTTATTCAGCTATTTAAGCATGTTGTAACCGTCTCTCTGTAAGTGAAATATAATTGGTAGAACCGGGGCCCAAACCAGGACGGTGAACGTGAAGAAAATTTACATAGACACCATTAATAAATATACATTTTTACCTAAGAGTTTGATAAGTTAACTTTTAGGAATACTGTTACATCTGGTACTTTATTCCTTTAAAAACATGTAAGTATTATTTCTTGAACCTCTAAAGAATAAAAAACCTTCTGTAATACCATTTGGATTTGACTATGGCCCCATTTCTTTTCCATTACTCTATTGCATTCTTAACGTTTTAGAAAGCATGTTTTACATAGATATCGTGCTTTTGTATTTTACCATTGTATAAGCTAACAAATACGCGTTGCGTTGAAACTTTGTCGTTGCTTATTGTATAGTGCGACCTGTTTATATTTTTCAGATCTGTCATTAAGATTTTAATGCGTATTTGCTAACATTCAGATCTATCAGTTGACGATAAACCAACCAACCGAACAAATAAACTGGTCCTTATCAAAATACCATTATAAGAAAAATAAAGAATGGTTTTGGACACATATATCCAACAAAATGCAGAAAAACTTACAAAATATCCGTATAAAACATCTCCTTATAATTAAGAATTGTTAAGTATACTTTTTTTGGAAGTGCATTGGTACAATTTACCAAATCTTTTTATGCCAAAATGATAAGTAAGTCAATACCTAATTTTCCGCTGGGTTAACCAGGCTAAACCCCTAGTTTATCAAAGGCCTATATAGTTTAGGTAGTACTTCCCATTATCATCGGTTATGTGACATGTTTTAAAAATGTTTGAAACCTTTAATTTGTACAAAAGGGATTCAAACTTCGGACAAATAAAATGTAAAATTTCAATATAGAAAGTTCTATAAAAGGCCACTACTTAGACTTGATAGCAAGCCACAACTTAGGCAGTTAATCATTTCTAACAATGATGTGTTAAAAACTCTCAAACATTATAACATACTGAAATACAAAGGGATACGTGTAGGTACCCTTCAAGCGAAGATTAAGGATTCAAACAAAGGCATCCATCTATATCATCTAAGGTAAGTTACTACCATTAGAAACAACAAACCCGATACTGTAAACAGACAATTACATATAGGTTGTATTAACCGAAGATCAGTTAAAAATTATACAGATTCCCTTTGTGGCTATATACTTTTAATGACTTTGACATTGCAGCTATCACAGAAACATGGCTAGAGATATATGTTGATAATGCATGTTTTCGCAAGCTTGTATCCAATGGCTATGACATCAAGCATGTTCCACGGAAGAGAAGCTGACGGGATGGTGGCACTGCACTCACTACAAAAAAATCTATTAACATAAGGCTTGTAGCATCAAATCATGATAATGAATGTTCAAATTTCGAGTACTTGGATTCTTTAAGTTGGGATGTGTGGACATCACTACGTCTTGTTATTATTGACAGACCTCTACAATTAAAGGTAAACTGTTGTAAAACATATATTTTTCTTGATCAGGAATTGTCGTTTTTTCTGTCTAGGTATCCAAGTAGTGATAAAGATATTGTAATTGTTGTAGCTTAAAACCTCCATTTAAACACACCATCAAATTCAGACACTGTCACATTTACAAGCATACTTGAATTAAGTGGCATGGGGAAGCATGTGAGTGAGTCCGCACACGTGGGTGGTAAAACATTTGATGCTGTCATCACATTAGATATGATAATTTTGTAACTCAGTTGCACGTTACTGATTCTGGACTCTCAGACCACAAAGGCAAAGCAGAAAGAGATCATTTTGCAGTAGCACTTATTGCCCACACTGCTAAGCCACCTCCTATGAGAAAGAAAGTATCAGTAAGCTTTATTCTGACAATATTGAGTCATGCAGTGCAGATCGGAAAGCTTATTCAAAGTTACCAACAAACGTTTCGGTAAAATAAAAGGTGTTACCTTCAGGAAAAATCTACAAAATAATCTGCCCATGATTTTAGCGACTTCTTTACAAATAAAGCCAATTTTATAAGAGCTGCAATCGCACCAGCAATTCAGTATGTTCGTTTTGATGAACACATTTTGGAGATCACAATTCAAATGTAGACAGCTTATTCTTACTCCAGCATCAGACGAAAAAAGACAAAATAATTATTCTGTCTGCACCAAGCAAGAATATATGCCAAAGTCCTATAAGCATTGCAACATATATCAAACTTTCAAAAGGCACAGGAAAAGGGTATTTCACTTGCAAGCCAAGTGAAAAGTGAAAACATTTTCTTTATGATTCTAAAAGAGCAAACCCGACAGTTGGCGCCTTGGAACGGTTAGTCGGAAATATTGGCGAGCTAAACCTAATACCAACTTGGCTCCTGAAATTATATTTAGATGTACTATGTCCTGTTGTCACCAGAATCATTAACACCTCATTTAAAATTCAACTGGGTCAATATCCTTCAGAAGCGCTCATGTAACACCAAAAAGCCAAGCCTAGATCCTAATGTATATCTAGATGCCTATCCCGAATATACCATTTTTGCAATGGTTTTTAGAAAAAATAGATGTTCGTCTAGGTCAACATTTGGCTCGCAATAATCTACAGCTGATTTCACGCTACAGAGACTGCTTTACTTAAAGTTCAGAGTGATAACATGTTTAGACAAAGGCAAATATACAGTACGTGTGCTTCTCGATCTTTCTGTAGCCTTTGATACTATTGATCGTAACATTCTCCTACATCGGATTCTGCATATATTTGGTTAAAGTCCCTTGTATGGATGGGATCATATTTTGCTAATCATTTGCAAACTGTGAGTGCAGAATGAGAAGTCTGATCCAGTATTAATGGAATACAGTGTGCCTTAGGGGTCCGTCTTAGGACCCAAAAGTTACATCATGTACACAAAACCGGTTGGTTCAATGTGTTCACTCTAGTGCTACGAGAACTTCACTAGTTACCCGTTCAATGTAGAATTAAGTTTAAAATGTTGACTGTCATCTATTTACATGACTAGTCTCCAGACTACAGCATGGACATTATAGAGTTATTTCGAAATGTCCGAGAACTAAGATCTAGTAGTAGCTTAACATTGGTTGTCCTGAAATGCTTGACGGCTACCTTTGGCGATGGGAGTTTTGTCAATGCTGCCCCAAAGCTACGGAATGCAAGGCTTTCTGAAGTAAGAAACTTTAGCAAAATAACTTGTAAATTAATTTCGAACAGCTGTTCATCGAACCCATTACAGTTCGGTCCAGACTCGTCTAAGTGAAGAAAACATACCCTTTGTGTCCTCTAACAGAACCGGAGTCACTTTCTCTTCAATAAGCCATCCTCTTTTTTATCAAGGATTATCTTAAAATATCCATTGGTGTCATAATTTAAATGCTCTCAAAAGTCACTTGTATCTGTCTACAATAAGGTTATAATGAGGGAGATGCAGTCAGACAGAAAGGTTTTTATACTAGCAGTCATTTTTCAACTAGTTTTATATAAACTTTATAAAAAACAATTTCAAGCAATTTCAAGCATGTTGTGAATGTGATACATTGTTAATAATGTAAGAAATACTAAGGTAAAAATGACATTTCTAAAACGAGAAGCTTAGTGATACAAGTCAATTTTTGTGTTACATTAACAATGATCGCTATTTTGTGTTCGATTATAAATGAAAACTTGGATGTAGTAATACTAACACCGGATAAGAGAAAATTAACTACAACAAACATTTGCCATCGCCTGGTAGAACGATTGTGAACAGTTGGCCATTCAGTAGCAGTGCCATCAAATCGTGGTTTTCACAGTGATATGTCATTGTTTCGTTTGACTGGCAAGTCCTGATATGTCATTGCTAGGAATAAAAGATATTTTATCGCATCCATTTCCCAATAAGTCAAGCTATACTTTGCTCATACGGCTCGCACTTACATGCTGCAATAAGCTAAAATATTTTTTTTTGTATTAGTCAGTTCTAAAATTGGCGACGACACTGCTTCGCTCATGAGGGATAATTACTAGGCATCGTATATTCGGGTAGTTCACAACAGAAACAATCCATCCTATTTTAAATATTCATGTCCAACATTTCAGCTGATATTCGGCATTTGTAACAAATACATACATGCTAAGTTTTTTTCTTCGCTTTATTGCTTTTCTTAGTTTCGTGTACTCCAATTAAATGATACTTTCTTATCTCCCTTTAGTTATTTCGTAGATTAGTCACTGTATAAACTTAAGGTTTGTGCAAATGTAATTTGCGCGAGCGCTTGAGATTGAAACAAAAAATTGAATCTTGTCTTATCGACTAAAATAAGAATTCATGTGCTTGAGCGGTATTATAAACATAAAAATATAAGAAAAAAGAAAAAATCAAGAATATTTAATCAATGAAGTACTTGTATATGAAAATACTTACCCACAAGGGAGTTTTATGTCGAAATGGGAAATGAAGTTTTCCCACTTTGTCCGGTCCATGTGCTTGCAGCAAAATGAGATAAAACTACAAGACCATCTTGTTTGCTTGTCGGTTACATAATGCACCATAATGAAGTCTCTCGCTATGGAATGAAACATTAAAAAGGTAATTTTTTTCCTAACAGTGACACGTCTCAGATATTCACAATGGGGTCAGTGAAAAAGAATCAATGATCAGGACAATAAAAATCTAGAGCAATTTTTTATTGAACATATCGAATAAAAACAAGCTAAACGGTTTTAGAATTGATGAAAAGGTGGTTGGGTTACCTTTTATTTTTATTGTCTGTATGATTTGGACAGAGTGTATTTGCCCACTTACTATTTGTTCTTTTAAAATGGCAATTGATTTTCACATCTTTTACTTCGCATTGTATATTCTACAATTACGGTATCCCTTGTCCTATTAACAAGACAAAGAATTGTTATTCAGAGTTGTTAATGGGTTTATGCTTGCTTTGCAAACAGTTGATGTGATAAAAAGCTTTTATGAACCATTCTTTTGTTACTATGAAATATTAATTGTTTTAAATTTGAATACAGCTATCTCTTCCTAAAGAGTTTGATTCATGGCAAAATCAGTTTGTTTCATCGTAAACTTCCAAGCAGTGCCGTACTTATTTTACAACTATATTTCTTAATTTTTAAGTGAAACAATGGTATTCTTTCTTTCTTTATTTATTTATTTGGGTTTTACGGCACACCGACACTTAATAGGTCATACGGCGCCGAATACAAAGTTAAATGTGAATAAAGCGTAATCAGGTTAAAACCAAACTAGGCATGTAAAATATAGAAAAATAAAAAAACTATCAGGTAAAAAAATAAATAATAATTGAAAACAGGTCAACACATAAAACGGTTTAAAAAGTATGACGATTGGTAAATAAACAGTTTAAAAAAATATTACTTACTAAGAATACCAATCTCGTTCAAGAAGCAAACAAGTTTAGAATCCGACACTGTCCTAAATAGTTCGTACATGTTATGGACATTAAAATATTTCGACCGTATGTGGTCTGTGTCGATACACTGTAATAAAGTATGGTTGACTGTCAGTGGTTCCTGGCAAGGAACACATACAGGTTGAACTTCTCTTTTCAAGAGATATGAATAAGTCAATCTAGTATGTCCAATGCGACAGCGGGTAAGAGCTACGTCTTCTCGTCGACTTTCTCTGCAAGCAGAGACATTGGCACCGACGTTAGGTTTTATTACGTGTAATTTGTTACAAACAATACTGTCCCAACTTGTTTGCCACTTGGTTAAAATATGTCGGTAAATAAGTGGTTTAAAATCAGTGTGTGGGATGCAAAGATCTGCCTGAGTGAGTGCTGAGGCAGATTTTGCACCCCTGTAGGCATCTTTGTTTCCTCGGATGCCTACATGACTAGGAAGCCAACAGAAGGAGATTTCGTTAGTGTCGTATAAACTTTGAAGTTTGACAAGAACAGTGCGAACATGTGGATTTGAATAATTCAGTGAATTTATGCTTTGCAATACAGATAATGAGTCTGAAAATATAACATATTTTTCACCGGAATGTTCTGAAATGAAATCAAGGCTTAGATTTATAGCTCGGATTTCAGCGGTGAAGATAGACGAGTTGTTAGGAAGTCTTTGTTTAATGCATTGGCTATTACTTACGGAAGCACAGCCAACATGAGTGTCCGTCTTTGAACCATCAGTATATATATGAAGGCGATCAGAGTACTTGTCAAGGAGTTCGAGAAATTCAGATCGTAAAATCAAAGGATCTGTGTTCGACTTTTTATTTTTACAGAGTTCTAAATTCACATCAGGAGAACGGAGTTGCCATGGTGGATGTTCAATTGTGGGGTTTTCAGAAATGTTTTCGAGTTTTATACCTGATGTGTTTATGCTATCTTTAAGCCTTAAACCAAGAGGTCTGAGGGCTTTAGGTGATCGATCATAAAGCTCCTCATGTTTAGGGTTGAAAACACAATTAAACGTTGGGTTATCAGGGTTAGACACTAGTTTACTTATATACTGCAAAGAAAGTTTCTCGCGACGCAAGAATAATGATGGTTCATTGGCTTCAACGTAAAGGCTCTGCACTGGTGAGGTCCTGAACGCTCCTAGAGCTAGACGAAGTCCCTGGTTGTGAACGACGTCTAGCATCTGGAGATAGGACCTCCTGACAATGGTATTCATACATGGATAAATAATGATTTGCTCCAGTTTCTTTTCCATGTTTGATAACAAAATTATATTTTGACTTGATATAATTATGAAGACGGAGTACATGCTTTTAATTCCTTTACTTCTGATAGTTCAGAACACGATCTCCTGGGGTGAGATTCACATTTCGAACACGGAGCGATTGCTAAAAGACAAGTTGTCGTCGTATAATACCAACATACGTTCACTTGTGGATCAGTCTCGGCAGGTTGATTTAAATGTGTCCATGGAACTTCTTACTATAGCAGGCATAGACGAAGTTGAAGAACGACTGTCGATCATAGCTGTAGTGTTCTTAGAGTGGATGGATGAAAAATTCTCATGGGATCCGAACAAATACGGTGGTATTCAATATGTGACAATAAAACAAAATAAAATATGGAATCCAAATCTGATGGTCGCAAACTCAGCCGACAAGTTGCACTCTTTAGGTCAGGATTGGAATATCGTTCGTGTGAGCCATAACGGATCGGTATTCCACCTACCTGGAGATCGTTTCAGTGTATCGTGCAGAATAGATATTACATTTTATCCGTGGGACGAACAGGTTTGTGTTTTGTTTTTGTCAATTTGGATGTACTCGGAACAAGATATAAAGTTAGTGCCGTGTGATCAAATGGTAGGAACAAAATTCTTCGAAACAAGTGGGTCATGGGAATTGATTAAATCTAGCGTAAATGCTTATACAAGTGCGGTAGAATTCCATCTTGTTCTAAGGCGTAAACCAACGTTCGTTGTTATCATCCTCATTTTCCCAGTCCTGTTAATGTCTTTGTTGAAAATGCTGGTGTTCTTTATTCCATCTGACAGCAGTGAAAGGATTTCTTACAGCATTACAGTGTTATTTGCCATCACCGTGTTCCTGACCATTTTGGGCGACAACTTGCCCAAGACGTCAAACCCCATGTCAATTCTCAGTTACTTCCTAGCGGCTGTGTTGGCAGACAGTGTGCTTATAGTAATATGCTCCAGACAAAGTCAACGCTTGTACCACAGGAGTGAGTCTGAGGATATTGGCACGATTTGGAAGATGCTTGTTAAATGTGTAAAATGTATGACCTGCAAAGTAAAACCCAAATTACAGGATTTGACCAAACCATCGCACGAGCAACCTGAAGTCAATTTCAGTGACCAAAGCTCCATAAAACACGATGCTGTACCGAAAAGGCACTCCAGAGAGATTCGACTTGACAGTTCTCTACCGTCAGACGTTCAGGACTGCCCTTGTATCAAAAGACTACATACAGATACCCATGGACCCTGCAGTTCAGATGATGGTAACCAACCAGATGTCAGCAGCATTAAATATACATGGAAAGATATCAGCCTATGCTATGATTTCTTGTGTAAAGTCGTGTTCTTTAATTTGCTTTTGGCTTCTTTATTAGCCATCATGTTGTTTAAATTAATACAGCGACAACGCTGAATGCATGATTTCTAGTCTATGCGTGTACCAACTACCAAAGCATCAACTTCCTCTTAAATGTTTAAAACATGTTGGTTGGAACATTAGCTACTAACTTTCGACCTAAGTACGTTAAAAAATAACAACAGTTATCAATGTAAAAGCAAGAAACAAATTTAAGAACTTGAACTTACGCATTTTGTCATGTCGGTATACATATATATATATAACAGTTTTTGTTACCAGTAGATATGTTTTCTTTCACTGCACGAATTTGTGAAACACTTCAGGAATTGCGAGGATAGAGCTCTGTAAATCAGTTTAAACACACCAGTCTGTCCCTGACCGTTTGAAAGCAACAACTGTTGGGTTTACTTAACTAGTCTTTAAATACCTTTGTCTGATACTTTTTCAAATTTTAATATATATTGTAACACTTGTCATATTTTCGTATTTTTCGAATGATATTTTTAGTACTGAACAGGTGTAAAAAATCACAGAAAACCTAGAAGTCACATATAATGGTTATATAAATACAAATTGAGTATCCATGCATGTTTTAGACTTAAACAGCTTTTAAATGGACATAAAAGTAAACTTACAAAACAGTTTTTGAAGATGTTTGAGTTTCAACGATGTTCCGAAATCCACGTTAAACAAGGTTAATATTATCTTATCTGTGTTCGCCAAATAATAATAGAAAAACATAGGTAAAATGTAAGGGTATGCAGGCATAGTCTCGATTTTACTTACCCGCCGCAAAGCAGAAAGGGGAATATAGGAATGAAACGTATGACAGTAGTCCCGTCTCTTCGTCCGTACCACTTCTATTCTTCTATCATCTACATGACCTTTTGAAGAATCTTTACTAAAGTTAGGACACGTTCAACTCAGAAACACGTTATGGAGAACTGCAATCTATACAAGCTCAATAGGTAAATAAGAAAAGATCCTATAAAAACTAGATATTTAATAGGTAAATAAGAAAAGGTCCTATAAAAATTCCCACAGATATTTAAATTTTATCTACCAGTAGACAAAGGCAAACAAGGTAAATGTAAATGTGACAAAAACACAGAGACGAGACATAACACACATAAAGAAACACCATCAGTTACCGCCTTGGAACGGTAAATCGGCAGAAATCTTAACTACCTCTTCACCGAGGCAAACAGGGTAAGTGTAACTGCGACAAAAACAGAGACGAGACATAACAGACAAAAGAAAAACCAACTTTACCGCCTTGGAACGGTCAATCGGCAAAAGGACCGACTGGGGTGCTTAATCTTGTTTTGTGGAGCGCTCCAACCTTCCACTTTCTGAATGTTTTTCTATCACACAAACAGTGTAAATAAAATATCCCTTCAAAGTGAGACAACTAACAGTAAGCACCCGCATCGGGAGTTAAAACTGATAAAATGAACTAATATGTAGACAAAATAACTGGAAAAAAACAATCAACATATGTGCAATGTGTAAAGCAACCATGAAGTTCCAAATGAGTGAGTAGTTTGATATAAAACAGCCCAAGCGAGGACGTATAATAAAACGATTTAATTATGTCATACAATGCCATGACGTTATATGCCAAAATTTAAAAAGCACGAAAGAAATCATCGAATTTTAGAAAACAACCCAAACCAACAAAACAAAATGTAGTATTTAGAGGATTTAATAAGTAATAAGGATTAATCCGCAATTGGCATATTTTATGATAAGGGTACAAAAATCCCGATTTTATACCTACTGTGCAATCTCACGGAAAGGTCACGGAGACTGCTCAAGTTGTCTAACGTCTATAGGGCACAACTAGAGAGACGAAGAGACAAGAAATCAAACAGCAACTGTCCAATTATGGTTTTAAGTCACAAGTTCACTTTTGCATTATTTGTAAAAAAGCAAAGCTTCGTTGAATCAAAGCGGAAAATGTAATTGAACATCTACTATGGAAAGTATGGGAACACGATGTTCAAAATCGTGTGTGGTCTGTATGTTTGGAGAATCAAAAGCCAATTATTTTTATTTGAATTACTTCAATATGTAGGAGTTTTAACTCACTAAATGTATATGAACTAACGATGTTAACGAATATTTGAATATCGTGGATCGAATTGGAGAGTTTGGGATTCGAATATTTTATCATTTATATTCACTTTTGTTAAGTTTGAAATCTAATTAAAAGGTGATTTCTTTAGTTGATGGTATTTTCTTTAAGCGACTGAAGACGCTAGCGATATGTGATTGCGCTCTAGTATAGATAGGTGGGGCTATGTCTTCTTATAACGGTAAGCCATCTGGTTAACAGCATGAAATCACTCTGATCCCTCTAGACCAAGTCACATCACGCCTACAGTTGTGAAAACTGTTGCCAACCTGCAAATAAGCACACATGTTAGTTCAATGCTGGGGCAATCAGCTTACTAATTACGTCAGACTGTGACTTCATTGTCATGCAAACTTTAATTGTAATTACTTTTTGTTTTTTTGTTATTCTGCCTTATAATTTTATTCTATACGGTACCGCGACATCTGTTATTTTCTGTCATCGCGATGCTCTGCTTTTTGCTTTTGCTAGTTTCTGTCAGAATAACAAAAAAAAATATAATCTACATACATCTTTTGTCGTCACAGGTTTACTTATCACACTTAAACGTCAAGAGCCTACAATTTTTAAAACAGTCTTATATATATTGGTTGGTATTTCATGAGTTTATTAACAGTCAGGTAATCCCCACACGACCCAATCACATTTCTTAATGGTCGTAAGCACAGCACGTAACTAAAAGACCTGAAGTTTAAAGTGACCAATTAATAATGCGTAAATTATAAGAGGATTTGCATGTCATTTTAACGTTGATTGGTTTCTGTAATGCGCGTTTAAATGTTCATAATAATACTAACTGTTAAGGAACAATGATATTTTTCACCCGTTAACTAACATTAACTAACCGAGTAAACATACACCATTTCTGGGCCTCAACTATAAACAGTATAATGGTGGTTTGATCATATGGCCGTTCGTTTTTCAAAAGAAGTAATCGTCGATTTGAAAATAAATGCTATGCTAAAATCATAGATCTACTGCCGCTTCTGCATAAAATATAGCTAGAAATGTCAATTACCGCGGAAATACAACAATTTACAATGAAAATACACACTAAACATAATGACAATTTATCATGTTATGTTCCCCTTTGATATAAGTTCGTTCCGAATATTGAATATGACTCGAATATACTTAACGAATATTCGAATCTCGTTTTAGGGAATTCACTTTACATACCCAACAGGAACGTCTAATACGAACATGTTTACTTGCACAACAATTTGTGTTGTTGAGATGTTTAGATGAATTTTAGACCAAAGAGGCACGTTCATTTTTCAAGATTGTAAAATTGTAAATCAGTGCAATTGTTTCGTTGATATTAGTGTTGTATTTCAAAGTAACAAAAAACACGAAGCAATTGCCATTTTGCGTTCTCTTGAGGTGTTAAACCTATGTATGAGCTCAACCTTGCAAAAAACTTTACCCTTAAGTAAACCTGAAATCATATCTAGATGCATTTGTACGTAAGTAATACACGACTGTTAAATTGGTTTCATGGAAAATAACACGGTAACCAAAAATATATAATGAAAAATACATTTATTGTTTTACTACCGAAGTCAAAGACTGTTTTATTTTCCGTTCAAACTCGGATTGGAATATCTACTTTTTTTAAATTAAATGCGTAACACACTATTGACCTTGACTGTCATAAAAATCTCTTATTCCTCCCACTTTGAGTTCTTACAATGAGAACGCAGATCGTGTTTATTATTCACTTCTTATGTCAGTGCACATGTATACACAATACAGTTATTCATAGGGAAAATGTTAGTGTTCATGCGTACAGAAAAATATGCATATTTAGACGCATCTCTGTACCTTAAATTATTTATTCAAGATTACTGTATTATAATTATGTGTAGATAAAAACACGATTTTCCTTACCTTTTATTTATTTATTAATTTATTTTGGTTTTACGGTACACCGGTACTTAACAGGTCATACAGCGCCGAATACAAAGAAGTTTAATGTGAATCGAGAAAACTCAGGTAAAAACTAAACTATGTTAGTAAAATATAGAGAAATACAAAAATCTATCAGGTTAAAATAATGTAAACTTCAATCGAAAATAGGTGAATATATTGAACGGTTTAAAAATGTTTAACGGTTGGTAAATAAACAGTTTAAAAATTTATAACTTATTAAGAATACTCTCGTTCAAGAAGCAAAAAAGTTTCCCTCGGACGCCTACATGACTAGGAAGCAAACAGAAATAGATTTCATTGGTGTCATATAAACTTTGAAGTTTGACAAGAACAGAGCGAACATGTGGATTTGAATAATTCACTGAATTTGTGCTCTGCTATACAGATAATGAGTTTCACCGGAATGTTCTGAAAAGAAATAAAAGCTTAGATTTATAGCCTGAATTTCAGCGGTGAAGATAGACGAGTTGTTAGGAAGTCTTTGTTTAATGCAGTGGCTATTACTTACGGAGGCACAGCCAACGTAAGAGTCCGTCTTTGAGCCATCAGTATATATATGAAGGCGATCAAATACTTGTCACGGAGTTCGAGAAATTCAGATCGTAAAATCAAAGAATCTGTGTTCGACTTTTTATTTTTACAGAGTTCTAAATTCACATCAGGGGAACGGAGTTGCCATGGTGGATGTTCAATTGTGGGGGTTTCAGAAATGCTATCGAGTTTTATACCTGATGTGTTTATGCTACCTTTAAGCCTTAAAACAAGAGGTCTGATGGCTTTAGGTGATCGATTTTAAAGCTCTTCATGTTTAGGGTTTAAAACACAATTAAACGTTGGGTTATCAGGGGTAGACATTAATTTAATTATATACTGCAAAGAAAGTTTCTCGCGACGCAAGTTTAATGATGGTTTGTTGGATTCAATGTAAAGGCTCTGCACTGGAGAGGTCCTGAATGCTACTAGAGCTAGACGAAGTCCCTGGTTGTGAACGACGTCCAGCATCTGGAGATACGACCTCCAAGCAGAACCATAGACTATGCTTCCCTAATCGAATTTAGACCGAATTAGGGAACGGTACAGAATGATTTTCTATCGGCTCCCAAGTCTTTATGGGATAAATATTTAATCAAGTTAAGATCCTTGAGACATTTCTTCTTGATGTAATTGATATGTGGAAGAAAAGTCAGTTTCCTGTCAAAAAAAAACTCCCAGAAACTTGGTTCCCTGGACGACGGGAATACACACGTTATTTAAAACTATTCGGGGGCAATATAAAGACCTCGTTTCTGACAGAAATGTATACAGTTGGTTTTGGTTGGAGAAAATTACAAACCGTTAGTGTTGCTCCATTTTTGCAAGTTATTTAGACATTGTTGTAATTGTCTTTTAATTGTGCTCATATTTTTAGAGCGGTAACAAATAACGAAATCGTCCACAAAAAGGTGAACAGTCAATCACTTCATGATGGGTTTTTACAAAATTATTTATTTTATGTTAAAAGGGTAACAGGTAGAATACTACCCCTGGGGGACACCTTGTTCCTGTTTATGAACAGATGACAGAGTGGACCCAATCTTGACCTGAAAATTTCTGTCAGAAAGAAAGCTCTCATTGAATATTGGTAAACGACCCCTGAGACCAAGGTCACCTTAATCCTTTAAAATCCCATGTTTCCATGTCGTGTCATAAGCCTTATAAAGATCGAACAAACAGCTACAAGGTGTTCTTTCTTGATAAAGGCATCACGAATGAGTGTTTCTAAATGAACAAGATGATCGACTGTGCTACGTTGGTGTCTGAATCCACTTTGGTATTCTGAAATTAAATTGTTGGAATAAAGATACCAGACAAGTCTATTATTGATCATTCGTTCTAAGGTTTTACAAATACAACTTGTCAGAGCAATAGGTTTATAGCTTAGAGGATCTGCTAGATCCTTACCTTGTTTATGAACTAGAATAATGTAGGCATTTTTCCAGAAGCGCGTACTTTACCGGATATCCAAATCTCATTAAAGATTGACAGAAGTAAGTTTAGAGATCTATTTGGTTAATGTTTTAAAAAATGGTACAGTATGTCGTCTGGACCAGCAGCGGTATCATGCGATTTATTAAGAGCACCTTTAAGCTAAGCTCTTTCAAGGAAAATGATTAATTGTAAGTTTCGTTATCATTACATTTAAAATTAACCTTTTCCCTTTCAGCAGAGTGTTTAAAGGTTTGAAATTGAGGCATGTAGTTTGTCGATGAGGAGTTTTGGGCGAAATTTTCAGCCAATGTGTTCGAAATGCTTTGTTTATCTGTTATCAGAGTGCGATTTCTTTTAAGGTGGTTAACAGTTGAATAGGATGGTTTACCGCTAATCTTTTACCAGCTATCAGACCAAACGTTTTGATGGAAGTTTATCCATTTGTTTTTGAAACATATCTTTGCCAAGATGGTCTTTGGCATGTTTAATAGTCCGTCTACTTTTAGCCCGTATTTTTTAAGTTATTAAAATTTGTATCGGAAGGTCGAACATCAAATTGCTTTAATGCCGCCCTACTTTTACGAATACATGTTTTACACTCTTCACTAGGCTTATTATGTTTTGATTTAGTCGTAGGTCTTAGGTATACATCCCTTCTGCAATATTGTGCAAAGTTTTTGAAAATGCGACAATTTTGTCATCTACATTTTCTACTGAAGTCGGGACAAGTCCTGCAAAACAAAGTGCTGAGAACAGGTCCCAGTTTGTTCTGTCCATCTTCCAACGAGGACTATCGTCGCCTATTTGCGACGTATAGTTTGTAAGGATTACAGGAAAGTGATCACTTCCACAAAGGCCATCGTGTACACCCCAAGTGTAATCTAAATAAACAGAGGGGTGACACAATGTCAGATCTAGTGATGAATAATTCCCAATTGCGGGATGCAAGTATGTTGGCTTTTTATTATTGACCAGACATATATTATTATGGGCAATAATGTTTTCTATCGTCTTGCCCATAACATTAAAGTCACAACATCCCCATAGCTGGTTAAGCTAACCATTTAAGTCGCCAACGAGTATATATGGAGTAGACAACTGGTTAATAAGATTATCTAAATCATCTTTAGATACATTTGGAATCGATGGAAGATAGACAGAGCCAATCGTTACAACTTTATGTAGGGTTACACGAAAAGCAACAGCTTGTATGTTTGTGTCAAGTTCGACTCGAGAGTGTGACAAGTTGGAGTTGACAATTATTGTCGATCCTCAGATGCCCTCTAGCAAGCTGAATGTATATGATTATAGCAAGTATAGCCCTTAAAATCAAATTTATCAGAGTCAAGAAAGTCCTATGTGCCTTGCAACATATGCAAAAATTTGGAAAGATACTGGACCAAAGTATTCAGATGCACGCCAAATGTAAAAGTGATGAACTAATCGGTGGTGAGTCATTTAACAAAAAAGAGCAAACCCGACTGTTACCGCCTTGGAAGGGTCAGTCGGCAATATAAACCGACTGGGGTGCTTAATCCGGTTTTACAGAGCTCTAACCTCGCACTTCCTAATTGGTTTCTCAAATGCAAGCAATGAAAAGAAAACAGATCCATTTGCATAATTGTCCAAGCGCTGACGTTTTGGTTGATAAATCATGACGAAAGCAGTGACATCATTGAAAAATAATGTCTGCATACTGTTTAGAAGAGCGGTAGGTATTATTGCGATTAGAAGACATACAAAAAATGTTGAAAGTAAATGAAATTAACTTTTTGGATCAAGAAAAAAAATGTCCAGAGAAGAGTAAATGGTTATAGATTTATGTTCATGTGGAGATGGAAATGAGGAACCAAAGTCTAATGTTCATCGAAGGAAATACACGTAACAATCCTTATAAGATGAATTAAATGATATGTCTCTTTCGCCAGAACGTGAGATGGCTAATGCGCTAATATCCGCTTACCTGACATAGACAGATCTCACAGGATCGGGTCCACAACCGCCTAAACTAAACTGCGTGCTATCATAGTTAAAGCATGCATGATTAAATCCATTGTTTATGCAAAGTCTGATCTGGAGCTGCATTGTTTGATAACTAAACCTCTCTATGCATAACGATTCTTGATTTGAGTATGGGTATTCTGACACTAAAATCGTGTTCAACTAGTAAAAAGTTAAATTGTGATACACGATTCATGTTAGACATAATACATGCATCCAAATATTTGTTTCTTCTTTTGGCATTTCAGTTATTCTAAGTGCGTTAATGATGACTTTTGTAAAAATGTTAGCTTTTTCTTTCAGCATAAAGGTGGACCCATATCGCACTATATACATGTACGTACGAAATTGGTTAAAATGTGTGTCCATATATTACCCACGCATTTGTGTTTTTATCCATTGTTTATGCATAGTCTGATCAGGACCTGCATTTTTGATAACTTAACATTTATATGCAAAACGATTCTTGACAAATCGACAAAGAATTTGTTTGTCATATCAAATGTTATCATTATCATTCGGAATGGTCGTGAATGTCGAAAATTCAAAATGCACGTGCAGCACGGGTTTGGTGAATCTGCACGTGGTTTGTGTAATCTGTATACATGTTGTTGTTTGTTGTTTTTTTTTTTGCTTGAGTTTGGTCACTTAAAACGGAGTAAAATTAGAAACAAGACCATAAACATGGGACACCTAGATAAAAACCAGTGTTCCTAGGCAATTGGCATGCTGCGGAGCGGTGTCACTGCAACAGCAGTAGCTCGGTATTTTAACTGCAGTCTAGTTACAGTGCGTAAGTTACTACAGATGTATACTGCGACAGGACATGTTAAAACCCGACAGCGGACAGGAAGGTCACGAGTCACAGCCCTGCGACAGGACAACTTGGTACGATTCATACCTGTAACCGAGACTGCTCGAACCAATGTAGGGTTGCACGGGTTTGTTAACTTAAAATCTTGTTAAAAACAGTTAAATCATCAATTTGAGTCGTTGTTGAAAAAAAAAACAGATAGCCCGCCAAACATTTTTAAAAAATGTAACGTGAAAAAAAGTTTCTTTTCAATCATGATCTTTTTTTCTAGAGGTACAACACTCTATAATCTATTACAAATTCATTAGTAAACTATCAATCTCAATGCGCCATATTGAGGGATAAGGCCCTTTATAAAACTGATTATTTTGAACGGTATTTTATACTTTCTGACAATATCGTTAACATAAAATTATTTCTGTTAAGAATATTTATTTTTCCGGGAATTAAATTTCGTTGTTAGGCTGTCAAAAGAGAAGTAAACAATAAATGTATACACGAATAATTTGAATGTTTTCCGCGTTATGAAACGCTATTATTTGACAATGTTCTTCTGTCTTTCTTTACGCTAGACGTCCCATTTCTGCAGACACAACTCGGAGACAATAAAGACAAATCCGATGTTGGGGCGGTGGTAGTGTACACGTGTGGGGAGAAATTTCAGTATTTTGTAAAACGCAGCTGGTCATCTTGCAAGGGAATATCAATGCCAGACAATACCAGGATTAGGTTTTACGTCCAGTCGCTATCCGTTAAATGCATCGGCATCTTCCACACGGCACATTCCAACTAGACAATCCAAGGCTACACACCACGATGGATTTTCTTGCAGCAAGTCGCATAACCGTTATAAAATGCCCAGATAATTCTCCGGATTTGAATCCAACGTTTAGGCATTACTGTTATTAATATTTTAGAAAACGGTCACATGCTTATTTTACGCTTAAACGCCTGGTGAAACTAAGTTACATGTTAATAGGCCCCTGTAAGCGCCTCAATTTTCGTTTCGATAAGACAGGTAGTAGCCACCTGACAATTATGCAGGTGTTTGGCGTCGGATCAGCCTATCTTATGCATGTTGTGCATGTTAGGGGCCTACATTTGCCCCCTCAACATGTCTCGGAACTTGAGCTCTTTTGTCGTGACGTGACACCTGCATTTCGGACAACGTGGTCCCTATTTGTACTGACAGGCAAAGGCTGTATCTTGAACGATGTCTACCAACTGCCTATTTTTGTATTGTAGTTGAGAGGTTTGCTTTCTCTTTTAGTTTATACTTTATATTTCTTATAAAAAAAATTGAGTAACACTTTTCATATTGGTGTTTCAATGCACATGTATGTGCATAAATGACTCGTTTTTATTGCCTGTTTTCTTACGTCTTGGGTTTAATGATTAATCTTTTTGTCTCTTTATAAAATATGTTATTGACATTTAAATGGGTTCCATATAATGTATTTGAATTAGTTCATCACTAGCTTATGCCCCTATATAAATGCCTTTTCCCATCAAGGTTTCATAATATATTCAATAGCTTATTTAATGTAATAAATTGACTAGGTATTATTATTAACGTAATGTTTCTAACATTCCACAATAGTTCTGTAGTTATGCAGTACTCTGTTATATCTAATTACCATTGAGGTTGTTCTTGTTAAATATCCAGAATTACTTGTACCATCATTTCACATATACACTATGTTTGCCACAACTTCGACTCAGGCATGTTGTCTTTATGATTTTATTTGTATTGTGCAAATCCTTTCTTTCATTTTTCATTTTGTTGTTTTTCTTTTCCTTAAGACAGTGGAAGTGTATATGGTAGAAGTTTTAAACTATGATCCTTTGCATGCTAGTGACCTGGGTCGGATACAGCCCATACCTGAGATTTATGTCATGTATTATATAAAACACAATTGTGAATTCCGACTCATGTCGCTGATCTTTATCCGAAGTTTACCTCACTTCCATTATTTAAAATTTATTTTGCCTATACTTATAGACATTATAGTGTATTTTTTTAAATTATGATTATAGATATCTAGCTCACAGTCAACTGAACTTCTCAGTACCAGAAGGGAAAGTCAGATTTAGATCCTATCGATATTGAATGCATATAGATATAAATCAAACTTAAAGATAAAAATATTTTATTCGGCTCGGCCTCCTGCTGATAATGTTAATAATGCGTTAATGGAAAATTCCACTGTTGTTGCTTGCATTGTAATAATAACTGGAGACTTTAACCTTAACAACGAATATCCTACTAATTTTAATAAAATAAACTCACTGTGTTTTCACAATGGTTTACACCAATGTGTTAAAGAAGACACTCATTATACCGAGACCTCTTCTAGTTTAATTGATTAAGTATTTGTAAAAGATCGCGACCAAGACATTGCATGTGGCGCAGGCGAACCTTTCCTTTCACAGGATATTCGATTTCATTCTCTAATCAGTTGTGTTTTTAACTTTTAAAATTATGCTTAAGTCGTTTAGTCGTAGCATCTGGTATTTTAATAAAGGTGTCTGGTATTTTAATAAAGGCGATTACAAGAAGTTAAGAAATGCGGCCAAAACGACTGATTGGAGTTCTTAAGACACCAATAATAATGAACACGCTAAAAACTTAAAAAAACATATTGACAAAATATCGAAGGAGTGAATACAAAATACACAGATATAACTATGAAGCTAAATGAGCATCCGTGGATAACCAAGATCAAACTCTCAATTAGGAAACGTAAAAGGGCACCGCAAAAGGTCAAAAAGAATATAACAGATCACTACTGGAATACATTGAGAAAACTATGAAATGATGTAATCGTAAACATGCGAAAAAGTAAGTGTATCTTTCTAAATAAGCCGTTAAGCTCAAATCAGGAATCAAAGGTTCAAAAGGCTGGTGGTAAACACGTAATTGTCTCGTGAATAATAAGCAGTCGTCCGATATCCCGTCTCTTGAACATAATGATACTGTATTTGTCTGTACGGGGGTCCGTGGCGGAGTGGTAAGGTCCTCGACTTGTGACTCCTCTGACTGTTTAGACTCTCATCGCGTGGGTTGGAGTCCCGTTCGTGACGAAGGACTTAATGTGGGAAGGTACTCAAGCTTACCTGCGGTACGCCGGTGGTTCTACCCAGACATTTGTTTGGGGTCTTCCTCTACCAAAATAGCGGACGTCACTATAATGATCATACATGGTCGCTGGCGTGTTTTTCAAAAACAAAAACAAACAATATAATAGTCGATACATTTTTTTTAAAGAATAATATGATTACTTATTTCCAATCAGGTTTTATGAGAGGTGATTCCACTGTAAATCAGTTGGCATACTTATGCACTTTTGTGGCTTCAGCGGTTGATAATGGTAAAAGGTAAGCGCAGTTTTCTGCGAAATCAGCAAAGCTTTTGATCGTGTTTGGCACAATGGTAATCAAATTAAAGGCTGCTGGTGTCACATGCTTTGCTGGCATGGTTCAGGGATTATCTAACGGATAGAACACAACGTGTCTTGCTCCCAGGTGTTAAGTCAGATTTAGTTTATATAAGAGTAGGAGTTCCTCAAGGTTTCTTGTTACGTCCACTTTAAAAAAAACAACATTAACGATATTGTGGAGAATATAAACTCCGTCTATTTTCGGATGATACCACACTGTTTATAAAGGTTGAAAATGCCGCTTACGCTGCTTCTGTTTTGAATAATGATTTACACGCTATCAATAATTGGGCAGAAAAAATGGTTAGTGATATTCAATCCAAAGAAGTTGGAATTTTAATTGTTTACTCTAAAGAAAAATATTCCTAAAGACAATATATCAATAATGAACCTCGGTATATATCTTTCTAGTGACATCTCCTGGCATGAACATATAGAAAACATTAAGATAAAAGCATGGGAAGGGAATGAATAAAATGAAAGAAAATAAATACATTTTTGATCGCTCCATGTTAGAGACTATTTATATTTCGTTAACTAGACCCTTACTAGAATATGGTGACATTTTATTCGACAATTCTACTAACCAAGAATGCTTAGTGTTAGAAAAAATCCAACATGAGACCGAAAGAATAGTTCCAAGGGCAACTCAACTCATTCACTAGACAAGTTAAAAACGTAAATTTATTCATTTTTTTTATAAAATACAACACGATCAAACTCCTTCCTATCTTCGTGTTCTTATTCCATCTAAAGTTGGCTATTCAATAAATTACAGCATAATATTCAGTCTGTTCATTCTAATACAAATCTATTTTTAAACTCATTTATACCTTAGACTATACGAATATGGAAAAACTTAACAACTGGGGTTGTATGGGCGGAATCACTAAGTGTATGTAAACGATTGTTAAACCTTAATAATTTTATTACACCTCTGAATTACAACCACGGTGAATGAAAGCCCCGAATTCACCACGCTAGATTATGAACAAATTGTAGTACTCTTAATCAAACTCTATTCTTGAAAAAATATCGCACATTCTCCTCTTTGTATGTGTGGTGCAATTGAAACTACAGAGCACTTCTTTTCCTGTCCTAACTATAACACTTCAAGAAGAATACTATGTAACGAGTAATCATTTCTAGAAACCATTTATTAAGATATTTTACTGTTTGGCTGCAGTAATTTGCCTTATCATATAAACATTAAAATTGTCGACACTGTACATATTTACATAAAAGCATCCAAACAATTCATCAAAGAATGAAATCGTCTCTAGTATGTCTCTATCTGCCTAGACAGCACCCACGGCATAAATCGCCGTCATTATTTTTTATTTGTTCTTATATATATTTGTTTTGTGTCCTAATTACTCTGTCATTACAACACTATAAGTTGTCGTATTTTGTATCATATTTGTAACATTTAAGCCATAAATTGTATATAATGTTATTTTAAGGAAAGGAACATTATAAGATTTTATCTTTCGTTCCAATACTAACTGTATTGTTTGAATTTTACTATATGCATTGATATCAAATAAAATATTTTTTAACCAAATAACGGTGGGGACAACATTAAATTCACATATCTGTTTAAACACAAATGACACATAGCCTTTTGTAAACATGTGTTACATGTAAAAACAAGTATCACATTTACAAATGAGCGTCCGTTAAGCTTAGATGGACGTACACGTTTCTCATGGCTCAAAATAACTAAAAACGCATATAACGATTTTAATTTTCCATGATCACTAGCTATCCAGGACCAAATCCTTGCAAGAAGAAAATACAAGTATACAGCAAGTGCTCAATCCATTATTTTTCTTTTATAAAGGGACGTTACTCTGACTATTCAAAGTACAATTTTACCACCTTTTGGGGGTTGATGTCTGGTTTAAAGTTAGTTACTGTAGTACAAACAAAAGCTTTCTCACTTTTTAATCTTTTGAATATAATTGCGATTGCAGGATGCACGTAAAAATATCTTGCTGATTAGGAATGAGTAGAAGTGCTTGAGCAGTATCTAAAACAATAACCAAAATAAAAGTAAAAGAATTATTACTTATATAAATCATATGCATATGAGGATCTAGCGGAGAATTGTCCGGACCCGTCACCCCCTGAAATTGTCAAAAAGAAACCCTTGCTTGAACGTATTTTCAACACTTCAGGGTGTGGGATGCGTTGGTATTTGCCGGCATTTTTGCCGATACTGTGCAGCGACATTTCTATGCTTATAGCACAGGGGCACTAGTGAGGTGCCCTAGGACTGAATCCGGCCGGTCCATTATACTGACATCGTCTAGTCAGGCGTAATGCTGTTCCCTCAGCCCCGAGCGTTATGAAGGAAGCCACTGCTACTAACTTTAACGTCTTTGGTTTGACCGGGCTAAGGTTTGATCCGGCGACCTCCCGATCCTCAAGCCTATGCTCTACCACTTGAGCAATTGCGGTCGGTATGTGTGTATGAAAGTAAAGGCAAATCTCTGTGAACTATTCAACCCCAACAACATTATAAAGAATCGACATCTTTTTTTTGAAAAACCTCCACCCTCTCTTCTAGATGTATTTCTAACAAATTGAAAGGATTTACTTTATAACTCTTAACTTTTCAACAGGTGTAAGCAACTGTCAAAACATGATCACTACTGTCATAAGTACCCATCCTATCACAAATCATATATTTTAGACATTTTCTGCGGGAAGATTTTATTTACTTGAAGATATCAAACTAATTTCTGGTACCTACAAAGAACAACATGAACTGCATATAAACCAAATATACGACCAGTTTGAAAAATATGTTGTGTCTGTTATCGACAAACATGCACCCTAAAACAGGGTTATATAAAGCAAAACTAGTTACAATACATGAATAGAGACTTCCGTCTTTATGAAACTATTTTACTGAACGGTGTAAAGGTGGTAGTATGTGTACAAATAATTGGCTTACAATTAAGCCTTGTTTATCAAAGAAATCAACTGGAATAAACAGAAAATCATTCTAACTGATAACAACAAGACAATTTCGAATACTAAGGAAGTAGCAAACAGTTTTATTTCCTATTTTTTCTAAACGTAGAAAAGATATTGTAAACAGCTATTCTTTTCATTCCGTGATACACCCAAGCTTATTAAAAAAATCCAGGACAGGCATAGTACCAAATACGCATATAATTTCTTGAAAGTAAACGAGGTCTCTATCCGTAAAAAAATAAAGGTTTTAATGTCATAAAGTCGATCGATGTTGATAAAATATCACCACAACTATTAAAACTTATTGACATGGCACTTATCCCACGCTTCACAGTTCTAGTAAATACCAGAATTGAATTTGGCGTTTTCTCTAACAGGCCCAAAGAAGCACAAGTTATTCTTTTGTTTAAGAAAAATGATCCATCGGCCATATCAAATTACAGACCAGTTAGTATCCTACCGATACCTTCGAAAATCTTTGAAAAAAATGTCCTCTTCTTCTCAGATGTCAGGACATTCTAACAATATATTTGATAGGTTTCTTTGTGGGTTTCGTAAAAGTCGTGGATGTCAAACAACCTTACTTAGACTGTTGGAGAACTGGAAATGTGCGCTAGACAAAAAACACTAAGTTGCAACAATACTTATGGATCTGTCGAAGGCTTTTGATTGTTTGCCCCATGAAATTCTTTTATGTAAACAATCTGCATATGGGCTGTCTGAAAGGTCAGTGAAACTTTTATCAAGCTATTTATGTCAAAGAAAGCAACAAATAAAAATCGGCGAATCAGTCAGTTGCTGGGCTGAAGTGACCAAAGATGTTCCTCAGGGATTCATTCTTGGGCTATTTTTGTTTGATGTTTTCATAAATAACATCTTTTATTTCGTTAATAAATGTTCTATGTATAACTATCGTTTCACATCCTAAACTTTCAAACTTTAATGTCACCATTACAATTCGACAGCAAAACACTAATTGACTTGTTCCGTTTCAATGGTATGAAGACAAACCCCGAGAAATTCCAGGCTATAGCTGCAGGGAAAGGAACTTAGAATGTCCCCAACTTTTTTTATTGACGACACCTCGATAGATTATCATGATGTAATTAAATTGTTTGGTGTTGATATTGACTTCAAATTGTCGTTTAAAACTCATATTAAAACTTGTGTAAAAAAGCAGACATGAAGCTGAATATCATAAAAATGGTTAAAATTTGCATCATTTTAACAGACTTGCAGTTTTTCTTACAATTATACTCTCAAATTTTAATCTGTGCTCCTTAGCATGGCATTTTTCTTCAGTATCAACTACAGGGAAAAAATAAGATACAATACACAGCTGTAAGCTTAGTTTACGATGATTACACAATGCCGTATGAAGAACTGTTGACAAAAGCAAAACTCCCAGCTCTTCATATTCGCAGACAGCAATTAATGGCTACAGGAACTTTCAAAATGCTAAACAACTTGTTTATAAGATATGGTAAAAAAGAAGAAATAACAATATATAGTCAAACAGATGGAAGATAAATACAGCTTTAGATATTCCAATATTCTATATGTTCCCAGGTAGCGTAAAAACGACAACTTATGGACAAAGGACATTTAACTTTGCTGCACCAGTCCTGCGGAATTCGCTTCCAGAAACTGCTAGACACAACACAGATTGTGGGATGGTAAATATTGTAAATGTTCCATTTGTCTGCGAAATTGGGCCTCTAAGATTTATTGAAAAATGCTTAAAAGTTGTTAGGGTAAATTATATTTATAATACCTGAAAAGTCGGTTGTAAATGCTCATTTGAGCTTATATAACTTGCTGAAAACTTGCTGGTTCAAAATAAATATTATCCTATCCTTTCTGTTTCCCAAAGTCTGTGCTATTAACGCCGCTACAGAAGCCGACTTGCAGCACAGCGTAGACAAGTTTTCCACCGCATGCGAGAACTTTTTCCTCGCGATCAGCACACAGAGGACTGGAGGTGATGCACTAGCCAGCCCCAGAGAGGCCATATGGTGAATCCAATCACGACATCAAGGCACATGGTGCACATGTTTACATACTTGGTCAATACACTGTCTCGCTCACTTGTCATCGACGACGAGGTGAACGCAAGGCACTTCATAGTTTTGCCTTCGGATGACTCCGCGAACATGTCTTGAACAGGAGATAAGTCACACTGGAAACAAAGATTAAAGTGTGCAATGTCATAGTTCTGCTCTATGGCTGCGAATCTGACAGTTTCTTGGACTATTTCCACGCCACCACCCTTAGAAAACATCAGGCGTGTCAAGGTTCCAGGCACAGAGATGCAAACTCGTGCCTAGCTATACCCATCATCTCGAAGCAGGACAAATTGCGCCAACAGGCCATGATGTTCGTGTGCCAGACCACCGGCTCCGCAAGCAACTGATGTATGATGAACACCAGATTGGAAAGCATTTTAAGACAGCGCGAAAAAACTATTTAAGGACTGTGTAGGAGGTGACAGCTTTAAACAGACTCAAGTGGAGTTAGCTTTCCACAAAGGTTCCAAATTCAGCGAAACGAATTTAAGCGGAGCGCTGCAGCAGAGCAACGCAGGCATAAAATTTTATGGATTCTTGTGTTGTTGTTTTTTGTTGTTTTTTTTGTTTTTTTTGTTTTTTTTTTGTTTTTTGTTTTGTTTTTTAAGAAAAGCTTGTTTAAGTGGTAAAGTGGCGTATTTGTAGTTTAGATGAGTATGTATTGATGCAATGGGTAATTTCTGCCAATGCGATCCGCTTTGATATACATGTACATCCGGGCTTGCCTTGCATGATCATAGCTAACTCTTTAGAGTGCGGTTAGACATCTACGAGGAATAGATAGTTTCCACATCAGTGAAAATCCCTTTTCATATGAAAATTATATAGAAGGGTAAATTTTAATTTCTTGTAACTTCTTCATTTGTGGTCCGAAAATTAAAAGCTATACACCATTGGAAAGCTCTTGAAATTCATATTTTTAGAATACAATTTTTTTACAATTGATAAGTGCACACATAATTAATACACAGAAATAAATAAAACTATTGGCCCATACTTAAAACAAAATGAACAGTGTATCATTTTCGGTTGTATTTCTTTAACCTTTTAAACTATCAAAATATACTTTTGATATTTAAAATACTGTATAAAAGCTGTTAAATTAGATATAAAATTCAGTAAAATAGACTGAAAAATAAAAACACAGTGGTGAGTTTAATACAGCACATATTTCCCGATTTCGGCCTGCATTAGCTTCTGCCCACAGAGATTGCTGCCTTAAACTGTCTTATCAGTGTCAATGACATCACATGGAAACTATCTATATCCTTTTTTAGTTACATTTCTTCTTTCAATTGATATGGGTCCTGATTTATTGAATTATAAATAAAGTAAAAACTTCGAGACCCATATAATTTATCTTTAAATTATGTTAATTAATTTTCGCTATTTCTTCTTCAAACGGATTGTTTCAAACTGAATTTAAAATTGCATCACCCGTCACGTAATCTTTGCCGATATTGTCGAATATTACCATGACTATTAGTACTTTCTACACAATATCACCTTGCTACGTACGTATACGTAAAAACAAACGGCTCGTTTGTCATGACATTTTAAATTAAATTTGTCAGCATAGCCGAGATCTAGTTCTACATAAAATCATTTTTGTTATCATAAAATTGGGTTATCAATCATTATACGGCTGGTCTATTATTAGTAGCTTTCATTGTTTATCTTAACAGTACATGACATCAACTTCTGTGACTACATATGAAGTTAATCTTTTTCATACCTTATCAATGATGAACTTGACATTTTTGTCAGATAACAGATTCACACCCGTTGGAATATAACATAGATGACGACGGTGATCGGTGTACTTGATAATGAACATGTCCTTTCCTATCCGGTCTCCCTAACAAGTAACAACACAAACTTGACGACTGACATTCCATCAATAAAAGTAAGAGTATTTCCCAAAATCGATTTCAAATTACAGAGTTTAGATTTATTTGTATATTTTATCCACTTATTTTATGATATAATAATATAATATTAGTAATAATAATAGGGTGAAATATTCATTGTATCTTGTGTCCTAGAAAAAGCTGAATTAGTTTCGGATGACCGTAATTCGGATAGTGTTAAAGTACATACATCGCAGTTCAATATGTTTGTCTTTTGGTTAAAGATATTATGTCCAAGTAACACTTTTGCGAAAGTTATATCTGTTTTAAGCTATTTACTATTGAATTAATTAAGCATTATTATAAATGTTAACTTTTTGACTCACATTTTTGTAGTTGCAAAACGGGAGCCGGTCGAGTCGTACCTCGGGTCACTTCGTACCTGCTTTTTTCGGTCACTTCGTACCTTCGGACGGGTCACTTCGTACCTTCGGATGGGTCACTTCGTACCTCTATTTGTGTGTATAGATAAACGGGCTTCGCACCTCTCTTGCCTTGAGGGTGTTTTCTCTTCACACTTAGCGTGAGGTGTAAAAAGCATATCATGTCTCACAAAATAAATTTGGGTTAACCTATACATGTATGTGGTTTAGGTTTTACATTTCCCATTAGTAAATGAAGGTAAAAGATAACGAATAAATATATTTGGAAAACAATAGATGTCATCTTTATTTACATTACACATTGTGCACACATAAATGTCAAACCATCAAATTTTCAAATTATTGTACTTGTTTTATTTTATGTTCGTGCACAATGTGTAATGTAAATAAAGATGACATCATAAATGGAGAGGTACTACATGACTTTAGCCTATGTATCTATACAGCCAAACCGTGTAACTCTACACACAAATAGAGGTACGAAGTGACTTATCCGACGGTACGAAGTGACCCGTCCGAAGGTACGAAGTGACCGAAAAAAGCAGGTACGAAGTGACCCGAGGTACGACTCGACCGGAACCCTTGCAAAACTCCATTCTAACATAGAGTGTAGAGTTATGAAAGTAAGAAAAGTTTTGTTAATGGAGAGGCACTTCTTTTAATATGAACATGTATCTTAAAGGCTATCAATTTATTTTCTTACATACTTTTGAACTTTTCATAGTACAAAAATGTCAACTCAGCAGCTTCATATATTGAATAAAAACATGCTGTCTATTTGGCTCATACATTTTTGCTTTGAATGATGATGAAAATGGCTAATTGCCTCATATATAGAAATGACAATCAGCTCAAGTATTCAGACAGTTTTTTGAATTGATTAAAAAGTTGTACAACTCAGGTGTTAAGAATGCTAACTGCAGTTTTACATTGTGTGATTTAGTCTCAAGATGTCAGCCTTGTCACCTATAAAAAATATATTGCATTGGAATACGATACACGATAACCAAGCCACCAAGATTTCAGCTCTGCCATTATTAAAATATATTGAAAATGGCTATTTAGCACAAAGATTTTTGGCCCTACCAGTAATAAAATATCTTTAATTTGGCTTTTTCGGCACCAAGACTTCAGTCCTGCCATTATTAAAATCTCTAAAATTTTGCCATTTCAGCACCAAGATGTCAGCAACGTCAAGTATTGCAGAGTTCTACGCAGGTCGTAGCCTCTTTATTACGGGAGCCACAGGGTTCATGGGCAAGGTCCTCTTGGAGAAATTACTACGGTCCTGTCCAGACATTCAGTGCATCTATCTACTCATCAGGCCAAAGAAAGGCAAAGAAACACAGGAGAGACTGGAAGAGTTATTAGATTCAAGAGTAAGCCTTCAATTTATTCCATCATAAATTTAGCTTATTTGTTTTATTTAATTGTTAGTAGCTAGCAGCAACATAGGTATATTTACCAGTAAGTTGTTTATATTAAGAAGCATTTGATGAGGTACAAGCAGCGCTTCCACTAAGATTATTTTTTTGGAAGTCCAGACTTCCAGATGTTAGTTTTTGGAAGTCCCAGGTATTATTTTTGGAAGTCTCTGTTACAGTACTACTAAGTCGAAAAGTACAATTATAATTGTATATATGCATGTTACATATATAATATACTAGAAAAGATACTAGAGGGTTAAAGTAACAAATATGAGTTTTGTTCATAAATATTCATTTAACAGTTTATTTATAACAACACATGCATGCAAACACATTCTCATACAATATGTCAAATAAATTAAAGTTGGTGGTAATCAGAAACGTAAAACGCATCTCCCTAGCATGAAATATGCCTATATATTAGACCTGTGACTTAAATATAAACTGTCGAGCAGTGCCATTTTGCAAAAGACTGGAATTAGAAACAGAATTTATATTAGTTTTGGATCCAATTATTATCACTTCTTACTACAAACTTCGAATAATTAAATCTTCTAAGTGTTATTAAATGATCGGCGAAGGTATTAATTACTGACTTCAAAGCACATATTTATTTTAAAGACAGGCCGATATAATACGGCTGTAACAATTAATTGGACATCAAAACCTACATGAATGCCGTCTGAACAAATTAATCAAGCGTGATAGACGAAGCCAATTAGTTACCATCATCAAACTTTACCTTGATTGCACTAATAAAATAACGACAATCGAGCACACAAACATGTCGGCACTTTAAACAGACGCTGCCAATCAAACTATGACGTATCGGCTCGCCCATAGGTCTACGTCTAGGTTAATTTGCATAAACTCCGCCCATTACTATCATTGCTTGGTCTATCATTTTTTCAAAGAGTAAAAGTTCTTGTAAGATCGAATATATATGGTAGTGGATGAACGAACCGTAAAGGTCGATAATTATTAACATATCAATAAATTGCACGGAGGCGGAGCATTCCGAATAATGCTCAGATAATCAGGCTATTTTGGGGAGTTTCGGGAAAGTTTACCCGTCAGTATAACACAACTCTCACAGTTTCGCGATCCCCGCACGTTTGTGCATAGTTATCAATTAGTATATGTCCACAACTCTCGCTGTTGGCTTTCGCGATCCCCGCAGTGATCAGGTAGGCGGAGTTTCCGAAGTTCGCGGGAATTACCATAGTTACATCACTAGTGTACAGCTTGACAGGAGTTGTATGGCGAAAGAGATCATGTCACCTGCTGTTTTCTTATCAATGGAGTCGCTTAGCATACACGCCTACGGCGCATGTGGTGATTAACAATGCATTTGGTACGTCGAGCGCTCTGTGATCTGGCGTAATACAATTAAACAGGACGTCCCGCGGACTTCCTGAACTTTAAATTTCGGCGTACGCTGGCGATTTTCGGACGTAATTTACGCCCGGACGCCCGTTAACGGAGGCGCTGGGTACAAGACTGAAAATTTCATACTAGTTGTAAACTTAATGCAAGTATTGGCAGTAAACATTTTTTAGTTGCAAATTTCACTTACCACCTTATGTCTGTGAAATCACTTGTTGACAAGCATCCTCTATATTCTACTAAATACGCATTGCTGATATCGGGAGAATGTATCATAGGTAAATAAGAAAAGGTCCTATCAAAATTTTCACAGATATTTAAATTTTATCTACCTGCAGACCAAGGCAGACAAGGTAAATGTAAATGTGACAAGTCTTTGGAATGCACACTTCCTCAGTCCTGTCAGTGCTGCATGAGTGTCCGATGATTTACACTGTTTGATTTACCTTGTGATTTAATCATCTTAACTGTTTTCCTTCTGATTGTCATACAAAAATGCCGACTGATCTAATCAGTCGAGCATATGTCAACTTCTCCTGTCTTGAGTGGATCGCATACTTGCCATAGCAAGTGGATTTTTCACCCATGATCTGTGAAAACATACTTATCTACCCTGTATGTTTAAATAGCCTTCTTTACTTATGTGATTATAGTATAAGAAAATAATTATGCTATAAATACAAATATGGGATCTTCCATTGGTCCCAGAGAGGGAGATAGTATAAGAAAATAATTATGCTATAAATACAAATATGGGATCTTCCATTGGTCCCAGAGAGGGAGACTATAGGTTCCCAGAGAGGGAGGTTGGGGTGCCAGAGATGGAGATTTCCTTGAATGTGCATTAAATGTGACATTTCTATTAGAAAAACAATTATTTTTTATCAATAATCATAATAACTGCAGTGATTAAGTTTTCTTTAAAATATTATAGCTGAATTTTTAAATATATCTGAGACATTTTAGTTCCTAATCTAGACATGAATAGTATGCTTTTGTTTTTAGCTTGTGGCCTACAATAAACAGCCAAACATGATTTTAAAAAAGTAAAGTGTCAGCAACTCTTACTAATGAAATGGAAAATGCTTCCAAAGTAATCTAAATATTGTCTAGAGTAAAATTGGAATTTAAATAAAAACTTAAAAAATCATTTATATACTTATTAAGATGTTAAACTGAAATAATATGAATAATAATGAATATGCAAGCAGAGGAATAGCTGACTTAATTTGTAAGTTAGCGACAAAAGAGTTGAGGTATTTTGATGGTAATAAAGTATAAGCGGTAAACAGTTTTACTTTTTAACCTTTAATCTGCAGCAAGGTTCCAGTCGACACGTGGCCCTTGCTGATTCGTCTTCTATTCTCCCCACTGATCAGATATTCATTGGCTAGAAGCATGCCTACATGACTTACATTATGTGTAAGCAGATAATGTCCTTAATGATATGCAGTTAGCAAAAGGGTCTTACTCAGTATCAAAATCAACGATTGTTTCAGTAGCACACTGCACAAAGACAAACATGTTCATTGTTGCAAGCAATCTCTTTCATGCAAATTTGTTTTTTGTGTTAATTTCATACATAGAGTCTTCATCATTACTTTAAAATTTTATTTCCAACCATGTTAATTTCATGCAACATATTTATAGATTTTGAGTCTAAATTTGTGATTCTTCAAGGAAAAGAAACCATGGTTGTTGCTACGTTCACTGCCTTTGGTTTCCAATTCCATGAAAAACCACCAATGTAGACACTAACCCAAACATATTAAAGGTGGTATCTGACAGTTTGGACCAAAAATATTTTCATTAAAGATCATGATAAACCATTGTTACCAGAATAGATCTCGCAAAATGCTGTTTATTGATGTTCTATGCATGTCTGAAAGTTGAACCATAACGTCACAGACTCACAGTCATCATTTCAAACATTGTATTTTCTACCTACACTGCATTTCAGATATTTTTAAACTAACAAACCCAGATGACCACTTACGTTTTTAGCTTATCCACATCATCCATTGAGACATCAATGTCTATTTTTAGCAGAAATCCCAATCGTTCTTATTTATAGATTTGAAAAGAATGAACATTTAAGTGTTGGTTAACAATTTAACTGCCTTAAAATTGAGATACTGTTGAAAATCTTCAAAGCTTAGACTAATGTGTAAATTGTTTCTGCAGAAATTATGTACAAATAACCCAAACAAAGGTCAGATATTGTTACATATATAAGATAAAGGCAAACTGTCAGATACCACCTTTAAACCTCGACACAATAGAATTGGTTTGAAAAAAGAAAATCAATACTAGTGTAAGTTTTATGTGTACACACACATGCACAAATTCAACAAATGCTGCAGTCTGCTGACAAATAGCAGCCATGCCATGATGATGTCACACATGTAATTAGTACAAGTTTGATCTTTAGTTGGTAATGGAAGTAAGCAGAATGTCACTTGGTAAACTTTTCTGAATGATTTTATCATGTTAGTTGCCTGCGTTAAAGTGCACGCATGTCCATCTTTCTACATATTTACTTGATTTACGTAACCAATAGTACCCAATTTAACGGGCATCATGTATACATTTTTGAAGTAAGGCGGTTTCTTGAGCACAAGAATAATTCTGGAAATTATTAACCTCGACTGGCCTAGATACAAGTTAAAGACATTCAGTGTTATTATCCTGGTCTTGCATTTGGGTAAATATAGAATAGCACTATTAATATTCATGTTGTAAAAGTTCAAAGCTCAGTCCAATTCTTGCATCTGTGCATGCATTAAGCATTGCTTCCATTTTTACTACAACCGCCATAATGATGGTGTGTAAATAAATAGAATATATGACACTGACTGAGCATGATCTCCACCATTAATTCAATGGGAATTTTTAAATTCTTAAATAAGGGTCACCAGTTTGTGATGGTCGCCTTCTTACAGTAGACAGGGCACGTAATTATAATCTTGACCAATGAACACTCTGTACACTTAATGATGGGCAGTGATCTGTTCTGATTAGCTGCACACATACACATGAACACTTGCTGTTTGCCTGCAGTAGGTTGTAAAAGATTGCATGGGCCAATTTTAATAGTGTTGTAAAGAATTAGACTGAGATTGTTTTGTGGACATCAATACGGTAGATCAAAAGGGCTCATGAGATACTCTCTTCAAAGCAGTAGTCTCCCGGGAATATCGGGAGAAATCACATGTCTGTAAATACACATGTGAATCGTCATCACCAAAACACATTGGAAGCATCTTCACAACACTGTCATAAATTTTGCAGTCAATTTCTTGTTTGACTGTTTGTATCAGGCAATCTTAATAGTTTTATTACCTTCCTGTATCTCATTATCTGTTATAAAGCATATAAATCTATTTTGTATTTGTTGTGCATTCAGCACTTCAAATTGAGTGAAATAGCCCCATATAATAGCATCATCAAATATGCCAATATATTGTTGCACGTATTGCGATACTCTCTGTATGTATTGCAATATATATTGATGTCCTTCAAACATATCATGACAGCCCAACTTATTAATTTTTGATGATTAACTTTCAGCTGTTTGACAAATTGAAGACCCAGAACCCTGAGTTCAAGGCTAAATGTAAGGCCATTGAAGGTGACATTGTAGAAGAAGGACTTGGCATTTCCCAGGCTGACATCGACATTCTTACCAAGGAAGTCTCTGTCATGTTTCATTCTGCCGCCACAATCAAATTTGATGAAGAAATGAAGTGAGTTTCTTGTTACTTTTTTATTTAATTATATTTTTCACCATTCATTATACTAAAAACTTCACCGCTTGAATTGATAGTTAGCTGAGATATACGAGTACTAAGTCTACATGGCGGCCGTGGCCGAGTGGTAGTATCACGGACTTGTAGCTCCTCAGACTGGTCACCACTCACTGCGTTTAAGTCGTAGTTGAAGGATTAAATGTAGGAAGGTCTTCCAGCTGACTTGCTGTATGCTGTTGGTTTTACTCAGGCTTTTGTCTTGGGTCTTCCTCCACCACAATAGCTGAAGGTCATAATTTTGTTAATGCAATATACTGCAAATATAAGAGCAGTTCCAGGACTGGAGGCCCATGAGCCAGCTAATGTGACTTGATGTGGTATAATGTGAGATGAGAAATTATCACATTTATGTGATTTAACTTCTCTGGATAAATGACCATCTTCAGATCATAGTTGATGAGATGTTTAAGTGGGTTAGCACATATTAAACAAAAATAACTTAAACAACATTTGTTTTTTGTCATTAAAATTTTTTTCATTCAGTAATTATTTGCCAAGTTTCTTTGTGATTTTGTATGAAAACACTTTGTTGACAATAGAAAAACCAACAAAACCTGGTATATTCTACTAAAGATGGTCTTCTAGAGTTGTTTACCTATTCTGAGAAGAAGGGTGTTATAAGTGAGTTTCTCATCAAACTGTGTTCTAAGTAGATGAAGATCAATTATGTTCTTCTCAAATTCAGCTTTTGACAACTTTGGATATTTATCTGAGGATACCCTTAACTGATAGGTGGAGTCACCTCAGCCCCTCACCATATGGATTTGAGTCCCTCTCAGTGCAAAAGCTTTTATGTGTAGGGTCTCTCCAGCTGACCTACTGTACTGCAGTGGTTTTATCCAGACTTTATCACAGGGAGAAGGTCTAATTCCACAGGATATTATCTTGAGGTTTATTGTAAAATGACTGTTTTACACTGCAATGTATTAATATTATCAAGTAAAAGAGACTGTTTGTTTATTACCAACATGCCATGTATTTTAAAACTATTACTTGTGTTCTTCAGGCTGTCTGTGCAGATGAACATTATTGGTGTCAAAAGCATGCTGGAGCTAGCGAAGAAAGTCCAGAACTTGGCAGCCTTTGTTCACATCTCTACTGCCTATGCAAACTGTGATAGAAGTGTAATCAACGAAGAAATCTACCCACCTCCACTTTACCCAAAACAGCTGCTCAGTGCTGTCGAGTAAGTTTTTGTTTGATAGATGTTTGTATGTTCATGTGTGCGGACAGTTATGGTCCTTCTGTTTGTGCAAACTGACACCCGATCTGGTAGAGCAATTGAAAGATCGTCGGCTCAAGGAACAGAAGGCCCAAGGTTCGATCTCAGGCTTAGACATACCAAAGTTGTTAAATATGGTATTTTTAAGCTCCCTTGTTAACACTTAAGCAAATATAAGGGTTATTCTACTACTCGTCCAATTGTCAGGATAATGTGACTGGGTTAGGTATCTTGTGAGGTTTTCATGGCATGCCTGAAATACTGCCGAAAGCCACAGTGCTTTTATTTAAGAGGCAGAACTCAGTGACTTTGGTCGCAACAACTAGTGCACAAGTCACAATGGTGTTGGTCGAAACACTGCATGCGCAAGTGCAATGAAAATGGAACAATAATTTATGATGTCGCTTGGATATGCAGGATTTCACTTGCCAAACATATAACATGTTTCTTATATCGTTGTTCAGCATTAAGATCACATTTCTATCAAGAAAGTAAACAAAAGCCATGTATTCTGAGAATATTCACTTGTAGTTTGGATCTTTTAAACAACATAATGTCAACAGTAATGTACTGATAACCCACTAATTTTGTAAGTAGGTTTCATGTTTATGACTAAACTAACATGAATAAACCTGTGCCGCAAATTTGAAAAATATTCAATACAGCAATTAAAAACATGCATAAGTCACCTCATGTATGTTGAAGTGATCACAGTAAAAGAAGATCTCATATATAAATAATATTATCAAAAATGTTTTATATATTTGAATAAAACATTATTTTATGTAAGAAAACGAGGATTAGAAATCATAGCAAAAAAGCTACAAGAGATGAAAACACAGCTGATTCTCTTGATGCAGTGCCTACTGAATTCAAATTATGTCAACAGGTCATAAGCTGTTATTTGTATTATTTATTGCACAATATGAGGTAAAGTTTGTTAAACATATAAAACTGTAAAGGGGAAAACAGTCAGCTAGGAAGAATAATTTGACATATTTACATGACAAGAAGATAAACAAATATAAATATATTTATATCATATGATATATATTATATATCATTTAAATCTTTATTTGGATGAGAGATAATTATCAAAGAAGAATACTAATAAAGATTTAAATTGTATAATGGCATTATGAAGGTCTTTGGTTGAACAGGTACATTTTGTATTTTCAGTCATGTATTGATGTTTTGGAACATTTATTGACAAAGACTATTTTAAAGTATTAACTTATGTACTAAACTGTACTGTTGACTTAAAAAATTTTTTTATTATTTTTAATAAAACTCTGGTGGATATTTATTATAAAGTGTACAGTAAAAAGTTATAGTGTGCATCTATTTTTATTTCTGACCTTGGCACAATACTATATGTCAATAAATAAGTGATTTGTCCGAAGGATGTCATATTGGCCCAAGGCTTTTTTTGCTTTGGGCCAATACGACTGACCTGAGGACAGATAGCAGGGCCAATATCAAATCACTTATTTATTGACAATTTTATTAAATAAATACGAGTACTTATAACATTTCACATTTAATACTTAGTTTTTGCAATAATCCAAGTCAGAAAATGCTTGTTTGTGTTTTGTGAAATCTACACGTAAATTTATAACGCATTGGTTAAACACTACCAATTCATGCTGTGAATGTTTGAAAACTGAGAATATTTTGTTTTATAAATTTATGCAACCTGTCGGCATCTACACATAGACTGAGTTAAAACAAATTGGCTGCCATTTCCAAGAGCTTCTTGCTGAAATCTATATCATTTTTTGGAACTGCCATAAATTATTAGCCTATCAAATCACTTCAAATGCCGGTCTTAATATCAATATCTCTTTTCGGCACTGTTTTAAAGCAGGCCGTCGTGTTAATGAATATGGCAGATGCTTTTTTATAGGACTAATAATGTATAGTTATTTAATAAATACATCTTAACACATTATAACAAATAATTGTTTGAGCCTGTGCATGCGTGAACTATGTGGACTGTGACTTTTTCTTGATTGGAAGTCCATGGGGATCTGTTTTCAAAATTCTAATGAGAACCCTGATTTGTTATATACAGTCAATTCTCGTTATCTCAAAATCGGTTATCTCAAATTTCCAGTTATGTCAAACTGTTTTCTACGGTCCCGTTTTTTCCCTATAGTTTCTATATAGTTCGACTCCGCTTAACTCAAATTCGGATGTGTCAAATTATCGGATATATCAAACTAAATTCTTTGTCCCCACACATATAAAACTGTTGAAATCAGTTGGTCTATCTCAAACTTCAAATTGCTATAAGATGCAAAACGGCAACAATAGTAAATTCAATCCTACCGTGAAACTCGAGAAGATTTGGGCGCGAGTTTTATCGCCAATTATTGGCAATCAGGATGTCACGTAATTTAGAGAAGAGGTTAATCGATTATTATTTAATTAGCTGCTTTAATGAACAACAATTTCGTTAATCAATTAACGCTGATTAAAGTGTTTCAGTTTGTACTTGTTGTTGTACCAGTTTTTTAAAACTTGTTGACATGGCCTTCTCAACTTGCAAATAAAATGAGAGGTCGCATTAGTGATTTTATCATTCTTCCACTACCTACCCACAATACACGTACTGATTATTGAATAAAAAAAATAAGATTGGTTATGGCAACAGACCAGACACAAGAAAGTGTCGAGCAATTTGATGAAGGACCCGGTCTTAATATTAAATTACATTGTAAAAAATCTAATAACACTTTAAACATGCAAAACCACACAAACTTGCAGAAACTTAGTTTACAGTGGCAGATATAACAAGGAATTTCAGTCATTACCAGTCATCGTGTAGCAGGTAAGATTTTAAAGATTTACACAAACTATCCTTAAATTCGGATAACTCAAACTTTGGATATCTCAAACTATTTTCTACAGTCCCTTGAAATTTGAGATAACGAGAGTTGACTGTATAATATAATATGTTATTATATAAGATGGTAAGACATATTATTATATATAATATTATGTGCTATAATTCAAAACAGGGCTCGACATTAACAGTTGTCTGATTGCCCGGGACAAATCCAAAACCTGGTGAGGGCAACGTGTTTTTGCCACAGGTTGTCCAATTAGGCAACAAAAAAAGCTAAATTATTTATCCAATAAATCCAATTCTTGGCTCATTTTAAGGTGTTTGTTCTCCATACTGCATCCTGACAGTTAGGCAAAAAACTAGTAACAGTGTGTTCATTCAACATGGTCTGGTACACCACTCAATTTCCACATTTCTCAGCTCACATTTACCAATATTCACAAGCCAATGTAAACCATTAAAAGAAAGCAATGAATTTACGTGTTTGTTGTTATCAACAAATTTGTTATAAATTTATCCTCTCTTGTTAATTAAAATAGTAGTAGTTCAATTAATGCAATAAGAAAAGTCATTAAGATTAGTTTAAACAATTGAATATTAAAACTTTATAAACATGACATGAATACAAAATTGTGACATTGCCTCCTATCGGTTATGGCTGTTTATATTCATAATGCTTGATTGGAACGCTGGAAATTTCGGGTTTGTTTAAGTTTGGTTTCACAGGCAAAATCTAGTGCAAGTAAGGAAAAGCCAGATGAGTCTTAAGCAAAATTGGACTCTAAAACATCAGATACATCAAGTAAGACTTGAAAATGTGCTTTTTTCTGCCTAAAATGCAGTCAGACTACCAGTGGCATCGCTATGATGATGAAAAAGTGGCAATGTTTTGCACTGTATAGTGAGAGGTTAGGGGAACCTGTAACCATGATAAACCTTAATAAACCTAATTAAATTATGCAATATTTCACATTCATCACATATGTACATACTTTTTATATACACATTTATTCGGTCATGTTTAAACCTTGGTTGTGTAATTTAAATTTCTGGAAGGTTGCCAGACTGGGCAACCAAACTCAAAATTTAAAGTCGAGCCCTGTAAAATGATAAGACACATTATTGTATAAAATGATAGTGGCTCTTTGCCCTCCGGTTTTCTTTCACAGTTACTGTGGTAAATCATCTTCAGTGATTCTTCTTGTTAGTTTGTAAAAGAGAGCAGCAAAATGTGTAGTCCTTCATTGCTGTTTTATATTTTGTAAAAGGCTGACTGGGCAGAAACATCAATAGAGCTTAATTTAGACAAAAGTTTACAGGACTGGTAAGTATCAAGACTAGTTGCCTAGATGTTTATATTACTGCAAATCATGACTAACTTGATTTAACTGAATTATGGCCCTTTGGTTATCTTTCAAATTGTCTTTATTAATAAATCTGATTTTCAGGGATGCCCATCGCATAGTGGTATAAAACTGATTTGTAACTCATTAGACTGCCTAGCCTCCCTACCGTGTGGGTTCCATGTCCCGTTCAGGGTTAGGAAGTGTGGGAATGTTGTTCAGCTGACCTGCGGTGTGCTGGTTCTGTCCAGAAAATTTACAAAACAGCTGGACATACATGATAATTATCATAATAGGATTGCTGCAATGTATCTCAAAAACAAAGCAAAACTATTTTGATTTTTGTATATAAGTGTCAAACAATTTCAGATGGATGGATGCGGCCACCTTGAATGATTTGACGCCCAAGATGGTTGGCAAACGTCCAAACACGTACACTTACACCAAGTCCATTGCCGAATATCTGCTTAAAGAGGAGGCTGGCTCACTACCTGTGGCTATTTTTAGACCCTCCATTGTTGGGGCCACCTACCAAGAGCCACTTAGGGTAAGGCAATCTTTCAAATGGTTCAGAGAGGCTATAATGTGAAGTAACGCTGCAGCAATTATTTACCTTGCTGGTCTATTTTAATAGAAGTTTAGGAACATAAATATGTTATCATATAAAATGATTGGTACCAATTATAATTTATAAAGACTTTAGTCCAGATATTTTCTGATTTCTTATTCTTAAATTGTGGCTTAACTTAAAATGTAGTATTTTTGTCATTATTATAAATGAAGCATTTGACATATTTACCTGATGATCTTACATGTTGAGATTTCTTGCATAATTAGTTTCTCAATATAGAATTTCTACCTGAACCATGTTTTTTTGTACACACACTCCACTCACATAAGCTAAAAATCTAAAGCTTAAAATCTATGAGATTTTCACAGGAAGAAAATTTCTACATTCTTAAATTTCCTTAAGCTTCATTGGCTGTCATTTGTTCAGTTAAAGGCACTATTAGATATAAAATTTGTCCTCTATAGTCTACTGTACAAAGGGAGGTATCCTCACTGACATTTAAGATTGTATTGTGCTATAAGGACAAGGCATATGAATAAGCTAATTTAGATAAGGATAAAAAGTAGAGATAAATCTTTAAAGACACTCAGAGGCCTACAACATGTTTATGTGTCCATAATTATTTTGTTGTTACAAACTGTAATTTCACCTTTCCACAGGGCTGGGTGGACAATGTCAATGGCCCAACTGGTCTCCTTGCTGCTGTAAGTATACAATCAATAGGCTCTCAGTGACTCTATATGTATAGTTGGTTTTGGAAATGCCTATGGGTTTACGTCACAGATGCGATCGTATTTTTTAAAACTAAAATTACCTTTCTATTTTAGCATTAAAATAACACCTTGTTACATTTGTCTGTGTTCTGATTATTTTGTTTGTTCTGATGAACTACTACATAATCAATAAATATAACTTAGAACTATAAAAAAGAACAAGTAAACACACATATCAATTGTCAATTTCTTTTTTCAAATTGCAGGACTGCACTAATTCAGCCACAATCTCTTCAATGTAATTTTAATGGTAAAACATTTCTCCATTTATAATATGTATTTATTTCTTATAATCATTTAATTGCAGTTTTTTTTTGTTTTTTCACAACCAAATTAACATCTTTTGTGGGTGTATAGTGCATTACAAGCTTTGTGCTTATAACAACAATTATTGGTGTGGGTTTGTTTTACATATGGACAGATGGAACTCACTATCACAAACTTCTGCACCATCTCTTTGATAAATATTGTGTATTGCCTTTAGAAACAGCATTCGCGCTAATCGGATGATTGTGACTCCTCCCATTTGAAGGTTGTACCACATTTATTGTGTACCCAATTTGGAGATCCAATTGTGTACAGCATCTACACACAGATGAAGTAGTACTTAATGCTACTATGCTAAATATGCTTTGCTTTCTGATGTATTATTGTGGGTGATTTTTTCTTGTCTATTTTGAGTCCCCTGGTGTTGTTTTTTGTTTACTAAGGTACATTACTCTTATCAAATAACATTTGGTTACCTCTCTTGTGGATTGGTATTTATATTTACTGCAGAAAAAATATGAAGTTTCAGCAGTTATAACTGTGGAGGATGTTTCCGACTAAAGTATGCACAATCAAATTGTATCTTGTAAAATGAAATAAAAATAAATAAAAATTAGAAAACTGTTTGAGCACTTGTGATAAAATGATCAAATTTAAAATGATATTAAGAATGTTACTACCTTATATGAAAATACCTACCCTCAAGAAAGATACATGAAGCTAACAAATTCCTTTCACTTCATAACTGCAGATTATAACAACTGACAGACATCAACATCATTATAATATAACAGCAACATCATTATAATATAACAGCCTGACAGACAGAAATTATATTTGTAAATATAGGTTTATGGCCTCTAATACAGCATTCAACAAAGTAGTTTATGTACCGTAAAAACCCTAAGTCTTCAGGCCAGCTTTAAATAATTATTTTTTTTATTGGCCGAAAACTTAGTGTTACAAAAAAATAATTATGAAAAACGTGGCCGAAAACTTAGGGTTTGTCCGCGTTGCCGACTATCCTGAAAATTGGTACAGTATACATGTGGTTTATGAATTATTTCATGTTGATAGAATGCCGGTTGATTAGTCTTATGCAGAAGGCGAGATCAAATATTCTCAACTGGATAAAACTGTAGACTCGAAAGTGTTAAACATCGGACAAGTTTAATATGCGGCTACCTGTGTTTGTTAACACCTACTCTTACATGCTTTTGTTCATCATTCAATAAACTGTTTCACACCTTGTTGTTTGTTTCTTACAGCGATTGATTATGTTAAAGTCAAAGTGAATTGATTTTGAATTAATTTGAATTTAATTATAAGATTGGGGACTAATTATCATAATTAATGTGTATGCCCAGTCACCCAATCAAACGTTTGTATAACAGTTTTTAAAGCAAACAATCTTCTTTTCGATGAATTGAGTGGCTAGAATTTAGTAATGCTGTTTCTTTTGGATGTATGTTTGAGAAAAAGAAAAACAGTCAATTAATGGTTGAAAATGGTGGCCGAAAACTTAGGGTCACAGAAAAAAATTGCCGAATTTTAGTGGCCGAAAACTTAGGGTCATTTAAATAATTGGTTCAAATAAAAAAATTGACCGTGGCCGAAGACTTAGGGTGGCCGAAGACTTAGGGTTTTTACGGTATAAGTTTTGCTTAAAAGAAAATGTCTTCACAAATTTATATTTATTAATACTCCTGATAATTTACTTAGGCAATAGTTGTGTTATAATTTTCCTCATTGTAACTGTATTGCTATTGACAGTTGTATTTAAATTCAATATTGTAAATTTGATCAGGAAAGAAAACTGTAACTGTATTGAAAATATGAGCCAGAAGTGTTTTTAAGACAGTGCCTTTTGTCAGTGGGAAGGTTATTGTTTACTGTGTCGAGAATGGTAAAAAAGAGTTGTGGGTAATAAAAGTAACTTCTTATGATTGACTTCTTTCCCTGTGGGTAAAATGGCAAGGGAGTTTTGTGGTTTCTTATGATGCCATTTTTGTTTTCTGCTACAAGTATAATGATGCCATGATTTCCATATGTGTAGATTGGCAAGGGAGTATTGCGGATAATGAAGGGGGACCAGAAGGCCACAGCTGATATTATCCCTGTTGACATGGCATGTAACATGCTTATCGCAGTTGGTTGGCACACAGCACAAAAGAGGTAACTAACATATTTTTTACATCTGTCTTTGGTAGTTTGTGTGTAAATGTTTATTGTTTCTTTGGCACACATTCTCTCTGTCTTTTTTTTTCCCCCTCCCTGCTATCCACTATCTCCCTTAAAATGCCCTGTATCTCATATAAACCATTCATGGCTCTCTGATTCATTTTAATGTGTAGCTCGCAAACTATTGTGGAAGAGGCATCTTTGTGTCTTGGAAATTCACAATTTTTAGTTGACATTTCTTTCATTCATTTAAGCTTTACATCTGTACAGTAAAATCCATATATTAAGACTGCCTTCTATGCTGACTCAAAGTAGTCTTAATAGTGAGTTGGTCTTAATAGTGAGTTTGGGTGAGCACGTGAAAGTGTCCGCCTAATACGTCTCTGACTGTTGAAAAGGGATAATAATAAAAAATCGCTTGTTCATTTTGGTACTTAAATCATTGAATTTTTGTCATTCACTCTAGACCACATTTATACAAGTATGCATCATCAATCTCCATCAAAGTCCAAATTGTTATCAAGATAAGCAGGCAGAAATGAAAGTATTCATGTTAAATTTTAAAGAGCGCCGTAAACATTCTAATTGTCTACTTGCCGCTTACTTCAAGTTGGCAAAAGAAATGTCTCCTTGCATCTATATTTAGCATGATACGGCGTCAGATTTGCTGATTGGCAAACTTGGATAATGTCATCAGCATGTGCCTGGGAAATCCCTTTGTCAACAAGGAAGTCTTTAATTTGGGTTATCTACACATGAAATAACACCCCCTTACTGAATAGTGTCACATGCGTGACTAAATGACTATGAATCCCACTTTATATCAAATATATGCAACATAGTTTGTGATGTCATCGCATCTCTAGTTGTTGTTCCTGGTATTACTTGACTGTGCTTTAAAAATTATTGGGACTGATCTTTGTATTTACTATTCAGTAGGAAATAATACATTCAAAACTGTGTCATTCAGTGTATGTTACTAATTGATCTTCATGTTTACTCAGTCTAATAATTTTGTGATATTGCTCTTAGCACATCGAGTAAAACAGACCTCAACTGAAGTGGTGATTGTTTGGCGGCATGTAGATGCCAATAATTGGAGACTTTTTTTTTCTTTTGTGCAACTATCTAGTCATTACTCTGATGTAAAAATCTTGTTTGTATGCAAATTGAGTAATATGAACTGCTTTCAAGGTAATAAGAGAATCTTGTCAACAAGTTTAATGTTTTTTACACATTTTTTATTGATCTGAATCACTTGAATCACTAAGATTACAACCTTGTGTGACACCGTGTCCTAGATTATAAATTGAAAGCCCACAGGAAGGCATTATTTTGCTTATTAGCGAATGCATATCACACCATGGGGTCACAATTGAGGTCACTGTTTACATAAGGAATACACAATATATTCTTGTAGAACTGGTTGTTAATGCCAAATCAGTGGCGTACCCGTTATTGTGGTCAGGTTTCTCATTGAATAAGGAAACCAGATTTTTTGTACTTATGAAAATTGTTGTTCATATTTAAATCATTTTAAGCCTCAAATTACAGACACGTGTTCCTAAGTGAATGATAGAAAGGTGTATGTTTGTTATAATGCTTAGCATGTACTTTTTTTCAAGTCTTATAGATATATAATTTTCAAAACAATCAAGGAATACGTTGTAATATGAAATATTGTTTATTGTTTTGTTTCAGAAAATGTTCTCTCTAGGATGCCAATTAGTAAAAAAAATTAAATAAAATACATTTACTTATAAACAGAGTATTATTATATGTTTTGATTTTCTTTTTCAAGCACTGATGGTGTAAGTGTTTTCAACTGTACATCAGGACAACTCAACAATCTGGCTTGGGGAGAAGTTGGTAAGAGTTTTTCTGTCAGTCCTAGTAGTACTCTTCAGAGGCTTTCGTAGAAGCCTCTTTTGTATTTCATTGATTTTGTTAGAATTGTACATTTAACTTGCCTTCTTGGAAATTGAAATATTTAAAAACTATTGGTTGATTTGGCTACTCTTTACTCCTTAGCCCATCTTATTCAAATTCTAATCATTATGAGAACTTTACTAAAGAATGCTTACCAGCAGTGGGATGGTGTAATGTGTTTCAAAGTCAAATGTCTTTTGCAGAGAAGCTGTCATTTGAGTTTCTGACCAAGAACCCTCTTCAGAATGTAGCCAGATACCCAAACCCACGCTTCACCAAGAACTGGTCAGTATATCAATTTTCATCACTGTAGCAAAACATGCCTAAGTATCTTACTGTGAAATGTTGTCTTTCTTTTCATTGTCCATCTCAAAAGTGCACGGTACTTCTTGCAGAAAGTTTCACAAAGTCATAAGTACAACACAGAGTATAACAAAGACATTTAGTCTGAAACTTTTGGCAGCTCTTATTTATAAATAGATATACACTGTCAACAATGTTTGAGGACAGGTATTCCCTCTTTTTCATTTATAAAGGGACATTACTCTTACTTTTTCAATTCCTTCCTCTTACCTCCCTTTTGGGAAAGTATTTGGTATATAATTACTGAGGAAGGAATTAGACTTTGTAATCTGTTTAGTAACTGCAACATGCTCATCATATTGTTACATGTCGATTGAGATAAGAAATGAGTTAAAGGGCTTGAGCGATACTTTAAAAATAAGCAAATTAGAAATAAAATTAAGAATATTTTTTGTTCAGTATATGAAATTTCCTTCCCACAAGGAAGATAACAACTGCATTTCATTAATTTCGGAAATAGGGAATACTGGAATCAGGTTGTCCATCTGACTGTCAATAAACACAATTTTGCATCAATTTTGATGAAATATCATTTATCTTTGGTACCATGGGAACCTGTGCGGCTGGTACTTTCATTACAGTCAGATGAATATGAATGAAGTTATTGCTCCTTTTCACAATAGATGATGATATAAAGAGATATTCAAGAGCGTGGAGTGGCTAGCAATATTTGAAAGCCATTGGAGAACAGTTGATATTCCAAGTATACATGGATCTGATTGAAATTAAAGACAGAGGCCTATTTATTTCTGTAAAATATTTACAAATTATACAAATGTGCTTGACTTCTATGTTAAGTTGCCACATTTGATGTTTGTACATGCATTTGTGATCTTTGTTAAGATGTGCAACAGTACATCATGGTAAAGTCATTTTGTTGGCTGATTGATTGCACAATATGATTCTGATAGATTAAAAAATCTGTAAAATAGCTGGGTATAGATGGTTAATATATCTGTGTGTTGTCTAGGATCTGGCATGACATGAATGTTGTGTTTGACCACCAGCTGCCAGCCTATGTGATGGATCTGTACATGTGGATCAGTGGTCGCCGGAGAATGTAAGTACCTTTGTTCTTATACACTGTATTTATTTTACATCATTACAGCAACAGAATGGGAGGCCCTGGGTTCAATCCTGAGGCAGGACATACCAAAGTTGTTAAAAATGATAGTGGTATAGCTCCATTGCTAAATCTCAAGCAAATACAAGGATAGTTCCATGACTGGTTGGCCCTGTGTCAGGATAATGTGACTGGGTGCGGTATCATGCCCTGTATTCATGACATGCTTTACACAGTGAAGGTAGCCCTATATCTGCTTCAAGTGGACACCATATCCAGATAACTGAACTGCAGTTAGCAGGACAATACAGTAAACAAACAAGCAGCAGGGCTATGCAGGGCCACCAGTGGTGACACTACTATCAAGATAGTTTAGCTTCACTTATGAGTACCAATTAGGGAATCCTAGTAGAGATACACGTTTGAGAAGATCTTTCAATCTTACTGTCATGTGCCATGTTTAAGGTGCTTGTTAGGGTCTCCTCCACCTACAAAAGTCCCTTCACCAAGGTGGCTGAAGATGAAAAAAAACAAACTCATAATCATTACCATGCCTCACTAGTCCGAGACTTATGCTGAAAATTGTATAACCTCTGTTACTTCAGGCTCTTATTGGCTGTTTTGTTTTTTGTTACATTGCACTAACCCAGTTATAGGCATACTGACAGAGTTGAGCTTATTTCCCATGGCGGAAGACCCAAGACACATGTCCGTCTGTAACCAGGTCAGCTGGATGGCTTCTCCACATGAAAGTTATCACCCTGACCAGGACTCAAACCCTAATTGGGGGGTTGAGGAGTTACAGTTCACTGTCTCAAACCCCATGCTCTTATTTTATCTCCAGATAGGAAATATATTGGAGTCATGCCAGTCAGTCTGTAAATCTGTGGATATTTGTCTGCTCTAATTCTTAGCTACCATTGGTCAGATTTTGATGAAACTTTACAGGATTTGGAATTACCAGGTCATGTGGTGCATATCTTTGGCAAGTCATGACTGGCTTATTTTTTCAGGTGTTATGGCCCTTTCTGTAATTCATGGTTAAAGTAAATGTGGCAAAGCAGTATCTAGGTTTATGTATCATTTTCTATGGTAGTTATTGTTTATAGTCGTCTAACTTGTTTTGTAAGCTTGACGCTATATAAGTAAGAAGATCTATTCCGATGACTGGCACAGGCGCCTAAGTTGGCATCACCAAAATGCTGAGGTTAATGTTTTGCATTTTAAAGTGCTATTATGGTTTTATGAAACATTAGGCCATTAAGTACTTGACTAAGCCGGCATGCTGTCTGAAGACAGCTCTTGTTTGGATTTATTCATTACCAGGACATTAACTTGCTCAAGATTGTTTAACATACTCATGATGCAACATCTTTAAAAGATGTTCTTTTTCTGAACAAATAACATTTGTTGGGCACAAAATTGTACAATCCTATTTATTTTTTAGATAGTTAAATGTGGTTTGTTTGTTTGTCTATAGTTAGTCTTGTCCAAGACAAACAATTAAGTCTTGAACACAAAATTTTGTTTTGTCCCCAGGTTTGTGCGTATCCAAGACAAACTACGCAAGGCTGTGTCCAGCTTGGAGTTCTTCACATCAAACTCATGGACATTCACCAATGACAACCTGAACATGCTCTACAACAGCATGCAAGAAGAGGACAGGAAGGTAAGTCTATACTCCATGCCATTTTGCAGACACATTCCTCAGTTCTTCAATCGGTTGAGCATTGGCTCCTGGTACAGGAGGCCTCTGTTTGTTTCCAGGCCATGACATACCAAGGTCACTAAAAAAGGTCGTGATATAGCTCCCATGCTAGTGGTCAAGCAAATATAAGGGTAGTTCTATGGCAGATCAGCCTAGAGTCTGGAAAATGTTTGGTATTATGCCAAGTGTTCATGGCATGTGATACACAGTGAAGACAGCACTATTTCTGCTTGAAGTTAACACTATTTCCAAATAACTGATGTTCTGCTCAAGAGACATTAAGCAAAAATATAAACTATTTCTTAGTTCTCAGATTGTTCTCAAACATAAAATTCGACTCACTGATTATTTCTAACAGTCACACTTTCATATTTACACATGTTTCCTGTGGATTTTTAAACTTCTGTCCAGATGTAGAAGCAAAGTGTCTAGATTACTGTTTTTCAGAAAAGTTAAAAGTTTTTTTTTGTTAAAGACAAAAAGTGTTACACCCATAGAAAAGTGTCTAAAAATCCTGTTATATTGCTGATATCGCTGTTGGTGATAAGATCCTGACAATCTATATGTTCCTCAAGGCCCCCAGACTGAGACTCGAACCCAAACAGTGTGCGGCTGAGGAGTTACAAGTCAGCCACAGGCAATGCTTCTATGTAGGGGTCACTTTGTCTTTACTCACCACTGTTCCTGAAATGAAAAATAGACAGCTAGAAGGGTTAATCCTTAAAAAAAGCTGGAATTTTGTATTGGTAGTTATATATTATCTTTTCTGTTATTTACAAACATATATTTATAATTGACAGGAGTTTTCATTCCATCCCAAGTCCATCCACTGGCGTAGTTACATGGAGTCATACTGCCTTGGCACCAAACAGTTTGTGCTGAAGGAAGAATTGTCAACTCTGCCAGAGGCCAGAAAAGCCTTAGCAAGGTATTATATATATCTTTGAATATTGTACATATTCGAGGAATGTTGGTAATCAAGATGTTTTGCAACAAGCTAAAAAAAAGTAATTCAGGTCCATGTTTGCAGTGGTCAAATGGTTTTTTCATATGAGTATTTTCTTCTTTTTGTGGTTATTTGGCAGTAGTTTTCATAAATTTGGGCTATAAAAAACAAACAAAACAACAACTATGCAGTTGTCAACATGTTATAAAAAGTTAATACTGCAATCACATAAAATATGAAACAAAATTTAAGTTGGCTGTTTGAAATGCTGAAAAAAAATTGGAATGTATTTTCCTTCAGTGTAAATCCTATTTATGCTTCCTCTCTTATTATCATTCTCGTTCTAAAATAGATTCTTTATACTGTCATATGTACAGACATTGATTTGAAGTTTTATACATACAAGATAAACACTTAAAAGTGTAGGGGAAGAAGTGGAGAAAAATGTTGTTTGCTTGATGTACAAAATGTATCACATGATCTATACAATACATTACCAGTAATTTTCACAAGCATAACTTTTTTTTTACATTTTCCAATACCTGCATGTCAATGTTTGTTTTTGTTCCTAGGTTGCAGAAGCTGACGTTCATGTTCAATGCTCTGGTGTTTGTGATTGTATGGCGTCTGCTGGTGAAACGTGTCACTGTAGCCCGGGTACTATGGAATATGATCCTAAACTGGGCTGCCAGACTCATCAAGAAGTTTCCAGGCTTTATACGATCGACATAGATGTAGGAGATATGATACAATCCTGCAACACCTTCAAACTTCTGTCTGGTAGATTGCCTACAGTTCAGTTAGTGCCTGATTGAGTTCCGATATGAACCTGGTTTAACATTTTTTTCACTTTCGACTTCTATTTGGCCATGTTATTTATTCAGAGTAACTTTTATTATTACATCATTTGGAATAATGTTCTTACTTTTTTAAATTACCAAAACAGGTGATGAAATCAAAGAAAAAATTGAGATGTAATTCATTCCAGTAAACGTTTTTCTTTGCAAACAACTCTTGCAATTCTAGTTTGATGGCTTTCTAGAGCTGTAAGGATAGCCTTCCTCCATGATACATATTGTCATTTTTTGTTTTGATTTAATATTTTATAATATGATACATTTGGGAAAATGGGATATTTAAGATTGACTGTTAACTGTTTGGTGTATAACTTTACTGGTAACATAAAAAAATATTAATGTTAATAAGTAAACAATTTTAACAACAAAACATTAACTATTTTAATTGAAACAGCAAACACCTGTATAAACATTATAAAATCAATGATAAAACAAACTAAAGTGACAACAGTGTAAAGTATTTTGTAAATTTTATGAATAGTGGAAATAAAAAGTAAAGCTATCAACAACAAAAAAGAGAGAGAATAATTATTATGACTAGACAACAACATTTAATTTTTACATGATAAAACTCGTACAAAAGGCACAAATTGGTCTAAATATTGAACCGAATTTTGACCAACATCATACGGTGCATTGTATTGTAGCTGGAAATCACCATCTTTTGAGCATTGTAGTGAATCGTTACAGCTCTTGCCTTGTGAAGTTGACTTGTTATGTAAAAAGTAAATGGAGTTCAAAGATTGTTCATGACATTTTTTGTTGTGTTGTTATTTTGTCATGTAAAATATTCTGTCATAGGAATGACACCATTACAAGCAATTGTGTTGACAATCTCACATCTAAGTGTTCTCTTTATATTTCCTGCTGATGTTGTGAAATATTAAAAAAAAAATGAAAATTCTGTTTCAGTCTTAAGGTGCATATATTTAAAATGTGAAGGTTTTATAACAACAGAATAATATGTTGATGCTAATTGATATAGCTTTGGTAGTTTTCTGTCAAAATAAATCCATCATGCTTGTATTAGGACAATTTTTAGATAAATAAACATTGTTATAGCATTGTTAGACAAAAATGGTATAATTCTGCATTGAACAAAAACAAATTTTGGGATTAAATTCATATCTGCCAATTTATAAAATGCATTTATTGCATGTTATCCTTTGTAAAGCAAGTGTGAGTTGCTATTTAATTTGGTTTATTAATTTTCAAAAAAAGTTTTTACTATATTTTTTTTTGTTTTTTTTTCCCTTTTTTTTATTTTCTGTCCGTAATTTAACTTTAAAGCCTATCATTGTTTTGTTTCAATTTTCATTTAAGCTTATACGCAACACAATGTACAAATGCAGTATTCATTGTTCGAAAAGATTTTACTCAGGAATGTTTGAGTACTTTTACGTTGTTGTTTTGGTCTTTCTCTAAGTTTAACTGTTCGTCAATATATTTTGATAAACCTCCCAATAATTTATCATTTATTTCTATTTGTTTTGTGTACATTAGAAACACAATTTTTACTTCATTATTTACTAAAATATAAATCAAATGGATATTTAAAATGAATGTGTCTACTATTTACTAGCCGTCTATAAATGTCAAATTGTATCTATGCATGATTCTTTATCTAAGATGGTATCCGACAATTTGCATACTTTTCTATGAGATCGACAGGGCTACCTACTCTTACAGGCAAACAAAACATGTTCAACAAAGGGTGCTAGTCAAACTCATATTTTATATCACATATAAAATTTGTAGGGTTTTAATGTCTGACCAATAATCTTTTAGCAATCTGGAGACATTGTTCTATTAAGATAAAGTGCTCTCTGCCCTTATCATGCCATAAACACCTGACTGGATACATATTTAAAGTGTACCATTGTCTGTGGTCAATTGGGCATGTTGCCAAGACATCAATACATTTGCTCTTGCTATTAGTTAAAGCTAATTTTCATGACTACTTTAATATTTAGACAGCATCAGTCATGAAAATCTTGATCTGATTATTGGTAATTTTTGCAAATATCTTAACAATGGTAATTTCCTTTTTATAAAGGCTATGAGTCTAATACAAAATCTTGATTTTTTTCAATGAAAGAATCATGTGACCAAACTGTTGTTAAACACCTCTTGTTTTGTAAAACAACCTAGATGATAGTGTAACAATGCATTGGTGGTCAGACGGTACTAACTATAGCTAATCTTGATACGAGTATGGAGATAGGGTTCAGCCCACTGAAATTATGATTTTTGAGTCACTGATTCCCACACAAATCTATAAAACCACTAGGTTGTATCATTACCCTTCAAGCTACCCACGTCTAGTAAGCATTTTCACGGGTCATCTCCAGATTTAAATGTCGGATACTACCTTTAAAACAACCATGTCAGTACTTTTTTGTATGTGTAATTGCATTTGTTGATGTTACCTGTACAATAGTTTTCTTGTTTGTTATTTTCTTTCATACATGTCTGGCCACAGGAAAAGGTGTCGTATTGGGTAAATTTTTAAATTGTGTTTTCTTTCATTTTCCAATAGAGAGAAAGTTTAGCTTAAGAAAAATGCCACTTTTGTAGCAAAATCACGACAACATTTATGGTTCAATCTTCACTAAACATGGACAGAATGTTTTCCTGCAAGAAATCTTGGATGAGTAAGGTCGCGTCAAATTAAAACTAGGTCAAATTTTAGAAAGTCGTTGTAAAGACGCTAGAGGATGCATTTATGGCCCAATCTTCACTATTTTGGCCAGAATGGTTGCCTACATGAAATCTTAGATGAGTTATGAGCTGGATCACATGGGTTCAGTAGATGACTTAGTCACATCCTAGAAAATGTTATCAGCACAGTTGCTACACTAATGGTCCAATTTTCACCTAAGATTTCTAAAGTTAATAACTCCTTATTACTTGATATGAGCCTACTTAAAAGTCTGTAGTTATCTTTAGATGAATAATCGATCAGAACCTGTTATTGCAGTAGTATATCTTGACAAACTATTTAAAATTTAATTATTTTTAAATTAGCAGAAATATATGCAGTGATCTTCACTAGATAACTTCTTCAGCTTCAATTAGACACCTTTTTCTCATGGCATGTGACACTTGTGTTTAAAATTGCTCAATGAATTAAAAGGCACATTTTGCTTTTGGCCTAGTAGCTTCCATATTTTTTTTGCTATTTCTGTCGGACATTTTTACGTTATCTTTGTGGCTTCTTGATACTTTAGTCATACCTGGTTTGTTTGAAAGGATTCAGCATAATAACCTTGCAAAAACCTTAATTCTGCCTAAGGTTTTAGAAAAATAAGTCATTGTTTGAAAATACCATTATTTACATTTTTTTGTAAAGATACTTTTGATAAAACTTTGCTTTATTGTTGTTTTTAAATCTAATATTACAATAGCAACCATCTTTTATACCAAATTGTGCACCCCAAAAAAGGAAGGAAGGAGAGGAGGAAGTTGAATTTTCATGCTTTGCAAGCATTTTAGAAGTATATAAACTATAATGTATTAATTAACTAACTGTTTAAAGTAATCAAAATTAAGGGCCTAAATTTAAATCTAGTAATTTTATTTTCTTGATGTAAAAGTAATGAAAAGTATTAATGGTACTGCCCAATATTTTAAAATAGTCATTTAACATGCGGCTTGTTTTTGTCATGTTCTATTATTTTATTTTTTAGGGTCAGAATTGCGGAGACACACTAACGTTTTCCTGGTTAATTTGTGCCAAGAAGCCATTTTTATTCGAGTTAGTTATTATGAAAACTTATATAAAATAGTATATTTATTTTCACTAAGGTTTTTGATTGTCCTGCTATCCATAACACTTTTTGTATGTTTTGTGTTTTTGTGTACGAGGTTTCTCACTGATACAACAAAATGTATTTGAATTTCACAACTTTAGTAATGATTCGCATTTCGAAAAGTTGCTTAAATATCAAGCATGCAAAACACTTTCTTGTTTTACTTACGAACAAAAAACAAAATTATACTTCACACTCATAATTTTGCACCAGATTGATAAAAAAATCTCAAAATTGTGTTGAGTTTTTGTATATGCAATGTTTCTTATACAGTACTTAAACATTTTAACTGAACCTGTTTAATCTTTTTCCCAGAGCTCTGGTATGCATTGCAAGATGTGGTTTGTTTCTTGTTTTATTTCAAGAGCACACTGTGATATGGCATCCCTGCAATTAAGACTTACTCTTTTGCTACATATTTTTTAAAGTTTTTTTTCTTTATGACATTGATTTAAAATGTTATATACACACAAGTGATATATTAATTATTCTATATGGAATAAGTGATATAAGGTAGGTGGCAGGGTGGTTGCCACTGCCACCGTGTCATCAGTCAATGCACTTAAGCATGATTTGTAATAAGTATTGTATAAATGGGACACAATGAAATAGCTACAGAAGGTACCTTACACACAGGGACATAATGAAATAGCTACAGCAATTATCTGACTCTCAGGACATAATGAAATAACTACAGCAGGTACCTACACAAGGGACATAATGAAATAGCTACAGCAGGTACCTTACACACAGGGACATAATGAATAAGCTACAGCAGGTACCTTACACACAGGGACATAATGAAATAGCTACAGCAGGTACCTTACACACAGGGTCATAATGAAATAGCTGCAGCAAGTATCTTACACACAAGGACATAACAAAATAGCTACAGCAGGTACCGTGCACACAGGGACATAATGAAATAGCTACAGCAGGTACCTTACACACAGGGTCATAATGAAATAGCTGCAGCAAGTATCTTACACACAAGGACATAACAAAATAGCTACAGCAGGTACCTTACACACAGGGTCATAATGAAATAGCTGCAGCAGGTACCTTACACACAGGGACATTATAAAACTTGTACAGCAGGTACCTTACACACAGGGACATAACAAAAAGCTGCAGCAGGTACCTTACAAGGACCTAATGAAACAGCTACAACAGGTACCTTAGATACAGGGACATAATGAAATAGCTACAACAGGTACCTCACACACAGGGTCATAATGAAATAGCTACATCAGGTACCTCACACATAATTTTGATATCTCTACTACCAGTACAGCCATATAGGAGATACTTACTCTGTCCATCTAACCAAAAATGTTGTTAATAACTGCCAATTCCCAGGGTAGGAGGATATTTAGCTTGTCATAACTTCATTATGTAAATTGTTGTTTTACTGGTCAATGTGTACATGCATTTCTTAAAAATACTGTTTTCAGTTGCTCATTTCCACAGTTTAAAGGTTTTTGTTCAGGCTGATGCTTAGAGTAAAAGTAAATTAGCCAAGTCCTTCTTGAAAATGTGTGTACATACTTATTAGGAAGATCTATCAGATGTTGATGTGCATTACATTATAGGGTGGACCATTTTCTCTTATTGCACCTATTGCTTTCAATGTCATTGCATACTTGTATGTTTTTATTATTTTTAATTATATACATAACAATTAAAAAATCAAAAAAGTATTTGTCGCTCACTTTTATACAAAATAAGCAATTTAAAGGCTTAAATAATAAAGTTTACAAATCATTGTAGTTTTGTTGTTGCTTTTGGCCAAATGAACGAGCCAGATATAATTGCTATGGTAAGTTGAATTCTTTTTAATTCTAACCATTGTTTGGTTTATACCATAATGGGTGTCTGTAGTTTAATGTCCATTTAATGCCCACATTACTCTTAACTATTGCCTGGGGGTGTGCCCATGGCATGGTGGTAGAGCCACGGACTTGTGACTCCTCTTACTGCTTAGCCTCTTACCTTGTGGATTCGAGTCCCTTATGGGGCCAAGGACTTAATGTGGAAAGGTCTTCCAGCTGTCTTCCAATGGACCGGTGGTTCTACCCAGATACTTATCTGGCAGGGGCGGATCCAGGATTTCAGAATAGGGGGGGCCGAGGGAGTAACATTTGGCCGCAGGCCGGAGCTGATCGCGCTGCAGGCGCGAAATCCGCGGCGGGGGGTCTGGAGGGGGCTCCCCCAGAAAATTTTGAATTCTAGATGCGCTGAGATGCGATTTCCAAGCATCTGTGGGGCATAATTTCCTTATCTTTTTGCTCACTTTTAAGGGCAAACTATCCACTGACTTGGACATCTTAAGGTTACTGAAAAGAAACCTATTATCGTAAGAACACTTACAATAACCAAGACACTGTCAGTGTATAGTAAAATGAACGTCCTGAATGTGAATAACTATAACTTTATCTGTAAAAAAAAGATAAATGCAAGGATATTCCTAGCATTTGCTATTTTTAGGCATATAGAGCATAGAAATGATATATTTACATTGCCAGTCATTCTAAAGCACGAGTTAAAGAATATGAGAGTATTATGAAGTATATATAAAGTGAAGAAACACCAGTCATCAACGTTCAATGGATAATAAAATCTGTCATATCGAATTAATCCGACAATCATAATAGGTAATTCATGTCAACTGTTTTGTTTGTTCATGGTTTTTCGCTTCCTGGTCACGTGACTCAGTGGGCGGAGCCATCTACCCGCTGGCATGATGTTAATTCGCAGGGCGATGGAGACTTTTTGCAAAAAGACTAGAGCTATGTTCAAGAAAACATTTAACATGACAACAGAAGTAGGCTCGTCGCCGCAGAAATATGCGTGACAAAGCTCTAGTGGAAACGGGCCTTAAGAGGCGTAGCCCTTTGAAAACCTTCGCGTTAAAAAACTAAAAAATTAACACTTTCTTTTTGTTGGTCGTCGAAAAATAGAGGGGGTCCGTGGCCCCTTCGGCCCCCCTCTGGATCCGCCCCTGTCTGGGGGTCTTCCTCAACTAAAATAGCTGTACGTCACTATAATGATCATAAAGAATCGTGCAATGTATTTCTGAGAACAGAATAAGAGCAATTGCCGGGACATTTTTTAATTAAACTTCATGTTCACAGTCATAAACAATCTTTTCCAGTAAAAGCAGGGCATAACTTTTTGCTTGTAATAATATAGAATACACACCTTTTATTCAATGATAACATTTTAGACTACAAAATTTTTGTAATAAGAATATGTAAGACAAAGTCCTATGAGCATTGCAACATATACAAAATTTGAAAAGACACAGCACCAAGGTATTCACATGCACGCCAAATGTAAAAGTGAGAACAATTATGTGATGAGTCATTTAACAATAAGAGCAAACCTGGCAGTTACCGCCTTGGAACGGTCAGTCTGCAAAATGAACCGACTGGTGTGCTTAAACCGATTTTACAGAGCTCTAACCTCGCACTTCCTGATGGGTTTCTCAAATGCAAACAATAAAAAGAAAACCGATCCATTTGAATAAGTGTCCTTGGAAGCGCTGACGTGTTGTTTGACAAGTTATGACGAAAGTAGTGACGTCATTGAAAAATAATGTCCACATATAATGTTTAGAAGAGAGATAGGTAATATTTCGATTAGAAAACCTACAAAAAAGTTAATAGTAAATGAAATTAACTTTTGAATCAAGAAAAAAAAAATAACCAGAGAAGAGTAACTGATTGTAGCATCCTGTTCACGCGGAGATGGAATTGAGGAACCAAAGTCCAATGTCCATTAAAGGAAATACACGTAGCAATCCTTATAGGATTAATTAAATGACAACATGACTACATGCACTGGAGATTTTTTACGACCGCCACACTGCACAAGTAACAATGTTGTGATCATGGATAAGAATATGTAAGACAAAGTCCTATGAGCATTGCAACATATACGAAAATTGAAATGACACAGAACCAAGGTATTCACATGCACGCCAAATATAAAAGTGAGAACAAATCTGTGATCAGTCATTTTACAATAAGAGCAAACCTGAGAGTTACCGCCTTGGAACGGTCAGTCGGCAATATAAATTATGACAAATGCATAGCCACGACATTCTATATTTATTTCACAGTTATTAAAGTAACATTATTATTTTTTCTGAAAAAAAAAATCTCCATTTTTTATTTGGCTTAGGGGCCTATCAAATCACGCCCTACTATCCATCCTTCTTTCCCATTACCATTCCCAAATTTCTTCTCCTTTGCTTTCACAAACACCACCTTGCTGTTTCGTCCAATCACTCTTCTATCAGCCATCAACCAACCAATCAGCATTAACAATATCCAATTTTCTCAAATTGGGCTGTCAAAAAAACACCATTCTTACAGTGTGTTTCCCCAATCCCCACTTTGAGCATAAATCTAACAACTCAGCAGCACCAACCATTCTAATCGCCTGACCACTTTTGAAATCACGATTTGTGATCATTCGGGTAATCAGCGTGGCTCGGATAAGAAATACCTTATTGAAATGACAAGTATGGTGTTATGCTTCACTCTTCAGATTGATGTAGGGCACCAAGAAGCGGCATTTCGCGGGATCTTTTCAAGTAACAATAATTTATTAGATTGTATGAGAGAAAAGAAGGTCCAAATTGTTTTATACAATCGTTAAACGTGTGCATCTTTAGAATAAATTACACATCTGCTCCCTCGGTAAGAGAGAAATGCTTTTGAAGTAGGAAATCACAATAGGGACTTTCGTTAACTAATATAGACATAAGTAGTGTCACCTACATATGTCGATCTATTAGGTCAGCGGCAGAGGTTAGTATATACCTGATTGAGACATTTGTAATGGGCCCCGGATGTTAGTATTTTCTAGTTGACATACGCCTCTGCTAGCTGAAACAAAGAGACAATAAATAAATTAATAAATGATTAAATTGTCTGTCTCGGGCTGATGTGTGAAACTCTTTTCCCACCTAGATATATCCTATTCTCCGTCTCAATCAGGTATTATACTATATGTTTACCTATTTACCGAAACGACCGGACTAATCCTTATATATTAGATTAATTTACCGAAGTGGTCATTTACCGAAGTGACCGGTAACCGTTCCATCTGCCTTACACCACAACGGTTAATTACCGGTACACTCATCCTAAAAAGTCAATAATCCCCAATACCCTGCAAATTACAGATTATAAGAGAGTATTATTGTTTTGCTTAATTAGTGTTAATACTATATGCATAATCAAAACTTATGGCTGATAAAGCTACATGGTAGGAAACCAAATCTAAATACTGTTTGGCAGTGTTTAATTTAGGCTACAAATCGGTAGCTTAAAGCAAGGGACTTATATTTGCAAGTATCATAATTTTCAATCTTCACGCACTTAAGGTGTCCGTAATAAATTAAAATATAACATTGTATGACTTACTACGACAAGTTTATTGTCTTTCAAATTAGTGCTTAATTAACTGAATTTCACAAGCAATGTTTGCTAAAGTTGCCTGAAGATAACTTTACTGCCTGCTTAATTGAAATTAAGTGAAAGTCATTTGACATTGTTATATGGGGCGGTGTCACTTAGGACAGCATATTTACATGTAAGAAAATCAAATTTATGAATAAATAGCTCCTCGCAGGAATAAAGCATCCAGTGACTAAAGGAAAAGAGCGGAAGTAGAGTTCGACCACACGCATAATTAGTTTTAAACTAGACCGAGATACGACCGCGAGGCATCACCGCCTTCTGCGGCTCTATACTAGGTTTTCAATCGATATTTTAGTGTTGACGACATAAATAACTTGTGTTCATTTTGAACTCATCGTACTTTAAATTTTCAGAAAGAATATTTGCTTATTTTCTTATATATCTTCGTCAATAAATTTACATCTAAAATGGGGCTAAAAGGAATCTCTAATTACGAAGCATGACTCAGAATTGTTCGGACACTAACTCTACTTCTATGCTCTGCCATCTTACATCTTAAAACGTTCATGGCGTTAAAAAAGGTGTCCGCTGGAAATGACGTGAAGAAACCCAGCTCACGTCTAGAACGTATAGACTGGTTCATACTAGCTATTTAGTTTCCTTTCCGCTGATTAATGTGAAAGGCGGAGGCTCAGCGACTATTCGACCCCTCGACTATTCGACCCCACGACTATTCAACCCCTGGCGACAATTCAACCCCACGACTATTCGACCCCCCCGGTAAAATGTTAGCGTTATAGTATTTTATCTTTGCATTTTATTGTTTGTAAAGTATGGTAAATTCTGTGTCATGATATTAGTATCGTTATTGAGTGTATCTATGATATAATAGTAACTTGTGGCTTAAGATTGTAATGGCTAGGGGGTTGTTAAAGTGGGAAATAGATTGATATTTGTAATATTCTTTTTAATTAATTATAACTTGTATTAGATTTGTATAGGTTCAATTTTTGTTTGGTAAATATGATATATACTCATAATAAAGAGAACATTATTTACACAGCATTAGTTGGGATTAAATAAACAACAACAAAGGCATAGACGGTATTAGGTATATAATCCGTCTTTCTTGTGTGTTTTTTGTTGTTGTTTTTTTTCTTCTTTTTTTCTCTCTTTTTAGGTATTTTTCCATATGCATTTGAATAATATATTTATTAATAATTTAAACAAGTAAGTAGCAACAAACGTTTAAGAACAGTACGAAATGTAACTTTCATTAATAAAATTGTAATCATGGGATGATGTTGCGTTTCTACTATGGAGCCCCGTTACGCCACAGTTTATGATAAATAAGCATTTTGTAACGGAAATGAATCCAGTAGCCAATCCAGTGCCGAACTATTGCCCGTAACCTGGTCAATATGTTCAATCACCGCCAGCACTCTACCAGTTCGCAGGCCAAACACAAACACCACAGTGGGCATCAGACATGATGAAGGAATTACAGTCCATCAAAGAAAAGGTAAACAAAAATGACAAAATTGAAAAAAAACAACAGTAAACCTAATTGACAAACGTTTTATTGAGCTTGACACCAAAAATAGACAAAACTGCGAGAATTGTATTATTACCATTGACAACCTACAAGTATTTCTTCTACTTTTTGCGGATGATGCGGCATTTGCCCAAGATCCACTTAATTTTCAATATAAGAGAAAGTTAACAAACCAATGTATTCTAATTATACACAGATTATCAGACAGACAGACATACATTTATTACGTGTCCGGTACAATGTTGTACAACATGAGGCAAGTTATATCATTCCAATATTGATACATAACTGTTAGTTCCGGTTCAAAAATAATAAGTTAAAATGAGTTAAGAAAGGACAAAGAGGAGGGAGCAGACATGCAAACAGGGAGGAGACGAAAGAAGTAACAGACCCCAGAGTGAGGAGAGGAAACACACTTTGTGCTCAAGATTTAGACAGCGTAAATGAGGTGTTAGTAACAATAGGCATTCAATATATACACGAAAGTAGATGAGGTGTCAGTGTCAACAGGCAATCAATACAGACGGTGAGAATAAAACGGTACAATGCTTCAATTATGAAAAGACGAAATTTTAAGCAAAAGTTAGGACGAGATTGCATACGGCTAATATAAATTATTATAATTATTGTAATTGCTGTTTTAGTATGTTCGTTACAAACATAATGACTGTATTTAATTTACTGCTAATTTGTTTGAATGAGATTTATACATGTAAACATAAATAATTGTTTAATCAAGTAACGTAGTTTTTTTTCAAAGAAAGCCGTCATCAATTAAACCGGCTACATGAAAAGAACTTAACCAATCATTATTTAATCGCGCAACAGGTGAGAAAACCAATCAACGACAACAACCAATACTTCAACATTTGGTTTTTGTTTGATGACTTAATTACCCAATTTCAGTAACCACGTATAGTTAACTGTGCAATCATTATATGTTTCAAATTGTGGTAACAACACTTTAATTAATTATTCGACGCTTGAAAAAATACTTTAATTATTACTTTAATTGAACAACACTGGATTTATCGTGTACTATATCATGTACATCATATATACATGTATTCACTTTCTTCCCTGTCTCCACCGTCTCATTATTTTTCTCTCTCTGTCTTTCTTTTTCTCTCTCTCTCTCTCTCTCTCTCTCTCTCTCTCTCTCTCTCTCTCTCCCATCACCCATTTCACTGTTTTGTACTACGTCACCCCAACCACCATAACCTTTTGTTACTTCTCCTACCTCTTTTATATAGTTCTTCATGTAGTATATGTTGTATACCTAAAGGAATAAAGATTTGTTCTGTTCTGTCCAGTTGTTCCATTTTATCGCACTTTGATAATATTTACGTCATCCAAATATTACACACAATTAAAAGTATCAAAATACGATTCTATACAAAGATCAATGTGTCACACAGATTAAATTTCATATTTCTGCCAACGTTGTTGTTTTATCAAGTGACTCGGGTATTGTGTATTATATTATCAATAAATATGGAAGAAACGAAAAAGAAACATTAAATCTTGACATATATATTTATTATTATCATAACATAGTCAAAAACCATATTATATATAATAGAAAAAACACTTTAAACAACAACTGTTCTGTTCTGTTCTAAACAGCATACAGCCATATAACTATATTGGGGTCGAATGGTCGCCTTAATTTTTTCAGCTGGGGTCGAATAGTCGAGGGGTTGAATTGTCGCCTGGAACAGGTAGGGGTTGAATAGTCGTGGGGTCGAATAGTCGCGTACCCAAAGGCGGATAACCCACCTCATTTTCACATACGGGTTCTTTTCAGCAAACTAGCAGCCATGGGTCGCATGCACAATCCAGGGTGAGCGTTAATTTTAATTTAAACCGACTGATATTTTGTAATGGAAATCACTTTAAGATTTAAAGAACAATACTATGCATGCGTTATGGGCACAGTTAGTGTATATTGAGTTACATGACTGTTTTGACGCAGCGTTTTGCTTAAAAAGTAACCGGACTCGATGCGGAGTTAAGCCAGGTGGGTGGGGTAAGATTACCACGTGGTTTTATTTTCATGGGTATAGAGTAAAAATTCTCGGTCGATAAATGATGGATATTTGGAAAAATAGTTAAAAGTACGACCTCATCGTTGGAGCAGTGCTTTGTCGGGAGATATCGCTGTTTAGCACGACTGATCTTTCTTATCATTGTTATTCTTAAACATTTTACTGGCATCCCTTGTAAATTTAATCTTGTAAATTTAATCTCGTTAAAGATTTTGGAATTATTCAATTGAAATTTGATAACTTTCTATTAAACTGTTGCATTTTTCATTTAATGTTATAATTTATTTGGTTCTAAAAAAAACTAAAGGAGTATTAAAGTTTTGTTTATTTTTTATTGTAGAAAGGGTATTTCCCAATCAGCACTTCCTTACAGAAGATCAGTGCCTACTGTGAGTATTAAACAGTATTCTAAGCAATACTGTTTTAATGTGGGGTTAAACACTGACTTTTGGTAGGGTAACCAGGACTTGTTCCAGGAAACCTCTCCGAGAAGGTCCTTAATGTCGCCATGCTGGTGACCAGTGTCCTAAGAGGTTGTATATATATTTGTTTACCTTGTCAAATGGATTCAGAGTTTATAACCCTTGTAAAATGTCTGTAATTTCTCTTTTTTTTCCTTTCAATTTTCCATATATTTCTACACATCAGTATTTTTAATATTTAATAATAATCTAGGGTAATAAATGCCTCATTAATGTCTTGACATTTCTAGACATAGAAGTCACTTGCCTATTAAAAAAAAACTGCTGTTATAAAAAGTCGCAGCACTGATTGCTAATTTGTTCCATGTACAAATCTGATAATGCATATATATTTGTTGCATAATTTTTGTGTGTGTGATATATTTCTTAATATTACTGTTACCTTCTCGTGGATAGTGGCTGAAACTTACATCAGACGATGTCCAGGAGCAGATCGTCAAGCTGGCAAAGAAGGGTTTGACTCCATCTCAAATTGGTAGGTTTTTGTTGAATAATACAATATCAGGGCTTTTTTTCACCATTTTGGGAATATAACCCATACCCCTGGAATTGGGAATTTTCGCGTCGTTTTGCCAGAAATAGGGAATTTTTTTACACCTTTGGGGAATAAAAAGCTGTACTGTTATATGTTGTTTTTTATCATGTTTACCTTATTTAATTCCACTTTACTTGATGATGATCCCACCTCTGCTAACGCTGCTTGCTTTAGAAGCAAGTCAATTCTTTTTTTTTTCGATTGGGAATTTTTCTACTCTGATTGGGAAAAAAGTATATGTTTTGCCATTGGGAACATGACCGAATATCGGCTATAAAATTGGCCGAAAAAAAGCCTTGAATATGCAATGAAAATAAGAAGTTACTGGCTTCAAATTGTACAGATTTTAAACATAACTTTGCGTCTTTCATGTCAAAGAACTTACTTATTTACAGAGGTCATCAATTACCTGCTCACCAGACCTTCTAGCTCTAGTTGCTATATCATTGGCTTCAGGCACAAGATTCAAACTCTTTACAACATACCATATGTTGTGGTGTGCGCGATGTGCTGGTAGCACTTAAGCTGCTTCAGCTTGTTGGAGGAATGATAAAGCCTAGTCCAGGAATTTAGAAATAATGTCTGGATTTGAAGCTATTTGATAGATATAATAAAAGTTCCTCTCAAGTCTTAATATAAATGACACAAATTTTAAGCAAAACAAAAAATCGTATAATAATTGAAAGCAGTAATTTTCAACAAGCTTTGTCAATAACAATGGGGTCGGCTTGCGGATTGGGAGGTCTCGGGTTCAAACCCAGACCGGGTCAAACCAAAGATACTAAAGTTGCTAGTAGTGGTTTCCCTCCAAACACTAGAAGCTTATGGGACCGCATTATGCCCTGACTTGTCTGTATCGGTAAAACGGACCGACAGGGTGCAGTCCCTGAGCACCTCAATAGTGCCCCTGTGCTATAATGATAGAAATGTCGCTGCACAGTATCGACAAAAATGCTGACAAATCCCATCAATAACAATGGACATTTCAGCATAAATTTTAACCCATTTTCAACTGTATACAATTTTCATGTGTTTCACATGAACATGGTTGATTATCAGTAGTTTGCATTGTTTGACGAACAGCATTTTGAGATATTTATTAAAAGAACGGCTTTTTAAGAACACACTGGGTTTCAGATCTTGCATTACTAAGCAGTCTTGTTAACAATGAGCAATTTTGAACAAGTGATTGTGTTAGATTCAGGGGGCTCTTAAAGCTTATCTATGTTTCAAACTTTTACTCTTAATATATATAAATAACTGCTTATGATTTTTTTCGTTGCTTATCCTATCATTGTATATAACTAACTTCTGGATTGCTACTTGTTTAAGGTGTTTTTGATGTAGTATATGCCAAGAAGTACATATATGTGACTAAAAATGCATATGCACTGTCATTTAATGACAGACCAGTTAATCCAGCAATTAACAGCTATGCATTTTTTTCATAAGATTCCTTAGTATTTATACAAGGTGTTGCTTATTCAATATTTAGGTGTCATCCTCCGTGACTCTCATGGTGTGGCCCAGGTGAAATTCGTCACTGGCAACAAAATCCTGCGTATCCTCAAGTCCAAGGGTCTGGCCTCAGAGATCCCTGAGGATCTTTACTACTTGATCAAGAAGGCAGTCAACATCAGGAAACATTTGGAGAAGAGCAGGAAGGTATGTAGTGCTAGTAGACACTAGCTTGAGCTTCATTTTGAAGGGACCGCTTGTGTCCGAGCTTTTAGTCATAGACTTGCAACACCTTGTGGGTTGGGGTCAAATTCCAGTTGTTGAGAGCATTCGTGTTTGTTTTCTAGCTCTGAGTGGTTCATCCCACACAAGACACAAGTCGAGTCTTTATCTACCAGTAATAAGCTAGATGTTGCCAGTTGACCATAATTGTGCTGGTGCAGTGTAACAGTAATATTCCCGAAAACTAAACAGTTGTATTTTGGAAGGCTCCTCCTAGCCTTTTATTTAAAAGAGTTACCCACTTGCTTCTTGCCAGACTGGTACAGTTAAGGGTAAATGGTGCCAGTAAGTTGGGGAAACTTATGGGAGTGCTCCTGTTGACTTGTGTGTAAGTTCGTCTTTGTCCATCAGAACTGACAGGATGTCACTAGATGTGGGTGCTATGAATATAACCAACATGAAACTAGTGGTTACAAAAAAATTGCTGTTCTAACGTTTGAAATAATTTAATGAGATGCATTTTGCATCTGTAATTGGATATAATTGTAGCCAATTTGTATCCAAAATCTAGTATGATTCAGCAGTATATTCAATTGTTCAAAATAACTGAACTAAGCTCTGTTCTTGTACAGGATCGTGATGCTAAGTTCCGTCTGATTCTGGTTGAGAGCCGTATTCACAGATTGGCCCGTTACTACAAGACCAAGAGAGTGCTGCCCCCTAACTGGAAATAGTAAGTAAATTCACCTGATTTTCAGAAAGCTTGGTAGTAGACATAAATTCTGTATTTTTGGACTAAGCTATATTTTTGAAGCTAAAAAAATTTAAATTGACCAGTCATTATCCTAGAATATCGAAAATATTACAATATTATTTCTTGATTATTTTTCAGTGCCTCTGCCACTGCCGCAGCCTTGGTTCAGTAAAGTACTGACTTGAGTTGTAAACTGGCAAATAAAGAGAAAAACTGATGTTTTTGTTGTTTTGCTTGCTATTTCCTAATTTTTCTGTGCATATCAACTGTATAGTCCAACATTTTTTTTGCCCTGTACTATATTTCTGTATACTTATGTTTTTTTTGGCTAACTATTGGCCTAGGAGGCTTATTGATCTGCACGAAAGATCAGTAGTTTTGTGACCATACAATTGTCCTAAGACTTGATGAAATGGCTCCTTTACCATTATGTAAGTGAACTGAAAACTAAAATGTAAAATTATTGAATGCTACTGTCATATCAATCATTTGCAGTCCCTTTGTTATAAAAAATGTACAGCTTGAAAGATAAATGCAAGAAAAATTATAGAAGAAAAGTAAATATTCAGTTCACTAAACATAAAAAAGGAGATAATTTCATTTACCTTCTGCGAAAACTGAAAAAAAACCTAGGTATGCCTTTCCACAAACTAGGTTGTCATTTAAAAACTACTGTTTCCAGTGTACTGCGCATGTTCAATTAGGTCTTGATACATCTTTTGCGTACGTCCTCAACATGTTAACTCTTTTAAATTATTTAGAACGTTAAATAGTCTTAAATTATCCCGAAAACTTTACTGATACGACCGTCAAAGTTAACACCTGTTTTTGCATTTGCATGCATTAATCGTTCACACTGAAGGCAATAATCGACCAATACTTTCACTACATACTGCAGATTGATCCTATGTCAGTTAATTATATTAAATATGAAGTTATTGATTGTAATGAGCACAAGTTAAGAACATAATGAAATGCCTATTGAAGTAAAAGGTTGGCATTTTGTGGTATAATATACCCAGAGGTAAAAATACAGGGTGTTTATTCTTGATTCAGAAAATCATCAACACAGTTGTCAAACTTTCTTGTAACTGCATAAATTGTTAAAATGATCATGGGTATCATGTTTTTAAAATTTGTATGCTCCAAGTGTTGTACACGAAGTATTCAACAATTCTCCTTATTTAACATAGCATCTTAGCTTGCCCATTAAATGTATCGGTTTATTCTGAAAATTTGTGAATGGATAAGTTATTAGGGATAGATCTAAAGGTAACCTTAGTACTAATACAATGGAGGAGTGTAGTAAGTAATCTGGCTCTCTTATGGCAAGCCACCTTTTTTATTTCACGTTTTACAGCGAGTCTTTATTTGGACTTTGCTGTGTCACTGAAAAAACATTCAAGTGGTAAGTTCGGTCCAAGACGTATCTTTCTGTGCTAGATTGTTGATATAACCTGTTAAATGCTTTATATGAATACAATTTTATACATATTATTCCAAGATACCTGAATCACTTTTTTCTTAAGGTGAAAGGCATAGGTAAGCAAAAAATCACCCGTGTCTTCACAACAATTGTGGTCCGTCTTGAGTTGTGAACCATTAAAAAAGACCCTTATAATTGTCAATACACTTCAATTGGTTGTCAAAAACCATCTTATAATCCGACTTTGTATTATCTAACACAACTTTATACAATATTAAACAGAATTCAAAACCAGTGAAAAGGTGAATTGGGTAAAGGAAATAAAGTTCTGGAATGTTTAGTTTGTAACCACATTTTATTTTGTGTTATAATCAAAAAAGTACTTCAAACAATTTCATTTATACTTGATCCCATTGTCCCGCACAGGCGCTTGATGTAGTCATTTTGAAGCAGCTCGGTAATTACTGTTTAGCTGCCAGACGTCGCTGGAATTTCTTAGGTCACAAGCGAGGTAGTATAGCTAGCTACACCGTAAACAAATCTGAGAAAATTACGTAAATTTGGGTGTGAAGCAACTCTAAAAGTGACAGTTCGATTAAAGTTTAACTACATCCACCCACCAGTAAGGAGGCAACCCAGTACACATTGTACTGTGACTGTTTTGGTCATTGGGTAACTGGCTTTTGCTGACAGGCTAATCCATCACTTGCAGTTTCTTTCTTCCATATATTTAAAGGCCCCTTCCCCTCCGACAATCAGCCTAGTTTCTCCCCTAAAAATGAAAATTCCCTTCCAATAAAATTCAATGCTTCATTGCCGAGGATACCATGGATGCGGATCAGAGACTACAGTACTAGCTTGAATGACCTGGACTGTGATAATTTAGTGGAGGAGTTCAAGAAGAATAGAGATAACCTAACAGCCATATAGGATGCAAGATAGCAAATAAAATGTTAAACATGCACATTTTCCCCAATTTTTAATAAAATATCTACAGAAATTTCCCCTTCTCAAAGGCTCCAGGGCACATCCCCATATTTTGAAAAAAAAAACCTGACTTTTATTCAATAATAATTGTGTTCTTCATGATAAAACTAGATAGCGGTGCCTCTTATGGAATGCATTTTTTCATTGGGACAACAGTGTAGCTGGCAAAAAAACGAAATCACAGCTGTTCTGCTGTTTTCAGAGAGTAGCTGGCATTATTAGGAATTCGCAGCTGATTGGCTAGGTATTGTTTAACAAAAGATCCGGAGCATGCAGATGTTATCTATGCAGCCTGTCAATACAGATGTAGCAGAGAACTAGGAAGAACCGTTATACATTTTCAGACCGTTTAATATATTAATCTATTTTCAATTCTAGTTCACATTATTTTAACCTAATAGATTTTTATATTTTTCTATATTTTACTAACATACATTAGTTTCTACCTGATTATTCTCTATTCACATTAAACTTCTTTGTATTCGGCGCCGTATGACCTGTTAAGTGTCAGTGTTCCCCAAAACCCAAATAAACTAAAAAGAACAAGGAAGTTGCAGAGAACAAAAAAACAAAGTAGAAAATTCTTTACTTCCCATCAGATTTATCGGTTCGTCAAATGTTATGTAATTAATTGGCAGTGTAAGAGTGTTTAGTATCCCAAGATAGTCCTCTTGTTTAAAGCGCATACTCTCTATGACCCCTTGGATGTCTCGCATCTTCACTCATTCTTGTAGACTCTTTGATATGTTGCCTTTGTGCTAAAATTTACTCATCAAATACCATTGTGATCATAAGATGCCAAAAAACACTTGTACATTTAGTCTTGTGAGTAGATTTTACAAGCTTATTGAAAGTCGGGGTCCTCAGGTGAGCAATACAGGGCTATTATGACCCTTTAGTTTGGCTTGGCTTTAGTGGTCTAAAATTGTATCTTATAAATGCTATTTGATAAATTTATAGCACCCATGTCCCTAGGAGATTGTACTGGGTTCAAGATTTTAAAACTTTGAGCTTTGAGACTGACTTCTGTCTCGGGCATCTGATTGGTCATAATTTTAATAATATCTCAAAATTATGACCAATCAGATGCTTGAGAATGATCTCCGACCTGATATCAAGATATTTATAAACTTGGGACCACTTCATTGTAGACCATATTCAAAAGAATATTTCACAAGCTGTAGAAAAATAGCTTTTATAAACATTTAAAGCATTATCAATTGGAAAGAAAAAGATAAAGAAACATCTTCGTAATATATCTTTTATAACGGAGGTAGTTTGACAATGTTATTTCAAACCAAATCAGACAGCTTCTCTAATCTGGGACAAGACGCAGTTTTTTAAACAGATGTCTGTACAATTCTGTCTAGTCACCACAATATGACAAAGTTCCCTTGCTTCCTAAAATGCTTTCATATGGAAGCAAAATATGGCTTAATGCAAGTTATACAAAGTAATTTATGTCTTGCAATAGAAAGAATGTCCATTGTTTGACACATTTGCACCAAAAATCTTCAGTAGTATACTGATTATGTACTTCGAATACAGGTTCATCAGTTGCATTTTAGGCTGTTTTTCCAATTTCATCCATATAGGCTGCCAGCAGCTTTGTCTGAAACAAAATGTATGCATGTATTATGATTGACATTATTGACAATAATGACCATGCCACTAAAGCGACCACATCTTTATTAAGGCTGATTTTCAAATTTTAAAACCATGTGGCTTATTTATTCAATGAGAAACCTGATCATAACTAGAATTATCGCTGAATGCGATTCATACCCCCGCCAATGTCCTTGACAAAGCTGGTACAACGGGTAAGATGGGTTCTGCACATTGCCCAAGTTGGGGTGAACATTTGAGTCAAGTTTGAAGAAAATCCTTCCATTAGTATAGAATTTATAGAGCAGACCTGACATATTGTCTAGTATTGATTGTAAGTAAAGTAAAAGACTTAAAAAGGGGTATAACTTTGTCAAAATGCAATACAGAGTTATGAAACTTGACCTGCATATCTTACTTGTGATATGTCATATATCTTTTAAGTTTCAAGCAAATACCTGTGCTAATTTCAAAAATATTTAAGTACATGTTAAAATTTAAGAACATTTTCTAAGTCAATTTTGACCTTCAAGTGTGACCTTGATCTTAAGCTGGCACAAAGGTAACATGGGTTCTGCACATAACCTTGTTGAGTTGAACATTTGAGTAAAGTTTGAAGAAAATTTTTCCATTAGTATAGGACTTATAGAGCGGACACGACATATTGTCTTATAATTGATTGTATGTAAATTTGAAGACTTAAAAGGGGCATAACTTTGTCAAATGCAATACAGAGTTATGAAACTTGACCTGCATATCCTAATTGTGACACTTCATATATATTTTAAGTTTCAAGCAAATACTTTTTCTAGTTTCAGAAATATTCAAATACATGTTAAAATTTAAGAATATTTTCTAAGTAAATTTTTGACCTTCAAGTGTGACCTTGACCTTAAGCAGTCAAAAGAGTAACATGGGTTCTGCACATTCCCTTGTTGAGGTGAACATTTAAGCCAAGATTAAAGAAAATCTTTTAATTAGTGTAGGACTTACAGAGCGGACACGACATAATGTCTAATATTTGATTGTTTGATATTTGACCTTCAATTGTGACCTTGACCTTGAGCTGACACATGGGCAACATGGGTTCTGCACATCCCCTTGTTGAGGTGAACATTTCTGCCAAATTTGAAGAAAATCCTTCAATTGGTATAGGATTTATAAAGCGGACACGATAATGGAGACGGACGGACCGACCCACCGACCGACGGACGGATGGACGGAAAAAGCGAATCCATTATAGCCCCCCCCCCCACATTTTGTGGTGGGGGTATAATAATGGGCATGGCGCTAATCCGGCATAATGACCAGTTTTACTAGAACATATTGCGTGTTTCTTATCTCCTCAACTGCAGCCATCTTGACCAGGATAACAAGGCATCTATGGTGTGATTCACACCCACTAATTGGCAAAATAATGCCTTCCAGCATGTTTTCAATTTACAATCTAGGCCAACGGGTCACACGAGGTCATAAGCTTAGTCAGAAACGCTTATTAATGTTAACTAGAAGAAATGTGCATGTCATTTATGTCAATTAAAAATAAAATTTGCAAGTCAAAGATGTTCGGATCTTCATCCATTGTCCTGATTAGCTCTTGGTTTTTATTAAATAAAAAAAACAACGATTGAAGTACATACATCTGCAGTTAAGTTTGACATCACATATATAGTGCACAGCATGTGTTTTGTCATCTCAAAAGTATATACATCAATTACCATTTTTTGCCATCCAAACATTTAGCACACAACTATGTGTCAACAATTTTGAACCGGGTGATAACATGTTGCTATGGTTTTGAAAATGCAATATTAATATCAAAAATACAATTATGGACTGTTCAGCTGGTACACATGAGGTGATATTCACTGAAAATATCATCGACACATCAATAGCCTTATGATTTTTCAATGCATATTATCATCATATATACCAGTTTAACGGTCCGTACTCGAATATATATCCTACACATACAATACTACATAAATAATGAACGACCAAGGCAGCAGAAAACTGTGTATATGTATTTAATTTTTAACAACCAACAGAACTTCAATCTAATTAAGAGCTTTAAGAGTCGTACACTGAATACTGTTGCATTTAAAAAATATTCTCCATAAAATATAAGTTTTAGCCAATGTATTGAAATTTTAACAACACTACCAAGCTTTAAATACATTCATAGTTTGGTCTACAACCCCATGATGAAGCATATGCGTGCTCTTGTGCACACGCTCTGACAGCTTGGTGAATGAAATATTATAGCCATATCAGATCACATCTATTTAGTCTTTTTTAACAATCAGGTGTTGTTTATATTTTCAAGTAATCAACAAATTCTAATAGCTAATGGATATAGTCCTAGTAGGTTAATCATACAAATTAAATGTAGCAGAGATTTTAAAGAATATGTATATGAATTTCTGGGCCAATTCTTGTTTTGCTGCCGAAAAATACACAATATCAAGCATACCCCATTGATGTAGTTGCACCGGTTAATCTTCTCGTTTTGAGAATGGGCGCCATCATCCGAGCAACCGATGGGCAGCAACATGACATTCTTGCCAGTGGCTTCCTGGAAGGTCAAGGTCACAGGGATACTACCACCCTCCCTAGTGAGGTCAGGGTCCACGCCAAACACTAGAAATGCAAGGGGTAATTGTAGCATAACATAAAATCTCTTGGAAAAAATACTGAAATAAAAGGTCATTATAAACCTATGGAAAAAAAATACAATAAACATAACAGGAAATTACAGATGTGCTCAAATGGTAATATCATTCATACAGAAAAATCAACTTAAAATTTCAAGGAATTTTCAAGGTAATATATCATTTTTCAAGGACATACTGGACATCAAAAATAAATGTTTGTATGTAGTTATCATGCTAAGGCACACTGACAAAATGCACATATACATGTTAACTCAATAAAAATTGTGTATTGTCCAATAGATTTCTGCCATGTTGTGGATTGATCTATGATTGAATTTGAGTCACTTATCAGTAGCCGGAATGTTAACTACAAGAGATTTAGATTTATCAAAACCATGCGTTTGTAAGGATGATGTTATTTCATTGGACTTGATGTGTTGTTACTTTTTGCATGCGAAGTGAAAGTACTCTCTCCCATTGACTTTATGCCTATATTCTTCATACCCACGCTGCAGGAGGCTTTGTGTGGATCTCTTGTACACTTCACTTTTGTAAGCAACTCTTGTTAAAAATAGCATTTCTTCCCTTTTTTCCCATTTTAAAATTCCACAAGCCATTAAGTGGGTGTAGCCATTATTGATAACATCATGTGACTGGTTAATAGCCGGATACTGGTTCCCAATCAATACCAATTATGAGGGTATAAAGGGGTGCCGACTATCACATTTTTTACTGAAGATTATGATGTCAATTTCATTTTTCAAATTGATACGGTTCGCACATTTTTAGTAACTTTATATGTTTTCTAGGAACATTTTAAAGAAGTCAAGATAAGAAATTGAAATTTATACTTATTGGGATGCTTTTCAAGGAAACACTGAATTCAAGTACTTTTCAAGGAAGGACTTAAATTTAAGTACTTTTCAAGTCCTGAGTGAAACCCGCGGGTAACAATGAATTGGTATAGTGTCAGCGATACATACAATATATTTGAAATGAAGAATGACGGTGTTCTTGGAAACTTTGTTCTGTCTGCATTCAAGGAATCATAAGTGCCAAAAAGGTTATTTTTTCCAAATACAACTTTTTTTTGAAAATACAAGAATAAAATGAGCAGGTGTTTATTTATAGTCATCTAAGGAAAATTAATAAAGAATGCTATGCAGGCACCACATAAAAAAAACCCGTACAAGTCTTAAAAACACTAGGACTATGAACATGGCAATTCAAAAGTGTGCATTTATAAATCATTGTTTCCTTCAGTTGAACATGATGCTGGGAAATTAAACAATTACAGTTAGTTTAAATCATATTTCTGAAAAGAAAAGAGAGCAAAAGCACTCTTTAATTTCTCAATCTGAATGTGATTGTTTAAATGAAACGAGTAAGGAAAAGAAAGCTATAGTACAAAGCTGATTCAAAATAAAAAGAGTACATTTAACAAATCTTTGCCTGTATCTCAAAAATATATCCTCTAGAAACTAACAGTAGGCACAGTCAAACCCCAGTTATTCAAACTCTAGTTGTCCGGAGCTGAGACATTCGAAGTCATTGGTGGCAGGTCCCAATTAGCGTTGGTGAAACAGTGGTTCTACAGAGACATGAGTCTAGGGTCTTCTCCACTAATAATAAGCTGGACGTTGCCAATATGACTTTAACTGTGTTAGCACAATGAAACAAACAATCAAGAGTTGGAGCTGCCATTATAGAAAATACCTGGTCAATGGACTTTTACATAACAATGTTATTTCTTTTGCTAGGGAAGCTAATACACTGTCCTTGGATAATTAAACATGTCTATTTTTTTTATTACTGGTAACTTCAAACTCATTGGTAACGTTGCACAAAGACCACGACGACAATATGCCTGATATACATGTATAGCTACTTTTAGCAGAGCCTGTCCATAGTTGTGAAGAACCAGTGACACACCAGCAACTCACCTGTTTTTATTGCATTTCTCGCCGCCACATAGTTGGGATTGTTGAAGTCACTGACCCAGGGTTTGGCTCCACCAGACTCAAGCATCACTCTTATCATGGGGGAAATTATCAGAAAAGTCTTGAACAAGGTAACACCAGACCAATATTACTTACAGATTCTTATTCATAATTGGTACCATGTTTAGCTAGTAAGTTAGTAAAATAAAACCAGGCAACACTGTTACTTTGTTACACGAGAGGCAAACCCAAGGTCAGTGCTTCCGTATATATACATGTATGAAAAGAAAAGAAAAAAACAATGCTTTTTGCAAGGAAAATATTTTTAAAATTTAAATTATTATCTGAGTATACTGATTTGTATTTTGAATTTGTGTAAGACAAGTATAAATATAGTAAGAAATTCACATTACTTTGAGGAACAAGATGAGCTAAATGTGGTAATTGTTCAAAACCTATTTATTTTTAGTCGATTCTTTCAACTTCTATTAATTCCACTTCCTGGGTAACATCACATGGTCAGTTTTAGGGTTCAAATCCTGGACGCTCTAATCAAGAATCCAGCATCTTAACCACGAGACCACAAACGCCCCCACACCAGTACTCACAATATCTTTCTTTTTGTATTTTATGTTCAGTCTGGTTTGTTTGTTTGCAGACATTATTTTATGAAAACATGCACTCAATGACCAATGCCATAAGGCTTATACATGAAATTAGGGTTAATACGGAAATAAAGCAATTTGATTAGCCGGCTAAATCCTGACATTCAAAGCACCCACTCCATGTCGAGCGTTATTGACATCATCCTATTTAATTTAGTCAGCAAACATGTTCAATAATAATCTTGCAGTAAATCATCAAAATTGTTATTAACTGGATGAAATATTGCAAACTATTTTTATTCGGCTTGGACAAGCATAATGATTATAGTTTTTTTGTATCTTTGTTGTTTTTTTTACATTTTTGACAATTGTTTCAGATTTTGATCAAAGGTAAATGATAATGAAAATATAAGGACTACAAAGTCCCTTCCAATACGTTCTCATCAGCAATATCAGCAAGTTCCAACAGATCAGATAATGGTTAACGCTTTGTTGCTCATTGCATACTTTCAACTACCGTAACAGCTGCCACTCAATGAAGATTAATCACTACCCAAAGTTTGGAGCATCAAAGTAAAATTCAATTTACAGTCAAACTTATGCTTCAGTTCATATTCATAACAGTACTACTGATTGCTTTTTTTTAAATAAAAGCAGTATTTAAATGTTCAATTTATCATACCTTATAGACAATCAGATTTTTTTTAGTAACTGCTAAAGAAAATTTCATTAGTACATTTTGTTTGAGACATCATAAACATTATTAAACTGCATTGTTATTATAATTCCGACTAAGTGATATCACTGCAAAGTAGCAAAATCTTTGTTTTTTTCCCATATTCTTCAGAAAGTGAAAAAAGAAATGTTGGACCACTCTTCATTTGAACAGCAACCAAAAAGTAAATTCTATTTAGCTTGATGTTCATGATTACTAATCCAATTTTTTTTTATTGACTCATTTGAAATATCGTTAACAATTATGGATAAACAGCCATTATATATGTCATATAATGTATCTGAAACGTTATTTGCACCAAATATGATGATGAAATTCCAAACCATATAACTTTAATGAAAAAATAATTTCACATTTAACGGATAGAAAATATTACATTTAATGAAAAGAAAGTGGCGAGTTTTTGTATTGAAGGGGTCTCTTTAGACATTCTCTTTAAACATTAATGTGTTTACTTAAAGGAAAAAACCGTGCCAATAATAATGGTCCAGACTATCCATGACCCCCCCCCACCCCTTGAATGCTGTCTGATGCTCATTGTCTTCAGCAATATAATTCATCATCCTGTAGGTAATTTTGTTTCTTGTCATGGTAACTAAAATGTCTTGCTCTACAGGTTACACAAACTAATGAAGCAGATAACTTGCTAGCACGGAAATTAATTCTTTTGTTAGTAGGTGTCCACCCTTTGATTCATAATCAACCAGATCACGGTCCCTAAAGCAGCAAATGTTACTTTTCAAGTTTCACTTTGAAGAAATCTTGTTACTTATGAGTTATCTAACTTGTTGGTCAATAATTAAACTTTTATAATTAGATCAAATGAACTTTATAATTAGAAATTTTGAAGAAATTGTTACTAATCTAACTAGGTTTATAATTGTATTAAATTTTAATTATTAGATATTTATAGCAAATTTTCTATTTTTCCTTGTAAATTTGTATAATTTAATAATTCAGTAAAAGTAATTTTTTTTTATTATTAAAATATTTACCTTTATGCTTCTGCATTTTGATTTATTTTCATAAGCACAGTATAATTTAATAATAACCACAGGGTAGGAATATATGAAATACCAACCCACAAGATAAATTTGATTTAAGTTTGCATATGTCTCCTTGAAATAAATAAGCAGAGAAGCAAGCCACAGTGACAGAGGAGGTTGAAGAACCAATACCTGTTTTGATGGCATTTCTTGCGGCTACATAGTTGGGATGGTTAAAGTCACTGACCCAAGGTTTGCCGCCATGACCCATTTTCACGCTACAAACAGATGCAAATGCATCAGTCTACAGTTTATTCTTACTTTATCTTGCAACAATGTGTGAATGAGATATAAAAGTTGATCTTGTCGTGTTACAAAACATATTAATAACAAAACAAAAGTCTCCATTGTGACTTTAAGCTGCTGCGTGTTAAAGAAAATGCCCAATTACTAGATGGGTGGAATCACTGCAATCAGCTGAAACAAAACTTAAATATTGTAAAAAAAATAAAAATAGTCTGAAATAATGAATTAAGTGTGAACTAGGGGTAAAATGTGTATTCACGTTAATTAGTTGTGCAGGTAGATTGTTCACTTTGATGTGAAGAGACCAGACACAAATTAGCATCGGGTTACACATTCCTCTTATTTTCCTTCACAGGTTTATGTCATAGTAACAGTATACATGTAGTTTGGCAACATTGAATGGCAACTCATTAGTTTTTTGGCAGCGTTATCAGCAAATTTCAGACATCTTATGGGCTAATGTATTTGTATTGTGAGCTAATGTGAACAAAAGCATGAAATATCCTGAAGAAAAAGTGTGGTCTCAGGGATACTGGGGTTGGCTATGAATTAAAAGATAATTATGTTAGATCATGAATTTATTGTTTAATCTGTTTTTCTTAATGCATTGGACAGTGTTTGCTGTGCTGTCTATGCTTGCAGACTTACAGATTACAGAAAAACATACAGATATGCTTGAGTGCCATTTTAACGTTGCCAAATAAAAATTACCATAAGGTCATCATAATAATTAGGCTTGTACACCGGTACTCTGTACCAAAACTTTTTTGAAACGTGCTCAGAAAAATAGTTTTTACCAGTTAAAAAATTTACTGGTATCTTTATCAGTTCTTGAATAGATTGCCATGTAAATTTCAGTTCCTTTTTCATGTGAAAAGAGTGGAAGAAAACTATTATGAACATTTTCAATAAACAGCCTTTGTTTTTCTACGCAACTTGCAATATTATATCATTATGGGCGCAGCTATCACAATTGGTAAGATATAATGCATGAACTGTCAACATTGTTTTCTACCATGTGACTTTTCCTGTAGTTTCATATGTGCACAATGAAATTAGTAAACTTCTTACCTAAATGTAAGAAAAAGTAAAGTACGAAAGTATCAGTATAGTTAAAGCACTGTATCATTTCCTAAGTACTGGCATATCATTTCACTTTCAACCGGTAACCAACCCTAATAATAATGTGACTAATTAAAAATAACAAGTTAATGAATATTTAAAAAATAAACCTATATTTTAGCTACATCATCACAAGCTTGTTTCAAAGTGACTAACATCCTTACACCAATAATGGAGTACAGTGTATGACTATATCTTTATACAGAAGTTGTTTTATATAACAAGCATGTTCAAATCACTTGTTGTTTCTTCTTTTGTAGCTACATTTCTATTATAACATCTTGCACAAACTCTCTTTTTTTGGTTTACAAAAAAACTTAGAGTCATTTTCCTGTACTTGCATATCATATCTGAAATTGGCATTTACTGAAAGTAACAATTTATGTTTTCATTATCAAAATTTATACTGTGGCCCTAATTTAAGCGGGAACAAATAAAGACCTTCATATCTAATCAGTCCTTTTTGTGTGAAGATCAATACCAAATATTCAGTTTTCTGCAGATGAATACTGAAAACATCAGTTGTTTACATACTTGATGGTGTTTGGACTTCCTGTTTCCTTGAAAACTTTGTTCACATGGTCAGTAACCAGCTGACAGACCTTGTCAGGCAACATGTCGGGAACCAGTCGGATTGAGAACTTTCCTATCACCTTCCGTGGAATCACAGTCTTGGCCCCAGCATCACTGAATGCTCCCTCAATGCCTGCATTTTATTGAATGATTGTGAAACATGGTACAGTTAACTTAATTATTTTATAAATATATGATGATTAAATAGTTGCCTTAATATAACCTTTACAAATGAAACATAAACCTAGACACAAACCTGTACAAAACAATAGTGACAATGCCATGATCATATCTGCCGATTACTTTTTAATCACTGCTCCCTATCTTGTATATTCCTATGACATTTAAGTGAGCAATAAAGCATTAGAATGCAAGGGATTTCAACCTTTCTGGAAAAAAAATCACAATGGGGTACATTGCTGAAATGGACATTGTCTCCATTGTAAAAGAATAACTGAAGTAGTCCAAATAGAAGGTAGGTCCTTTTAGTTGGTATTCTTGGATTTTCTTTTGGAGATGGTGTAATAAAAACAGTGAAATTTCTTACTTTTGCATAAATTTTAGCTTTAAATCCATTGAAATACTTACAGGGCTATGTTATTTAAACAACAAAACGGAGGTATCTGTTGATAATGGTTTATCTAAGTATCCCCAAAACTGCATAAAAGTCAACATACACTCCAAAGAGTACAAGAATAAAAACTGAGTAATCCAAATGAATGGACCTACTTGCATTAAGGGATTATTCAAGGGAGAGGGATGGGATGGGATGTGATAAGTTGGTATTTTTGCCAATACTGTGCAGCGACATTTCTATCACTATAGCACAGGGGTACTTATGAGGTGCCCAGGGACTGAACCTGGCCTGTCCATATTACTGACACTGACGAGTCAAGCGTAATGCTGTCCCCTTAGCCCCGAGCGTTAGGAAGGAAGCCACAACTACCAACTTTTAAGTCTTTGGTTTTTTACGTAGCAGGTTTAAACCCATGACCTCCTGATCAGCAAGCTGACGCTCTACCACCTGAGCTATTGCGGCCGGTATATTCAGGGGAGACTATCTACTATTGTCACCCATTACAAATTTAACTCTCAAAACTAACACTTAGCCAACATTTTCCCAATCTTTGTATACTAGTATTAAGTAATGTTTAAAACCATCCTGGTCTAGTTAAATGACAGTTCAAACTATTAACCAGTTTAGAGTTTGGCGAGTCATTTGTGCATGCTCAAGAATTAAGCAACTTAAATAAATAGTTAAAAATTGTATTGATATAAAGCAATAGGTAATAATATGAAATTTTTATAACCATCCTGATTCTAGATCTGAGCATGCAGGATTGTCCTCTATAGTTTAGGAATATAATGAAATAAATTTGAAATGCAGATTAAGTGGTTTAAAGCATTTTATGTCAAGTACATAGACTATACTCAGGTACACACCTTTATAAGATGAAACAACCATAACTTCGAGACATGAGGGCCATGATGGCCCTTAATCGCTCACCTGAAGACCCAGGCTTTTAGTAGGCTTGTATCTGGCATCAAAGGATTAAGATGTATTCTCTTAAATAACACCTTCATGTAGTCAGGGTATTTATAATTTGATAGTAGTTTATTAAATGATGACAAATAGGAAGGTGATAGTAACTGTTTATTGTTCAAAAACTTGACCTAGTGACATGGAGAATGGGTCATAAATGGCGTCTTGCATGTTCACAATGTTTTTCTAAGATGTGACATAGTTACTTATTGATCACACGTGTCCCCGTAACAAAGGTTATCCCATATGTGTGGCCTCTAGCATTTTCACATGATATTTCTAAAATTTGATCTAGTGAACTTGTTTTTGACCGCAAGCGACCAACTTACGAACTCATACAAGATTTCTTGCAGACAAACAATCTGGTAAAGTTGAGTGAAGAAGACTGGATAAAAACTGCAGCTTCGAGCGTGTTCACAAGTAAATTGTTGATGCCATACAATTGGATGAAGGGGTATCAAAAAAGCTCACAAGAGCACATTGTGCTCAGGTGATCTAAAAATATATTCAAATAAATGACTCTCTATATGCACACATTGTGATGTTAACAAACCCATTCCTCAGTGACTCATTATTGTAAAAAAACTGGCACAAACAGTCTTTTACTGTGTTGATTCTTTCTTGCACAGAGTAATTTGCCCTGTTTGTTCTATAGAAAATATTAGATAGAAGGAATCATGTAATTAACAGCAAGACCTACCATGGATTGACAAGGAAGGGTATCGCCAACGAGCCTTCAGGACATCTGCTTTGTTGTCATGAATGAGTTTGTCTACACCAATGTCAGTCTTGTACTCGTTCTATAAACATGCACAGCATATTTAAGGAAGTAAAGGCCAGACTTAAATGTTTACATTGTTTATAGGTAGGAATATGTCACACACTAAAATCTTCAAAAAATAAACAAAAATAAACTTTTTCAGCTGAAATACCTCAGTAATGGATTTACAGCTATACTTTGCCTTGAACATGTGACACAATCATAAACTGCTTCATAATCATTCAATTAGTGCCATCCAAGATATACTCTCATTTTTGGATCCATAAGGAAGACTTAATTGCATTTTTTAATTTCAGATATATTGGATTGTAATTATTACCACTACTTAAATAAACAGAAAAGATGTTTTAAATCAAATTAAGCCAACATATTAGCATGTAAAATTTAACATACATATCTGTGGTAAAGGTAAAAAAACTAACACTGTATAGTAACTGAGCCTCAGGTAAGTTTTTGCAAGCGGTTGCAACTGATCTTAACATGAACTTATATTTTTTGAGGTTCTTCAATGAATCATTTATGTATTTTTGATCCAAGACATAGCAAGAAAATATTCCCAGAGTCATACATTTTTACTGACACATACCTGACAAATGACCAATAAGACAGCTTCAAATGTCAGAAATATTTAAATTAATTATGTAATAAATTCAATTCAATTTATCAGTATAACATACTGTACAGAAGTCGATGGGTCCGTAGGATTCTTGTTCAGCATCAGTGAGAGCGGCAACATCATCATTGATGCCGGGAATCAGAATCTTGCCTTTCACATCCACTAGGCTGCCCAACACTGCCACCAAGTCTGTCATAGCCTCATGGCTGCAAGAAATGATAGTGCACTGTTCTTCAGGAGATGCAATTCTGGATATATTTCAGCATCACAATTACGGTCATATTAGTGACATCAAGCTATTATAGGTGTAGGAAAATCCAAGTCAAATGCTGAAAGACCACACCAAATGAAAGTTCTCGCCCTGACTGAGACCCACGCAGTGTGGGTCCAAAGTGATTATTACAACAATGCCAATGGGACATTATCCAAAACCATCATTTTTTTATTAAAAAATGAACAAAGATTGCAACTTGTTCTGAGTACAGTTATGGATCTGCCCTATCACTATTTACATTAGCGTCATCAAGAGAGCTATACCACTACCAATCTTAATGACTTATAGTATGTTGTGGCCTGGGATGGAACCTGGGTACTTCCATACCTGGAGCCAGTGCATCACCAATAGTGCTTCCAGGTCTTGTTACTTTAACAGATAAACAAATAATAAAAACTTTTTTTTCTATTTAAAGTGTACAACTAATTAAAACAAAAGAGCCATAATGGCCATTAATCACTCACTTCATTTCATATGTTATGGAGGCAAACATTCTGGCCAGATTTGGGCTATAAATGTGACCTACTTTTGGACCCCATATGACCCAGTAACAAAATTGTCCAAGATTTCATGCAAACATTCTGGCAAATTTTGGTGCAGATTGGTAATAAATGTGGCCTCATAACAAGCTTTTTTTTAAGGATTTGACCTAGTACTTTTATTTTTGACCCCACATGGCCCAGTAACGAGCTCATCTAAGATTTTATGCAGGAAAACATTTTGACTAAGTTAAGTGAAGATCGAGCCATAAATGTGGACTCTAGCATGTTCACAAGGTTTTTCTAAAATTTGACCTAGTGACCTAGTTTTTGACCCCATGTAACCCTGTTATAATTCATCGAAAATTTCTTGCAGAACAACAGTTTTTAAATAACTTACATGGTGCCCCCATACAGACCACTGTGAAGGTCTTTGCCTGCACATGCAATCTCCACGAAGAAGTAGCAAATTCCCCTGAAAATACACACGACAAAATATTTACATTGTAAGCAAATATTTATCTTTTAAATGCTAAATGATTAACAGCCTTTTCCAATACATTAAGAAAAACAAGAAATGTCATTGTAAACAGACATATGCCCTCAAAGTCATGTCCAGTAAAGGAAATTTTGTTATTGTCATGGAGGTATTTGAGTTATTACAAAGACAATGTATATATGTATATAACCATATTGAAATTTTTACCTTTTGTTTTCAATAGGCAAAAAAACACATCAGATAAAAAGTCATAAGCCCTGGTAGTGCACTGATGGTCGTGTCTGCTCGGACCACCGTGCACTTCTAGGGATTATGACTTTGACCTGTGTGACCTTGACCTTCTGGTAACCAACCTGGGTCTTGTACACGACACATCGTCTTCATGTGTTTGACATTTCTGCCAGGTTATTTTAAAATCATTTCAGAAATGACAGAGAAACTGAGCGGACACGACCACCAGTGCACTGCAGGGATTATGACTTTGACCTGCAAGTGTGACCTTTACCTTCGAGTAACCGACCTCGTTCCTGTGCTCAACACATTATCTTCATGTGTTTAACATTTCTGCCAGATTGTTTCAAAATCTGTGTTTGACGTCTCTGGCTGGTTATATCAAAATCCCTCAAGCAATGCCAGAGTTACTGAGTGGACACGACCATCAGTGGACTACCATAGATTATGACTTTGACCTGTAAGTGTGACCTTGACCTTTGAGTAACCGACCTTGGTCTTGTGCCAGACATGTCGTCTTCATGTGTTTGACATTTCTGCCAGGTTATTTCAAAATCCCTCAGGCAATAACAGTTACTGAGCGGACACGACCACCAGTGCACTTCTAGGAATTATGACTTTGACCTGTAAGTGTGATCTTGACCTTTGAGTAACCGCCCTGGTTTCTGTGCGCGACACGTCGTCTTCATGTGTTTGACATTTCTGCCAGATTGTTTCAAAATCTGTGTTTAACATTTCTGCCTGGTTATTTTAAAATCCCTTAAGCAATGCTACAGTTACTGAACTGACACAACCACCAGTGCACTTCTAGGGATTATGACTTTGACCTGTAAGTGTGACCTTGACCTTCGAGTAACCAACCTGGGTCCTCTGCGCGACACGTCGTCTTCATGTGTTTGACATTTTTGCCTGGTTATTTCAAAATCCCTCAAGCAATGACAGAGCTACTAAGCGGACACGACCACCAGTAGACTAGCACGGATTATGACTTTGACCTGTGTGACCTTGACCTTTGAGAAATCGACCTGAGTCTGAGTGGACATAAATATGGGACAGACAGGCAGAAGGAAGGAGAATGGTTCGACTACTATATGCCCGCCTTCCGGGGCATAAAAAGACAAAAATTAAATCCCCATCCTACTTGAAACTATTAAGTTTAATGCAAAACAAAAAACAACAATAACATAACAATTTTGATTTAATGCCAAAGAAATTTGGTTACATGTAAAACCCTCTTCAGTATAGGTGTACAAACTCCATTACAAAAAATAGATGTACAACAATAATGACCACAAAATAAGTGATAGATAGGCTCTACATCAGGAAGCATGTGCAATGCTTTTACTGATATCTAAATAACTTTAACCTTTTTCAATTCAAGGTGTACTCTTAGGAGTATTAAGTTTTATAAACAGTAAACACTAAAAACTCCTATCACATTACCACATTTAACTTAATGGATTTCTTTAGCCTAATTAATTATGATTCTTAAAATGAACAAATCACTAAACAGGGTTCATACAGCCATTCCATGCCAAAATTCAAGCACTTTTTAAGCACTTTTTAAGCACATTATCCCATTTTTTAAGCACGTTTCTTTTTTCCCGATGCCATTTTGTTGTTTACAAAGGGGCGCAACTCCGACGTATTTGAACCCAATCTAGTTGGAACCGCTTTAAATTCGTCCCCTTACTATTACGTTTCGCAAACAATTTATCTATTTTGATACTAAATTCGATTGTCTGCTTAAAACTTTCGACTTTTTACCATGATCTTAGTAATTTATTCATTTTTAAGCACGTTTTTAGAGAAAATTAAGCACTTTTTAAGAGAGTAATTAAAATCAAGGACCTTTTTTCGTTTTTAAGCACTTTTTAAGAAAGGGGCTCAAATTTAAGCACTTTTTAAGACTGTGCGAACCCTGCTAAATCAGTGATTCAAATACCAGGTGAGATAAATACATATACATACAGATTTAAAAAATACTTTTAAACATAACAAACATAATACCTGAGGCCATAGGTGATACATGGTTTCTCCTTGCCCAGCCAGTAGTTATCCGAGATGCACACAAAGTCAACATCCTAGAAATATACAATTTCTAACAAGTGCCAATGAATAAAAATAAAAGATTTTTCATGTAACAAAAAATGAAATGCGTAATGCAATTCAAGAGTTAAGTTCACCAATGAAGCTAATGTGGTAAGTTTTCCAGCTGACGTGGGGTGTTCCAGTGGTTCTACCCAGACATCTATCTGGAGTCTTCCAGCTGACCTGGGGTGTTCCAGTGGTTCTACCCAGACATCTATCTGGAGTCTTCAGCTGACCTGAGGTGTTCTAATGGTTCTACCCAGACATCTATCTGGAGTCTTCCAGCTGACCTGAGGAGTTCTAGTGGTTCTACCCAGACATCTATCTGGAGTCTTCCAGCTGACCTGCAGTGTCCCAGTGGTTCTACCCAGACATCTATCTGGAGTCTTCTAGCTGACCTGCAGTGTCCCAGTGGTTCTACCCAGACATCTATCTGGTGGAGTCTTCCAGCTGACCTGCAGTGTCCCAGTGATTCTACCCAGACATCTATCTGGTGGAGTCTTCCAGCTGACCTGAGGTGTTCCAGTGGTTCTACCCAGACATCTATCTGGAGTCTTCCAGCTGACCTGAGGTGCTCTAGTGGTTCTACCCAGACATCTATCTGGAGTCTTCCAGCTGACCTGAGGTGTTCAAGTGGTTCTACCCAGACATCTATCTGGAGTCTTCCAACTGACCTAATGTGTTCAAGTGGTTCTACCCAGAGATCTATCTGGAGTCTTCCAGCTGACCTGCAGTGTCCCAGTGGTTCTACCCAGACATCTATCTGGAGTCTTCCAGCTGACCTGGGGTGTTCTAGTGGTTCTACCCAGACATCTATCTGGAGTCTTCCAGCTGACCTGGGGTGTTCTAGTGGTTCTACCCAGACATCTATCTGGAGTCTTCCAGCTGACCTGAGGTGTTTCAGTGGTTCTACCCAGACATCTATCTGGAGTCTTCCAACTGACCTTAGGTGTTTCAGTGGTTCTACCCAGACATCTATCTGGAGTCTTCCAGCTGATGTGGGGTGTTCCAGTGGTTCTACCCTACATCTAGTTGGAGTCTTCCAGCTGACCTGAGGTGTTTCAGTGGTTCTACCCAGACATCTATCTGGAGTCTTCCAACTGACCTGGGGTGTTCCAGTGGTTCTACCAAGACATCTATCTGGAGTCTTCCAGCTGACCTGGGGTGTTCCAGTGGTTCTACCCAGACATCTATCTGGAGTCTTCCAACTGACCTGCAGTGTCCCAGTGGTTCTACCCAGACATCTATTTGGAGTCTTCCAACTGACCTGGGGTGTTCCAGTGGTTTTACCCAGGCATCTATCTGGAGTCTTCCAGCTGACCTGCAGTGTCCCAGTGGTTCTACCCAGACATCCATTTGGAGTCTTCCAACTGACCTGGGGTGTTCCAGTGGTTCTACCCAGACATCAATCTGGAGTCTTCCAGCTGACCTGCAGTGTCCCAGTGGTTCTTACCAGATATCTATCTTCCACCACCAAATAGCAGAATGTGTGGCTGCAATGTACTTCAAAATCAAAAACACAAAATACAAACAAATACTAATTAAGGGCTAATATGACAAACAAAACATATACACTTCAGTATATTCTGACACAATGAAGAAAAGCTGGTTAATTTACAGATTGTTATAAAACAACTAGGATCATTTCAGTGACCCCCCAGCTGTTACTGGTTGGGAAGAACCTCAAGCACATTCTTGATGACCTGAACTAAAACACTGGTTAATGTTTTAATGCTTCAATGCTTGGTGTTATTAATTGTTTACTTATTGTACTCTTCATATATGGAGGTATTAAAAGATACCTGTGCTGAGAGTATAACACTTTGCTGGAAACATTAATGTTGATTGGGCTAATGGTGTTGCATATATGGTGTTAAACTAACAATTTGTGCCCACCTTGAGGAATGTGTCCTTCTTGGAGAAAACCAAATCATCCAGGCCTTCTGATCCTGACTCTTCCATCCCTTCAAAGATGAACTGAAAACATACATACAAATTTGTGTTGTTATTGTTGTGTTTGTTAATACATCACAGGGACCATAGATGGTCATTATAGGGACTGCCAGCTATCTTGGTTTGATGAAGACCTGAGACAAATGTCTGGGTAGAACCACCGGTCAGCTGGAAGACTGAAACTGCTACATAAAGACTTTATGCTTACATAGCTTGCCTACTTTAACAGGGGTGGAAGGGTGGGATTTGGTGGCATTTTTGCCGAAACTGTGAGGCGACATTTCTATCATTATAGCACAGGGGCACTTATGAGGTGCCCAGGGACTGATCCCGGCCAGTCCATTATACTGACACCAACGAGTCAGGCATAATGCTGTCCCCTTAGCCCCTAGCGTTTGCGAGGGAACCCACTACTACCAACTTTAAGTCTTTGGTTTGACCCGGCCGGGGTTTGAACTCGAGACCTCCGATCCGCAAGCCGACGTTAACACTGGTGAAGGGCACTCAGTTAATTTTTTGCATTTTGTATGTAAGTAAACAAATATCAAATATTTTTTGCATTCTGAAAATTAACTTTGCATGTATGCATTTTGCATTTTAAGGCAAGCCAACACTTGATAGGTCACATGACACCGAATATTTTCAAATCCTTGATATATTAATTTTACTTGTTAGTATGTATATGTACCAGCTCCATCATTCTTACAAAAGCTAACCTAAAACTAACTTAATTAGTGTGTATGTCAAGAAAGGTCAACAGGAAGACATATGTTAAGTTTCATTCTGATGTAGGCTCTATTTATTGAGATAAAAGCTTGATGGAACTTGCACATAAAGCTTTAACCTAAGTATTACAGAAATTACAGATAGTGTGGTGAATAAAATAGCTTTTCTCATTCATGAAAAAAATGCCAACAACACATGTTTCAGGTAGCTTTAAATACAACTTGCTTACCTTGACATTGATTGGGCACTCAATGCCCAGTTCCTGCATGGCCTCAAGGCTGTTGATCCAGCCCAGGACTGGACCCTTGTCGTCTGTGGACCCACGACCATAAAGCTTGCCATCCTTCTCAGTCAGGACAAAGGGCTCGGTGTCCCAGCCGTCCTCCTGGGGAACAGAGCAGGTTGGAGTTTTTGTCAATTTATTGCCTGAATTTGATGATATTTTTAATAGAAAAATGCGCACTTTTCTCTGAAGTCTAACAAATACTTTTATGCATAGGCATACTAGGACTGTTAGATACACTTGAAGTGTGCCTAGATATATTGCAATTCATACAGAGTGTATTGCAATATGTACCACAATGCATTGGAAATTTGATCAAAATATCATACGGAGATATTTCACTTAATATAATGAGCTGAATGAAATAAATTTCCTGTGTTTGGCAAATCAGGCATGGGACTTCCGCACCCCTGTCATCATCATCTGGTACTGTTTGATAATGTAGTCTGGTACTGTTTGTTAATGTTGTCTGGTACTGTTTGATAACATTGTCTGGTATGGTTTAATAATGTAGTCTGGTACTGTTTGATAACATTGTCTGGTACTATTTGATAATATTGTCTGGTACTGCTTGATAATATAGTCTGGTACGGTTTGATAATGTAGTCTGGAACTGTTTGATAATGTGGTCTGATACTGTTTTCACTGTTCAGTGGAAGCTTATGCTGCTATGCCACCTTAAGTGCAGGCTGAACATCGAGATGCCCATACACCAGCAGGGTTTTCTTCTTGGGGTCCTTGCCCAGAGTTCCAAGCAGGATCGGAGGCAGGGGTAGCTTGGAGCCGTCAGGCAGTGTCTGGTCTCCCAAGTCCTCCAGCTCACATTCAGCACCCAGGTCTTCCATTGCCTGTAAAATAGGAGACATCATTATACTGCAGCATCTGACCATCAGGAAACTTTAATAATCATTTTATTTGGTTTCTTTTACATCACACTTTGAATAGATAAAAGGAGTTAATGGAATGAATTCGAAACTGGTGCACATCATATAATATGATTGTTTTACAGTAACATACTTTTTTGGTCCAATTGATCATGGTGGTGATGTCAGGTCTTGTCTCCGGCCATGCTGAGACACTTTTAATAGCAACAGCATCTGCCAAACGTTGCACATACTTGTCTGCATTGGCATCAATATGTCTGTAATGTAAACATTGGCAGAAAAGTTAGTCTTCAAGAGATTTGAACCATACACCTCCCCATTATTATTGCTAGCTGTGTACTCTACCTCCCCATTACTTTGCTAGCTGTGTACTCTACCAACTGAATAATAAAGCTTCTATGAAGATAAAATGATGACTATCTTTCAGACTGATACACTGCTATAGTAATACCCTTCTATACGTCAGAGCTCATAGGCCAGTGGTAAAGCAATCACTTGCAGATCGAGAGGCCACAGTTTAATCATTGGTTGGGTCACTCCAAAATTAATGTAGAAATGGGTTACCTCCGTGATGCTTAGAATTAAAGGGCAAGCATTACGACTTGTTAATCGGTGTCAGGATAATGTGACAGGCAGGTTGAGTTCCTGATGCACCTCATTAGTGCCCTTGCCCATAATTCACTGATACAAGTACCTGTACAAGGTCACAGTATTTCAAATGGATCTGTGAATAATCGTACTACTACAATCTTGTACCGTAATAATCACAAGCCGAATTTGGAATAGTCATACCACATATAACATATATAAGTAAATTTTTAGTATAGTGATTTTTTTTGTAAAATCTTCCAGGACTTTTCCTCTACTGCCGATATGTTCTAAATATTCCATCTTATAATTGAAGATAAAATGGTGTTTGTTAGTAAGTGAATTCAGTTTGATTACTGACAATTAATAACATAAATCTATGATATCATCTATGACAATTCTGAAGATAAAAGAAACAAATAATAATATATTTTGTCAAATGTCAAAAGTAACAAAAATACAATGAAGAACATTATTCCTTTAATTGGCACATTGTTGTGTTATGTATGTAATATGTCTGATGAATTTATGTGATTTCCTCTGTTTTCTTCAATCAACCTGCAAATATAAACTGTTAAATGATAAATAGATGCCTTAATTAAGTTAATATAAAACAAAAAAGACATCAATTATCTTTTGTCGTCATTGTTGTTTGCAATGGAATTTCGAATGCTTTATTAAATGTTACCATTTATTTATTCAATGCTCTGCCTATTATCGTACCTATTATTAGTTATTTATATGAAGTGTTCATTCATATTTACATTTTGTATACTGTATATTGATTACAGAATAAAATTTAGAATCAGCATTAAGATTTCATTTGTGTTAAAATTAATGTATTTCATGCAATCATCTCATGAATAACACATTATAAATGCCACCACTTATATGGAAATATGCAATTCATATATTGTAAGACTATTCCCTGTATGAGATTGTAGAAGCATGACTATTCCTTCACCCTTTCAAATTATAGCAACCTCAGCCACTATTAAGAAGAAAGGAAAATGGGTCTTAGGAACAAGATTTAAACAATATTTCTGGTTTATTTTTGAAAATGTTAACACCATAATGACTTTATTATAACAATACAATTTTGAGGATGTTTATTTCATCTCCTATTAGTTATTTAAGCATACACACAGTGGAGAATGTATACCAGGAGATGACAGTAAACACATCGATTAGGAGCTAGTTTCCATCCGAATTTAGCTGTATCCGGAAACCGGACACTGTCTACTTTCATTTTGAGTCCAAAGTTCATTTTATGTATAACCGATATGGTCGAATATAATGTAGCTATAATTATAAACAAACCATAATATAGCAATTTAACCAATATTTCTACTTACTTGAACAACTTCTCCATTATTTATAATAGCTGTTATGCAAGGAAAATGCAATGAACTTTGCAGCAAACCCTACTTTGTCTGACACCCGCTTTATTCACCGGCTAGATGAAGGCAAGTCATGTGAACGATCACGTGGCTTTTGAAGCGATCACGTGACTAATATGTGACTTTTTTATTCTTGCAATTGCAACACCTCGGATGTGTTAAATCATAGATCTAGCTATACTTCTTTCCTAAGTTGATGATACATATTTCATTATTAAAATAAATATGGTCCGGAATGATTATACTATTATTATTATATTGCCCGGAATGACGACCAAAGTGCTCTCGGATGATTATAACATGGTCCGGAATGATGGTCCGAAACGATGGTCCCGAATGCAGATGGTCTGCATTCTATACATATCGTGTGACGTCACTACGTTAAAGTCATTTTGACCGTGTGTTGACGCAACGGATGGTCTGAGGGTAATTCGGATAATTCACGAATCATGGGCCCACGGAATTACCCGAGGAGTTCCGGTTGACTTTTCTTGCAAACTCGCTTACATGTCTACTATAAACCGGCTTCTTTGCATACAGGGGCGGATCCATGTTTGTTTTCGGTGGGAGTGGGGTTGGGAGTTCAAATTGAGCGAGCACCAGAAGTGCAAGTTAGGCTAGAGGGCCCTGGGGGCATGCGCCCCCATAAAACTTTAAAAATGTAGCAGCCAAATAGGGTCATTTCTGCATTTTGAGAAGCTGCCAGGGGCGTGCCTGGGCTTACGCACTTACGCACGTGCGTACAGTTGCTTCCAAAAATTGATACAATAAAAACGTCCTAAAGCGCATAAAATAATCGTCTAGTCCGGGTAAGGCACTATCAGTTAGTTTTGTTCATTATTTAAATTGTAGTTTAAGCATTTTTCCAAATTCTAAACATTCTGCTGCAATCCTGTTTGACGTATTTTTGATTCGTCCTGCACTTAGCGCAGGTGGTAGAGCGTCGGCTTGCGGATCGGGAGGTCGTGGTTTCAAACCCCGGCCGGGTCAAACCAAAGACTTCAAAGTTGGTAGTAGTGGCTTCCTTCCTAACGCTCGGGGCTTAGGGGACATCATTACGCCTGACTCGTCGGTGTCAGTATAATGGACCGGCCGGGTTCAGTCCCTGGGCACCACATAAGTTCCCCTGTGCTATAATGATAGAAATGTGGCTGATAGTATCGGCAAACATGCCAGCTAATCCCATCCCTCTTCCTGCACTTAGACAATTCTTTGTACTGAGACAGTGAGAGCCCTCCACCCACCACAAAATCCATCTACGGCGTTCTATGGAAAAAAGAAATTTCGGGGGTAGGGGATGAGGGGAAAGAGGTGGATAGGGACATGCTCTCCGACTCTCCTAGGGAAAGTGCGTAAACTCAAAAGTCGCATAGGCACGCCCCTGGCTGCTAAAACCTTTTTTCATGAGTCCAAACATTTTGAATTGTATTTTCAGCGACGAAGACAATCCATAATCATACTTTTTCATGGGATAAGAGGAATGGTCAAATTAAGCGAGAACCATAGGTACGAGTAGTGTAAAGGGGTCTGGAAGCATGCTCCCACAGGAGGAGTGTTGACAACTTGAAGCCAAATATTGTCATTTCCTGCCTTTCAGATGCTTGCCAGACCTTCATAGAAAGTATGTTTTTACAAAAATAGTTTGATTTAGGTGTAAATACATGTAAATACTATCTGTAGCAATGGACTTATTTAATGGTAAAAATACCTCCATGGAAGTGGATCCGGCCCCCACCCCTTCCGGACCTCACCCTACCCCGCCACAGCTCGCATCTCAATATGGCTGCTGCTGCTACTGCCGCTAAGTATGATGATGATGATGATGACGATGAGAAGGAGAATATTTGGCTAAAAGAAAGCTTGATCAATAAGCTTCATCTTTTAAATTTAGTTTGGGAAATGCCGTAAAAGAGATCTGTTTAGAGATCTGTTTGCATATAAACCTAAACTTTTTCACCATTGTTAATATGTACTTCGTGCAGCAAAAACTACACAATTTGTGAAAAAAGTGGCCTTGTCAAAACCGAATCTAGTCATATGGAACGGAACAAAGCCCGAATGGGCTACTTTTACAACCTGAACTCAATATGAATAAACCCACAGCACCCAGGCGAAGACCGAATATGACATACGTTTTAGGGGGTCCGAAAAATAGTTCTAAAATGTCGTAACGTACCTGGACAAAAGGTTAATAGTTTTTAATGGTTTGATAAACCGACTCTGAAAAAATGGGAAGACAAACCTTTAGCAGCATAACTTTGTTGTTGAAAACTGGTTCGAGTTCTTCCAAAAATATGCCGCAAATAGGCAAGCACATACTTCCCTTAGAGTTGGAATGTAAAATGCAGGTAGATTGTAGCTTCGTTTTCTCCTCGATCGTCGTTTGCATATATAGGGAAGAAAATAATGATAAAAACAATCTTGCTATCTTGGCGAGATTTCTGCAAACAAGCATTGCAGTATCTTCGGATATTATGATTAACAGATATGCATTAATATGACCTGAATTAAGATTTATGATGGCTGTTCGAGAACGTGTTGTACATAATTTCGATGTAGAGTATTTATGGAAGTTACAACTAAATCTCGTCTTATAAAAAATACCAAAATTTCCAGCAGAGCCTCCAATAAATGTTATTGCAAACAAAACAGTACTGCTTTGCCGCGAAGGCTTTATTAGATGATGGACCGACAAAATACAACTGCTTATTGTAGAACAAACCAAATAACAAAGAAGTTTGGAGTTTCGGCACGCCAAACAAGTAAATCGTTTATTAAAACTTGGACCAAAATATAATAGATTGTGTACATATCGTCAAACTACCGTCGTGTTCCAGTACACTATCATCTGGATTTTAGAAAAACAAACAAACAAACAAAAAAACAACAACACAAACACAACAACTCATTATTACAATGGCCAAAGCATATTGTAGCTATGTTTAAATGTTTGAAACAGAAACATTTTTAGCAAACTGCACAAATTGTTAAAGGTAGTATCCGACAGTTTGCCTATATCTTATATATTGAACACTATCTTATCTCTGTTTATGGTATTTGTCCATGATTTCTGCAGGGGGAAATCATTCTTCAGCCTCAGCTTTGATGGTTTTCAACAGTATCTCAATTTTAGGGCGGTAAAACTCGTTAATTAATAAGAATATATGACACAGTCCTATGAGCATTGCAACATATACCAAAGTCCGAAAAGGCACAGAACAAAGGTATTTCACATGCAAGCCAAGCGAAAAGTAAGAACAAATTTGTGATGATTCATTTGACGAAAAGAGCAAACCCGACAGTAACCGCCTTGGAAAGGTCAGTCGGCAATATGGACTGACTGAGGTGCTTAAACCTTTTGTACAGAGCGCTAACCTCGCACTTCCTTACGAGTTTTTCAAATTCAAGCAATAAAAGAAAAACGATCTATTTGAATACAAAATGTCTAAGCGCTGATATTTTCTATATGTTTGACAAAAGTAGTGACGACATTGAAAAATAATGTCCACTTAGTGTTTAGAAAAGAATACGGTATTATTTCGATTTGAAAAACCACACAAAAATGGTTGACTATAGATAAAATTAAATTTCTGAATCATAAACAAACATGACCAGAGACAAATAAATGGTTGTAGCATCCTGTTCATGTGAAGATGGAATTGAAGTACCAAAGCCCAATGTCCATCGAAGGAAATACGCGTAACAATCCTTATAGGATGAACTAAATGACAACATAGATTACATGCACGGGGAGATTTTTTACAACCGCCACACTGCACAAGCAACATTGTTGTGATCATGAATAACAGTATATGACAAAGTCCTATGAGCATTGCAACATATACCAAACTCCGAAAAGGCACAGAACAAAGGTATTGCACATGCAAGCCAAGCGAAAAGTAAGAACAAATTTGTGATGAGTCATTTAACGAAAAGAGCAAACCCGACAGTAACCGCCTTGGAACGGTCAGTCGGCAATATGGACCGACTGGGGTGCTTAAACCGGTTTTACAGAGCTCTAACCTAGCACTTCCTGACGAGTTTTCAAATGCAAGCAATGAAAAGAAAACGATCTATTTGAATACAAAATGTCCAAGCGCTGATACTTTCTATAAGTTATGACGAAAGTAGTGACGTCATTGAAAAATATTGTCCACTTAGTGTTAAGAAAAGAATACGATATTATTACGATTTGAAAAACTACACAAAAATCGTTGACTATAAATAAAATTAACTTTCTGTATCATAAACAAACATGACCAGAGACGGATAAATGCCCATTCTCTTCAAACCTATAAATAAAAACAATTGGGATTCCGGCTAACAATAGACATCGACATCACAGCGTATGATGTGGTTGAGCTAAAGCATAAGTGGTCACGTGGTTTTCTTAGTTTATAAATAGCTAACTGTGCAGCGTGTCTCAGATAGGAAATACATGATTGAAATGATTGAGGCGAGATCTGTTCAGGTAACAATGGTTTATTGTGAGTGATGTTTAATGAACATATTTTTCGTCCAAACTGTCGAATACCACCTCTAAGTACTATTGCTACACATGGTGCTACCTACAGCTGCAGATCACTAAATTATAAAATTACTCCCAACTTTCCAATATTTCTTCTCTCTTATTTTTTGCAATTTTAATACATAATTCTTCAACCCTGTGTTATTGCTATAAACGGACCAGGGACAAAATCCTTCCGATAACACAATTCTTTCTGTTCATTTAAGTAAAGGCAGACAAACACCATCCCGTAATTATTCCAATGCGAATAAATTCCCTACTGTAAAATTTTCACATTTTGCAAGAATGTTTATTTGGTTCGCACAGTTAAGTCTCGTACATGCATTTATAGTAACATCAGATTCTTTTTCTGATAAAATTCCAACTTCAAGATATATTTTACAGTTATTAATTTACGGGAGTGATTTTTCCCGCCTATGCTACGGAACGGAAGGGATTTTGTCCAGGAGGTATTGTGTCCTTAAAATGGTAGAACTATTCCACTGTTTGTGTTTTTTATTTTGTTTGGATATAACTTAAAATTGCATTGTTTACTCTATCCTTTGTCAGAATCAATCTCAAAGCTGTGACTTCAATATATTTTCATAAAAAAACCTCCTTATTATAAAACAAGAAAATTCTTGTTAGCACCTTTTAACCATTTCGTCATGACATGAACAAAGTTAACTTTAAAGTACACTGTAAATCTACTGTGCACCTTGATTGGGATGCAATGTGACAAACAATCAGAACACCTCGGATAATAACGTCTGCATCATCGCACAGGAGTGCCGATAAAGCTTGTACACGTGCCAGATGGCCTCATGGGTCTGGCTGTCAGCAGTGACCTTAATAAGCATAAATTATGACAGTCTGATAGCCTGAAGATACCCGTGATGATCGCTACACGGTCTACAAAATTTGTGTGATCAGGTCATCAGGTCATTCCCCAATAAATATGGTCGTGAAAAAATGCGCGCGCGCGCGCGCGCGTGTGTGTGTGTGTGTGTGTGTGTGTGTGTGTGTGTGTGTGTGGGGCATGGCCCTTCGGTAAATCGGTAAATCCGGGCCTGACAATGTCATATGTTTAAATTATTGGCGCCACTCTGGAAAGCGGTGTCCTTTAAATCATGCATTTTTATGAGAATGATAGTGTACCAGTCAATAACACGATGTCGCAGTTGTTTTGCAATACCATTTTCAGAGAAAAGAACCAAGTGCTCCGCATTTTAACAGTTAAATAAAGTGTAGCATCCAAGCCAATCGGAACACTTCGGATAATTCACGAATCATCCCTCGGATGTATGTAAGTAGTCGGATCACCTCGGCCATTTCACTAAATGTGACTTCTTTTGAGACAGCAAACTCCGCACAGGGTTTACGACATCGCTACGCTGGCTTAAAACCAGGGGCGTATCTGGGCCGTTTTTGAAGTTACGCACAATTACAGGGGAAATAACCTTTGAAGTAATACTTTTGAATATATTCGGTCCTTTTCTAATGAATAACGGGTAAAATGCGGACATGCGAGGAACTTAACGAAAATATGAACGACTTGAATCCTGCCGTGTATAATTTTAATCATTTTAAACCTTTTCAACTTGATTGGTATGGTAATAAGATTTTATAACATAGAAAGTACGGAAATAAGACATATCATTCCTAACCCGGGTTAGCCATCGACGTTTTTAGTGTTTTTGGTAGTTTTAGTTTTTGGTACTTTTAGATTTTCGATTTTTCGAACGGAGGTTACGCACGTGCGTAAAGTGCGTAATGGCAGAAACGCGCCTGCTTAAAACCACTGCCATCATACAAAATCACGTGACGATAGTCAGATAGGCAGATTAGCTATGACGTCTTTGCCTGCCAACAGAGACTGCAGACACTCGATCTGTTTGGGTTTCGCTTTTATGGAGGAGTCAAACTCCGTTATTACTTTGTGAATTTCTTCAACAGTATCCATTGATTGTTTACATTGAAACGGTGTAACACTGAAATTTCGCCCTCGGCGAAAGGACGGAAATGGCCGAGTTGTTACGATTGTAGTAATAAATACATTCTTTTTTTTCTTTGTCGTTAGAATTTGTTTTTTCATCCATTATTAGTCGTTTTTCTAACATACACATTCACTCCGATTGTCATTTTACTGAACAAAAATTAAAAGTAAAAAAATAAAATCCTTCCAGATCTGGAAGGATTTCTGTGTGGTAGCAGAGATTCTCCTTACTGAAAGGGGGAGATCACTGCGTTGGAGATTGTTGAGACAGACGTCTAAACAAAGATGACAGCTCGGGTGACAGCTCACTACAGTACGGTGCCAGTAAAGATTTAATTTGAGGCGACTTCAAATTTAAATCATCCGATTTTAATTTACCCAGCGCAGTGGTCAAACGATGGCATTGTTTATGTTTTGTGCGAACTACTTAGGCATATTCTTCCTCCGACTTCCGGCGAACAAAACGATCGTGATTTCATTAAGTATCATTGCACCAGATACATCCGAGGGATGATTGTCCCGAGGACTGAATTACCCGAGGAGTTCCGATTGCTTCCAAGGCTGTTGGGATTTGTTCCTTTTGTTTAATGACTTATCACAGACTTTTTCCCCCTTTTCTATTTGGCTTGCATGTGAACACCTGAGTCCTGTGCCTTTTCCAATTTTGGTAATATTGGTAAATATTTGGTAAATATTGGTAATATTTTCTTGTTATTGCCATTATAAAAAGTAGCAGGCATTAACAGAAATTCACAGCTGTTAAGCAAGATCTTGTTTAACAAAACAATCCGAGTATGCCGATGCTAGAAATGCAGCTTATGATTACATATGAGAAGACAACAAGGAAGAAAGTAGCAGACTGTCTAGTTCCCACCAGAGTTAGAGTTCGTTACTCTTAAGTATGTATGTAATGAATCTACAGTTTAAACAGAGTGATTAGTCCCCAGGATAGCTATCTTCTTGTTTACTGCGCATGCTCTCTGCGGCGCCTTTGAGGTGTCTCTTTCTTGTTTATATAGTATGCCACCCTTTCTCATTGTAGGAATTTTGTTAGATCTCCGTACTTTGTCACCTCAAAGTCGTTCTTCCTGCGGGAAAGTCAATTCTACCATGATGACTCAACGTAGGCTTTGAAATTGTGACCAACTGATTGCACGTAGGACGGTTTAAGTGGTGCTTGAATCAAATCCCCAGAAAGCTTTTTAACAGTTGTTTCCATAGGTCAACAAGCCTCTTCAAGTTATATTCTCATTGTTTTGTTTTATGTTTGTTTTTGTTATTAAACCCCATCAACACACTTTTGGTCGAATTAGAAACATTCAGTTTTTTTTGGCCAAGAAAGACCCCAGAATATGCTTGGGTAGAACCATCGGGGCACCGCATGTCAGCTAGCCAGACCGCCCTGCTTGAAAGTCCTCACCATCGGACTGACCGTGAATCGAATCGGCACGGTGAGAGAGTGAGAAGTTATAAGTATCCTTTCCTCCGCGGGCGCCATTCTTTCTCTCATTGATCTTATTGTGGAAGGAATTAATCATGCAGGCTGATGAATCGCACGTGTTTACAAAAATTATGTACAAGTAATGTTGCATAAAATAAATTGTTTTCGAGTCAAGTCCTCTTCCATTTTTTCGGAAGTTGAGCATGTCCTATCTGTCCATGACTTGTTACCACATATTTCTTTCCTTCAGCAATAGCACCGGGACATGAGGACAAAATATGTCGAAAAGGTACTGTTTCATTGCATAAAAGACAGGTGGGACCACCCCTTAGATTGATTCGGGTTTGCAGTGCAGGACAAATAGTCGAAGAAATGCCACAGGAGTAAACTATAAGCTGCAGGGTTTCATTCGTCCACAATCCTTGCCACCTGTCACCGCCATCCACCTAGTCCAATGTCCTCGGGGTCCTTACTTTTGCAACTAGAACAGGTCTTCTCAACCTCTCTATGTATCACTGACTTTGTGAGATATCTTCTCTTTTATACGTGTGTTGATGTCTCCCATCTTTGTTGTGCACACTCATTCCTATTCGCTTACAGGTTGATCTTTAAATGTTTCCATCGCAGACCACTTCCTTCCAGTTTGGAAGTCAATGTCTTCTCCACTTATCTAATCTGAAATATCTATCAGTGTTTTGCAGGAGCCGGGCTTGCCTACAATTCATTTACCCGGGATCTTCGGGGGTATCTGAATCCCCTTGATTGGCTGTACAGCCCAGACAATCTTTAAAAGTGAAGGAGGCAAGCCACAGTCGCCCCTTTCCGAGGCTCCGCTCAGCCCTTTGTAACTATTATATCAGGATCGAAAACATAGAGAGTAATTTTGTTTCACAATTGATTTCGTCAATGCAGCATATTTGATTTTGTTCTTAACTGATATTTATGTGGGTGAACAAGTACAAATGATTTTTGTATGCATATAAAAGCACACGGATGTTTAGTTATCGTATATTTTTAGACACTGTTGTCAAAAGCTGTCATAATGACCAAGGATATTATATACAAAATAGATGTGTATTATACTGATCTTTATAGATATTATATATAATAAACATGAGAGCAGTAAACCCCAAAACTAACTAACTAAAGTTCACTACCATTAAAGTGTGTAGTGTACCCAAAAGCTGGCCGAACATATGCGTTAACATGACTTTATAGATAATCTCTATCCATCAAAACTCTCTCTAAATAGGTCAAGAAGTTAATTGGTAACAAGAAACTGTAAGTCACACTCTCTCCTTTCTCAGCCTGACAGTTTTATGACCTGGCCCCGGTTTCACGAACGTTCTTAAGTCTGTTATTTTTCTTAAATCCGTAACATTCTTAGTTACAGACTTAAATTAACAGGCTTAACTTTTGTAGCGTTTCACGAAAATTAGCAGGCTTAGTAACAGTCTTAGTAACAGACGTAAGACCCTTATATTAAGACTGCAATACCCCAGACTTAAGAATGATTAGTAGACTTAAAAATGGCCGATTTCGATAGAAGAATTCAGCGTTTGCGGCGTTTTATTCGCATTGAACGGGTTTTTCGAGACCGCTCGAACCCTTTAGAGCAGTTGGCAATAGAGGAGGTAGCTATACTGTTATGATTTTGAACAACTGGATATGGATTTGTTCAATATGTTACAATAAATAATTCAAATTATGGAAGAAAGTGAACTCTACAGCTTTAAAACGGAAATCAAGACTGAACAGTGAGTAAATATATATGTGTTAGCTCTTGTTAATGTGTTCACGCAGTCATGTGTATGTGTCAGGGCTGAACGATATTTAATTTGAGAGATCGAGATCTATTTTATTTCATTTATTGTTATCGGTGTGTTCTTTTGTTTCAGTTGTTATTTTTGTGCATTTGTTTACCATTTTAAAATCTAAAATCAATGTGTTTTGCTGGAAATAGGAAAGGGCCTTTATAATTAAATTTCCATGCGTACACTGACTTTTCGTCACTTTCTAAATCAATTAGTAAAATAAAATTATAAATTACAAAGTCAAGCTGACAGAAAAAACAATGTAAAAACTCACGAGTTAAGCACATTAGCAATTTCTTGCAAACATTGTTCTTTCTGTTTCGCACCATTTGTTGCCACTCGAAACTTTCCGAAAAGGTCGTCACTTCGATTTACTGTCTCAGCAATGGCAAACTCTTTTTCGTATACAGTCCAGTTTGGAGTCCACTTGCGTGACTCCATTACTAGCATCACCTGTCAGTGGCTCGTTGACAGACGATAGATTGTTTACAAATCGACTCGTGACGTCACGTGAAAAACAGCTAAAACTCGCCTCCGAATGAAGAGTAGCTATAAAATTCTTAGCTAAGAATGTTGTTCGTTCTTAGCTTATACAATTCTTAAGAACGTTAGTGAAACGCAAATATTTCAAAATTTTAGTTAAAAATTTTAAGAGGCTTAGGCTACTGTTCATTCTTAGTTTAAGCGATTACTTAAGAACGTTCGTGAAACCGCGGCCTGTACCTCCAGTACCTTACCCGCTACCATGGTAGTTTCCGGTAAGTAGACGAATACTTTGGAGATCAAGACGTCATTCATTTCCGATTGGTGTTTTCTTTGTTGTTTTAATTATGTTTGATTTTCTTTGTTGTTTTAATTATGTTTGATTGTCGTAAGAGATAAAGGGTATCAGTTAAACGAACGAACGAACTTATACTTATTAAGTAATTACGTACATATCTATAAATAACGTACCATGTACTCGGGACTAGTATGCATCGTTGCAAACAAGCTGTTCATAGATCTGTATATCTATTTTAAAAACAACATGAGAATGAGAATGAGAACATTTTCATTTATTTATAAGTATAAATTAAAACAAAGGTGTGTCTTGAACATGAACATTATAAAATTATTTGAAAAGGAGGACCTTTGGCATTTCTAACTGCATTTTTATTGCAGAAATCTTGAAGAATAAATCGAAAATTGTAAATTATAAAAATTCGATTTTACGAAGATGTATGTCTTTTTTTTACCTTTATACATTGTTGATGGGCGCAATAGTCCAATAGGTAGAACGCACGACTCCGGATCACGGGTTCCGTGGTTCGAACATCGGCCTAACTTCCTTGAGCAAGAAATCTACCTCCACCCAGGTGTATGAAGGGGTACCTTCGAGGGTTATTCGGTCAGTAATATGACTACCCAGCGCCATATGTCGGCTGCCATAGTACGGGATTGACGAATTCACCTAGGGGGTAAAGTCGGCTGAACGAGCAATAGCTTAAAAGTAAACCATAACTTGGTATTATCTTACCTTATTAGAATGAGTGATGATGACTAGGCTGTAAAGAATATTTTCGGATCTAGTGGTCATGATCAATGCATGATCATTTTGGAATAAAAAGGTGTGTATTTTTTTTCGATTTGTCATTGCAAAGAAGAGGTACTGATTTTTAATTTTGTATTTGTATATTTTTTATCGTAGTTCTAGACAGAGCTGGATGCATTGACCTATCAATTTCTAAGCATTTTTTCGTATTTTGGTTTAGCGGTTTAGCAATATTAACGACAAAATATATCTATTGAACTTTAAGTTTATTTGAAATAAGAGTAGTGTGTAGAGTGTATACACAACACTAAGCAATAAGTTCGATGTCCTGCTAGAAGTGTTATTGTTTTACAGTGTTGTAGAGGCAAAAGGGAAATAAACAGAAACAGTGTCACGAAATAGAAAATACAAAAGGTAAAACCAAAACGAACTTAGTGTATTAACTGACAATGCCAGTAACAGGCACCAAAGGCCATCGACAGGCGAGTAAAAGCAGCCAGGGTAAAGACTTGGACAACAGTGAAACTCAAGAAGGTACAAATTTAGGACGCTAGTCGCACCACGGCCCAGACAAAAATAAACACGATCCTTAAGCCGACATAACCACAAAGCTTAGCTGTAAACTTTCCGAATATGCTAAACGAGTTTGAAATTAAACCACGAATTTTTAGATGAAGAGTTTGAAAAACTGGTGACAACTGAAATCTTATCTTTCTGACAAAGTTGAAAAATGAAAGCTGGCATTATGAATGAGATGCAAAAAAAGGTTAAATGTATATTCGACACTGTTAAAGAAGCAGAAAAGTCTATTGAAATGACGAAAATAAAATACTCTGAACTTGTGGGGGCTGTCTTTGATTTTAAAACAAGCTAGAAAACACGGAAACCTTTGCGGGAAAGTTGGAAAAAAATAAAGAAGAAGCTAAAAGAGCGCGTGAAGGAAATCAATTTCCTAGCCAGAACCCAAGCCGACGACATAAACGATCTTGATCAGTACACACGGAATACCTCAGTTAGAATATACGGTGTAGATGTTTAGGATAAACAAGAATCGATGGAAAGATAACTTGTACGTCCAAGGTAGTAAAAATTTACATTAGTTTACAAATAACTAAAATTGAAATGATCGAGTTAGAAAAGTGATTGATTAAAACTGTTCAATAACTGGAAACCAACCCACAAGCAAGGTCATAACTGATAGTGTAAACCTAATTCTGGTGCTCTCCACGTAAACAACCACATTAGAAATAAAAACAAAACAACAAGTTCCCGAAATGCTGATACGACCAGAAGTCAAGTACCTTTTATTCAATTAAACAGGCATTGTAAAGATATGGCATTAGCCGAGATGTATATATCACCGGCCTCCTTTTTGCCGCTCTCCACAGACTTGTCATATATTCTTATTCATGATCACAACAATGTTACTTGTGCAGTGTGGCGGTCGTAAATAATCTCCTCGTGCATGTAATCTATGTTGTCATTTAATTCATCCTATAAGGATTGTTACGTGTATTTCCTTTGACTGACATTGGACTTAGGTTCTTCAATTCCATCTTCACATGAACAGGATGCTACAACCATTTATTCGTCTCTGGTCATGTTTGTTCATGATTCAGAAAGTCAATTTTATTTATAGTTAACAATTTTTGTGTAGTTTTTCAAATCGTAATAATACCAAATTCTTTTCTAAACACTATGTGGACATTGACGTCAGTACTTTTATCATAACTTATAGAAAATATCAGCACTTGGACATTTGTATTCAAATAGATCGTTTTTCTGTTCATTGCTTGCATTTGGAAACCCGTCAGGAAGTGCGAGGTTAGAGCTCTGTAAAACCGGTTTAAGCACTCCAGTTGGTCCATATTGCCGACTGACCGTTCCAAGGCGATAACTGTCGGGTTTGCTCTTTTCGTTAAATGACTCATCACAAATTTGTTCTTACTTTTCGCTTGGCTTGCATGTGAAATACATTTGTTCTGAGCCTTTGTGGAGTTTGGTATATGTTGCAATGCTCATAGGACTTTGTCATATATTCCTATTCATGATCATAACAATGTACTTGTGCATTGTGGCTGTCGTAAAACATCTCCCCGTGCATGTAATCTATGTTGTCATTTAATTCATCCTATAAGGATTGTTACGTGTATTTCCTTTGATGGACATTGGACTTTGGTTCTTCAATTCCATCTTCACATGAACAGGATGCTACAACCATTTATTCGTCTCTGGTCATGTTTGTTCATGATTCAGAAAGTCAATTTTATTTATAGTCAACAATTTTTGTGTAGTTTTTCAAATCGAAATAATACCAAATTCTTTTCTAAACACTATGTGGACATTGACGTCACTACTTTTATCATAACTTATAGAAAATATCAGCACTTGGACATTTGTATTCAAATAGATCGTTTTTCTTTTCATTGCTTGCATTTGGGAGCCCGTCAGGAAGTGCGAGGTTAGAGCTCTGTAAAACCGGTTTAAGCACCCCAGTTGGTCCATATTGCCGACTGACCGTTCCAAGGCGGTAACTGTCGGGTTTGCTCTTTTCGTTAAATGACTCATCACAAATTTGTTCTTACTTTTCGCTTGGCTTGCATGTGAAATACCTTTGTTCTGAGCCTTTTCGGAGTTTGGTATATGTTACAATGCTCATAGGACTTTGTCATATATTCTTTTTGAACGAATTCAGCAGATCTCGCTCATTTTACATTATAGTCAAAATAATGACAATACCACTACTCTGGTGCTGTTTCACAATAGTTTATGCTAATTTCGTTTCTATGTATGGCTTTTTCTACATAAATATCTAATATAACAATACACCTTCTGGCTTCCAGTTTCACACTAAACTTATATAGAAAAAGCTGCTGTCACATACAGTGTAATTCCCAGCAAATGAAACAAGTACTTATTTGCCTGGATAACCATTTAAAGAATTATAAATGTGGGGCATTCCCGCTCATTCACACTTTTGCGTTTGTGAGAAGTGGGTTAGGCTCGACTTCCCGAAAAGTTACTACACTAAAGAGAAACTGTTAACTGTGGACCCCTTTCCTCATCAAACTTTCGTTTTCGAAACACACTAGTGAGATAAGGATCCGCCTAATTTCGTTTCGCCTAAATTACAGTAAAATTGTAAAATGAGCTTGATGCCCTGTGACAGCTCTTGTTTTGCACTTATGTTCAGTCAGGGTTGGCAGGTTGTATTTCAATTCTTTTGAAAAAAAAACTTTTGTATGGCATCGAGCGAAACACGAGAGCATATAGGGAGCTTGCTGTGTTTACTTTCTACACCAAACAAAACAGCATCAAATAGTTTAAACTCAACGCGTAATAATGGAATCGTCCGCTTAAAAATATCACGGAAACTAATCGAGGCTTACTGTAAACTAAACAGAAAGCGCGGGGAAAGAGGCAGGCATTTTGACGCGGCCAGGAAATACAAAATATTCAGTTCTATCTTAAGCGTACATAGGCGTGTGTGGTATATTGTCTTATTGAAGAATCTTTAACACCAAAATAACAACAACAACAACAAACAACAACAAACAAATTACAACAACAATAATTGAACATTGCTTGTGTCATTAGTTAATGCCAGTGTTTACAAAAGGAGGAAATGGTGAAGTGTGTCTGACCTATTTGTATATATAATTTTGACCTTTCACGTAAAATTAAATTTTGCTTACTTTCTTGGATTACAAGAATCCAGTGATATCGACGTTGTGCCGGAGAGACACTATAATAGATTTACATTCTGCAATTAGGGGGCTGAGCAGCAGTGTAAGGAAAAGTGCACCCGTCAAGTCTGATTGCAGAAAATTTCTTTTCGGACACAACCGCCGACTGGGGTTGATTCCCAGCTTCAGACACACATCCCTTTTTATGCATATGCTCAAAAGGCTAACGCATAAATGGTCAAATTAACTTTCTGTATATAGGGAACTGATTAGTTATGGCAGGACAAGTGTACACGTAAAACCTGATTGCAAAATATCACTGTTCAGACACACATCTCTGCTAGTTTTGGCCCAAAGCTCCAATCTCCCATCCGATTTTTTCCAATTCCTTGAACAAAGGTTGCGTACGAGCAATAAAATAAATGCGTAAACTGGTGAAAAAGCATACCATACTACAGTCTCCCATCCCCTTTTTACCAAAACAGGGAATGCGTAAGATGGTCAAGATAGCATAACAGCAGTTGTAGTAAAAGTGTACTTTGCAGACACACACACCAGATAGTGTTGGCCCAAAGCTCTAACCTCCCACCCCAATTTTGGCAGTCTTTTGAAGCCAGGTTGTGAACGCGCAAACAAGTGAAGGCGTACAATGGTAAAAATTTTCTCTATTCACATTAAACTTCTTTGTATTCGGCGCCGTATGACCTGTTAAGTGTCGGTGTGCCGTAAAACCCAAATAAATAAATAAACAAAATGTCATAACATACTGCATATAGGGACTGAGGAGCAGTGGCAGGAAAAGTGTATGCCTAAGGACTGGTTACCAAATTCTACTTTTCAGATACAACCTGTCCCCAGCTCCAAATACCACTCGTTTTTGCCAGTCTTTACCAACCCAGGTTGCAGACCGAGAAAAAGGGAATGCGTACAAGTGTTCGCATGAAGCACGGTTGTAGAATATCGCTGTTCGGATACAACCGTCAGCAAGACTTTGTCAGAAGTTCCAGCCTCTCATCACTTTTTCGCCCATCTCTTGAACCCAAGTTGTGTATGCGCAAAAAGGTAATGCGTAAAATTGTAAAAATAGCATAACATACTGCATAAAGTGGACTGAACAGCATTGACATGAAAAGTGAACGTGTAAAGCCTGGTTATGCGTAAAATGATATAAAGTGGCATAGCAGCAAGTGGTAATTAAAGTGTACATGTAAAGCATGATCGCTTTTAGGATACAGCTTTCAGCTAGGGGTAGATCCTTAGCTCCAGACAACCGTCCGCCTTTTTCTTATCGTTTGAACGCAGGTTGCGTGTGCGCCACAAAATAATGCAGAGGATAAACACTCATTTATTCTTTCAATTTACATTTACCGTAAACACTTCCTTAAACAGGATTTTCATCCAGTTGTAATAGAAGGATCAAAGTGCCCTGTTTTCCCTCAAACTGAACTTTTCGTGTTTACTGACTTCTCCTTTACGATGTCTTTTCGTTAATATTTAATTTTGACTAAGTGTCTATTTTTAGTTAAAATCAGCCACTTAGTTGCCCATGTTATTTTGTTTATCGAGCGCCTTAAGTATTCAAGTCAGGCTAGCTAGTCTCCTACAGATTATCCAAACACTTGCTGTCAACTTATAAACCTGAAAGACGCTTCTAAAGCATGTGCCAATACCACTTTCTATAAATAGATTTAACGCTGTGGTAGACAAATGCAAATGAAGTAAAATCTGGTGGAAAATGATCTCATAGAAAACCTCTGTTGATAAAAAGTAAAAAGAATTGTATCTTGTATGCGTATCTTGTATAGCAAGAAATGTATTCATATGTGCTATACCTCGTTTTAAATAACGTAAGCGATATTTAATTTTGCATGACCAGTCAAATTACCATCTAAAGTATGTCTGAGTCTATATGAAAACTATATGAAAACAGTGACTTAAAGCCATAATTGGACAGTCACTGTTGGATTTCTTGTCTCTTCATCTCTCCAGTCGTGCCCTATATAGGTGGGACAACTTGAGCAGTCTCCATACCCTTTACGTGAGATTGCACAGTAGGTATAACATCGGGATTTTTTTTAATCTTTATCATATATAATATGTCAACTGCGGATAAATCCTCGGCGTTTATAATATGTCTTTTAAACGATTAACTCTAAACAATACTACGTTTTATTTTGTTGATTTTCTAAAATTCTATTGTTTCTTCCATATTGTTTACATTTCACTTTTGACACTTTTGGCATATGACGTCATGGCATTTATGACGTCGTTATATGGTTCTTATAATATATCAGCGCATGTACTGCTTTATTTTATTTTAAACTACTCTCTCATTTGGATTTTTTTGGTTGCCGAGGCTTTTATCTACTGTAAATACTGTACATATGTTCATTATATCTGTTTTAACTCCCGATGCAGGTGCTTATTGTTAGTTGTGTCACTTTGACGGGATACTTTTATTTACACTGTTTGTTTGATAGGAAAACCGTCAGGAAGTGCGAGGTTGGAGCGCTCCACAAACCAGGTTTAAGCTTTCATAGTAATGATATCAAAAATGACATAAACACAATAATTGCACCATTATTTGTAGTCTACATGAGAACGTAACATACATCATACATAATATTACAAGGTAGTATCTAGATCATAACCGTATGTTTTGTAAGCTTGAATATACTCATAAACATACGTTGCACAAAAAGTGAAGAGTATGGGGTAAAATCGTGGAATTAAAAATCTTAGTATTAAATTATATTAGTCGATACAATTGCCAAATTTTACGACATCAAAGCCTCTACTTTGGCGTCGATACGTTCTTACAATATTTTATACTGCTAATGAAAAAAGCAAAATGAAATTATGGCAAATACTTTTTTCCAAACCATTTACTTTTACTTCCAATAGAGTGCAATAAAATTCTGTTTAAAATATGTTCAAAGCCAGTCCAGTTTACTTAACATTTCCATTAAAGATGGTATCCTAAAGTTTGGATCAGTTTCATTCTCCCAAGCAACCAAGTAAAATATCGTTCCTATCCGAGCATCGCTGCACAGTTCGCTATTTTTAAACTAAGAAATTCACATGACCGCTTACTTAAGAGATACTTGTACAAATCATCCGTGTAATCAGCCCTGACTTCGAAATCTGTTTAAGCTGAAATCCCCATTTGCCCATTTACAGATAAAGCGATAATGACAAGCGATTTATTTCAAGATTTGAACAGTCTCACAATTGAGATTATGGTAGTAATAGCCTTATCCTAAACTTAATAAAAGTTCATGAGGCAATTAAGCATAAATTCCACAGAACAAGTGTAAGCTGTTTTAACTTCTATTAAATATAGGCAGACTGTGGAATACTACCTGTAATGTCTTCATTAAATATTTTGACAATCTACGTGCAATCCTGATTTAGCCATTTTCGAAAACATGATTTATCTGCCGCCACTTTTTGCTCTTCAATTGAGATTTAACTTCCGGAAAACGCGCACCTGTTACTTCCGGGTAGTGAATTCCGCCAAATCTAATGGTCCACATTACTCGGTTCATTGGAGAGAAATATAAGTAGACTGACGTCGAAAAAGAAAGGCAATGAGGATGCGCATTACTGATCTGTTTGTAAAGGTAAGCTGTGGTAAATAATTAATGGGGACGAGACATTCCTTTCATGATTTAATTTTTATGCTGCGGCACTCCGCAGCAAAAATCATTTCTGTCCCCTTGCTCTTTGGAAATGCATACCCAGGTTTCCTGGTCTGGATTTCTTTTCTCAATTTGCAGTAAGAATGGATGGCATTTCTTTGCATTTTACGAACACAAAGTTATCCTCAATGCTTGCGTGTTCTAATATCTTGTCCTGAATATGTTGTGTTTTTCTTAAATTGTTGTCTGATAATTATTAAGCTGAGAGAGTATGATTCTGGCAATCAAGGAAAATTCCTATATCTCACAAACTGTGAAAGGTCATACGAAGCGGGATATTTAGGATTATCGAGATGTTGGAGTCACAGTTTGCATTATTTAAAAGTGAATTACAAAATGATATTTAAACAAGTAAGATAAAAACAGAATATTTCGAAGCTCCAAAATCATGCAGGACGATAAAAAAGAAAACACAACAAAATACTTTTCTATCTGAAAACACTACTTCATTATACGGTCACTTTCACACCCTGTATTGTTAGTTCCTACTTCTTACAAAATCAGTCAGCAATCAATAAACAAATTGCTAACCACACACACACCATGAGTCAAAGTTACACCTTTGATTATATCGTATGAGATTGGATTCGTTACCGTTCCGTTGAGGACCTTAATCTACATTTAATAAGAAATTTAATTAATATGATTATTTCTTTTAGTTTTGCATAGATTTTTAAAACAATTTCTACAATTTCACAAGAAATAATAAAATGTTTTACCGTTTTTTTATATGCACTCATTTTAGTTGACATATTGTATGCTTTGTGCTTTGTGACCTTGGTTAGTCAAATAATTTATGAATAATATGTTCGCGGTTAATGTTAAAGGTGATATCTGACAGTTTGCCTGTATCAAATGCATATAACAATATCAAATCACTGCTTTGGGGAATTGGGGCATATAACTTTTGTATAAGCCTATACATTTGTGTTAATAAGTACGAAATAATAAATAACTAAACTGTTAGAAAGTACTAATCGCGAAAAAAAAACAATCAATCTGAATGTATATTCTTTCCAGCTGTGTAAAAAGCTCGAACGTGATCACAAAAGTAAGTTGTCACGTGGTTTCCTTAGTTTAAAAAAAGAAATCTGTGCAGCGTTGTTTTGATAGGAAATACCTGTTTTAAGAGATAATTCATATATTAACTAGAGTACCCATCGCCGGCAGGAGCTTTCGTTATTTGCGCACCGAACATGAATCATTTATATAAATGTTAATATTTTCTATGATAATCATATCAAACTATTAAATCTAACCATATCAGAAAACTAAATGAGTTTTACATTTGGCTTGCATATAAATAACTTTGTTTTGTGCCTTTTTAAATGTTGGTATATGTTGCATAACTCATAGGACTTTGTCATATCTTCTTATTCATGATCACAGCAATGTTGCTTGTGCAGTGTGGCGGTCGTAAAAAGTTTCCCAGTGCATGTAATCTCTGTTGTCATTCAATTCATCCTATAAGGATTGTTACGTGTATTTCCTTTGATGGACAATGGACTTTGGTTCCTCAACCCCCTCATCGCATGAACAGGATGCTACAAACATTTATAATTCTCTGGTAATTGTAGTTTCTTGATTCCAAAATAATTTCATTTACAATCAACATTTCTTTACATTTCTTCTAATAGAATATTACCCCTCTCTCTTGAAAATACTCTGTGAATATTACTTTTTAATGCCGTCATAACTTATCAATGGAATCTTCAGCGCTTGAACATTTTTTTTATTCAAATAGATCGGATATTTCAGCTTGAATTTGAGCAACCCCTCAGAAATTGCGAGGTTAGAGCACTGTAAAATCGGTTTAAGCAATCCAGTGCTCCCTTTTGTCTACTTACCGTTCCAAGGCGGTAAATGTTGGATTTGCACAATTTGTTCACTGACTCATCACAGATTTGTTCTTACCTTTACACTTGCACGTGACTACCTTTGTCCTGTGCTTTTTTTCAAATTTGGTATATGTTGCCGTGCTCATAGGACTATGTCATATTTTCATGCACATTTATAAATATAGACTGAATTTAACTGTTTCCCGATTTTTTGGCATTTGGGCCTTTTTCAGTAGACATTTTCTAAGCTCGATTTTTACATTCGTGCACTTATTACTGTTCAACAATAATGCGTTTAAAAGGCAGAATCAAATGACAACAGAAGACACAATCGTGGTTTGTTTCAAATGTTGTGGTAAGTGCACAAGACTGGTTTATGAAGGGAATACCAAACAGCAATTGAAGAAAAGGATAAAAGAACTCACCAGAGACGTACATTTTGGCACTACTTGTCATAATGTAGATTGTAGGAAACTTGATATGTTAAATAAAGGATTGTCTTGCATGCGATGTACCATACAGGTCCACATAAACGACATACCTTTCAGATGCTATGCAAACCAGTTGGAGAATTTTGGTTTTAAATCAGTTGGTTTTACGATTAAGTGTTACTTTCAATTAGTAAAATTATCTATTCCATTTTATTATTGGATAGAACTAGTTGTCCACCCAGATTCATTACAAATTATTCTAAGATAGAATTGTATAAAGCATATTTCTAATTAGTTAGCTTTATAAATAATTAGGATATGGATTTTATACAGGTATAGCTTTCGATTTAGACTGTCATTGTTTTGTCCGTAGTAATTCTAATTGCTTTGTCTATCAAGAATACTTTTCTAACTGCTGAACATGTATTTTCAGTAAAATGGTTTATGTATATTGATTGTTTAATGGTTGAAATAAAATATTCTTTAAATGGGAGCAAATCGGTTGGCAAAGAAAAAAACGATTTTTGCAGAAAACAGATGTTTTGATTTTTGTGGGAAATTTAAATCAGATGTAACAGACTCAATATGTTACTAAATCATCTAATTTATCTTTCCTCATCCTCATCTTCTTAAACATTTAGTAGAGTCATTATTCTTTCTAGCTATCATTAAGCATCTAATTGCTAATCTCATCTCCAAATTCTTAGTACTAAATTTTACTTATGCCAATATAAAGTACATGTAGGTCAAACCTCATTTAATCACAGTTCATTTATTAATACGTATATCGCATCATATTGCATAACCCCTTATACTTTTGGTGTAGGTATACTGGACCTTTTTTGCCCGAATTAACCTTTCACCTTTGCACCGGGGCGCCTGCGCACTACATTAAAAGCATTCCTGGCGAGAGCCTCGTGTTTGTCGTCTTGACTAAGACCTTTAAAACATACCCTTATTCATTACTCTACAACTAATTTCATGTCTATTCTCATGTCCTCATATTTTGTCATTTATTCTTATGGACTACATTAAAAACATTCCTGGCGAGAGCCTCGTGTTTGTCGTCTTGACTAAGACCTTTTCGTGCCTTCTGCAGGCCCCAAAAAGCAGAACCAACGAGAAGGGTAACACAGATTTAACGGTTTCGGAAAAATTACATCAGATTGACAATTAAATGCGTTCCTTAATTGCTGTAAGCATTTCTTCTGTTCTGGAATTACTAGCGTAGTTAATGGAATTTTGAAACAAAGAACCGTTTATTCAGAGAACCTGTATCTGACATGCCAATGATGTATAGCCATTCATCTTGAATATTAATGGTAATTATAATTCTTGACTTGACAGAGATGAGGGCTCTGTGTAAATGTCACAAACATGTATTTAGCAGGATGTTACATCGCATTACGTGCTGTACGAGATTATTAAGCATGCAGACATGCCTGTTTTCTACAAATGTAATTATGCTAAGCATACTCAGTTCGTGCCGCGAGAACAATAAATACTAAACGTTTAACATGTAAATACCAAATGCATGCGCGCGCACTTCACAAGCAATTAACCCACTATGCCTTTGACATTTACTCATTTTTGTCAATAGTCAATACAATGCGAAGTTGAAAACCTGGTCAGAACGCCATTGCCACACCATCACATACTTAGACATTACTAATAAATGCTCTCGGATGTGTTGGAAACATGCGTTTCTGACGTACCTAATGAAGACCACAATGCATAGAAGGTCATTGGTGATGTAAAAGAGCACTTGTCATTGTTCATATATTGTTTAATATTCATTAAAGCAAACATTTTTCACATGTACGATATAAATAATAAATAATGCCACGAATTGCATAGAGTTTGGGATTTATATAATTCAATCAGTCAGATTTGATCATGTCAAATAACAAAGATACCAAATTAGTGTGTTTTTCTACTATTGTTCAATACCAAAATGGAGTACTGTGCAATAAAGGCTAAATGCCATAAAACAGCTATGTCAGCTCATACTATAAACGTATGACTTAGCCTTAATCGTTGTCAATATCGATATTGATCTATTGAATATTTGTTCATAACTAAACAGTAAATAATAAAGAACATACACGCAACTATGCTATTCTACTGATGCAATTATACGTCATATACATTCGTGACAAACTGTATATATACCATATATACCTGTAACGTGGATCGTTGAGGCGCTACATGATCGGCATAAAGAGCTTAAGGACCTTATTTGAAAACTAAAATAATTTAAAGATACAACACGCCCTTAACTACAATAATCGACTAGTTAACCACGATCGGAAGGCACATACCTTTATGCTTTATCAGTAGAAGGCATGAAACACATTTGGAAGACAGATAACAAGAATTACTGTGTACTGGCTAAATAATAAACAAAAAAGATACTATCTGAATTACGTATTTTGTTACTTCATGACTGTTATATCTCCCGGTTCCTTCAATTGTTATAATGCATATTGCCATGCTTTTGATGACGATGATGATGATCAGAATGACCACAATTAGTATCCTAGATACGGTGCATGGGTATATTCTGTTAAATGGGGGCATAGCGTAGCTTCCGTAATGTGTCAATACTGCTTTCTTTGTAATTATTATTAATATATTCCCACTTTATCGTAAACTGTTATTTTTTATTTTACAGGAATACACAATGTTATATTAATCAAATCGTGCCGATTTTGTGAAAAGAAACAAAGACATTATTGAACAGTCCGTGAAGCGACTGAAAATAATGATACAATATATATATATATATATATATTGATAACATAGCTGTGTTGCAACCGTTTCTGCAAATACAGCAACTTGATTTGTAACTTTGCTGGGTTTATTGCAACAACAATTGATATAAACAAAAGCATTTGAAATAACAGTGTTTGCAATAACATTTTGAAATCGGGAACGCGTAAATTCTTTTGCAGAAGACGATGTGTTTAGGTAGTTAATTGATAAGAAATTATGATAAATTCTGAAATTGAGATTTAGCAGAAGACAAGAGTTGTGGCGAAGAATACGTCAGTGTTGTAACTTCTATTCTGAAGCAACTCTAATGGTTAAAACTGACTAATTTTTTATGACAAAACTATTCTAAGCAGGCTTTAAAATGATTTTTCAAAGTTTGAATTTGGTCAGGTTTTTCTCAACTTCTGCAAAAATTGTTGCAAATGCTGGGATTATTGCAAAAACGGTTGCCTTAGCCAGCAGACATTTTAGTAACAGCTGTTACAACATTGTTTTTATCGTAAGTGGTTTTATATCTTTTCAGAAATGTATTCATTAAAGTTATTTATTTAAAGAAAGAGAAGCAAGTTAAAAATAAGCATGCACAATGACGATTTTAGACCCGGGTTTTGACGAAAACTGGTCGCTGGTTAACATTTAATTCACGCGCGACTGAAATGCTTGGAAATGGCTTTAATCTTATAGAAACATTATTCTAAGCATCCTTTAAAAGTTATTTTGAAGTTTGGAATCCGATCCGATGTTCAAACACCTTTAAAATTTGTTACAAAAGCCGGGATTATAGAAATATCGACTGACATGTTTAACAGCTTTTGCAATAAAAATTTATATCGGAGAAGTGTGTATTTCTCTGAAATGATGCTTTGGTGGGGTAATTAATTGAAGACAACAAAGACATTTTAATGAAGTTAGGCTGTAAACTCGACGTTTAACCGAAAAGACTAGTTTTATTAAAAATGATTGATGTTCGAAATGTTATTCAGAAGCGACAATTTCCATTTAGATTTTGAAATGTAACTTTCTTTAATACATGATGATTGCTCAATTTCTGCACGTTTTTGCACTGATACAATTGTCACTTTAATTGTATGTTCGTCAATTAAATTAGTGAAAACTAATTAAGCTTAAAGATAGCAGCGTGGCTCAGATAGGAAATACATATTTGCAATGACAAGTGTGGCGTTTTGCTTCACTTTTTACATTTATTTAGTGCATTAATAAACACAATTTCGCGCGATATTTTCAGGTATTTTTTATTTAGTTGTTTGAGAAACAAAAGTTAGGTCCAACCCTTATGATACTACCTTTAAAGATTGATTATGTCATCGTACCAGGTCATATTGAGACAAATTTTGCAGACAATGTAGTTCTCGTTTGTAGTGCGTTACTTTTTTTGTATTTTGCAGAGGAATGTGTTTAATAGGAATCAGATTTAATGTGATATCAACTGACGCGGAATATATGTAGATCTCTTCCTCGTGTAAATGATTAATTATTTATAAAAGTCGGGCCTACAGCCTTCATGATATAGGACCGAGTAAAAAGAGCATTTTAAAAATTCATTATCTTTTGTTATTCCTATATTAATATAATAAACATAATTAGCACACTACCCTTCAACATTAAAGTGAAAATAAGATTGGTATTCGCAAAATGTCGCCTTTTAAGAAAAACAATTAAATGTGGATTTAAAATTAAGTGTATTGCAGTAGGTACCTTATAAAACATAGTTGAGGTTTTTATTAAAGATACATTTTTGTCTTAAAACCGGTGAAAAGCGATGCAAATGTTATTTGACGACAATTAAGGTCCTACAGTTGCTCGTGTAACGTTACTCTGAAATAATGTTAACATATTATAACTTTGCTTTACTGGATTCATTCTCATTTCCTTATTTCGGTCTTCTTATATCAGGTCGTATTACGGAAACTTTGTTGTAAATGCATGGCTCATGGCAGGTAATCCGAAGGACGTGTCCAAATAACTCTCTCGTTCTGACCGGGACTTTAACCCAAGCGGTGAGGGTTTAAGGAGTTACAAGATGCTAACCGCTCAGTTACGATCGCCCCCTTGCCCCCTTGAAGAAGTTGCGCTCCATTCTATGTAGCTTATCTGCATCTTTTTAATTTCAGGATAAAAGAATGCAGGATCTGCACATCGATGCTTGAAAAAAAACATTACTTTCCTACATAATCACACAAGTTACTGTGTCAAAAAGCCTTATGTGGTAGTGATCATTTCTACTTAGTTCATGAAAGTTTGATAGAAGTAAATTATAAGTTTGACTGCATACTAAAGTTGTTTCGTGACTACTGCCCGATATTTCTACGCATCTTTAAATGAATCAAAGGTTTAATAGGCACGAACATGTAACATCTTTCGCGAGAGTGTGTTATGTGTAAAGTATTACATCTGATAAGTTGATTTATGAGATTAACATTAAATTGATTCGTTATCCTAATGCTGAGATTATAAAAATGCGTCATTGTGAATTCAACGATGTTAACATTTAGAAACATAAGCATGTCAATACAGTTAAAATGCGCTTGCAATTCATAAACAGTGCACTGATTGACCGTATGGCGACACAATATTTGAAGACATTTGTACTTCCTGTCGTGTTTCTCTTTGTGATGTGTTGTGTTCATCTTTCAAAAGAGTATGTGCTATTAAAAAAAACACACCCTTATATTTGTGTGAAAAACAATTCCTCAAGGAGAAATACTGTATTGAAATACATGTTAACATTAACATGTTTTTAAATGATTTTGGCATGTTTTGAATATATACGTAACAAAGTCAACAAGTATTACGCATACACTTATATCACTTACCGACCTTTCTATGTCTTGTTTTGTGTTCCTTATCATTCATTGTTTCGTCTCACTTTCAGGCAACTGACATTTAATATCGAGGAGAACACTCTTCACAATGAAAAGAAAATGCATCCGCATTGACAATGAACAGAAATTCTCTACGTATTCTCGAAGAGTGCGGGGCTTCGGAGTGCGCTAAACATATTTAAACTATTGTTTGAAATAATTGGTAAATATATCAGCAGTTTCAGATTTGGCAGCAACTCTGAAGGAACTTCTTTATTACCGATATACCACCGTTCTGATACTGATGAGTTACTGTGTTCCAATGCTCTGTTCGTTATAACAAACCTAGATGACAGTGTTCAAGGGGCTCAGTGCTGTATCTTCTAATAAAGGAATTGTATCTTCCAATACAGAAATAAACTTAAAAACCAGGCTATAGTAAACCCCAACATGTTTTCAAAGGACATGCTGAGTTTTGATCAGTAGTCTATTAAATTACCGTTGGGAAAGAGGAATAATATGCCCTCCCAGTCATGATATAATCACGCCCATGATTCCATCCCTAATCCAAGCAATTTAATTTTTCAATACTGGTCCTCTTGCTTGCTTCAACCATTTGTTGTGAATTTACAATGTAGGTCTAAATTTAGGTTTTGACTTGATAAACTGACAATTTAATAATGGCAAAAATGAGCAAGATGCTCGTCTAGACTGCAGCGCCCTTCGGAAGATTTTTGAAGCACAGTCAGAAAGTACACTCCTAACTTGATCTAGGTAGTATTCGTGCAGACGGATCTTTAATTGCGATGGTTCAAATGGTGTTCGCAATTATTATCTGTGTGAAATTAGAACAAACAGACGAATTTCGTGTATAAATGTTATTGTGTGTTTCATACCAAAGAACGTATTTTTTTGAATTCGAATAGACTTGTTGAAAGCACTGTCTATTTATATTTATGTCTATTTATGTTTAAGTCAATATCGGCTGCTGAAAAAGCAATTATTACATGTTTACTGGTACAAACCATTTATGGCCTTATAAATTGTGTATTTGTTAATGAATATTATTTCTGTCTAAGTTGTTTTATTGGATGATATCCGGTATCATTGTAAAACATCATTTTAGATCAAGGGATAAGCGTCATTGGTTACGGTTGCGTGGTTAACTTGGTTGTCTCCCTTAAGGTTTCAACCAATAAGATGTTATATTAGAAGCGCAGTAGATGTTGGCTAATGTAAAGATATGTGAAGCATGCACCCGAGTTCATTCATGCACATAGTCATTACAAAAATTATGCCTCGTGATGTCTGGACATAATAAAATTCAATGGTTTTGTGTAAATGGCAACCATGTCGGAAGGAAATATAACTTTGCTATTTTTTGCGGAAATATTTACATGCATTGTTTCTCGGATGCTCGAATGACACTCGACAAATTAAATTAACGACATATTATCAACCGGCAGATAACTTGGTTTGTAACAGACGAAAACATTAGCAAGGTCTCACTTCACTTGAAATCTGGTGTTGACAATTATCTTCACACATATTTTAGGGTAGCAAATATGTAGAGAGACCACATGACAGAAACACGTTTCTATTTGATGTCTTGTTTTTGTTCTCTTCTCTCACAAAGTGTTTGATCTTTATCATTTTCAAGTTGAATCCACTCTTCTCTTCATATTTTAATTATTGCAGAAAGTCAAGGCTTAAGAGCTAAAGCAGTTAATAAGGTATTTCATATTGCTTCACATATGCTTTAATGGGTATAATTTTTGAAGTATATTTAAACACGAATTCACTTATGTTTTGCCTGTTTTAGTTTTAAATTAGATTAGATTCCTGGCAAAGAAAAGGTAGTGTTTCAGAATAAGTCGATGAGACGTTGAAGTTATTTTTGATTCAATATCTTGACAACAATACATTAGTTTCCTGTGAACAGTGACTTTGTAATGAACTAGTTTTTGATGTGAGCATACTGTTTAGGTACATTAGAACGTTTTTAATAAATCTAAATACCAATCTTTTCAAAGCTACTTTATTTGTAAAAATATCGTCATATATAAAAGGTAGGTTCGAACAGATTCGATTTTATTTGACAAACACTCCCTCGAACCGTACTCAAGCTGAAACGGATTAATGTAATGCAGTTAATGATGTACATTTGTGTTAGGGCAAGTACTTAAAACAATATTCTGTTTTGAATGCAAGTATAGTTGCTTTAACAACATGCAGCAAGTAGAGAAACAGGCCATGGTATTTTCTGGACAAAACAGGTGTCACATGGCATGTCAAACTTTCTAACTTTAATTCATTCGCTCTGAACTTGGACCTACAAGATGAGAGACTTAGTAGGCTTAACAGAGAAGTTACAAGTCAGCCACTCTACCACACAACGACTACATCAATGATTCTTAAATTTTGTTTTGTTTTCGAAATAGATCGAACCTACAAAATATGATCATTACAGCTATTTGGAGAGCAACGTCTATACATTGCATGTAATGAAAGTAATGAATTTTTACCAACACTTTCTTGAAAACGTTTACTATGGACTTGTACGGTTGTTTGAGAGACTCTATGCTTCCTATTAGACAATATTTACATACAATGCGGTGACACTTTATTTAGACAAGTAATTGGTATTCCTATGGGAATCAACTGTGCACCATTAATTGCAGATTTGTTTTTACACTGATTTGAGCATGATTTCATATTAACTTTACCCCCTTCTAACCAAAGCCACATAACTATAGATAATCCTTTCTTTTTTCAAATGATCCATCTGCTTTAGCCCCCCCCCCCCCACCCGAGTTTTACCCTTAATAAGGCAAATAACTAACATTTAAATGCAACATTTCTAGACATTGAGATCTCTATTTCCAATGACAACGTCGCTACTAAAATCTATGACAAGAGAGATGATTTCAACTTTAGTATTGTGAATTCTCCATACCATGACGGTGATTCACATCGTGCTACCTCCTATAATATTTACATATCACAACTTACAAGGTTTTACAAGGCTGTCGGTTTCACAAATTAAAAAAGGCGTTTTCTAAATTCTTTCACCACAATGGCATAAGCCATCCTGCATTTTATGGAAATGTTTTATAAAATTAGAGAGAAAAACAAGGGTCTCATTCACTTTTCTGACCATTTTACAAAACTTATCAGAAAAATTATTGCTGATAGTTACAACCCGGGAATCCTTCGTTGTACTGCATTGCTTGCAATTGACCCTTTTACAGTCAAGAACTCGCATTGCTTTTAAATTACACGATGACCGGACAGGCCGTTGAGACTATATGAAAACTGTGACTTAAAGCCATAATTGGACAGTCACTGATGGATTTCTTGTCATCTCTCCAGTCGTGTCCTATATAGGTAAAACAAGCTTGAGGAGTCTCCATGTCCTTTACTTGAGATTGCACAGTAGGTATAACATCGGGATTTTTTGTACCTTTTTTATATAATATGCCAACTGCGGATGAATCCTCGGCTTTTAATGATATGTTATTTTAAAACTTATTACCTGTTAACTCCTTACAATACAACATTTAATTTTTTTGGTTTGGGATGTTTTATAAACATTCGACGATCCTTCGTATTTTTCACATTTCACTTTTGACACTTTTGGCATTAAGACGACATGGCATTGTATGATGTCATTAAATTGTTCTTATTATATGTCAGAGCTTGGGCTGTTTTATTCGAAACTACTCTCTCATTTGGAATTTTGAGGTTGCCGAGGCTTTATCTACTGTACTTACTGCACATATGTTGATAGTTCATTTTATTACTATATATTTTGTATGTATATAAGTTCAGTGTGTCTGTTTTAACTCCATATGCAAGTGCTTACTGTTAGTTATTCACTTTGACGGGATATTTTTATTTACATTGTTTGATACAAAAACCTCCAGGAAGTGCGAGGTTGGAGCGCTCTACAAACCAGGTTTAAGCACCCCAAAGCGGTAACTGATGGTTTTCCTCTTTGTGTTTTATGTCTCGCCCCTGTTTTTATTGTCACACATTTACATTTACCCTGTTTGCCTTTGTCTAGAGGTAGATTTGATGTATATATCTGTGAACATTTTGATAGGACCTTTACTTATTTACCTACTCAAGAATATTGCGTTATTATAAGTCAACGTTTTATATCAGAAGCATTGTTGTTAACTATATTTATTTGATTAGCGATATGAACGCAGTCCCTTCTTAATAAATGTTGATGTATTCACAGAAATAGCATTGACATTTTTGAGGTAATATTTTTCTCCTAATACAAAGATCTTCCTTTAGTGTCAAAACTCTTCTGGCCGACATTTCATCATCAATGTCACATTTTCTAACTTATCAATTATATATTGCCACATGCAGCAGTTACTAAAAACAAGAACATCTGTAATGTTGGTTATAACAAGAACAATGACAGAGTCCTAGGAACAATGCAACAGATACCAAAATTTGAACAGGGGGACGAAGGTATTCACATGCAAGCCAAATATAAAGGTAAAAACAAATTTGTCATGAGTCATTTAACAAAAACAGCAAACTCGACAGTTACCTCCTTGGAACGGTCAGTTGGCAATATGAACCGACTGGTGTGCTTAGACCGGTTTTACAGAGCTCTAAACTTGCAGTTCCTGATGGGTTTCTCAAATTAAAAAAAACGAGAGAAGAAGAGAGAGAGAGAGAGAGAGAGAGAGAGAATATTTCGATCGATTAGAAGATCTACACAAATATTGTTGATTATGAATGAAAAAAACTTTTTTAATCTAGAAAAAAATGACCAGAGAAAGATAAATGGTTGTAGGAACATGCTCATGTGAAGATGGAATTTAGGAACCAAAGTCCAATGTCTATCGAAAGAAATACTCGTAACAATCCTTATGGTATAAATTAAATAACAGCATAGATTACATGCGCGGGGAGATTTTTTACGACCGCCACACTGGACATGTAACCTTGTTGTATTCCTGAATAAAAATATATGCCAAAGCCTTATATATATATATTGCTAAATTAAAGGTGAAATAATACAACGAACACACTCGACAACATGTTCACAGTAAAATGATAACGGATGTATGTATTATAAGTGTCAGGGTCGTTCAACTTCAAGACTTTTCAGTTAATACAAAGCTCTTGCTTGATAATCATTACAAGAACTGCTATAAACTGGGTGTAAAATCGGATTTCATGTTCACCGACAATTCCTTTGACAAATATTTGTTTATAAATAAACTTTAATTTTATTGAATTGTTTTGCACTTAAAACAAAATAAGGTAAACAGTTTCTAAGTTGTTAATTTGTTGCACAATGCTTCTGTTGATTAAAAAGTTCAATCGGAAAATAATGAATTATTCCATGAAGATCACTGTAGTTACTAGGTTTCTTTGGCTGTGTAATTTATAATGTGTGTATGAAGTTGCAACAATGCCGGTATAAGACGTACCTAGAAGGGTTTATTTATGTACTATTGATTTCTGATCAAACATGGATTACATTGTAAAGTAAATCCATACAATTACATCAATATGATGTGATAAGTTTACATTGATTTAAAACTAGTGAAAGAAAACACATTCTAAATTCCTATATTTAAATATCTAAATACCTTATAATTTACAACACAACATATTCATTGACTGTGATAGTATGTGTACGTAGAGATAAAAGAACAGATGAAGCACCCGTGAATGCTTTGTTTTATATAGGCTCGAATAACACATAATTTGCTCTCGTTCTTTCTATCTAAATAAGAATATACTGAAAGACACATTTCATGTAAAGACTTTTTGAATCGATATGATCATCAATTTAAATACAAAAAATAATCTACGACAAAAGCAATTGTCGTAAATTAGCTTTAAAAGTTAGTTTCATCTCAACAGCGATATGTTTGTTTTGTGAAAAAATCTGCACAACTTTAAGGAAATGCATATTTATATGTATTTATGTCTACCGTAGTTTTTTTGCTGTTATCGTATGGCTAATCAACCAACAATATCCGGAAAGTTATTTCTTTAGTCAATATATTGTTGCATCTGCATCAGAAAAACAACAACAACAATCTTAGACAAAAGTATCAACTTGTATCAATACTGTTATCTCCGCCATGCGAATGACCCTGTCGTTTTGTGTAAGGGGCAAGTGTCGGTTAATAAAAAAAATCAGATCGAGTAAAATGTTGCAGTCCTTATGTACGTTAGACCTTTAGGAAGAAATAGTTTAAAAGGAAAGATGATGACTCCAGCGGAAAAAAACACATTAGGTTAGTTGCAACAGAGCTGGATTGGTTTACGTGTAACAAAGTTGTGTATAGAAAAAAACTACTACCAAAATAGTGCTTTCAATTGGCGATTAAATTATTTTTAAAAGAAAAAAGTCCTAAGGCGGAAACTGCTCGTTTTTCTTTTTGTGTGTTTTGTCTCGGCTCTGTGTTATGTCACTTTTACATGTACATATTTGCCATTGTCTAGAGGTAGTTCACAATTAAATATCTGTAGTAATTTATTTAGAACCTTTTCTTATTTTGCTTATATTGAACAATAATTTCAAAGTGAAATAAACAAAGTTTGGCATACTTTTATTGAGCAGATCCTGAAAATGGCTTAATATGTGGCGATGAGCAAGAGCATATAGTATTATCCAAAACTCTCACATATCCAGTTTACATCCTGAAATATTGAATCTTATAAAGAACACTCAGCCAAACGTCACTAATGTAAGATATTTTGATTTATTTTCTTAAAGTTCGCGTTTTATAGGTTGTAAATTTGGTATGACATTTGTACAGACCCGACAATTCGAATAATTTGTCAAGTGTTGATTTATGGAGCGTTTTACGAAACTTTAAGTATCAATATCAGGAGAAATGCAGTATTTAATGAAAGTACTGTACATTTAGTATCATCTGAAATTTTTCAAGGTTTTAATCATCATCATCATGTTAGCAAGCAAGCAATTAAGTAAGCCAGCTAGTAATAAATAGATGATGAAAAAGATATGTCGGTTAAAGACAGTATTACCAATACGAAAGTATGAACGTTACCCTATTTCAATATTTAAAACAGCCCTAGGCTATTTATGCTAGTTAAAATTGAAAAATCACAGTGGAATTGTATTGTTTTAATTGAAGAACATTTGGTATTATGGCTAGGCCTTTCCACTGTGTGACGGAATCGAAAACACTTTAATTTGATTTGCTGTCAATGGGTGCATGCTATACAGTATTGTGTACAAAGGTCTGTTTGTAAGAATGATGGACATGTTCTCCCAAATAAAATTTCTTCGAGGACTGGTTGTAAAAGAATTTCTAAGCATCAGAAAGTAAGTATGACACTAACGGATATCCGACAAGTGAATTGAACTATTCCTGTCTAACATATCATCTTTAATAAATCATTTACATATGTGTCGAACACTTTCTCCGAGTTTATGCTGCGAAGTGTATAGATGGTGTTTTAAAGTTACAAAATGAAAGGACTTCTCATTATAACAAAACAAAACATTTTGTGTCTTAAGACTTTATGTTTAAACGTTATGTCAAGTCAAATTACTCATGTTGATGAAAGAAACACTTATAAATGCATTTAACAAGCAGCCATATAAATATAAGTAAATATATTTAATGAGCAAATAAATGCTTAAAAAAATGTGACATTGGCTCGCGATTGACGCATTTTTGTATATAACTGAGCAGTACCTATAATTCATTCACGAACACAGAACACGTTCACCACAAAACATTCAAAGCGTCTCCACCTTTCGTCATTTCAAATGGTTGCCTCGTTGCCTTCACATTTAAATTTTAAAGGTAAATTAGAAAAGGTCGTAGCAAAATTTTCACATATAATTAAATCTAATTTACTTCTAGACATAGGCAAACAGGCTTTAATAATCTGCTTTTCATCCATTCAATGCTCAATTTCTCAACCTTTAACAATGACGTTGTTTACATTCTAAATTCTACAAATAACGATTTGTGTTGAGGTCAATATATAATTTTAAGGATCTGGGTAATATGATATTGACCGACAACTACATACTGACCGAAACATAAGATATCACAAACCCTATTAAATAACGCTGTTTCTTTCGTTTTTTTTGTAAAACGAGTCATAATTGTAACATAAATCGCAGATGTCGATCTAATTGAACATTTGTTCATTTTCTTAAAAGTCTGTTCTCACATTTTTCCTCGAGAAAAGCTTTCTGTTCTACCGAGGTTACTCTTTTCGTTCTTTTCTCTGTTATATTTTCGCTTTATTTTACCAAATTTTCATCAGACACACGGAAAAACTGTCATTTTGGATGTTATTGTAGCAGTTGTGCGCATACAAAGAGCTAAATTGTTTAGTAACATTAGTGTCTCGGTTGTCTGCGTTATAAAATTCATATATAGAGCGCCTTACAAAGGTAATAATCTTTCGTACTGCATACATTCAATCAATGAGTAATAGAAATTATTAGTATTTTATCACAGGATTGTTAATATGTTTTGCAAGTAAACAATATAATAATATTATGCCAGTATATTCAACGCCATAGAATTTAGATATTCATTCAAAATAACAACCCAAACGTTTCCTCTCTTTTTGTATAAAGGAAAAGATGTGTGTGTGTGTGTGTGTTTGAATTACACTCAAAATTGAAGCAATTGAATTGCGTGTGCAACAAACACCTGCCTCTGACAGCTAAATACCACGTACGATAAGCGCGAATGTCGCCAGCATGATTTTTGACACCCTTTAATGTTTGTATCTGTAAGTAGTTATGTTTCTGATAGAACTAGATTATATCTTCATGTTATATAATATGTTATTGTAACAACATAAAAAGGAGCCAAATTACATACGAGATATTATGTTAGTAATTATAAATAAAAAGAAAGGTAGGGCCTTCTTCAAATTAAACACAAAATGTTTCATATTTATATTTATTTCATATTTAGGTCAATTTAATAAGTCATAGCAAAGACCTACATTTTGTCACCCATTGACATGTTTACTTAATTTAGCTATGTCTAAACTTACTTGACTTACTTATCACGCTAAAGTAACACTAAAAGAATGATAACAACAACAACAACAACAACAACAACAACAACAACCAAATCAATGCAAGATTTTTAAATAAGCAAGCTTCTTACTAAACTCCACCTAGTGAAAGTTTAACATGTCTAAAGTAATGTGAGAATAATAAATAAATTAGTGCCAGTCTTTGTGGTAGTTTTCGCTAGCTCCCAGTTGTGTGAATCCGACTTAAATACACAATAGGCCTAATACAATTACACGTGCTAATTAGCCTTTGTTAATAAAAAACAACAAAAGCACCCTGCATCGAAACACTTGGGCTCATATATCTGAAGCCACTTCATTCAAGTTTGTTTTTTATTATAAGGATAATCTTATCGCTATATTATCTTACAATAGCAACTTAGAAGTAAAATTAATTCAGTTACCCGAAGCATTTTGCGCTCTTTTTTCACTTGTTGTCTTTCAGTATTGCTGTAAGCATTACAATCTCTAGACGCTTTTCACATTTTAAACTGACTTTTTCTGTTACATGATCTAATGCAAATGCATATATAACTTCTATTTGAGAAGTTCTTATAGTAATCCTTTACACATGTATTTATTCGGACCCTAACCTCTATGTTTTCGTCTAGAATTGTTTCATGCCCGCAATAGAATCCCATAAATCACAATCACACGACTTTTATTAGAACTAATAGTTCTGCAAAGACAATTTAGTAACTTAATATTATTGCTAACGTTTTAAACGTGCTTGGGAGAAATGACTGAAAGCCCCAAACATTTTAAGTTAAGGGACAACTTGTTTTCTTACAAAGTATAGCAGATTTATATTGCAAAACGTTAATGATAATAACCACATCTTAGTTCATGTTATTCATGTTAAAACATGAAGATGACATTTATCTTAAGCTTACATTGAAAGCTTGGACGTGACAGAAAACGAAAGCATTATTTTGGAATATACTGCCTAAAGTCAGGCAAGTCCGAATAATGAAACTAAAGACTAAGCAGAAGTAATAAGAGCTTAACAGCTTCAAATACGGCAAAAATGTAAACAGAATTATGGTAATATGACGTTCCGATGTTATGATAAAATAGACTCCAGACAAATGTCTAGATAAAATTATCGGTTAACCTTAAGTCAGCTTCCGCCATCTTTGAGAGGCAAACAGTCAAGGGAGTAACACGTCGGCGATTCTACCACTAGGGCAGGACCGCTCCTCTCTCTTCGTCCTTGTACCTTTAATAAGCAGTCAACCCAGGGTATCTTATTGTCTTTTTTCATCATTTTAAAACGCTTTTGCCATCATTACAATACTTTCTATGTCATAGCAACACTTTTTTCTTGATAGGTTTTACAAAATTAACATGTCTGGAAATGACGTTGTGTAGTATTTAGACTTCATCATCAACTACCCCATAAAATACAAATTATTGACATTCACAATATTTATAAATTTAATAAAAGTGTATAAACGTAAAATCCCCTTTTTCATCAATGCACACTTGGAATATAGTAAAATATAAATACAAAAATAGAAAAAAAGATAATAGCATATGTAATTACAGCTGTGTGTTTTGTCAATAGGGTCCCATAGATCGTATTGTATATACTTTTTTCCGGCTTTGTTCTTTCATGTTCTGTTGTTCTCAAGTTTGCTTGATGCTTTGGACTGTCAGATATATGGCATATCGATAGGAACCCTCACCGTCCGTTGTAACCGCAATTATAAAATGTCCATCTTATTATCCATCAGAATGTACAAGTCTCGCCTACTTAGAGTGGATGTCCTTACTGTCTAATAAACGACCAAAGGAACAACCCATACTGTGTTCAGATGTTCAAGTATTGTTTGTTCACTATTAAGTTTATCACTATAACTCGACGAAAATTAAATACTTTAGCAATGATCGTGTTATGATTCTGTTCTGCGAAACCACCAAATAGAGGTTATGGTCGATAACGAAATACTACAAAACGTTTCATTGAAAGTCATAAACTTGTGGCACAATGGCTTTTAAGAGATAATATTTCAATCAGTTTTAATAGTCTGAATTTCTTTAAATGTAAGTTATTAACCTTGTCAGTACAATAAAGTTTTATTCTTAAAATCAGATATCCATGAGTAAAAAATAAATTATTAATAATGACTTTTATTTATTTAATATTCAGGCGTTGAAGAAAACTTAATGGATACATCGATATCTTAGCAATAACTATGGAACTATTTTTATTTTATTTTAGGGAAGTACGTACAGAATTATAAACACCAACAAACGTACATTAAAAACAAACATAGATTACAAATATAAATAAGTAACAAACTTAATAACACATGGTCAACGACTTGCATGTCGATTTGCAAAAAAATGGTAATTGGTTTTTAATATGGTTTATTTGTAGTCCATTTTCAATACAATTTCAAATAACTAACTGTCAATTAATCGACGTCATTATGAGTCACAAGGCCTTAATAACATGAGCCAGTTACATAGGAAAATATAGTGCTACGCATTAAAAGAAATTAGGAAATTATGTAAAGAAAAAAATCATATGTCTATCTGATAACTTTGATTTCACTTATTTATTCTAATCACTTATCAACTACAAACTAAAATGAAAATCCACAAACCTTGTTTTCCCATTATTCTAATTGTACACATCAAATAACTGAATTGTTTTGCTATTTAATTATTGTTATTTACTTCGCGTAAAGTGTAGTAATAGGATCTTTCAATATAACAACAAAATGTACATTCAAAATAAATCACACGCACATTACAGCTTCCTTTATACCCTTGTCCAAATCAAATAAAAAGCTGGTATCATTAAATTCTTTTTATCCCGGACTTTAGTAATTAAGAGTTTAGAAATATTATTGACGAAAAAACTATATCACAAGTTTTGTGCAGGGCAATTTACGAGGATCGAGCAATTGCAAGACCTATCAATATGATTAATTTAATATCAATTATATCATACTGGCTCCTCATCGACGACCACACTTTAGAGATGATAAAAATCAGCCTCCGCATTGTCCTCCGCAGAGAGAACTTTAATAGGTGTGCCTCAATGCCCAAAGTTTCCATTCAAATTACCTAACATTCTTATAGAACCGTGGTTTGGTTGTCAAACAGATCGTCAACATGCCACTTTGTATTTGCTGTAACATGTTAAATAATAATTTCTTTTAAGATAAATCACTGGCTTGTTGTCTATTAATACATTTTCACATATAATATCTCAAAATATCACGTTTACCATTTTATATAATGCAATCTGGTATATATGGTTAAAATGTGAGAACGTCATTTGTTGTATATAGTTCATAAATAATATGCATAGACACGGTCCTTACAATTCCATATCGTACACTTAAACCTCTGTAAACTTATCCAATTTCTTCTTCTTTCGGTTGCTTACTCATCTTTCCAATTTAGGTGATAAGTTTGATATAGAACTGGGATTTATCATAAAACATGAATGACACTTATATAAATGGATACAACTAACGACGATTGCGTTCTGTCCTTTCCTCGTGGATGCACTCCCTTCACGATTCTCACCGAATTATAAAGACAAAACGATACATCAAACAACCATTACAAATTCTCGCACATTTGTCAACTCACTGTCTACCACATATCTGACGTGTTTCCCACTCTGTGCATTTGGTCTAATCGACAGAAATGTGAAAAATGTCGCAATGTCTAGAAGACACAATTATTCAGAAAGAAAAATGAGATTTGGATGCGAACAATACAAAATTAATAGTTACAGTAAGTACAAAAAGAGGTTTACACATTTAAAACCCAACGGTACGCCTCTGGTGGCAGATTTGGGTTGATACTGTATTTGAAGTTAACAATGGTAAATCATAAATATGAATTGTAAGTAACAAAGGGGTAAATCAGAGAGTGCGACTGTGATTTCTTGGAGGTGTAAGAGATGTTGGCTCTCATATGGCTAGTACTTTAAAACTTCACCAGCACATTCAGAAAAGCTTTATATTCGCAATGTCCAGTAGAGAAGTTTAAAAAAATGATAAAAACTAACACGATACAAACAATGATACTGTACAAGTCATAATCTATTCATACATTGACTGATGCAATGGTCTTTTCACTGACATCAGATCGAAAATCTTCCGAAAGTTCATATTCATACCCCTTCAAGTTTAGTAAACACAATTTTATATTACAATAGTAATATAAGTATGCAAAGACCATCTAAGAGTGTATGCACACAATCTTCTATAACAAGATAAAGGGCTTTTAAAGTATTAATCTTGACATTTTTACAGAGGTTGAAAGAAGTTTTTTGTTCTTATTTAAAATAGAATTTTGCTGTCTAGAACGCCGCGACAAGGCAGAAACAAAAAATGCTTATTCTTGGACGGTCATTTGTGGAACTCTGCCTCGTCTTATCTCTCCAGTCCAAGATAGTGGAAATAATCTAAGCCATCTCAAATACTCACGAAATGAGACTGAACAAAATGCATCACGTCGGAACACTTTTCTGGCGTTTTGTATAACGTCGGTACGTTCTACCTATAGGACCCTGTTACAGTAACATAACGCCATAGATCTTGTCTATTTTTCTACAGTTTGCAAGATTTATTAAGTATTACTTCAACAATTGAAGTAGTCTTGTCTACGTTATGATAATAATCAAGGAATTCGATTACGGCTTACTTGGGGATGGGTTGTATAATACCAACGTCACTACGAGGCCAGTTTCATAGACACAACTCCTTTTTAAGGATTTTTGGTGGATTTCTTCCAAAGCAGACCTCACGCCAGAAAAACCTGTTTAGGCCGTTTTTCGTTGCACTTTAGTCTCAAAGAAAATACCGCAGAATGAGAAAGTCTGAGGTTGGAACTACATAGCATAGTATAAAAAGACAGCATTTAAAAAACTCGAAGTAGAAAAGTCGTACATAGGTATCCCACACACATTCTCTGTGATCTCCGTTGCTTTAATTTGAATCTTGAACAGATCTCTAGCGGATTGGGGGCACTCAAGAACCTACTGGTGCTAAACACGTCGGATTGTATTATCCCATTTCAGCACACGCTTTGATAGTTTTTTGATTGAAAAGTCAATATTTAGAACATGTTTGTATTTGGATATACTTTATTGTGAATAAAAGTAACTATGACAGCCATCTCAGCGGTCCCAAAGTATTGGAAATTTCTAAATAGAATGTAGTTGCGGGTATTATTAATTATTGCTTTACACATCTGGAGTTAAGATCATGCTTATTGTGTATTCTCTATTGATAAGCAATCACAATTAGTATTTAATGGGGGGGATCATTAATGTCAAGATAAAAGCGCGCAAAATGTTTGGTCACCAATTTTGGTGTTACTGAGTTTTTATCGCACTTCATGTCTAAGAAGTGGCAAAACCATTAATAATAACAGGTGCTTTATTAATCAGTGTTATGAGAAACGGTTTGTTCAACTCGCTTCTGCATCAAGATGATGGAAATAAGTTCCTTCACGATAGTTCAATGATCAAAAAGTAGTTATTTTACAAGATTTGGGCGTAGAATGATGCTAAAAAGAGTTGAAATAAATGTTATTGTCATAGTACTGAACATTACATGTATCCTTAAAATGTTGACGGTGGAAAATTAGGCATGCTGTAAACATAAAATATTATGCGGGCGGTGTAATAATTTGACATTTCGTTTTAAAGGAGTCATACTAAATGTATGCCAAATGTGTGGCAATCCTCTTTTACCAGGGGCCAGGAAAACATAATGTAACATACACATTTAAGAAAAGACTTTACCTTGCAATATCAAAACATTCATTTTAACATTTCAATAATGACTTTTGTTCACTAATGACATTACAAATTAAGTATAATGTTAGTGCCTTGTGCAATGAGACAAATCGTGTCTAAATCCTACAACAAGATAGAAGAAAAAGACGATCTGGCATGTTACTTACTCGTTAAACTATACAAGTTCAGGTTGGTCAGTAAGCTCAGTCAACTAGGATTCATTTTTCGATTAAAATTCCATAACATATATTCTTGTTGAACAAGGATTGTATTCCATTCATCAATACAACGATACAGTATGACAGTAAAAGTTTCCACATTTGTACTAAATTCCGAAGACCTAATTCTAGAGTAGACAGTTAGGAATTGATTTATCCAAAACGAAACAATTATATAAAACAATGTCTGAGATCTTAAATAAGACCAACCGAACCGCTAATTACTTTATCCTCAATAAAAATGATCTATCAAAAGAATCTCGAAGATTTGTCTTTGACATAGTAGAAACTGGTTTATTCAAAATATTAATACATTTATGGGAAGATGTCTAAACAAAAAACTGTAAAATCTACCGTGAAAACACGTTATTATTAAGAAAGGTAACTCTGTATGGATTTAAAGTTGGCACACAATGCCCTAAATTATCTCCCGTGTTTGCAATATTTTAACAGAATGAAAACGAAATTTAAAAAAAATAAATAAATATATTGCTGACAAGCATTTTGTTATTTCTGTAACAAAAAATATAAAAATATGACGACCTACAAGACGTACTCTAAAAATAAAAGAGAAAACAAAGTGATGTGGAGCACATCTCTTTAAGCACGCTAGCCGGTGTGATCATACATATCACACAGCAATAAAGTTACCTGGTGGACCACTTCTACCAGTAAATAACTTGCGTTTGAACACCAACGGCCTATAATTCGAGATACAAACAATAAATGTGCAAGTTCAGTCAAAGGACGCTAGCTCGATGTCAGTGGAACTTAAAGCAACTTTTCGGGTACAGAGCAGTGCATATCGCTGAATGGGTCATTTGTGTGGCGAACAATGATTAAGTCGATCAACTCTCAAGATTTTATGTAAATCGAGCAAATGGTACTTAACTAAATTAAATTACTATTATGGTACAAAGGAAATTACACCAGAATATAAAAACACAAGACAGAAAAAGTCATCAGCAAAAATATATATTTCCATTTTACAGATTGGCGGTTTACAACTTATAACGAGTAAGTTACTTTCCTCATCAACCACAAACCTGAAAGTTGTATAGATGCTGCTAATTGTAAATATTTAAAATTATTACAAGGTTAACGTTGCAACAGTAGATTAAAACTACACTCAGTATCCTTCCATATCATTCAACTTCCTATGCCGGATAGCATAAATGTTCCTAGCAATAACAGAAGGCAAAATATACAACTTTGTCAGCTGACCAACTTTTTTACGAACGGTTTCGCAGCGGTTCACTGTTGGCTCTCCAGAACTGCTTTGAAATTACTTTACTTACTTTACTCTCTTCCACTATGCTGAAAAGTTGTCTTTTTGCAAAAGACTGATATAATGTCCTTTTTACCAGTCAGTAACTTGGAAGGTCTTAAAATGATTTGAGAGCTGGAGTCTGATATAAGTTCAGCTTGAGGCCCATTGAAATACAATTTAACTCCGTTTTCATTTAAATAGGAAAAAAGGAATTTACATGCAAGCCAAATGTAAAAGTAAGAACAAATCTGTGATGAGTTATTAAAAGCGCAAACCTGGCAGTTACCGCCTTGGAGCTGCCAGTCGGCAAAGGGACCTACTGGGTTCTAAAACCGATTAAGTCATCAACAGAGAGACCCACCCCATTATCTTTAGCAGTTGTCTCCAAGACATGGTCATCATCATTACTTTGATTTGTGTCCTTTGGAAAGTGTTATTTGATCTAAAGATTAAGTAAACACGGTTCCACAACTTACAACTGAGTCGTTTTAACAGAAAGAGAAGCTGATGATACCGAGACATATTTATTTTATCAGTAAACCAAGCGCTAGATTCTGAGTACATGGTGTGCCATGTGGAACAACAATTTGTTGAAGAATATTATGGGCTTCCGGGATATCTCTTCCTATCAGTACCTGAAGGTGTCACATTGGGTTGTACTTAGATAAAGTTTATGTGCTACAGACCTTAAACGTTCATTTATATTGGCAGAATTTAGAGTGAACATGTCTGACTTCTCATTTGGAATACCATTACGTTCATGAACACAATCAATAAATGGCCGTAAATGAATCATATATTTTATAACACATAATCGATAATGTCTGTAATGAAAACAAACTCTAAATTGAAAGCAAATATGCTTTTATTTTGGAAATAAGGCAGGAGAACGTTTGAAATGTAAAAAAAATACAAATGTAAATTGTAATAAGAACTAAAAAAAAAATCAACTACGTATTCTTCACAACGGACGTAATATACTGTATTGCCAAGGTTTCTATGTTTTACTTTCTATTTTCGATAACCATGTCTCTGACAGTAAAATTCCAATTAAATCCTATTCCTTTAGAGAACGTAATAAAGAAACGACCGTAAATACATCTCAGATTCTATTATACTATTTCGGTACAGAGAAAAGCGCTGAATTCAATGCCTTTTAAGCCTAGAGCAATTTACCCAAATAAATGTGTTGACAATTCTTTAACAACCAATATACGTGTGATTAAATAAATTTTAATATACATAGTCATGATCTCAAGATGTCTTTGTCGTATTGCAACGAAAACGCTTAAACAACGTATGCGACAACGTTAGTGTTTTTTTTTTAAATTTCACTACTTACACTGGCTTGTTTCGATTTGATCTGGTTTCATTACACTTTTTGTCTTTAAGTAATTAATGCCCATTGGAAGTGCGAGGTTAGAACATTTTAAACCGGTTAAAGCACGCATCACGGTCAACTGGTTGTTCCAAGGTGATAACTGTCGAGTTTTCTTTATTTGTGTAACATATCGCCTTAGTCTGGATGTCACCGTTTAGTTAATTTGCATATCTATACATTTGAATAGTGCTATTACAATGTTTAATATAGTATGCTATGTTCATGCGACTTCGTCGTATTTTTTAAAACATAGGTTTTTGTATTTTTGACCTATGATGAGAATTCCCATTAATACTACATTTGTAAATGTCTATCTCGAGATCTTTAATAAACATTATGTTGAATGATAAGATAATTCAACTTCAAAGTTGTCTTCTTGATACATTTTTGTTTTTATGGAATTAATATGCTTTGGGAGCATATTTAATATCTTTTTTCAACTTTACTTTTAAACGAGTACATTATTTTTGCTAAACATGTAAAACATAATTGAAAAGATCCAATATCTCGGGAAATAAATCGATAGGTTTTAAATAAACTTTAATATTCAATTCAACATGGCCAGTGTGCATGTACATGAATATATGAACCTTTGTTTGAAAACTTTCCATTGCATTCATTTCCGCATACTCATAAATTCATGTCAAACGGAGTAACAAAATCCATAAATTTTGATTTTCTCTGTATACCAACTCAACAGAAAACTTTCTGAGAAGACAATTTATGTATTCCCTCAGACAATTATAGATATAATAAAGATATTAGTTATCATAAAAGCATTTTATTTGTAAATTGTTATTTTTATAAATTTATCCGCAAATAGTCGTTGACGGTTTTTAATATACAACGTTTAAAGCGTAACTGGTGCAATTGATTAAAAATGTCTCTATAAATTTGAAATTTTACTGCGACACAAACATATCAATACTTTTTTAGCCTCCGTAATAGCTGTAAAATTTGTCACATCTTTGTTTTAATTGATTTATGAAATTAACAGCGTTATTTCTTAAGACAAAAGTAGTTTAAATAATTCACTTTATATTAATGTAGATATATATTTTCATTATTATCATTCTTTTTTGTTAATCAATATCAAGTGTCGATTTATGTTTTCCTTGCACAGGACGATGACTTTGGGTGACCCTTTTGTGACAATATGCTTTTGACAACACGTATATATTATTGGTGCAAACATTGCAATATTAACAAGGTGAACAGTATCACAAAAAACAGGTTAGAAAATAAACGCTCAAAATACATTTTACCTAATATTATGCACATAGGTTTGTGGTCAGAGATTTAAGTTTACCACAAACTCATTGTCTAAGATATTATGCTTTTTTTTCTTTGTATTTTATTGCAGTTATGGAAAATCTATTTTTATCACTATCTAATCCAATATAAGCCACAAGGTTTCCATAAAAATGATGTCTGACAAGGTGGGCGATAGTTTATGCAAGTTCAATTTTGCACCATGCAATGCTTATTTAAATAATGCCCAATTATGCAACCGTTATCAGATATATTGTTGTATTAAGTTAATTAAATAAGGATACACAATATTAAACATATCAGTTACAGAAACCGAGATTACTTGCTTTAAACATCTGTAAATGTACAAGTGATACGAAAACGATATAAGTTTATATTTATACCTATATGTATAGTAATTATCATGTGACCGTTACGTGTACATATACATTAGGCGAATATTTAGAGCTAGTTCTAATAAATAAATAATAAATAATAAATAAATAAGTAAGTAAATAAATAAATAGTAAATAAAGAAAAAAAAAAAGAAAGAAGATAAATATATATCTGAAACTTTGACGAAACAATAAGAAAACTGTAAGTCAAATACATTCATAATATTATAATTATGTTTGGCTATATTTTCAGAGAATTATTTCAAAATCATCGAAGATAAGTTTTTGCAAAGTCAGATTTTAAGATTTTTAGGAAATGTGTAATCTTACTATTACTATGATATACATGATACGTTAATGACGACACAATGGATAGCGTTATGTTTAATTAAAATGAATTTAGTTATTTTATCTTATTATTGTATTATTGTTATTATTTTATTGCATTTCATTGTAACAGTTATTTTGTAACAGCCGTTAAAATGCAGGCGTAGAGACTTATGCTAAAAGCAAAATAACCGTTTTCAATTCATAATGAAAAGTTGCTACTGGTATAAAATTCAGAAGGTTGTCGATGGATTGCCATATTTAATAAATGTGTCTTACATAAAATTAATTGCAAAACGAATTCCAAACGTCGACCGCTTCAGTGTGACTAGTGTTTTATCAATAAAGACAGTTTGCATAAAAGCCGTTGCTGTTTAATCAACTATTTTTGCTGCGCATTTCATTGTCAGGACATATTTAAATATTAGAACTCTACCGGCATATTTATTTCCTTCAATTTCGAACTATTGTAGTCTAAACACAAGCTCAATTATTTTAGTCTTACATTTCATATTACTTTTGAAAACGGAGTCCATGGCTTTTTTACTTGTAATTTGAGAAAACATTACAATTGATAACAAGAAGAAAATGTATATTGAATTCAAATGATGATATAGATGCATGATAAACGCCATTAGTTTGATACTTGTAAGCAATAAGTTACAATAGACAGTTAACTTACACACGTAGACTCAGAAACAATATTTGTTCAGTAAACTCAGCCATGAGTTACAAAAGATAGGTAATTTACAGATAGAGACTTAGTGACAATATTTGTTAAAAAATTCATCCGTCCACTTTGATCAATTTACAAATAGAGATGCTTATAATTTCTTTCTTATATTTATAGAAAAATACACGAAACAGCAATAAAATCAATACAGCAACATTTCAAAAGATCTTGTTAATATTGACAAGATTCATTTGATGCGAGTATAAACAAACAAAAAAGAAGAATTGCCTTCACTAAGATTGCAATTTGATTTACTCTACAGTTTATTAACCACAGAAGATATTAATGTTTTCAGTTATAGATGGAAGGCAGCAAACCATTTTACATTTTCAATCACATTTTTTGAAAAACTTCAAAAAGGGATCGAAAGTATTTCCATGTTTGCAATTGACAAATTTCGCTATTTCCTTCAAAGGGCTTTGCATAAAGTACACACGTTCATACAAAAACAGTTGCTTTATTCCGTCATCTGCATCAACTAAATACCATCGTTATATTTTATAAGAATAACCATACACGTCTGTTCTCATACACGGATCTTGAGCCGTTAAATGTTAAAAGCGGGCAGCGGATATCATAGAAAGATCACGTCGTTCACAAATAGGTGCTGTCGGAAATACCGCAGCATACTACGCTGACAGAGTCGTATCAATGGTTTAATCAGGAGGTATTTACTATGATACTGAACGGAAGCATATTTCGATTATTCTTCGGGACTCTTAATTTCTTTTTGTTTGAGTATGCGTGTAAGTGTGTGAGTGAACATGTATCGTCATCATCATCATCATCATCATGCAATAAGCAATAGCTATAACTATAACAAGATTCAGCGTACAACATAAGTGTTGATATATAAAGTAATGAATAAATATGCAATTAATTTTTATTCGTACTTTCAACACCATTATACGCTACATATTCATATTCTTTACATTAAAATTGTATGTTACATCATTTTGTACATTAAATCTCACATTATTTCCGTATTCGCTGCCTATTTATAGATCAGTGGGTGAATAGAAAACTAATTCCAATTAAATTGATAGCAGATTGCTTTTATTTGCCTTTTCCGTTTGGTATTAGGTATAGAAACTGCATACTGACATACATCGTTGTAGTCGGTATACATTTCCAACCCACTACACATAGTTGTCGTTCGTTATTCTCACATATTCCCTCGCAACAGGCCCATGGTCACTGATGTTAAGATTTTGACGAAAATGAGATAAAGATTTTTTTTATATTTTGATTTTTATGCTGTTCGTGTTGAAATTACATATATTTTGTTCTTGTCTGAAAACATCAGATAACTTGAATAATATAGCAATAAGTATGGAATTATTTCTGGTACTTTTTTACGCAAGGCAGATATCTACGTGACTGTAAGCACTATAACTAAAACATACACACAGGTACAAATATAATTAGATTACTTACTGTCGCCATTTTAACAATATTAAAAAAATCATTGAAATAATTGAACAATTCTTCCAACAAGCTAAGTATAAAGCCAATTTGACTCAATTCCTAACGGATGTCGTACACATGAGGCCTTAACTACTCTGAGCCTGTTACAGATTGTTACAAATTCGTATTCTGATTGGAGGTCAAGTTCTAAATGAACATAAAAAATGATTTGGTACAGGTCAGACAGAGACTATGCAAAGAGCTTATAATCTTCAATAATTTCCCTTTAGATAATTTACAGTAGAGAAAAGCAAGCTAAGTGATAAATAATGTAAAGTACGTACCATTTAATCTAATTAAACAGTGTTATTTTCATACAAGCACGCATTTTTTTGTGAAAAAATGCATGTTATTAATTAATAGGAATGGTGTTTAAACAGAAAAAATAAAAAGGTTTGCATTAATAAAGGTACAATTTTAAGTTATTCTTAAAGTTAAGACATGCCGACACCATTCATCCCATATTTTGCTTTTCAAGGATTGTAAATGTGAATTAGGACTGCAGTGTACATGCAGTTTATGTGAGATTAATTATAATTTTGTTATATTGCTTTAGGCTATTATTAGAATTAAAACACAATATTTGTGATATTGACAATTAACAAAAAAGTATTGTATGAACAGGAAAAATATGTAAAAAGTGAAGTTTAGTCTGTAATAAAGTAATTATAGCAAAACTATATATAAACAATTAACATCCGAGACAATGGCTGAAATTTTGACCTCCGTGTCCTGTTGCCAAGACGAAACGTCATGTGCATGTGTCAATCATTGATGCCAGACGGTGAAATAGTCTTTAAATTAACAGATCAAATGTATGAGCCGTTAAATGTTAAAAGCGGGTGATATATTTATAGAACTACCAAGTATTGACCATTACGCAAATTAAGCAATTTTTGACAAAGTAATTGTCCAATAAGATGTTTCATTTGTTGATTTTCGAGAGTAGACGTTAAAAAGTTGTTTATTATATCAAAAGATTATAGATACTACATGAAAATGTCCTATAATTATTGCAACATATACCAAACATATACCAAACTTTTAAAGGGCACAGGCCAAAGGTTTATACATGCAATCCAAGTGTAAAAGTTAGAAAAAATCATCTGTGATGAGTCATTTAATAATTCAACAAAAAAGGGCAAATCTGACTTGGAACGATCAGTCGGCAATATGTACCGACAGAGGTGCTTTAAACCGGTTTTACACAGCTTAACATCGCACTTTCTGATGGATGTCTTAAATTGAAGCAATGAAAAGAAAACTGACCTATTTAAATACAAAATGTCCAATCGCTGACGCTTTCTTTCATCACTTCTGTCGAAAGTAGTGAAGTCATTTAAAATAATGTCCACATGGTAAGAGAGGTATTATTTCGATTAGAAGAACAATACAAAATTGTTGAAAATGAAATTAACTATTTGAATTCAAGAAAATAAACAGAGAAGAGTAAATGGTTGTAGCATCCTGACCATGTAAAGACGGATTTGAGGAACCAAAGTACAATGCCCGAAAAGGGAAATACACATAACAATCCTTATATATTAAACGACAGCAAAGATGAGATAGACTGTTATTATATTTAGCCTGCTATATCTATTTTCCGGTAGAAAATATAAGGCAAGTTTATACAAGATATGAATAATGGGCCATAATCAACAAATCTAAAGCATTTTACGTAATATAAAGATGAGTCAACTTTACCAATAGGAATAACATATCTAATAGCACGACTCTAGAAGTCACATACTACTTTTCAATTTTCAACTCTTTATGCTTTAGAAAACTCTACTCTTAAAACCTGTACTCTTAAAAGAAAAAGACACCATTTTTCAAGTACAAACAGTTATTAATGTCAGTAAGCTAGTACGAATGTCATATCTTTTCCTTGCTTTATTCTCTTCTTGTTTTTTGACATTCCATTAGTAAAAACGACCTCACTATGGTAAACCGAGGCAATTTCCTGCAATACCTGCTAATGTCATCTCCCACACGGCATTTGCTGCTTTATAAATAACGTCGTAATGGATCTTTATGCCTATTTTGGTTATACTTACGCAGTTACAGTCAGCGACATCTCTTAGACGTATTTACGTATTTGATATTCGTTTCTTCAGTTAAAATATTGTGATATTTTTTCTAACTTAGTCTTTATAATCGATTTATACTAGCTTTAATCTCTTTAAAACATATCGAATATGTACATTACATTACATTATATTAAAAGTCGGGCAAGGCAGCACAATATACATGTACACGTTTTAATTGACTATAAACAGTACATTATGTTAGTTTCATTTTGTATGGAAGGCAAATCAGTATAAACATATCATACATCGACTTGAACATACATAAACTTATCTGATTTAGTCTATTGGCGGCCTTTACAAATTATGAAGAAAGCCATTGATAAAACATTTGACATAAACAAGCATAAACATCGAAGTAAGCACGTTGAATTTAAAATCTCAAGTGATCGGTATTTATTGAAAATGAACCAATCTTGGTTTTTGTTGTTATTAAATGAAAGTATATGTCTCAAGGCTAGACAGTATATTGGTTTAAGTATATAAGCGCAAATGTCACGTCTCCTGTGGATGTCTCTTGAGCTTGCAATCAGATATTCAATTAAAGAGCGCGGTCACTATGCAATAACACGGATGTTTCTAGACAGAACCTCATAATTTACGGCAAAGCCTTTTACTAGAAAAAATGCTTTTACGTGTAAGTTAACTGTACGATATTAACGATCTGATAATTTAATGAAGTTATATAGAATGCCGATTAAGTATTGGACAATAAAAAGATGAAACATAGCAAACAATATTAACACGCAAATGAGAACAAGTCTAAAGCACTCTCTATTATAAAGTGTTTCTTGGGATTTTAGGTTAATACTGCAACTTATTCAGAATTAATAAAAAATAAAATTTGATAAAATTATCCATACTTTGCATAACTAAAACAACACTGTAATATTACATCTGTCTCCAAGACGCACAGGTCATTGGTAACACAAACGAAAACATTCTCTTTATTCTTTAATGTTTTTTCATCATTTTAAAATGTTTAATAAAAAAGTATACAGAGTGTACTTATGAGCGCATAATATTTGCCAAATGACATCATTGTTGGTTCAAACTACCCTCTTGTTTGGAGCTGTAAGATTGCCGAGGTTTTCATTTCCTGTACATATTGTACATATGTTGATAGTTCATTATAATTAGAGCTATTTTTCTATAAAGTGGTTTGCAACTTTTACCTTTTCTCTGGTAGTTTAAATGTAAACCTCTGTGGTAATTCTCATACGACCTTTTCTTATTTCCCTATTGAAAAGTAATGTCGCCGTTTGCGACAGCATCCTTATTACCCTATCAGGTATTATATGCCTTTAAACATATCTGAACGAAAAAATCCTGTGGGAGATTACATCGTACATTAGTATGTCTGCAGGAAATTATTGAGTTTTACCATAGTGGGGAAATCTCATCAAACACATATCCGATATCCACAACAGGAGATAGTCCGGAGGAGACTTGACATGGTGACTAATTTACTGATACCAATATCCTGTTTACGCTTGATATATTGTTTCTCTTTTTATGGACACATCCGTTTTAATGTTCATGGATATTTTTTGAAATCTTTGAAAAGAATTATACTAGAATACTTGTTATATTATCAATTTGTTTCTATAAGCAAAGCAAAACTAACTTTCTTATTAACATATTTCAGATGTGTGGGCATGTCTTAGACTTTATTCTGTTTCTATATTTTAAAAACGTGCACGTGGATCACAATTTTAGTTACTCCATACAAAACTACTCAAATTTTATGAATGTTGTTAACTTCTTTTGTACCCGTTACACTCATACTGTCGACAATAAACATTTCTTTTCTATATCGCAAATGTCAAAAACGCTTGAATGATATCAGTATTGTATAAACATTATGTGGTTTTAATATATAGCCTGAACGGATCTGTCCGACATATGTCTAAAACAGCGATTGAAAGTTACATCTCCCTTCGTCCAACAAAACACCCTGCTGTGAGAATATAGATGGAATGGTCGCAGGCACTAAATATGTGCACTATACACTAGGATATCATATGGCAGAGAGCTTTCACTGAAAAGTGGAACTCAAGGTACATGGGCATATTGCACTGCCATTCGCCAGCAAGACTTCTGTCATCATTACGAACATTTAATTATTGAAACGTATTAACCTAAAGCTAAAGTCATATTATCAATTTTTTTCTATAAGCAAAGCAAAACTGACGCTTACATGAACTAATTATTCTTTAGATTTACTTGCAATGCTCAGACTTTTGCCATAGAAAGGAAGTGTATTTATACCAATTGGATAATAGCAGCTTATGAGATTTTAAATGATATTAACTTCTCTTGTAACCGTTCCACACATATTGTCAATACAAGCACCTACCATCTACCACCATCCCAAGAAAACAGGATATCGTGTAAATTTATCTGAGTGGGCCATAAAAACACCAAATTTGTGCTTGTACACAGAGACATCAAAGGGAATGAAGTCATAAAACAGTAAAACAATAAGTCACACTTGATGCACGAGGACCTACTAAACTGCCATTGGTCAGTAGCTCACCAATCCCAAGCCATCACACAACAACACTGCATTCAAGGGCTATATCGAGCCGGGAGATCAACCTCGACTCCGACGTTCTCTTCACAATCCTTAAACTTCCCACTGAGAAGAAAGATAAGCCCATGTGTTTGACACAATGAAAACATATATGCATTTGTTTCACCCTTTAAGCAGTCCATTTAAACAAAACGAACCTCTTCGTTTTGGTGCATCGATGCTGAATCTAAAATAAGAAAGCATGTTCTTTAAAAATTACCACAGACATTTAAAACCGAACAACATACAGACACAGGCAAATCGGTTAAATTTAAAAGGGAACAAAGTACAAAAACGAGACAAAAGGACGGACTGTGGTGCTGAAACCTGGTTTGTGGAGCCCAATCTCGCTCTTCCAGATGGGCATTCTATTAAACAGTGTAAATAGAAATATCTCATCACAGTGAGACACCTAACCGCAAGCACATGCATCAGGAGAGAAAACTGGTGAAAGGAACTGATATAAAATAACTATCATTATAATAAATTACCAACATATGTACAATATGTACAGTAGATAAAAAGCCTCAGCAACCTAAACGTTCCAAACTAAGGAATCGTTTAAAATAAAATGTCCCAAGCGATGATGTACAATAAGAATAATTTAATGGCGTCATACGATAAAAATGCAAGACGAAAGTCTTAAAATAAAAATTATTATAGAATAATTACAAGGGGAAAATAATTATAAGATATATAAACTAATTTTTCAGCAACAAAATATTTAAAGTTCATTAAAAAAAAATTATATCAAAATACGACCAAATCTCTAAACCCAACTATTATTGTCGTTGGTTTGGCAAAAGTCTGCTGAGATGAATTTAAGTGTTTATCTCAAGCCAGTTTTAAATAAACCAGTTTCAATCGTGTTAGTCGTGCTTACAGCTGCACATATGTTACGCGTGGATTAACACTTAACACAGTTTTAAGAAATCTGGGAAATTAAATATATAATTTGATCATTTGTGTAACAACTGACAAAGTTTTAATGACACAGACAGTGATGGACATGGTTAACATACTTTTGCAACGAGGTACAAAAGTAAATATTGCAAACGTAAAGGAGGCTTTCATGTCTGGAATAACTTAATTAAGGAAAATGTAGAGGATATTTCCCGCAGATACAATTTAAAACATGTAAACCATTAGGAACGTTTTCAATATCAGTTTATTACGGTCATTTACAAGTCTCAGTTATTGTTGTTTTTTAAAAGAAAATATCATGCCCTAAGACTAGACAGGATATTGGTTTCAGTAAATTAGCGCAAATCTCTCGTCTCTTCCTGAATCTCTCTGAAATCCGCAATTAGATATTCACTTGTGGAGGATCGGTTACTATGGTAAACTGCGGGGATTTCCGGCAGAACCTTGTGATGAACGCTTTGACCTCTTGCCATTTTAATGGAGCACTATTTTCGTATTAAAAGATATTTATTCAATCAAATAAAAAAATCAAATATGATATGATAAAATATAATCGAAAAAATCACATTTAATCAAATATGATAAAATTAGATCAACTCAATTAAAATCAAATCAAACACAATGAAATATATTATAATATTTCAAATATATTATAATATTTGGTTATAAAAATCACATTTAATCAAATATGATAAAATTAGATCAAATCAATTAAAACCAAATCAAATACAATCAAATATATTATAATATATCAAATATATTATAATATAATCAAATATAATAAAATATAATAAAAATATCATCAATTATAATCAAATTTAATATAATGTTGTATATAAACGATAAGTATTAAAGCAAATAAATACAATTTTTTTTACTTGCTGTTTAGAATATCTTTTTCATGACAGTAATGCAGTCGAACACTTGTGCATTCAGTCTCTATCTAGACATTATCTGCCAATATGCCCATATGCAACACCCCATTCTTGACACTAGTGTAATGGAGGTCGTCATATTTAGCACAAATTATTGGCGTAATGAAGCAGGTATGAATTATAGCCACGTGTATCATTTGATAACATCGTTTTCTTGTATAAAATGAAATGCAGAAATGGTTTCTTTAATCCGGGTTCACGAGTCACTTTGTTGTGATATGACTTTTCTTTATACACAGAAATCAGTACTGGGTCTGCCTAGTATCACAGTTTTTCAATATTGTGAAACTAGTTATGGCATTGATTTTTGTGGACTCCGTATAATTGTCTTTCTTGAAATAAAAGTGCATCCGAGGTCATGGTGCGTCTCAACTAACGCTGTTATAAAGCCTTACCGATTTTAAGTGGCCCAGTACCATTGTTAAAAGGTTAGGTTCTCGTTTTTCTTTGAAAACTAATAAAACCTTCTATCATGCAAAAGGTGTGTCCATTATTTTATGTAATGACAAACAACAAAATAAGCAACAGCAACATTGGAACTTAGTACATAATATATTATTATAAAACACGATATTGAAAGTACAAATTTTACATTTACTAAGAGCCCAAATTTATCAAAACAGGGGTCTTTATATATCCATACAGAGTATGGTTTCATAAATAAAGTGCTATTAATAAGGAATTACTCATATGCAATACTAGATACTCATATTTTTATTTTATTTTAACTTAAGTTATTCCTTATTCAATGCGTCATATTACTTTGATTTGTAATGTTTACATGCACAATTTTGTCCTTTAACTAGCCATAACATATATTCTTGTAGCGTGTTTTCTAACATAACTGTTATTCAATAATACATTTTAGAAAAATTCCACGTATCTTATACTTTAGCGAACCCTAAACAAGTTGCCATATTAATAATACATAAAGTTCTTACTATTTATAAGCGCTACTTATTCTTCGTTACAACAATCCATACGACAACGACGTTTATTAAACGCAGTGTTTCAAAGTCGTTGCCATACTCAAGAAAGCAATACATCTACGATATTTTAGTATTTTTTTCTTGCAGTATCTAAAAGATAAAACAATCAGTATATACACTAATTGTCTACATGCGATATTTTCCACGAACTTAGTATTAATTTGCATTAAGAATTTTGCCAACTTAAAAAATAAATACACTGTAGATTATTGGAACAGATATTGAAAGTACACTTAGATTTATGAAATTAATATATTACCAGCTTTTCAATACTCTTTCCTATCCATTAAACATTGAAAAGTTATCTTTTTCTGGTACAAGATTTCCCGTGGGAACAATTTAACTCGATTAGAAAATAATAAACTTCTTGTTACTTTAGCTTGCATTCATAATAGCAAATGTTCATTTTTGAAAGAATCGCCGGGTTTCTCTAACGAAAGTTAATTGAGATAAATGACCACTGGGAAATGAATATCACAGGCAAAATAATAGGTGTGAACTGTAATATTACGATTTTAACAATCGTAAAGTACAACGTAAAGCTAAGTCATTTCACGACAATATAAAAAATCGGAGTTTGCAGCTTTGCATTAATGTAAACATTTTACTACAGCGCCGTGGTTTTAGAATTTGGTCAAATGACCTTCTGCGTAACCTTTAAAACATATATTACAACATAATTTAATATGTTCAAATGATATAAATATTTTAAAATGAAATCACATATTTGATACTACTATTGTACTACAGTTACTTAAAGACATGCATGTGAAGGTCAATTACAGAACGAATGATAAACATAAGAAACATACCAGATAAATCTAGAAAGATAGCGCTAGCGACGTTTTAGTACAATATGTTATATAAAATAGGATCGGATAAAACAAAAAGGGTATTATTGTCTCTTAAAGACAGAATTCCTTAATGAAAATAAACCAATCTTAGGTTTATTTGTTAAAACCGTTGCATATCTAATTGATGAATTGATCAGGCAAACAGGATGCATAACATCCAGTCTGATGCATAGACATTATAATGATCAAGCCAGATATAAACGAATAAGGATGTTTACGACACACACTTACATAAGAATAAAACAAGTACGTTGTTATTTTACGCATGTATCGAATCTGTCTATCAGAAAAAGTTGTTAATTTTTACCTACACCACGAATACTGGCAAAACATAAATAATGTCGTGACAATGCATGTTACAGAAAAGAACACGACACAGTCCAGCTTGGACAATGCAATTGCAAAGCCCAGGTGTACAAGGACGAATTCTTCAGGTGATATGCCTCACCTTGAGACAATCTGTCTTGGGCGTTATTAGGAAGTGACGTATGTACCTAAAATTTTCTTATCCTCAAGTACCTTTCCAAGATGGATTACTGATATCTCTTTACAGATTTATTAATAAAACTAATTTGAAATGAACTTTTACAATAACAGGTACCTGTATGATGATACTAAATAAAGTTTTTAACATTTAAATATGACTAAGTGTGGACACATATTTTTCTAAATGTTCAAGACAAAAAAAAAAAATAATAAAATGTTGAATGTACATTGCTATTTTTATTAATGGTGTATTTGGCAACCTAGCTTGCACATGAAGATATAAATAACATATTTCGTTTTGTATATCAATGTATGTATTTCATTTTATGTAGAACAATATATCAATACAGGCAAAACACAATGGACAATAGCAATTAATGTTTATACATTACAATATAATGATTAACACATCTGTTACATAAGCAAATATATTTAAAGTGTAATTGTAAAAGCAAAAATATCAATAGGGTACAAGAAGATTCTTCATATCAAGAAGATGGATGTATTCCGCATTTAATACAATGTTAGATAATAAAACATTAAATAGATTTTGGTAAATTGTCCTACAAAATATTTCATATACATTCGACATACGTTTGTCTAAAGCTTCAACTTTATTCCGCCAAATCAATTTAAATTGCAGTAACCGTTAAACACTGTCAAAGTTTTATTTTGTTAATTCATATCAGTTTATATCTAGTGAACCAACAATGCGACAAGGATGCTTGTCATGCACTTTTATTGTTTCACAGAACGCTTGTACCCTATATCATGCTGGTTAAAATATCGCACCGTTAACACTGTCATAACCATAAATCTGTTACTTAATACTATTTGAAGACATATTATTTCTCACGGTCATAATATGCATGTTTGAAAAACAAAACACCCTGTAAGTTCAAAACCTTCTTATTATTGACATTAATCTGTTCCTGCTAAAATTACTTCAATGGAAAAACAATTGCTAATTCAAGTTAATAAACATGAATTTCCTTTCAGTACTACACAAAGTTATTCACATAATGGTTAAATGTTAAAAGGGCAAGTAAACTGAGACGAGACATGGTGGTTTTTCTTGAGAATATTTACAGACATATATTTATCATAATCTTAACAAGGACTTAACGTTTTATCAACATAGCCAAACTAACTAAAGATGCTGACGTGTGTAGAGATCGTTAGGACACTGTCTGATACACTCATCAGAACCACAGTCAAAGTCAGAAATACTGTTAGAGCGAGGTCAATCTTTTCGCCACACTATACCGGAAATAGAAACCCTTAGCACCCAAGAAAGGGCAGAATTACAACCAATCATGTTAATGACGTAGTATCCATACTTCCGATTGAAAACCATCTCAGATTTCAGGTCAGACATTCCATTTGTGTGAAGGATTACTTAAAGGAATAAAATATATTGATTAACCAAAAGTTTAAGAACAGTTTCAACTTAATGTGTCAATAAAGAGTTTATTGTGCACTTAACTATTTATGAAAGGCTGTGTTTTATATGTATTAGAGAATTAAAACGTAACCGCTAAGAGGAATTCATCTTTCATAATATGAGGCAAGATTTCTTGTTCTTCCTGTCCTTTAAAAGATTCGGTGTTTTAACTTGTTGATACAATCAGTCAGTGTTGCTTATCGATATCTATTTATGTACAAACTGGATATAAACTTCCGATTACGTCACTTCCTGCGCTGACCTGAAAATAATTTTGACGGAATATGATTTCGTTTTATACTGAAGACTCAGATATACAAGGCACAAAAGTATAGAAATTGACTGAAATGATTTGATTTAAAACACAGATAAGACATGGTGCGCATAATATTTGATGAAATAAGACATTCAGAGAACAAGGCATTGAAAATATGTGATAAATTTTGACTGTTAAAGTAGGATACCAGGGAAATGATGCTGAAAATATTAGGCGTCTACTTTAACAGGGACTGCTTGTACTGGTTACAAAGACATTGTTACTGAAAGTGCAAAAGTGTACAATATTGGTTAAGAATCATGAACAATATGCATTGATAAAAGTATAAGGATATCTTAACGTCCTATAGGTATTGCAATATATATTAAATTTGAAAATGGCATAGGACAAACAAGAATGTTATAAAAATCTGTCAAGAAACATGATGCGAAATAGAGTTTACCAATAATTTACTGCCTGACATTCTTGGAGCCGTCGGTTTGCATGAGCTGCCGACTACGGGGCTTTAACCGGATTTACAGAGCTCCAACTTCGTAATTCCCGAGGCTTACTCAAATGCAAGCAATGGAAGTCATGCGTTAAATATATGCTGGATTGACAATATAAGCTAAGATTGTATTCACTGCACTTTTCGCATATCTTGTTATTATTTTAAATGATAGTTACAGCTAAGTATTGATGAAGATAATTGATAAAGTGACAAAAGTTGGTTGCGTGCTAAATTGTTACCGCATGAAAAAACAGCAACAATGAAAATATAAACTAATTTTCTTGCAGTACAAGAAGAAAAGTTGATAACTGAATTTACAAAACATAAACAGATTTTACTAACTATTGTGTTCATGATAGATCTGTAACTAAATAGTTTCTTCTCGTCAGATTATTAAATAGACGCACCTTTGCTAAAAGAACACAAGTTAAATTATCGTATATAAAGGTAATTGTATAACACTGTCTGAAATATTAGTAATATTAATGTTATTAAACGTTGTGCAAGATATAAAATTAAATTATAAAAAATAAAATGAACTCATCTGTCTATATACTATTTCAATGAAAATTCGAATGTTTTCTGTGCAAGGTTCCAAAATAAGCCTTTCCAGTATCTCGTACTTTTTTTGTCTCGACAGATAATTTCCCTGAAGATATATAACCAGTAAATCTGTGCCCATCTCAATATATTATAAACATGAAAATCTTAAATAAGCAACAAGAGAACCGCAAAGCGGAGCATAATACGCCCGAAGGTATTGCCACAAGTGCAAATTAATATGAGTTATAAAGGAACTCCTCTGAGAAATACTGAAAGTATTATCATACTCGTTTTCTAACATGTACTACTATGTATAAATATCTTTGAAATTAAGAAGAAATCACTGAAATATCACAATTGACAGTATTTGGTATAATATTTGACGTATTTTAACCGTTATTGTTTGTGCGTTCTGATTTGCCTTTGTCTGTTTGCTCTATTTTCCCTATTTTAGTCTACTTTGTGCCATTACAATCTACGTACTGCAACATTACTTTATATTAAAAATAACACATATAAGTTCTATCTTCTAGGGCAAACAAAATAATCTGCATTTTGACTTTACTGTCTTACGAATGTCTATGCTCACTGTTTACGAAAAATGCGATTCAACGTCGATTCAATCAAGAACTGGGGACTGTTGGAGTTAATATGGTAAAACCCGCCCAACATAAATAAAATAAATATTATATGTTATTTTATTTTCTTTAAAATTAACATGATCCAGAATATGATAGGAAAGTGTAATGTATCCAATCTCATTAAAATCAGCTCCAGTATTACGCGTAATAGGATCTGATGACTTCCATTACGGTTCACCTCAAATTGACCTTTTCAGTAGCCAATGAAATTCTCGGCAACAAAATCTTGTGGTATACTGCGAGCAACGTTCTACACGCTATAAAATTTTAATGGTAAAGGGTCGCGTTTAACTCGTGATTGCATGCAATCTACACACATTCTTAAACTTAACTTTACATATTTCAAAAGAGACATATATAACCTCTACAAATATGTATAAACCATCCAACAAAAAGAAGTTTTGAACAAGAAATCCTTATTTTAGTAACACTGGTAAATACATTCACAACTCGCTCGCTGCAATTGTCATGGCGGATAACGAAAGCGTTTTCGCAGTAGATTACGTTGAAAATCCTTTCGTATTCTACTTAAAAATGGAATTATGAAATGTTATGGAAGATACCGATAGATAAATTGTTGATTGAACAAAATGTGTAAAAATTATTGCATGCCAATAGAAAGGATGGCTGATTCAGCGGTTTAAAAAGTGGTATGTGTTGACTGCTGTATCGGGAAGGATTCTATAGTAGTTTTGAAAGGAGCGATTGCATTGGTCGAAATACGGGCACTTGTCTATGCATATTCAATTACACAAAGGTCATTTTGACACGACCTCTTATGCGATGTAGTCAGATCCTAATCACGGACAGTAGATGAGGGAAATTAGGATATGATTTTAATGAGATTGTAATGTATCATTCTTACCTCGAATGTTTGGACCTTTCATAGTTTGCCACACCTTTCTCTGTTGACAAAATCCTGCCTGTAATAACGACTGTCTGTCAGAAGTAAGCCGTCAATCAATTGGACTGTCTGTGTATGAGCATCGAATTACTATATAATATAACAGTATAAGTTTTTATATCTTAACTATAATGGGTCGATCTGAACGCTTTATCAAACAGCGGACTAAAAGAGTGCCCAGTCAGCAGTATTAAATGGGTAATAGGAAACACACATTCGTATATAACTTAAATGAAAACAACAAGTAACAATTGCGATATATAACATATAAGTATATTAGTAATAAACGGTTGAGTGTAATTGACAAACAATATATTTACTTAACATGATATATTACTACAATAAAACGACTTGGCATTTATATTATTTCACAGTTTGTTTTTTCCTTCAAACAATCACCTTTCGTACATTAAATTAGAACGATCTAAGCCAGAAATTTGCTTTAGCTGCTTTGTATTGAAACGAAATCGTTATATAAAATACACAGGGATAATGACTCTTATTCGTATTCAGATAGAATCTGTAACCACTTAGATCCATTCTAATAACACGACAAATAAAACCTGTAACACATCAGATCCATTTCAACAACTTCTTGGTTGAATAAGAGCCTTCCTGACATTGGCAGTGCAGCTTTCTGCATAATAGTTTCACTCAGCTACAACAATCGTTTATCAATGTCATAATATGAGCTGCAAAATGGGCAACGATGATAATTAATGAATACTGTTAAATTGCTGCAATTTGAAACCGTGCTTGTAACAAACAGTGCACAAAAATCGCAACTAAAACATGTACACATTGAACCTTGTTTTTTGTTGTTACCCCACGCAGCCTTTAAGTAGATTATATTGTGTATTGCAGGCAGTATTGTCGTAATATTTATTTGGGGAACTATTCTCCTAATAAATGATCAACACCTGAACGACAATCAGTTCCCTGTACCCGATACACTCATTTGAGAACCAATTATATTTTTATACACGAAAGAGGGTTTTCATCTGTCCGACCGAATACATTTCGCTTTCAATATATTGTTCACATTTGGGTAAACTGACAATTAACAATTTTGATTGTGATTTTTTAAATTACATCAAGAATATTATAATTTAAATTATTATTATTATTTTATTATTATTATTATCATTATTGAAGTTGTTTTTATTCGTGTGTGTTTTTATAATATCATCACTCTAATATCAGTTCAAACATCAACGTATTATATACCACCGACTGATGTTGAACAAAAGTGACTTCAATGGACAACTTCTTTAAGTGATCACCATCTAGATTACCCATCAGTGGTCCAGCAAACGGTTATGGTATATATGAACATAACTATTACAAAAATCTATACAACGTATGAGGGCTGTTTATGTGTTAAATTAATGGGACATTCCTAACTTATTTTATTGTTCCGCTGCCCACAAACACATATGTTTTAATTATTGTGGTATGCGTGAGTGAGTTGCATTGAAATGAACATTTAATCATAGCTTATTTATGTTTCCCTTTTTGTCGTGTTGCAGCTTATTAAATATTAACAAATGTTCTAAGGTCGATGGACTATCTGCCTTTCGGTATAAGCAAAGCTAGCTGCATGCACATCATCACAAATGTCCCCAGAGAAGTCATGAATAAAAATAATTTAAGCGCTTCTAAGCTACTTAGTGCATGCTTCTTACTAACTGATGCCAGTTATTCTCGGTAGATCAATAAATGTAATAGCATCTCTTTTCGATAAACTTCATGCCAAGCGAAAAGTAAGAACAAATTTGTTATGATTCATTTAACGAAAAGAGCAAACCCGACAGTTACCGCCTTGGAACGGTCAGTCGCAATATGGACCGACTGGGGTGCCTAAACCGGTTTTACAGAGCTCTAACCTCGCACTAATAAAATCTCTTTTCGAAAAACTTCAAAACAAGGATTGACAAAAGTCCGGAGCAACAGTCATTGATATTTGTCAGTTGCGTCTGCAATTTAAGATGATTTTTATTCTTTTTGTGTGAATCTCGCGATCTACAATTGTTATCTAAGTGAAGCATTATAAAAAAGAAACAATAACGCCAAAAGTATTTACTGAATAGAAATACTAATATTATGCTACAAACAATATGAACAAGAATTTGAAAATAACTTCAGGAAAACAGCAAATATTTTAATTGAAATAAATAAATTGATCCATTATTTACTTTGTTTAACAGTGTATAAGTATAAATTTCATTTTACCGATCACACAATCATGGATTGTGATTTTTTTCTAGTTGATATTTTCTCAAAGGTTTTACTGTTCTTTGTTCGAAAGGTATCAATACTGATATTCTCAAAAGTATACACATTCTTCTCTATTAGGATAACAAAAAGTCGAAATTTGTATTGTTGTTACAAATATTAACAAAATGTATATACATACACTTTTATTACATCAAACACACTTTAATATATTTTGTTTAGTTGATAAAAGACTAAATCCAAAACAAAAAAGCAGAGCATGATATGTTTACTGAAATAAATAATAATAATTATATTTTTTAAAAATAGTAATTTTATAACATACAATTAGAAATCACTGTTTTTCGTTGAATTAAAACCAACAAAGTTGCCCACATTCTTTATAGAGTGTTGAATTGTAAAAGAACTAGAAAGGAAACAATAAAAGATTAATAGATTTAATATTATGCAATAAAAACACACCTTAATAAAACAAATAGACTCAGCCCTGTTTTCTGCTGAAAAACTTATCTGTGTGATATAAATTATAATAACTCACTATTTTAATCTTCCAACTATACACAATTTATGTTCAATAACTTTACTTTCGAGCGTTGTTGGCCAGCAGTGACTAAACAGCCATTCTACTTTTGAAGTAAGCTCCATGTAAAGCTATCAAGAATATGTAAATATATAAACATTGAAGTTTAAATGGTGAATGATAATTTAATATATTTTTTCTATTTTTGTGTCAAATGTTTACGTTTTGTCCATTCTAAAATAAATTGCACTTATTTGTAAGTCCTCGCACTGTACAACACTGTAATACTAAAATATTGGTGCCGGGTTATATATGTGTTATCCGGTTTTAGCATCCGCGTAGGTCTTGTCAAATGATCGTTCTAATGGATTAACATTTATTGTGTGTCTTTTCTTAAACGTTTTGTTCACATGTACAAAACGTTTTGCATATTTCTATACACATACACTAGTATGAATATTGTTATTTTATAATTTTAGATATGGATATTTTCGCAATAACTAGTATTTATTAGTTTATTGACAACAAATGGGAGGATAATCCAAAATCTATCGATATAAAGCTATTTTATATTTATGGTTTCTCTGAAAATACTGACTATACAAATTATTCACTGAGTGTCATTTCAATGTTTCCAAATACTGTCACATCCAGGCATGTAACATGAAACGCGAAACAAGACACAATATCTAAACATTGCTTAATAACTGTAAATAATTAATTGCATGGGGACATTTAAATGTATGTTTGCTTTTACTTGAGTTCACCACATGACGACAAAACTAAACAGTTTTAATAATGGAACACTAACATGATTCTGGGCCATTAAGTACGTTTGTGGAATCTTCGGGAGTATCATATCTTTCCCCATGTAAACACTTCGCCTCCGGTAATGTAACAGAATGAATTCACGTGATCAGCAACAACTAAACAAGTCCTAAAGTTGAGAGAGTGATACTCCCGAAAATTTCAAAAATATAAAACGCCGGCATGAGCTTGGAAAGAACATAATTAGTTGTAAACAAGCCATGGTTTCAGTTGTATAATGACATAAGCAAAGCAACCGTGATGATCAAATATATCCTGTATGTTGAAAAAATATTTCTCTTTCCCTCGCTAAAATAGAAACCTAATATGCTTCAAGCAATTATAACTACTGATGCAATTTATTCAGCTTATTATTGTAACGTTTATTTCTTAGAAATTATCCAGCGGATTGAATAAAAATGAGTCATAGCACTTATATGCAATCTCCTTACATACTACATACATTCTTTTTCTGGAATCTTCCTCCACCAAAAATGGTGGAGTCTCTATATCCGTCTTTATCTATCTGTCTACGCTTGCCATAATGTGGATAGCGAGGGCACAACAAACCATAAGTGTCTATAATCTATAATCTTAATATGGTTTTGCGATGCATTTTGGATCAATTTTGAAGTGATATAACATTAAAATTGTTTATTTAATATACGAATATAGGGAACGGCACCTTACTCTGACCTTGCTGGATTTAGCTTTTGTTATATTTTAGGTTGATTAAGCGCATTTCACTGCTTTATATATATATATATATTGAGTCCTATATATCATAGACATTGTTTTATTTGTTTCCTATTAATTGAAGTATTCTAATGTATTGATGTATTATAAAAATATCATAAGATAGTAAGGGATTAAACTTATAATTTTTGATTTTCAAGAATTATGTATGTTCACTATGTCATTGTATTCAGAGATAAAAGTCATGTAGGCAGTACAGAGGAAAGTAGATTTATAGACATTTTGAAATACATTTCTTCCTCAATCTGTTGTCATTACAGTAATGTTAATCTGACTCTATGGATATTTGAATGCTTGGGATTTCTACATCATGAAAGAGAAAGACCAATTAAATTATATTTCGACAACGTTAATTAAATTATCTTGTCTTTGTGCCTTCGTTGCGAAGTTTATTCGCCCATTGTTAAAGTTAATGCTAATTTCTTCACAACGAATGCTATTAAAATGGCAAAGTTTTTTTATTTCTGTTTTCATTATCCACGTCTTCGTCATTAAAATCCAGACCTGAATAAAATTCTTTTCCAGATAGCTATAAATGAACGTCCTTAAATACGCCTAAGATTTTATAAGACAGGATCTATATCTTTTACAGAGAAACACGCCCAATAAAATATATAAGGTATAAACGATTAAGTAAAATAATATGTTGACCATTTGTGGCTATATGAAAGGATAGATTTTATATTTTCTTTATTGTGCACATTTGCTGGTTATTTTAAATATACTCTAAGATTAAATCCAGTTCATATTTAAATATGACGGGGGTTATTAAACCGGACTAGAGCGGGGTTTAATTTGTTTTCGTTTTAAATATCAGACAAGAAGTTCCAAAACTCAATAAATGTCGTTGCAGGAAGACAATTAAAGAAAGTCCTCTACTTATATTAATATTGCACTTTACTTTACATAATGGATAATGTATACAAGGGCACTAAAAAGATGTATTAGTTTTATTTATAACGAAATATCTCTATGAACGTTCAAGGTTGTATGCAAGAGAATCTCACCTTCACCTTTAAACAAACAATTGCCATTTAAATTACCTACTTAGAGTAAAATTGCATGTTGACAGAGGGGAGTCATGCCAACGTGAGAAACGTCGCCGATTTTCATATTTATTGGTGTATCATCGCCTTTGTTCGAGTCCCCTTGACATTATCTGTTCAAATTTGAGATCAATAGTACTAGGAACTCCATTGCCTTCTAAATATATTGGTGTATGATTACAGATGTCTGTAAATCGTTTGACCTTTGTTACTTTAATCACAGTGTAATACACTTGTATTTATTTCTATTTTGATAATGTATCTTTTTTATTTTAATCAAAAACGCTTTGTGTTACTTTTTCTTAAATGACTTTAGTAACAATGATTAATGTATATTTTGTAACACATTTTAATTCTAAGATGATATCGCAATATATTGTTGATACTGGACAATCCACGAAATTATTGTAATGCTTAGTCGTGATTTGCCTTAATTTTCTTTGGTTTAATATTAAAGCAAATTTAACCGAAGCAGTTGCATAATTAGTTTAAGTATGCTTTACTAGGAGTTTTACATGATCAATGAAAGTCACTTTGTTATGCATTATTACCTTGACGCTAAGGTTGGAGTGACAAAATAATAACTAAATTAATTATCAGCAATAGTATAGTTTATGTAATATTTAAGCTTCTTTCCAAATGTTGTTTGCGCTTTTAATTTTATTACACAATAACCTAATCACATTCTGCTTTTTATACCCATATAATCTTTTGTTTCTCTCTTTGTCACTGACAACTACTGTTTTATATTTTCGATAAATAATATGTAATGCAACAAATAGATTGTCAGTTCTTAGTTTAAGGTAGATAGTTAACTAATTGACAGTTCTTTATTATTATCTGTAAAACCTATCAAATATGATTTGTTTTCAATGTTAAAACACGATTTCAACTTCAGTATTGTTAATTATCAATACCTTGCCGGACGGGGTTTCGATCGTGCGTTAGTTGTTTCCCTGTTTGTTTGATAGAAAACCCTTTAGGAAATGCGAGGTTGGAGCGCCCAATAAACCAGGCTAAGCACTCCAGTCCCCTTACCGTTCTCAGGTGATAACTGCTGTTTTTTTCTTTTGTGTGCTTTGTCTCGTCGGTGTGTTTTTCTCTGTTTGCCCATGTCTAAAGGTAGTTCGGATTTTAATATCGGTGGTAATTGTTATAGGACCTATTAATTATTTGCATAATAAGTCACATTTTTATACAAAATTCTGATCTTTTGAGACTGAATATTGTAATTGCGCTCCCAATATTTAAACTGGATTATAGATGATAAATTTAAAATAAATGACTTACAGCTTGGATTTTAACCCATACGGCACGGGGAAATGTGAATTTCCCCTATTTCTCAAATGTGATTTCCTTTTTAATTATTTTATAAGCAAAGCTTTGGCTAGTACTTTTTATGTATAAATGATTGCATTTAAAAGGAAAATTTATAAGGTTCAGTTGTGTTTGGATATTTTGAAATTAACGTCATAAACAGAAGAATGTAATTAATGTTTCACATATTCATTGTGTTATATCAATAATTAGCATTTTAACCAGAGTATACACAATACATTATATCTCATGCTTTTTGACAAGTTTGAGCAACATGCTGGCCTGCCTACTTTCTTGATATAAACTGTTAAAAGAGAAATCCCAAAGATTGAATATTTGAGTTCTCGTTCAAAGAGCCAGACGCTAAGATCCCAAAGTTAATAACTCCTTTCCCCAAATACAATCAAGGAAAGGCCATAAAAGACATACATTTTATTACACAAGATCGATAATGTCTTTATAGGAGGTTCTGCATTGAATGGATGTCTCCTTCTGAATCAGCAAGTAAAGTTGATATATCGGTCGTTAATGGCAATTAGAGATTAAATTAGACTTAGGAGAAAATTTATTTAAAATAAATACACATTTTGATAAAGAAACAACAACAAAAACATACTTTTAGACTTTAGTACAGTCCAATAGAATAAATGTAATAAATATAAATATAAACACACAGTGAACAGTCCTAACGAGGACATTTACTAACAACTAAGTAACAAGTTTATTTATATCAACTTCTTATGGCAGAATGTGTCAGTTCGTGTAAAATGCCACAGAGTATATTTTTATACGTTAATTATCCTTTGCTGCATTTTAAAGTTTTTAATCTCTGTCGACTAATTTAACTTAACTTTCTTTAAGAAGAATCCAACACTTTATGACGATAATATTTGTTACCTTACTGCTGTAATTAACAAATGCTGTATCATTTACAACTGATTTAACTTATTTCAATTGTTTTTTAACTGAGGAATATACTGCTTTTGCGTAATATACAACAACATAATGCATACGACATTCTTGATCAATTACAAGGCAAGTGGACAAACCACCGTGCATTATGAATGGGAAATATCACGCAAAACCGAAATTTATCTTCATCAATCTATAATTTTTATAATACTATATTTCCCACACATTTTGCAAGAACATTTTTTTCCGTTAACCTTTAAAAGTCTTTTTACGGTTAATATAATATAAACGACACAATATGGTTTACCTCTTTTTGTCTTGCTTCTATTCAATGCATTCATTAATTGTCCTTGGATCACGCGATTATTTGTAAACCAACTGGTTGACATTAGCTTAGAACGTATGTATAACGTCACGATTAACTATAGTAAGCCACACAATCGTTGTCTCAAAAGTTTTCAAAACGGTGCTGCTGTTATTAAACATTGTAGAAAAAAGCAGATATATCGGTGTTTGAAGTTATGATTAAAGGAATTCTGCAACGTAATTTACTCATGTCATCTATGTACTGTATACGACATTTTAGAGTATACATGTATATAACATAAAACATGACCCAAAACTTTTCAAGCTTTCTCAAGATTTCTGCTACTGAACACATAAAAACGGCTGTAAAATTTCGGAAACTTCCGTTTTTTGATGCAATATATGTCTTTAAGCTTTAGAATTAAACAGATATAAATGTGCACGCGATAACGCACTTGGTTATTTTAGTGTCTATTTGACAGGAGTTTTATATAAATGTATAATGTGATAAATATTGTTATATCTTAAGAGAGATTAATTGTGGTCTTAACAATATCGACGCCTAAACTGGCGCGTGTTTTTGAGCGACTTAATGACTGATTAACGACTATTATAACAAACAACATAGCATATATTGTTTGTTATTTATTGTTTTACGCTAAAATATTTATGACCATGATTGCCTATTATTATTGTTATCTTTATTTGTTTTTCTGAAACTCATGATAAACTTTTCTTGTACACAAATTAATGTATCATTTAAAATATTGTTTAACACATTCTTCTTGTCTCTTTTATTTTGGTAAATTCTCTGCGTTATATGAATATGGATTAAAGCTGCTACTTAAATATTCTGTTGTAAAATAAAAAAATAAGTTATATTTTTATTACATTCTTTAAAGTCTGTGTCATTTGGAATACTTATTAATAACAATTCTATAAATACCAATAAATACCCCTTTGTCTCACTCTGTTTAGTATGTGCGGTCGCAGACAACATTGAATGAATTCACCACAAAGGACGCAATACACCGTATAGCCAAAGTTTCTAGGTTTACATTTCTGTTTTCGTTATCCATGTCTCTGACACTAAGATCCAAAACTAAATCAAATTCCTTTTCGTATCACAATAAAGCAACGCCCTTAAATACATCTCAGATTTTATTATACAGGATCGATTAAATCTGAAGAGGGAAGCGTTAAAGTCAATGCCTTCTAAGCCTGGCACAATTCATCCAAATTAATCTTTTGAAAAGTCGTAACATTGAATACTCGTATAATTGAATTTATTATTTGTAAGTGTCTACTTAAATACGCTTGGACAATGTGTGCGACAATATTCGTGTAATCTTTAACTTAAGTGCAAGGTTACAACATTGTGGACTGGCACCCTAATCGACTGGCCGTTTAAAGGCGGTAACTGTAGGATTTCCTCTACCTGGTAACATTTCTTCTCAGCGTGATCGTCGCTTTTCACTTAAATATTCATATTTATACCTTAGTATTGTGCTTTAACAATGTGAACTATAGTACGAAATACTCATATGGCCTTGTCATATAGTTTCGTATTCTTAAATAATATGCCTTTACGAAAGATATTAACAACCCATGATGTGAATGTTGACATTCAAATCGTATAAATGCTGCATCATGTTTGGCATAATATCTTTGGTCGTCTTAAAATTGTCAAAATTATTTATTTGTTATTTATTGATGTCTTTTTACCTTTTAATACCTTAACGTATCGATGTAGCATAACTTCAAACATTAAATGTCATCTTTGGAACCTAAATAAACGGTCGAATAGTTCAACTTAAATATGTCTTCTTGATATATTTGTGATTTTTTATGGAATTATGTGCTTGCTTGCGAAACATATTTATAATCGTTATTAAACTTAACTTTAAAACGTGTATGTTAGTTGCCCTTAACATATAAAACTGAATGGAACAGACGGAAAATAAATCATAAATAAATACTTCTTTAGTAATCATAAAGAGAAAGCATCTGTTAAAAGTTTGTAACCAACTTTAATATTTTTTAACTCTGAAAACAAAAATACATGCGAAAAAATCTTTTGTAAACCTTCCATTGCCACTATTTTCGCATGAAAATAGAAAGATGTGTCAAGCGGAATATCAACAAAACATTATCATTTTAATTTACTCTGAACAGTAACTTAACAGTTTAATGTCTAAGATTAAGAATTAATGCAATCTCTCTCATCCAGTATTAATGATAATAATTATCTTTATATGCATCTCATTGGTAAATTTGTATTTTCATAAATATCTCGGCAAGTAGTTTTTGGCGTTTTGTTGTTTTTTCCGTTTAAATCTTAATAGGTGTACCTGTTTTGATACATACATTTAACAGTTCCTACGACTCATATCAGCATTTCGACCTACCTTATAGCTCTCACATTTTGTAACACATGTGTATTAACTGTTTTATTATGTTGACAGCATCACTTATGATACAGAAACGTAATTTATACTGTTATTATTACAAAATTATGAAGAGGTAAATAAGAAAAGGTCCTATCAAAATTTTCACAGATATTTAAATTTTATCTACCTGCAGACCAAGGCAGACAAGGTAAATGTAAATGTGACAAAAACACAGAGACGAGACATAACACACAAAAAGAAAAACCATCAGTTACCGCCTTGGAACGGTCAGTCGGCAAAAGGGCCAACTGGGGTGCTTAAACCTGGTTTGTGGAGCGCTCCAACCTCGCACTTCCTGAAGGTTTTTTCTATCAAACAAACAGTGTAAATAAAAATATCCCGTCAAAGTGAAACAACTAACAGTAGGCACCTGCATCGGGAGTTAAAACAGATATAATGAACTTATGTACATACATGATAACTAGTAATAAAATAACATATGTACAGTATGTACAGTAGATAAAAGCCTCGGCAACCAAAAAATTCCAAATGACAGAGTAGTTTCAAATAGAGAGTAGTTTCAAATATGATGTATTATTCTTATTGATATTTCATTGGTTATTGTTGTTTATATTTTTTCAAAGTGGTGACTTACGTTTTCATAGGATTGAGGGTTGAGGTAATATGTCGTACAATTAGGATAAGCCAAGGGTAGGTTATCTGTGAAATTACGTTAGGTTATTACAGTATATTACAAACGTATTTTTTCAGGAAATATGCAAGATTATAACATCGTCGTTCTCGGTTCGAAATTAAGATGCACAGCCTAAACAAATCAACTTAAAAGTTATAATATGAAGTTATATTTTTATTCAAAATAGTAAACAGATTAAGAAAAGTATATTTAACTTCCTGTGTGTTACAAAGACAATGCTCGACAGGTGTCAATAGATGTATTCCCTCACGCACAATAACAAACTAATTACTATAGTTTAGTTCAGTATTATTACAACAGAGGTTCATAAAGTATATTATTGTTTTAAATGACAACATAACTTAACGTCAAATCTATCCTTTTAAACGTGTATAAAACTCTCGGGAATATTTTTATTTTCCTACAATTTACCAGGCCATTCCTAATTAACATATATGACTGACTTTTGCCTAACTAACGAAATACTAGAACTTACAAAACAACATTGATTAGTGAACAATACATATCTGTTACATTGTTCTTGCTGTTAGTGCTACCATACAAAAAGTTCTGAACAGATTTTTGCCTGATGGATACATATAATATATACAATAAATACAATTTACATTCACAGCTTTAAACTTGGTTACTTATCATTTGTGTTTTGCGTTATTGTTCCCGGTATTGTTATACTCGATGGAATTTATTTCTGGACAATAGGCTATTCTTTGGAGATACTCTCTTTATCTTAGAAGGAGTCAACTTAGCAGAAGTGCCATGTTTAATGACTGCGATCTCTGTGTGTTAGGATTGGCACAGTTGTATGTTTTAATTTGCTTTGAGGATCTTTGTCTTCCTAAATCCAAAATGTTATCTTGATATAATGAATGAATCACTGAGGTACATAGGATGCCTTATCATAAGTTACTAAATACTTAATCATTAAGAAAATTATAAATCAGTGTCCAGAGTAGGATGCAGTCGTATATATATTCTATCAAGTTGAAATGGTCTCGGTTAAATATGTTTTCAGTCTACGTATACAGATATAATAGGTAATTGAAAATTGAATAGTGTCTCTCTCTCTCTCTCTCTCTTCTCTCTCTCTCTCTCTCTCTCTCTCTCTCTCTCTCTCTCTCTCTCTCTCTCTCTCTCTCTCTCTCTCTCTATATATATATATATATATATATATTCTTGTTGAAACCCAAATTATAAATAATGTGAATGAATAGAGGATAATACTCTTCAATGATTGGTGATTAGTTAGGAAATCTTTCCAGTAGCATTTAAATATTTGGTTATTTTTGTGTCGTCGAATTTAACTACAAATGTGCTCATCGGTTGTACCCAGCGGGTTTGATATGTCCTTTTTGCATGCTCTTAAGATTTGCTTGTCTCGTTGTATGCTATTTACAACCTGCTACGGAAAGTTATCTAACCAACGAAGTCAGGGGAATATACGTTGTGAAAACACCTCCCAAAAATGTCTGAAATGCCTCTGCTAGAAACATGACGACACACCCAGCGAAGTACAAGGCAGAATTATCAGTATTGACCCCAATAAGTGTCACTCTAAGCGATTCGGACCACGTGGCACAGCATCGGCATACACCTTCAGAATTAGTTATTCGCTCAAAAGAAACGACGGCTAAAACAAGGCGGATCACGTGGCGCAACACTACGCAACGGTCACAGAGTATTTTTAATTTCTGATTCGGCGACATGAAAATATACAGTAGTTTTAAACATCTATCATATTCATTGAAGGAATTGAAAGAATAATACGTTACCAAATTTTGTTGTCCCAGGCGGATTATTATGTTTGTTATTAACTTACCCCTCATAGTGTCATGATTTCTTTTCTAAGCGCAGTTGAAGCGTGCTGCGATATAATGGAGCTGTCATGGACAAACCAGTAGTGGAACAGTCAGCGTAATGCAATCTGTCTCCGGAGACAAAACAATACAGTCCTTTTTGTTTCCTAATATAAACGAGAAAGACATGACTAGTACTCTCGCCCGGCAATTGAGCATTTTCCTTCTTTTTGTAAGAATGTGTTGCTCGAAAGAATCCACGGCATTGAGTGGATAAAAAGAATGTTAAGACTAGTCTTATTATTATGTCTGATATGCAATGTATTGTTTACTTTTAGTAATGAGCAGACTTAAAAAAAAAAAAGAAAATCAATACATCTTTATTGAAAAGACAACCGTGATTACATTTTTTCTTTCGTGTATTGACCTAACTCTCTGCATTTACTCGATAAGATGTCGTAAAGTAAAACTACTTGCTTCGGTATACTCAAGTTTGTGGATTTCTTATTTGCCTATTCATGAAAAGTAGTTTTTACTCTTAGTCTTGTTATGAATCACCTAGGGAGATAACAATTTTATGCCGCTGGAGATTGATTCAAAACATTTGTTTGATATTTAGTTTGTGTAATTAACATTTCAAAACTGAATTAAACAAAATGGCTTTTATCAAGAATTCATTCAATCATTCATTTCTAGTAGCCACTTTTCTACTTGGACACGCTGAAAATCCCCGTGTTTTGCTATAAGAAAGTATGTACTTTGTACTTATACCTTCTTCCAAAGTATTGTTCCAACACGTAAGTTGTCTCATGTTTATCCATAATGGAGTTACTGACAAGAACCAGGTACTGCAAATGATGCATACACCAGCACAAAAGCATATATAACATATAGTTGCCATATAATCTTGCCAGCCTTCAGGCTTGGAACGGACCGCTCTGAATCAGTTTCTAGCATAGGTGTGCAAAAATGAACAAGAGGGGGTTTTCGCGCCTCCATTTAAGGCGCTTTGCATGGGAGATTTATAATAATAGGTCGGTCATAGTCAATTCATATATACTGTTGAGATAGTAAAAAAGTACATAGGATTTAACGTTTTCAATATCAAAAACATCAAATAAACAGAATGAAATTCTTATACAACACAATATTACCGTATTTTCTATATTAAACCGAAGTGTAAAGTAGGTATGGACCGTTTAATAAATTGATAAAATTGACAGATAGAATAAGAATTATTAATGAAAAAGATAAAGGACGCAGTGTTAAATTCAGCAGGTTATTTAGGGAAATAATGAGTTAAAAAATAAAAGATCTTTATCAAGTTACAACTATTGAACCAGTACATTACGAAGAAATTGTGTGTATTTTCAAGTGCTGATGTTTGCTTTGAGATACCCAGGTCTGTTACCTTATAGTTGATTTCAAATTGTGTTAGGCGTAAACATGACCATACATATTGTAGACGTCATATAAGTAGATGGAGATCTTTTGCATTTATTTTCTATCTAACTGTCAAATTTTGATTTGTCATCAACGAAAAAAACCTAATCCTTCCTGTGTTACACGTTGTTGGTTGTTGTTGTAGCATTTTATCATGCGCTTAGCATTAATAAACATAATTAAATTAAAATTCGAAAGGTTATTTAAGTTACTTATAAGATCAAACAAATAGTTATTGGAGTTGCAATCATCCTATTTAGACAGATGAAAATCGTAAGAAGTTTGGAACTAAAAATAGTCAAATCCATGCCTTTTAACATTGGAACCAAAATGGGTAACGAGAAAGACAGGGTTAGACAGGATGAATTCCCAAAACAATAAATGTTTATATTCTTCAAATTCATTACATCGTTTTAAGGTTACAAACCATAGAGTACGTGCAGTCAACTCGATATGATCACAATTATTATGACACTAAATTGATATATTTTCAATTATTATTTCCGTTACAGGTTAAATAAACTTCACCCTTGTGAGTATTATAATTTTATTTTATTGTATTCTATCTACTCCATAAACTATTTAAAATAACATAATTATGTATAATCTCATTTGCAATCCCATGTTGAATTGCAGCCTTAACCGAGAGTATAACTTATCGATAAAGGTAAAGTTAATAACGTGTAATAATGGTAAATTTTATCGCAGGTGTAACTGATGTACCGGAAAAAATATTTTAAAGCAGATTATGCACCACAATAGAGAAGTTGTTGAAAAAAGTGAAAAAAAAAAGACTTCAAAAAACTGTGGTGTCAGAAAAATCAAGATGTGTTTAAATACGCATAGTTTGCTAGAAGTATACACAAAAAGCTAAATACCATCCCCCCACACCCCGCCAAAAAAAACCACAACAACAAACAAACATACCCTTATCATTTCCGTATTAATAATTGGTTTGTAAAGCAGATAAACAATGAATTTTACATGTAAGTTATGTTTAAGTGCAATTGACGAATCTTACTTGAATTCTTTGTATTTTTTTCCCCAAGTTTGTCCTTGAACTCACATAAGGAATAATACTATATTCTATTTAGAGATGGCAAACATTAACTACCTTGGAACCCAGGGCCTCTCATACCCTGGAGCCGACGCATTTGATTGTTCTAAGGTTCGTTTCTTTCTTTTCTTTCTATTTTGTTACATTGCGCCGACACAAAGATGGTCATACTGGCGACGTCCACCGGATTACTAGTGAAGGAAGACGCCCGATGTATGTCTGGGTCAAACCACCAACGCAAGCAGGCTAACTGAAAGATTTACCTACATTAAAGATCGAGACTCGAACCTAAGCGATGAGAGTCTCAGAAGTAACAAGTCGAAGGCTTTAACCGAACTGCCACCTGCGCCCTCTTAAGTGATTCAAATATTATACTTGTTCATGTAAGTAATTTGGATGAATTACTGATGATAAATTTAAAGTAAAATTTAATAAATGCAATATCGTTGGAAAGTCATATCTGGTCTTACAAGAAATTAAGTTTGATGTCAAGTAGGAATTGTTTCTCCTGTTGATGCTTTTTGTTCAGTCAGAAAATGTCTCGGTGTAGTTAATAATTTAGAAACCTAATTATCACATGTATGATTCATGTATGATAAATTTATATGCGTACTAATCATAGGTTATATTACGTCTAATATTATTACTTGTATAGGGAGCTTGTTTATGACATTTGTATTACCTCTTACAATTCTTTTGGTATAATTTTCTCGTTAGTGATTTTAGTTATAGGTTACAAGAAATATGACCTATGAGCATTGAAACTCATACCAAAATTCGAAAAACACATAACAATGGTACATGCAAGTGAAATGAAAAAAAATTCTATTATGAATCATTAAACAAAACGTGTAACCCCGTCAGTTACCGCCCTGGAAAGGTCAGAAAGGTAAGTTGGCAAATTGGATCGAAAGGGGTGCTTTAACCGGTTTTACTGAGCTCAAACCTCGCACTTCCTGATGGGTTTCTCAAATTATAAGCAATGAAAGAAAACCGATCTATTTGAGTAAAAATAACCAATTTATGATACATGCTTAAACATTTTGCCGATCTGTGAACAGAAACACGAATCTACAAACCAGTGAATAGGTAAGAAATCAAGAAGTCTGAAAATGTTATCATCTTCACGTGCAAATATGCATAAAATTTAAACTAATTACCTCAGTTTGTTAATTTTATTCATGATAATAGGCTTACGAAACAGCTTTTTACTAATTTACTTAAACATGAATTTGCATGGCCACCGAACAGCATGATTTCGAATTGGCAAATATGACGACGTAATGGCGTTCCTGGTTATTAAACGCAGAAACAAATATATTCCGTACTTTTTTAACCTCTGAAGTAGGACGATAAACATAATATCAATGAACAGAACGGCAAGGTAGGTTTTGTCTATTATAAACGCATGGACACGGATCCATTTCGCCCAAGATCTGATGCACAGTCGATTTAATACACTGCATCGATGCAATCTTGTGCTCCAGTTCACGCTTTACATTTATCAATTTTATCGGAGTGAATATCATAATTGCACTTAATGTGTTTGACAAGAATTGCCATCGTTGTTAACGTATTTAAGAGTTTATGCGCCAGGTAAATGTCAAATAATAGGTGATCTATTTTGTAACATAATATGAAATCTTTGTCAAATTAATTTAGAAATATCGATTAGTTATTGCATTCTCGTCTATCGTCAACTGCTTTGAAATGAACTATGTGCGATTCTTCTATTCATTGAACAGTAAATGTCATATATAAGTAATGTAAATAATAGATTATGCATTATTCAGAGTTAAAATTTGAATTGTATATACATACCTGTGTATACGTATATATAATTCTCAATTGTAATTTCATATTACTATAAATGACTATAGGAACATTTTCATGAATACCCGTTTTTGATCAAATGATATTTTTAAGGACAGAATGTCATTGACAAAGATTAGTTAGTTTAAACTTTAAAGGACTTTTTTTTACTATAGTGTATCTAAACTACTAAAAGTATAAATAAAACATTGTCCCTAAAATATTCGTTTATAAAAGATATTTTAAATCGTCCTTAAGTCTCCTGCTTGGCAAGAACGTCTACTAAAATCGCTAGATATCACTTCGAAATAAACTAGATACTATTTTATTAATCTCTATTATAAAACAGGAATTAATATGCTTTAATCTGATATACGGAAGGAAGAGCAAAGAAATTACGATAATATGTAGTCATTAAGTCTTAAGCCCCATTACAGTGATTGGAGAGGACAATTTTAATGAAATTTATGAACTTATAGCTTTGGAAAATATAGGAAGAGAAATATAGACAGAGAGTGGAGTGGCAAAAAAACGAAGTCAATGAGAAAACTGCTGAGAGAGAAAGCAGACAGGCGGGCAGACACGCGAGCAGACATGCGGATGGGCAAACATGCGGGCAGACACGCGGGTAGGCAAACAGGCGGACAGACAGGCGGGCAGACAGACAAGAGACCAGACTCTCGGGCAAACACGCGGGTGGGCAGACAGGTGGGCATACAGGCGGGCAGACAAGCCGTTGGGCAGACAGGCGGGCAGACACCCTGGGTGGGCATACAGGCTGGCAGACAATCGGGTGGGCAGACGGGTGGGCAGACAGGCTGGCAGACAGGCGGGCAGACACTCGGGTGGGCAGACAGGCGGTCGGACACACAAGCGGGAAAGTAGCGGTATAGTAATACAAACCTTATGTTTATAAACACGTTTCTATACTCCTAAATACTGACATTCAACATTGTGCACACTTTTGTAAACTGGTTTATTTGTATTTATGATGCACGACGTTGTTTATGGAGTTATACCGCAAGGTAGATAAGACTTTTATTTACTTATACAGTTTTAAGAAGACCGCAGTCTAAATGATCATTCTCCGCTTTCTTCAAATATGTCTTGCTTTATACCAAATTGTATAGCAATCCGTTTGTTTTTACTATGCAAATCCGATATAATTGAGGAACCTTTTCCTTATTATGTGTACTCTTGTTGCCGGAAACACACTATGGCATTGAATAATTTCCGAAGAAGCAAGGTTCACGAAAGTGCACAATAATTACAAACATTAGTTCTCATAGGTACACAAGAAGCTCGTTTACCGAGTCGCAGATCTGTCAGAGTACTATATTTCTAGTTAAGTATAAGCGACTGGGAGCAGAACTTAAAAAGTTCGTTTATAACTGTTTCTTTAATGGACAGATATATTTATATGCTTTTCCGCTGGTTGAAGTCACGTGGCTATACTTGTGTAACAACAATATGTCTTTTACAAGTCAGCTCATAATTGTCAGTACAAGGTTGGAGTGTATTAGTTTAAATTTGCCCCTGAATGAAGGAATCTATGCAGAAAATTATGACAAGTCGCTTATTAAATGATTGTTAATTCTGTATTGCCAGTATTTCTCCATTTGTAATGTTTGTTTTAAATGTAAACCATTTAACTTAGGCGCCACGCACAACAGATTATTAATATTTGTAATTAGGACAATCATCCAAATCAAATACGCATTTAAAGATTTAGTCATGTTATTCACTTCTGATGATACATCGGCGAAATCGGCTTTCAAAGATCGAAGAGTACTTCGAGATTAATCGATTCTATCCAGAGTGATTATAATTAGTAACATCCTAGGCATTTCCAATTGAAAACCTACTTTCGTAATAATATTCTTGGCCTTCTGTATGCCTTATATGGTAAGGAGAAAGGAAAAAAACAATTGTATGAAGAATCAGGGAACATATTCTAACCGTGAGGTATTAGTCTGTTAAAATATAACGCTTTCCTGATGTTAACAAAAATTAAAGCAGGCAAAAGAGTTCAGTTCTCAAATAACCAAAATAGTAACCTGCAAAAAGCGATCCATCGGTGCCCTTAATCAGTGAAAGATAATTCCTCACTCGTCATTGCAAACCTGTATTTTTATTCAGCTACGTTGCAAAGCTATTTTAAAGAAAAATATCACGTTATATCTTCATCCACTCAAACTTTTATCTATACTTTAAGCAGAAATCAATATCTTTAACAGAATAGAAGGTGCTAAAACGGTCTTTACCATTTTTCAAGGAGATAAGTATACTTTCATATTAATCATAGTGATAAGGTCATCAAATGTTGAGTTTTGTACCAAATAGTCCAAAATAACCAGGGAAAGGCACAAACCTTCCACTGATAGTAGATGTACGCCCCTTTCCAGTATAAGGCTAACTTTACTTCAAATTATTTTCTTTCCCTTGGTAATAGAAAAAATATGATAGAATTGACAATATGTTTAAAATTGGAACGTTTATTTTGTAATAAATACTTCAGATATATATTATTCAGCATGTTGGCAACGTGAGGACATGTTAAAGTTGTGTGCATATTGCGCGAATTTATGTATGCTTTCATAACCATATACAGCAATAAGTGCAGTTGCAATATATACGATTGCAAGAAATATTATACAAATGATGGTAATTTATCGAACATTTTTGCATTTTATCATCTGCTGATTAAATGTAAACATGTAAAGGAAAGCCGCAATCATAACGCATATCTGCAACAAAGCATTTAGTATTGTCTGTTTGAAAGACAATGCAACATAATAAACATAGAATGGATATCTTAAAATGTTTAATTATTGATAAATTACAAAAATAAATTAATGTAACAACAGTTAGCCGACACATACGTAAATTTAGAGTTATGGAAAAAAAACAACTATGCTGACTAAACGTTTTTATTGTTTGTATTCACATTCAAAAATATTATGCTTATTTTTTGATACACGGTCAGCTTAATAGATTTGCAATCCGACCACAAAACTCGCAATAAATTTAACAAATGGCGAAACAGTCAAACATCGTATACTGTACTTATTAATTTTTTTTGGTAAAAATATTAAATGGCACGATGTTTCAAACGTGCATGTTTGCATAAAAATAATTTCGCACTGAAAACCAGTGAAAAACTATGGGTATATTTATACATTACATAACTAAAATGCGGTGTACTTTGATAGCAAACAAATAAAAACAGAAGCCAGCCAAACCAAAACGCATCTGAACGAATTAGTGTCAACAAGACATCATTGAGAACATTTAAAAAACAGTAAACACTACATCACTGTACACCACTGCACAGTAAAACGTCCATTTAATAAGTAGACGAATGGTTACAAATTTAACTAAACTCCATTTAAAACTTATTTAATTATGTTAAAATTTGTTCATGCCAGACAGTTAAAATAATAGTTAAGTGTCCAGACAATATCATAATTTTGTAATAATGCCTTGAACAGTCCAGGACAGATTTATAGATTCAAGTTTTATAGACTTCATTCTCGTACGTACTTAAAAGAGAACACGTCAACTATGGATCTGAAAAAATGTTCCATTATGAACCTTTTTTTTAAATTTACAAAAGTTATATAGAGTCTTTTTGAACAGGCTATCAAACTCAAGCGTTCTTTTTATTAATCAGGTGCATAAAAAATGTCAAGAGGAAGCTTAAAACTACGGCTGTGTCATATAAACGTATACAAAATTGATTCAAGCTTTAAAGAACCGCTTGATAATTCAGACACCTAATGATAAAGAAGTCAATACAAACTCTGAATACTTCTTCAACAGTTCATGCAATCAAAGTACATTTCCTTCGCAAACTTTACTTTGGTCGTTTTATCCATATAATCAGCCGGTCTTCCAGTAAAATCATTTCGTTTGAAATAACTTTAGGAGTGATAATTTCAAATACCAGCAGGAGTGACATTTTAATAACACGTTTATGATATGTTTAAAACACTCGAGGGTTTTATTTATTTAATCGACATGCAATGAACGTGTTTTTTTTTTCGCAAACGTAACTTGATGTATGTCGAGAAACATTGACGTAAGTACTTTTGAATATTGTACACGGACTTTATTTCCAAAGTTATTTCTGAAAATCTATATTCTCGACAACTATGATTTATTTCCATTTGAAGTGCATTGTAATAGTGTAAATTGCATGCCTGTAGTGATGATAGCACAAGAAAACTCTAGTTTACGTCATCGCTTTTTATGAATGCATCTAGGCGGTTCCACAACAGTTTAGCGATTACAAACTACAATCATTCACACTTCTCATTTTGTAATTTTTGTCGTTGATTGATACTTCTCACTTCAACCAAATACAATGTATATGTCATTACCCGTGCTATTTTCTTTCAAATAGACGTATATAATTATCAATGCGTTTATTTGAGTAACACCGAACTGAGAGCTCTAGAAATCGATCGAAGCACCCAAAGTGGTCCTTTCGCTGAATGACAGCTACAAGTCGGTAGCTGCTGTGATTGCGCTATTTTATGCAATGTCATATCATAATGAAACTTTTACCTTTGACTAGAATGTGAATATCCTTTTCGGAAGATTTCGGAAGCACGAATGATTGACTCTGCATGAACTGGCCTACACTCGGACAGTAAATACCTGGAAAAAAGTAGTGCGTGCAAAGAAACAAATATTTATATCGAAGGAGGTACAGGCGTCAAATGTGTCCAGGCATGCTTTTAATGTCCACATTTATATTCTTATCGGTTTGAAGTAGATGTTCAAGTTATTTCATTGTGTAATACAGATGAACATGAAAGAGCTATGAGTGAACATCGCGGCGCAAGAATATCATCAGTGAAAAGTGGAAAGTGTTGAAACGAGGAGCGAACGTTTATAAGAACAAGTTTTTGACTTACTGCGCATAATATACAAGGCCGAGATATTTGCAATATCTCGCGCGGGGTCCCACTGTCATCTACGGCTCGGAACCATGTTATGTAATGTCAGAAGTCTATCGAAAATATGCATCATCCCAATCTTAATAAACCGCACAAGAACACAGGAAGTTAATTTTAAAGTTTGTTTTGGTCGTATTCGGTAGCATGCAAGAGCATTTGTTTTAGACCTAACATAGGTACAATGCTAAATCCTATAGAATGTCTTGAACTTAAAATAAATTAGATTATGTTATCGGACGTTAGTGGCTCTTACGTAACTTTTGCCCCAATGTATAATCTATATTTTAGAATAGGTGTTTCTTTGCAGCTGCAGACTTGACTGCTTTCCAAATTCCCAAATGCGTTGTACATTTGATTTATTACAGCATAATTGTGATCCTTGTTTTGTACTACTATAATAGCTTACATGGTAAAACGTACACCTCCAAAACATCGTCTCTGTGCGCTCTGACTAATATATAATTATGTTCATATATATTTATATTCATAGGACCTTGTGATATTTTCGTATTGTTTATGTATCTTTCCCCTCTTTCAGAGAAGAGGGTGTATATTCCAGATGTCATCGGCCGTTGGGTAGACCACAACATTTCAAGAGATTGCATCAAACCACTTACCTGAACAGGGCATGGTGAGTTAAGTAGCGAAATATTTCTGACCTCGGTTATGAAGCATATATTTTAGTATTACGACATTGAACGTAAATTGTCTTTCTGGACGATGTATAGAAAACGAAGAAAATGAATGCGCCCACAATCCTAAATCATTATAATGACATTGGTCATAGCAATAAGATGGCAATAACGATAAGGGTAATTATTAATGGGATGACCAAAAAGAATAATATATTCCAGCAGAACCGAATGTCCAATAATTGGAGATCACCTGAATAAGAATATATGACAAAGTCCTATGAGCATTGCAACATATACCAAACTCCGAAAAGGCACAGAACAAAGGCATTTCACATGCAAGCCAAGCGAAAAGTAAGAACAAATTTGTGATGAGTCATTTAACGAAAAGAGCAAACCCGACAGTTAACGCCTTGGAACGGTCTGTCGTCAATATGAACTGACTGGGGTGCTTCAACCGGTTTTACAGAGTTCTAACCTCGCACTTCCTGACGAGTTTCTCAAATGCAAGCAGTGAATAGAAAAACGATCTATTTGAATTCAAAATGTCCAAGCGCTGATATTTTCTATACGTTATGACGAAAGTAGTGTCATCATTGAAAAATAATGTCCACATAGAAAAGAATATGGTATTATTTCGATTTGAAAAACTACACAAAAATGGTTGACTATAAATAAAATTAACTTACTGAATCATGAACAATCATGACCAGAGACGGTTAATGGTTGTAGCATCCTGTTCACTCATGTATCAAAATTTAACGGACATTGGTTATGAGAAGTAGACAGGTTCTAGATTATGAAGATATAACGTCAAAGTTACAGGATTAGTTATTGTGATTCTTGTCACACTGGGCATGAACCATTAATTTACTTGTTTTGCGAAACCAAACAACCATTTAACATGTATGGGGCTTTCGCAAAGTGTCAAGGTCTTTATGTGGTTACTTGACAACGGATCTTGCCATTCAAAAATCTATGGCCAGTGTAAGCTTTATGTAACTATTTGTAACCTTATCTTATTCTGATACAGGTGTTGTGATCTTCCTATTTTGAAAAATCTTTAAATTTTATCTTACTTTAAAGTTTGCTTCGTGGAAAATATTTTAACAACATTCAAGTTACAACTGTAGGTCAATAACTATCATAAGATCATATTTTACATCAGCAAAATTAAAGCATTGTTGCCGTTGAAAGAATGAATATTTTGACCGCAAGAAACTATCGATCATGTCTATTTCATTTTGTTTTGAACGAATTTCATGGCATTTCTTGACAGGTAATTTATACGACTACTGTTCATGAGTTTTAAATGACAAATTAGTATCTTTATACAGGAAAGAAGAAAAATATGACAATAAAATTACGGGATTTACTTTTTGAAACGTCCTCTCTTCTTAAATATATTTTATACTTTAGTGCTTCTGTATTTATTTTGTTCCATTCCACCACGAAGAAAGTGTCAGGAAATGAGGATAGGTAGATAGATAAAACGCAGAAACTGAAAGTGAATATATGTGTAACATTAAATACTGTTCACATTGTGTCATAGAGCCTTGGTAAAAGCGTTTAATATAATTTAGGCATCTCTTCAAGAAACCCAGCATTATTTCAAAGTCTAGTCTATAACGAAGAGGAGATATATCGGCTTGATTTTTATTTTCAATCTAAAAGGTTCATATTGATTTTATTTGCAAAAATTACGTGCATGTAATCTATGTTGTTATTTAATTCATCCTATGAGAGTTGTGAGTTGTGTCCTGTATTTCCTTTGATGGACATTGGACTTTGTTTCTCAATTCCATCTTCACATGAACAGAATGATTCAACCTTTAATTCTGCTCTGGACATGTTTGTTCCTGATTCAAACAGTTGATTTTACTTATAATCAATCATTTTTGTGTAGTCCTTCTAATCGAAATAATACCCCTTTCTTTTCAAACATTATGTGGACATTATTTTTCAATGACGTCACTACTTTCGTCATAACTTATCAAAGAAAACATCAGCACTTGGACATTTTGTATTCAAATTGATCGAGTTTCTTTTCGTTGCTTGCATTTTAGAAACCCATCATGGAATGCGAGATTAGAGCTCTTTAAAACCGGTTTAAGCACCCTAGTCGGTCCATATTGCCGACTGACCGTTCCAAGGCCGTAACTGTCGGGATTGCTCTTTTCGTTAAATGACTCATTACAAATTTATTATTACTTTTCACTAGGCTTGCATGTGAAATACCTTTGTCCTGTGCCTTTTCAGAGTTTGGTACATGTTGCAATGCTCATAGGACTTTGTCATATATTCTTATTGATTCAATATTTAATCTATCTAGGTTTAAAATAATAATAAAAAGAGATAGTTGGAAATTAATTGTGAATTTCCTTTTCTGTTTTGTTTGTAAGGCTTCTAAAATAAAAAAAATCAATCGAGTCAGGTTTAATTTTACAACTAAAACAGTTCTTTATTTGTTCAAGGACTGTAACCAGATATACTTGCTTTTGTATGCATGGGTAAGTATAACCATCTTCATCAATTATTTTTTTAAATGTTGCAAGAAGTTCTTGGCCGGGGATAGATCCTCAAGTTCATACACTTGTCAACTGAAAATCAAATTATAGGTCCTACATTGTGATTATCCAATATTTAATCGAAACACAAAACAATAACGGGCTGTTCTAAGCAGAATATTAAAAATAACAATCAAATACTCTCGGTGTCTGTATTAGTTTAGTTTTTAAATGAAAACTGACATTAACAATAAAGACACATGCTAAACTGTGAAGTCTAAATGTTTTATTCATGATATATGTTTTCTGTATAACAAGAATTTTCGGCAAAACTGCGCAATAATTAAATGCAAAAGGCGTATATTTCTTCTCCCACCAATAACACAATCTATATATATATCATTGTATATAGGCCTACGTGGTTGTCTGAATGGTGAAAGAGTTGCAAAAGATAAAAATAAAAGCTTCCTTTTAAATGGAATGTTTCAGCGGAAAGATGTTGTTTATCTGACACGACACATTCAAAGTTGTACTATTTAAAACCTTTCTTTTCCTATAATGATTTGGGAAATTGCACATTTGCATGCGATCACTCCTATTAAAACACTGGCATGCAAACACGTGCATGTGAACACACCTATAATTAATTTGGTATGTCATTATTTGCATGTTAACAGCATATCTTTTTATCTGATTACTCGGTTTGGAATATTTAGGCGTCATTATCATTAAGTTGATTAATTACTTTGAATTGTTTTACAGCACAAAAATGACAAGGTCCTAGGTGACTTTCAATAAATGAGTTAATTTATAATTCTATATATACATATATTTCCTTACACAAAGTGTTTTCTAGTTTATAATATTGATTACCGGCGCACAAATAAATATAACACAATGTGTTGAATAATTTTAGGTCCAATAAAAATCTATAATTGTTTTCAGGACTACCATAAAAGTCTAACTAACGTTCGTAATACGAAACAAAAGGAGACGTAAAAGAATGAAACATACCACTTCCGGTTCAGTCCTCCTTGGGCACCACTTAAGATGACACTTTGATCCAGAAGATAAACTATTGCGTTAACAATTACATAAAGGTAAAAGACGAATTTTCGGCCGAAACATGATATGAGGTTAGTGTGCGTAGAAATTGAAGATATCAGCATACATCTATTTATATCTTATTATTTGCAAAGAACTGGCATGATACCACAATCCGTCACATTATCCTGACACCGGGCCAACCAGTCGTAGAATATCATTATATTTGCCGGAGCGTTGGCAAGGGAGCTATACCACTCTCATTATTAACAACTTTGATATGTCGCGGCCAGGGATCAAACCCTGGGGCCTCCCCGTACCTAGAGCCGACGCTAAGTTTAAACGGTACATGACAAATTCAAATGAAATAAAAAAAGTCGCAGCGATGTTCTCTCCATGTATTTTGATATAAAGTTAAGTTATGTGTATTTGGAAGGCATAACTGTCTTTTTCTATATATTTTAACATTTTTTAGTGAAAACAGTTCAATTTTGGCTTGAGGCTGAAAGACATAAAGCGTTGTAAGGATTAATAAACAAACTGTAGCTTATCTAAATGTAAATTTAGACTTTCAATTACACTGTACTTTAAAAATATTTGGCATTTTCTTTTTCTCTAGCAAAATTTGCATTTGTAGTTAGGATTTTGACTCTCTATAATTTAAAATACATGGATTTAAAACTGAAGAAAACCATGAAATAAAATGTAATATAAAATTCTTTTTTTTTGTCTCTGGCATGGCAGTCCTCTGCTTACTCTACTGAATCTTACTTGTGAGTTTAATGAAGTGTTATACCTTGCGACCAGCTCAGTATTTAAGTTTCGATTATAACAGAACCTACGTTATGGTCTGGATTAGTTTCAACCGACGCTTATAAGTTACTTTAGATTTAAAACTATCAAATTATGAAAAGAACCTATAAGAAGTATCACAGACGCATTGTGGGGTCTAACTATTAACTAACTATTATAGTCAGTCTTCCTTGTTTTGAACTATTTTGTATAAATCGCATTATTTTGTTTGATGGTGGCTTTTGAATAGCTGCAACAAATAAATAGCATAGTTTAAAGAAAGAAGATTAGGTAAACTAAAATGCTCTCCTTGTTTCCTCCAACCCTGTCTTATTCTACATGCATGTTAAATGTGTATTTCAAAGGAAGCAATAAGGAGTATGTTGTTGCATGTCTGTATGTACGTTAAAAACAGATAACTATACGTTGTTTGTACTCGCACATGCACTTCCATGATATCTACCCTAACCTCGCTCCTTTTTCAAGCTTTATTAAGAGTTGTCGGTAAGAGTGGCTTAGTGTGAAGCTATTGCAGTAAATACAGAGCTAAAATATACATCGAATGTTCCTGCTATTGTCAGAAAGCCAATACTTGCTTAGAAGCTGCAAGTTCATCTGACACTCGTTGTAAAGATGCCGTATTGAAATGTCATGCCACAGTCCTTTGCTTTGTGAATCACGTGCAAATAAAAAAAAAACATTTGCCCATTTTTATGAAGGAAGTTTCGAACAAAGAAATTTGAGTAAAGAATTGAACGACTATGTATAATGGAATTTATTTCAAAACGTATCAGGATTATCATCGTGGTTATATTTATATTACTTCCTGAAAGAGGTAGGTAAACGACTTTTGTCAAAGGAAAGTGTAAGTTTTAGAGCTTATATGTCTATGCTATATATGTAACAAGCTATCAAAAAATGGAAAATTTCTCACCGATGTTAAAGTGATGTTAAACGTCTTTAATGTATTTAGCCGTAATTTTTTGTTCTAAAAGATTCCATGTATACTTAATACATATATTTGGATCAATTTAACTGGTTTAACTTATATGCGATATCAAATGTCATTTAAACGTTTCAGACAATAAGTGTGAGGATACTAGTTCATATTTCCATATTTCATGAAATTACCCATGCATTTCTGCTTGTCAGAATGCATCGTTCTTGGGTAATAGACTTTGCGGGCAGTTTTAGCATTGATTTATTGAAAAATGAATCGTAATATAGTGATTGGATCAGCCTTTTAGGACCTAGCAATGTTTAAACGTAATATTTTAAACATTGAATCAGTATACGACCTTACTTGTGAGAACAACATATTGAACAAAAGTGCATGTACATGTAGACGAAGGACATTCGTAACAATAGGAAACTTGAGCATTGTTAAAAGAAACTCAAAGTCTACAAAACTACAAAGTCATTATCGAAAGCGCCATTCCCCTTTCTAATTAATCACATTTTGAAGTACGAAATAACTCAATTTGAAATTGTGTAAATTCAAGTGATTTCTTATCTGAATTTAACGCTTAATAGCTTGTTCAGACTTGGTGTTTAATTCCAGGAAATAATAGAAAGAAGACCAATTTTGTCCTTCAAGCACTTAAAAGTTGGTTCAGAACAATCAATGAGACGTGGATTGGACAAAACCCAAATCGTTTCAGTGTCTATCATGTGGGAAATCTGCCAATCCTTCGAATGATGGGCATAGCAGTTCCGTAACATTGCACTGTAATAATTTTCATGGCTTTTTATAATTTGATATTGTGTGACAGGCCATGATATAATAGTTACTGTCATTTTTATTACGGTCTAGGTTAATATAGTATAACTAGCATAATATATATATTTCACCGCGTATAATACTATATCATTATAATTCATAAGCATTGATCGCTGTTGACATGTGTACATTAATATAATTTTGTCATGTTGGCAAGACATCATTCGTTGAAGCAAGTGTCGCCTCACGACAGTGAAGATATACTTATTCTGAGTATGTCAATAGCCATTTTGCTGGTTTACGTCAACTGTTCCTTCTGTATTTAGATTTTAACTTAAACAATATGATTGTTTATAAATCCATTGCTAAAATAAAGTTATATATTGGAATATTACCTTTACTGGATCATGCTTTAATAATAATTTACTCTGTTTTAAGAAAAATGCTAATTCATGTCAAGGTAGTGTTTATGTGTACATTTAAAAATGAAGTCTTTTGAAAAAGAATTGTTCTTGCTTTTTATGATCAAATATAGCAAAACTAACGTTTTGTTGTACGTTCTGTTGATAGTGTCCAGTGTACTGTTTTGACTTTTAGCATTATCTACTTTTTAATTTTAGTGAATATCAGCTATCAACCAGACCTTGTTTCATGTTAAATAGACATCTTACTATCCCTCTAAATATCTTATCGTTAAAAATAAAAATATACACTAGGGCTTTAAAATTTAGCAAAGATTTGTATGAAGTTAGTTTTTAAGAATGTTAAACAATGCAAACACTTTTAGCAAAAAACAGAAAAACTCAAACCATAAACGAGACACAATATTAAGGAAGTTGATATTTTAACCTCAACTGCTAAAGGTTTAATAAATATAGTCGTTCAATTAAGATGTGAGATTTTAGATTTACTTCATCCCAGAACTGCAAATGTCGTTCTGCCTAACAATCTCAGACAGCGTAGTGATTGTATTCAATAAAACAGACACACTACAATCTATGAGAAATCATTGTACCCTCCGCTACAATCTTGTAAAATCACTTTCTCTAAGAGATATACCGGCAATAGGCTGCATAAGGTATAGGCTAATAAAGTATTTTATTAACATATTTTTGCTCGAGCAACATTCCTTATCCAGTAAACATACCATACAACAAATAAACTGCAGCTCTTTGAAAATCAATTTTATCCTTTAATCACATTTCTGAAGCTATTGTTGTGTAATCTGTCAAACATCTAAAACTGTCTATTCTTCAAATACAATCACTTTACGAGGAAAAGAGTTTTACTTTATTGCGTAGAGGAAATCACAATATTAAACTGTTGTCCGTCCCTCATTATCTTCAAAAGAAGATTTATTTCTCTTGTTATCTCTATCGTGCCTCTCTCCCTATATACGAAGTAGTCGGCAAAGAAGCAAAGTTTAACAGTTACACACTATGGCCGTTCCTATATAAAGTCGTAAAATGTTCTTCAACGAAAGCATCTAACCATTGTTTTAGTTTTTACTTTGCATTAACGCAAAATACACATATTTTTCGATTACATACTGCTTTTTGTGTACATAATCGCAAAATGGCGGCAGGAATGGAAAAAAAACATGTTTCCGGAAACACAATATCATTTCCAACTAAAGCCTATAAGGAAAAAAGAAAAGAAGAGTCGTTTTTAGGTAGTGCCTATTCAGATTTAAATATCTGTCATAAGACTGTGTCATATTTTGTCTTGACTTGTCTTAGACTTAAATAAGCAGAATACAGGAATTGCGGTATAACAATGCAGTTTTAGATAGAAATACAGTACTGCACAAACGTTTAAAATAACAACATCAAAATACATAATCAGTAGAGATAATTAGATAATATGTTAATATACGGAAAGCCAGTAACTATTTTATCTTTAACTTCACTTCAACTTTTAGTCTGTTTAAATGAATGTTAGTTTTAAAGTTTCAAACTCACGTCTATTCTGACATAATACTGCTATCATTCAATGTTTGTGATCATACTTTTTATATAATTGATTTCATTCTTTTAAAAATCGAAAGGAACAAAATGTAGAAGTACTACCATTGCAGCAAATTTTATAACAAGTCACAACCTTCTGTTACAGCTTTGTGCTGATAGATCATAAACTGCAATACAATGCCAATGGTAATTATCACGATTCTTACCAAACACCCAGCAATTAATGAGATGCATGCATATAAAACATATGTATTTCTTGGGTAATTGGCTATAATAATGATTTAGAGGCTTATTTATCTGGGAAGGTTTTCGAAACCTTGATTCGAGGAAATTGGAGGAATTGCAAGTACTTGAAAAAATAATTAATCTGACGCTTTGACACCTTTTCTGTTGAACCGCTACATCAAAAACATGAATCAAATGTATAGTTAAGCATAAATGCCAGTAAGCCATGTAATAATCTAAGAGTTTTAAAGTTACAGTTTTTTTCCGCTATGTATAAATGGTCATCGATCATATGAAAAGTCAGTGTGGAGATAACGAACCGTATCATTGATCAGATGAAGCCACCATTGATCATGTCTATAACGCTCGATGTGAAACAGACATGGAGTTCTCTATATCATTATATAAAAGAATTTAATGTGACATACAAATAATATCTGTTGTCACTGAAAAAAACAACATGAAAGCTAGTAAAAACCTTTATCACTAAAATATACAGCCTTAATATGCTTATAAGCAAACATATGTGGAAGCAGACAATGTTTTTTAGATTTAAGTACACGCACAATACACATTCATGAGCACATATTGATTACTATCGAGCACTTTTATAGGTGTGCTCTGAAAAACTTACTATAGTAGTAGTATGCGCAGCTGTACTGCCATTTAGGAACTTATATGTAGTGATTTCATTCACAACAGTACTACTTGCATATATACATTCGTTTGAATAATATTGACTCAATAAACCTGACCGGTTAAATAAACAAAAGGGCGTGTTGCTAATGTCGCATTTATGTAATGGATAAATTTTATTAAAGAGGTTTGCTAAGAGGTTTTAATGTATATTTCAAATATCTTTTGCCGTAAATTGTATATTTCAAATATCTTTTGCCGTAAATTATTGTCCAATAAAAATAGCTCGAGGTACACATGTCATAGCAATAGAGTCGCCGACTTGTTACTCTCCGACTCACTGCCTTTAACCGCGTTGATTCAAACTGTGTTTAGAGCAGCGAAGGACTGAACACGGTAAGGTCGCTAAGCCGCGGCGTACCAATGGTTATACCCAGACGTTTGACTGTTGTATTTTTTCTCCATCAAAAAAGCTTGACGTCGCTATAATGAACATAATTAGTTGCTGCGATCAATTTGAAAGATCAAGCATTATTTTTCAACAAATAGAAGCTTGCATTAGTAAGAATCGAAGGCTTCATTTAGAATCAGTGAAAACAATCCATTTATAATTCATTTCACTTCCAAAATAAGACATTGCCCGCAGTAACATACATTTTAGAAGATGCAGCAGTATACAAGCCTGAACAATCATTGTTCATATTTACCTAAAGAATGACGCGCGTTGTATTAATGTATTATACATTACTTTCAGCCTAGAGTCGAATGTGACTTTCGGAAGAATGTCTCAAGATGTAATTGAAAAGGAATTATTGGATTATTAGAAAATATCGGCTACTTTCTTACGTAAGGAACGTGCAAGAGAATATTCGAGTAACGATAGTAATGACAAGCAATGTCGCTAATGTCATTATATGTATTGTTTACTATTGTGTGTTATTACAAATCTCAGTGATTTTCTTTTGGAAGATATATAACAGTTTCTGAAACATATCGTTTTGAGTGCTAATGATTACATTAAAATCTGGCTTTAGATCTAAATAAACAAACACAAATATAGAAATTTAGTTTTTTGGCAATATTTAATATCTTAGGCAATTTCTTGTTTTGATAAAATACACATTTCTTTGAGTAGTTACATGCACGAAAAAATCGCGAAAATCTCAATACGTAATTTTAAACTTTCCGATGCAGATGATTGCTGATAGTTGTCTCACTTTGATTGGTTATTTTTTTTATTTACACTGTTTGTTAGACCAAACTATGCATGCAAGGTTGAAGCGCTCCACTTACCAAGTTTAAGCATCCAAGTCAGGGTTTTTTGCCGACGGACCGTTCCAAGGCGGTAACTAGTGTTTTTCCCCCTTTTGTTTGTTATGTCCCGTCTCTGAGGTTTTGTAACTTTAATATTTACCCTGTTTATCTTAATCTAGAGGTAGTGCAGATTTAAACATATGCGATAATTCTTATAGCATATTTTCTTTTTTTCTTCTTGGTAATTGATAAAAAAGCAACTAAAAGTAGAAAAGCAAAAAAAGCTGTTTTGGTGAGTTTGAAGGAAGATTTAACGTTTAATTCGAACAATCAAAGCTAAAAGAAAAATGTAATTAATCTCATCATCTCATCGATTTATTACCTGTGTTATTGTTATTTTTAAATTTGAATTACGGTAAGCAAGCATGTTATTGAAAACTGTGTAAGTATCAGTAAGGATAGAATAAGAGTCATTTAGTGTTCATAATTGCATCCGCATGGACGTTGCAAATATTAATCGTGCAAACAAGGGTAAACGTATAACAATGTTTAGTTCACCTTACATGTTTTAGGTTTAATAGGGTTAAAACATTTCTAAACATATTACTGCGAAAAGATTGAAGAGTACGAACCTGTTGGGTACCGAAAATAAAAAAAAACCACATCCGATAACAGTTAATCTATAAACGACAACGTGCTTCTGTTTTTTGCCATTTTCCATTGTGACTGGGTGGTACACTATTGATATACTCGATTGTTTAAGTGCAGTTAGTAAACGAACAGTGGTTAAAACCTACGTATATGATGTTAAAGATAAAGTTTACGCCTGAAATACTGGCGGGAGAATGAGTTAGACCCACTCGATGGAGATAACAAATGACTGACCTCGTTTGTTGGTAGTTCGGGTCTCTATAGTTTATTTTTTGTACTTGGAATATTTTACGAGGTAATTACGAAACAGCCACTCTTTAATAAATGTAAATTTACACCTGCTTCTATAACTACCGTCGTTTTATTTTCATCATCAGTTCACTAATAGTATTAGTTTTGTAGTAAGCTTATGCCTTTGTCACTTGGTGTGCCTGAGCACACGAAGTTTATGACAAAGTTTAAAGATACTTATTTCTTTCCTTCATATCAATTATAAGTATATGTGACAGAAATATAACAAATATTACCATGGTGTGGAATTGCATCCAGAAAACAACGTAGCTTGATGCTATTTCAATATCGAACGTCTGAAGATAAATTGACATTATTTGATCCCTTTAAACATTCTTATCCGTTGCAATCACCAGCAGTAAAATACCACTGTTCTTATACGAAGCTTTCTTGACAAGTAATTAATGTACTGTAAGTGAATGTAGATGCTCTATATCAACAAAGGAGTCTACAGATATGCAACAGTTTTTACCTAAAGTTAATTAATGCCTTCGTCTTAGTATAAAATCGACGTGTTTTTCTTTTACAGAAATAGCTATAAAGGTTTGCCAAAGAAATTGATAAAAGACGTATGCAAGTTCTTATCCAGAGTAATTTGACAATACATTGATCTAACGTGTTTAGTTACGGAAACAAATCATAATTGTGCTAGAACAAGAGCAAATACGTCCGTTCACTAAGATTACGATTATTTGGTCTTGCTTTTTTGCATAATGAATGTGTTGTTACAAATAGGGAGCGATAAGTGCTGACATAGGCTGAATGTATTGCAGCTAATAGAGACAGAAATATACCACGAAGTTTCCTGTTATTGTCAGAAAGCCAATACCAGCTTGGAGGCGGCGAAATAAACTGACACTCGTTCTTTAGACTCTGCCTTGATGTGTCCGGTCTCAATGATGTATTTCATAGAACTTAAGACACTTGATAAGAAATACATCGTCTTAACGTCTGAGTGAAAGGACAAATGTAAACGAATTTGATTTTTTGAAAAGGACATTAGGGACTATGTATGATGGAATTGTTCATCGAACGTATCTGGAGTGTGATCATTGTTATTATTCTTCTGATTACTCAAGGTTTGTTAACGATCTTTCTTTTGCATTATGTTTCTTTAACAGTAAATGATAAAGATCTTGTCTTCGGAATATAAGAATATGATAATTATCATAATAATGGTAATAATAGGTATAATAATGATAATAATAATAATAATAATAATAATAATAATAATAATAATAATAATAATACTAATAATAATAATAATAATAAAAGACATTGACAGTTATACACCATATACAAATACAGTTAAAACTGCCCCCATTCTCTTTTTCTCACTCTTTTTCTCTCTTTATCTGTCTCTCTGTTCCTCACTCAATTTAGATAGCTTTCTGATATATCCTTATTATTAATATAAATAAAATAGCAAGCATTTTTAGAGAATTACACACACTTTTTACTCCTGAGAAAAAGATGAAATAAAAATACTATGTCACTATGTATAAAGAAAAATAATCTTAACTTATCATTTAATCTGGTGCTGCTAATACGTCATTCAGATGCCGTATCGTACTGTCAACACCTATAATTCAAATCGGCAGAATGCCTGACATCCGAGATGGGCAAATGTAACTTCCAGCAATTAACTCTTTTGCTCTAGAGGCAGGAGACAAATTACGCCACTTAAAATAGATGGGTCTAATTTAAACGTCGTCAGTAATGTTGACAGGTAGACAGATGCATTTTGCTTTCGGCGATTACTAAAAACAAGTGCTTTTAGTTAATTTTTAAACACGAATGCATTTTGCCAACAAAAGCAACAAAAGCAATGACGTATCTTGTTCATGTGGACCTACTAAGATAATTTTCTTGGCTAAATATATCGCAATTAACAAAGTTGCTTATTTTGCTATGATATTCAGTGAACCTTAATTTGTTTCAAAATTTGGATTTATTAGAACACGAATCTAAATTTTAGCCTTAAATCGTCGCAGAGATGGACAATGTACTTGTAAAGAGCCTGATTCACAGATGAAAAAATGTCAAATCAATTACAAACCCATATTTATAGAACATGTATAATAACCAAAAGCTGATTGCAGATTTACTACGACAATCCTAGTCATTTGTTATTTTTAAATATAGAATTCAAACGTCAAAGTTAATGGTTTGCTGTCATTATTTTGAATTCATCCAATAAGGCTTGTATCTTGTATTTTTCGATGACGGACATTGGACTTTGGTTCCACAATTCTATCTACGATTGACCTGGATGCTACAAACATTCACGCTTCTTCTCAAGTCATTGATTCCTTGAATTGAAAGTATATACTTTATTTACAATCAACAATTTTGTGTAGTTCTTTTCATAGGAAAAATACTTCTCTCTCGTTTATAAATACCATGTGGACATTAATTTTTCAATTCAGTAAGTCATTTTTTCTTTAAACGACGTCGTAACTTATCTAGACCGGGATATTTTTTTATTCAAATAGACCATTTTTCTTTTCATTAGTTGCATTTGAAATACCCCTCATAAGGCAGGCTAGAGCTCTGAAAACAGTTTAAACATGTCAATCGGTTCCTTCCTGACTGACCGTTCCAAGGCGGTAACTGTTGGGTCTGCTCTGTTTGTTTAATAATTCTTCAAGATTAGTCCTTAGTTTTACATTTGCCTTAGTATTTGAATATCTTTGTTCCGTGCCTGGTCAAATGTTGGTATATGGTGCAATGAACATATTACTATGTCATGTTTCCTTATTAATAAATGTGCGAATATTATGAGTGTGTATTGTGTTAGTATATTGCTTCACTTGCTAATCTTGTGTGTTCTTTAAAAGAAACTATTTTCTATGGCCACAAGCATATTACTTAGAAATGATTACGTTTGACCTTATTTGTCGTGGTAATGTTGAAAATAGTTGGGGTTTCAACCATTTGATTCACACGAGCTACAATAACTACGATGTGTATTGTATACTATCATTATAAATTATACTATATTATATCATACTGTCATTATATCATATTATATAATTACATTTATTGTTAAAGCAGAAACTGAGTGATTCTGTTTTACGTGTATATTGATAATGTAGTTTTAAAAGGTGAAACTATCGGAGTTAATACAAGCGTATCACGATGGTTGAGAAATTCTCTGTCATAGCCGGAAAACCCAATACCAGCCTCTCCAGTACGAATGTATCCGACACTCTTTGTAAGGACTCAGCCATGAATTGTCCGATCAAATTCATTTACTTTTTATATCCATGAAACACTGTATGCAAGTTAAGCTTGTTGCCTTCATTTGTTGTTTTTTACACGGAGAGGGCGGTATCAACAGTTTAAAAAAGGATCTCAACAACTATGTATAATGGAATTTTGCTCAGAACGTGTCTGGATTTCTTTTGTGGTTTTAATTATAATGCTTAAGCAAGGTATGTTAATTGGTCTTCAGTCCTTTAGCCTAGTGATCGTTCAAAGGCTGCTTTTGTTGTTGTTGTTTTTTCGTTTATTATGTTTCATGTCTTTATTTTTATCACTTTTGTATACCTTTGTATAGTGGTGGTTGTGAGTTACCAGTTGTGACAAAACATGTCTTTATATGTATTTCAATTTCCGAGTCACATTCGCGCCGAAATGTGTGATAACGAATTAGCATGAGGTATGTTTCTTCATGCACAACTTAAAGTTGTCCCAATTGTTTTCGAGTTTAACATGCGTAAACTAGCTTAAATCTGAGAGTCTTGTAACGTTGAGATAAAACAACATTAAAATAGCATCGCAATCACATACTATAGTGATTAGACGTTATATTTAATTCGAATTAATAGAAAAACCAAAACAATAACAACAACACAATTTGACCACTTGACAAGGACGCTTGATGATATATACTGTGCGATTTTAAGTACATTTACCTAGGGTCGTTATTAAATGCATTTCATAAACATTATACCCAACAATTAATTGTGGTACGTTTCATCTTCCTTGAACACGGACCAGTCAATGGCTTTCAGCTCTAAATAGCTCGTGTTTTCAATATAGATATAGTTTAAAAACTAGAATTTAAAATGTAAAGCTTAACGAGTCCTTTTGGGAACCATTTGTTTGACCGCTTTAAGTGTTCAATTGACATCTTTTAGAGATTCTTACATAGGATCTAGACTTAAAGTACTAAGTTCAAGTGACAAGAACAAAAATAATTTTTATCTTCATTTTAAAGATATCGAATACGGAGCTGTGAGACAAGAAACCTCATGAAAACCAACTAAAAAACATTCGGCACACGTTATAATTCTTGGAATCTTCATGCGTCGTTTATAGTCAAAATACATCTATTTTGCTATAATAGATCGCCTTTGGCGTGATTCATTTAAATACATGTTTTAAAAGGAATATAACAAAGGTATTTATAAGCTAATAAATTGTAAACGTTACCAAATCTTGAGACGAGATAAAGTAAAAATAGAAAATAAATAATACTCCAGATAAATTGTACCACTCTCGAAAACTGGACGAACACAATAAATAGTTTGTGCTAGGATTTCTTAGCATTTACAAGTTTACTTTTCTTTAACAGCACGTTTTCTTGTTATTTGTTTATAAATAAGGATTTGCAAATAAAACATATAATAAAATAATCAATACAACATAACATAGATTACCGTGTAAAAATTGCTATATTCCTAAATGTTCTGTTCATTAAATATTCCATTAATTTAGAAAATTTCACTATCTGTTATTAGGTACACACATTTCTTGTGATAAAGATATATAGCTAGATTATGTCTAGATCCAAACCTAGATCACAAGCATTTCAATACAATGGGCGAAATAACTAATCTAATGCGAAATAGGTAGACCATATACATTTGCATGATAAACTAATTCGTGATCCTTTGAACCAAATGTATTCAAATGGCAACTCTATTGATTACTTGATCTGTCCCCTTCCGCTGATTCTTGCCTGTGACCAGACAAGCGTTCAACTCCTTGGAAAATAAGAAAAAAGAAATTAATTTGCTTCTCCATGTAATTGATTCTTGGCTGAGAACGACAGGCGCCGATTGGAAATGAACCAATACGCCTCAGTGTTTCTATTATGTGGGACATCCTAAAATCGAATACTCGGCATAATTCTTTATATCTGTCTCAGTGATATCGTTAAATTTTGCATTATTTTAACGCGGTTGCCATTTATTTTTTATTTTAGACCGTTCAGTTTGATTTATTGCGAATTCCTTCGTGACTTGGTTGATTTATTGTTTTGAATCTAGGTTTTCTCGATAAATGTCATGTGACTTTATATGTTAAAAATGTAACTAACTCATTTTACTTGTGTTTCTATACTCTTCATTTCAAAAAAGTAATTAAGGTTCTTATTCTTATTATATCTATTTTGTAAATAACATCTCCTTCTTTGTTGGTTAATAGTATAACAATTTATGTACATTTACGCTTTCAACTTTATGCAGAGTGATTTGACTGATATAAATGTCAAGTATGAGCTCGTCTCTTACCATAGATAAACGCCTGTATATTTTACTTTTATTTACCACTATTAAACATCATTTTCTATATGCAGCTACCTCGAGCATGCGACCGGCCAACAAATATGTGTTGACAAAAAAGGATTCATAACACAATTTTTCTTGAATCATGATTCAAATCAGGATTAAGTGTCTTGTTTTAAGGTCTCAGTTATTCTTCAAGTAACATTAACGGCATAAAAACAGGATACTTAAAATTTTAATAAATCTGTTTTATGTACAGTAGTATACGTTCATGTAACATGTAAAAAGAAAACGATCAACATCATTTTTACCATAGTTATATTATTTCGAGTTGCATATATTATCATGCTGCTTGCTGTAAATACCATTTGAAGTTAACACTGTTTACTAAATAAATATAAATATACTGACATTCTGAATTAACACTGTAACCCAAGCCAGTAAATGCATGTATACTGACTTTGTGTGAATACTTTTCAGATGTATTAATATCATAAAATCTAAAATAATAATGTTGCGCAAAAGCGGCAATCTTTTCCATATTTCTCTGTATCTACCAATGACACGTACACAAATTCCAATTAAATGTACCGATACACTAAAGAGATACAAAAAAGAGAAAAAAGACATAAAATAGTAGACTTATATAACTAGTAGATTAAGATGTTCTCATATCAGACAGTAAAGCCATTATACGATACCATTGATAGTTTTGTAGCTGATATCTTATAACATCATATATAAGTTTGCGCGACACATTGCGCATGTCGTTAAAGATATTGCTCTTTGATTAATATATTACACTGTTGATTTATTACTGACGAAGAATCATGTGCCATTATGACATGTCCACCCAAATACAAACGAAATAAGATCATGAAGTTTTTTAAAAATGTTTCCTTGCAATATATAATAAATAGCGGTATATTTTTCAGAAATGCTGATATCAATAAAACATATCACAGTACTGACTTTGTATCTCTATAACTGTTTAATTTTATTGTTACAGGATGCTGCTTAAAGTGTTTTGAATGTGACAACGACGACAACCCTGCTTGTGGCGTTGACTTCAAGGCCTACCAGTTTAAACCTCGGATATGTGCCTGGCAACGCAGTGAAGTGCGGTCTTCAGAGGCAACGTCCAACAAAACGTAAATAAAAGACACATTCTATGACTCAGAACGTGAATATTAATTTGAAAATGTATTAAGTACTTTCGGTAACTACTATTACGACTACTATAACAACAACAACAACAACAACAACACCACCACCACCACCACCACCACCACCAACAACAACAACAACAACTACTACTACTACTACTACTACTATTACTACTACTACTTCTACTACTACTATTACTACTACTACTATTACTACTATTGTTACTACAACATCAATAACTACTGTTACCAAAACTACTACCACCACCATCACTACTGCTATAACTATTACTACCACTACTGCAACTACTACTACTTCTAGGATTATTTCTACAAATATTTCTACTATTGCTACTGATTATGAGACTGATATTGTTGTTGTTGTTGTTGCTGCTGCTGCTGATGATGATGATGGCGATGATGATGATGATAATGATAATGATGATGATGATGATGATGATGATGATGATGATGATGATGATGATATGATTTAAAAATAAAGCGAAATCTTGTGTTGAAAGTAACAAAGATGATTTTATCTGATGCGCTTTTTTAAGCTATTTATGAACTGTGTTTACATGGCACATCTATCAACTTAATCTTAAGAAAATCAATAGCTTTATGTTGTTATGGTATGGACAAATGAGTAGATGACGCGCTAATCAGCCATTCACCAAATCAGATAATCAGGTTCCTGAAAGACGAGCACATAAAAAGCAGACATAAATAGAATAGCAATAGAATGTCCAAGCAAACTTGCTGTATCAAATTTGACAAGGTGTTAAGCGTCTGTAGTAAATAACAATATTGCTTTAGTTGTTTGAAGACCTACCCAATGTGTCTTTCAGTTATGGCGTGTTTATTATGCAAAACATAACAATTTCATAACTATAAACAAAGGAAACAAAATAAACCAAAATAATAAGAAATATATAAATTAATATCTTCTTGTTGAAGATACGGGAGGCCCCGGTTCTTTTCCGGACCTCGACATACCAAAGTCGTTAAATATGGTAGTCGTATAGCTCCCTTGCTAACGCGGAAGCAAATATAAGGGGAGTACCACGGCTGGTTGACCCTGTGTCAGGATAATGTGACTCTGCTTCAAATTGACACCTCAAAGCTCGCCTCGACGTCCTGTTCAAGAAATATCATCTTTGCCTTACACTTTCGCCGACCAAGAAACAGAAAAATTTATAATTAAAAGATTTAAAATGCCTTTAAAATATCAATGTCTTAAAAGTATACAGTTACGAATTGTCGTTGGACGCATGGGGAAAAAGTCCGAATAAAAACAAGCATGATAGACCTTAACATTTGACCTTTATAGTACATCGTCGTAACAATGCAATTTAAATAATCATACATACTAATATGAAACCAGATGCAGAACCAAAGTTGAATAATAACCTGAAATTCAATCGATGAAATCGCCACAATTCATTCGTTCATAGAACAATTAGGCGCGATCCAGTAACTTTTTCAGGAAGATTACATATAGACGCCTCGCGCAAAGCTTCTACAACCCTCCACTTTAAGATTATGAATAGTTTAGTACATTTATAACATGTTTCCAATGTGCATTGGTCTGATGGCGCTGTGGATATCTTTTTTAAACAGTTGATCGTTAGCATTTCACCTGTTTAAATTACACCTACCAGTCTGTTGTATTTCATCTCTTCTTTAAGAAATTCTTCAACAATTTAATATTTCGCGGGGCATTTTAATAGCAATAATACTAATTCATTAATCCGATTACAATGTTACGATATTTTTATAATTTTTATCAGATGACTTCACTATTTAACTCTTAAGTATATGACATTAAATGGGGTGGTTTATTTCAATTTGAAAGTTTACTGTTTGCCATTTCAGATAACTTCATTGGAATTTTAAGACGTTGCTATCAGCTAGGCATGCTCGGTCCATCAATGAACGAGTCGGACGGGTGTCAGATGATGAAAATCCCACCCAACAATTACACGTTTGAAATTTGTTTGTGTAGCTATGACTACTGCAATCGAACAGCTTCGCGTTTCGACATCAGTATTCATGTTATATGTGCCTTGCTGCTTTCACTCACCCGACTACTGACCTGAGTGTGAACTTTGTGAACTTCGTTAATGTCATAAGGGTCTCGCCTCTATTTAGAAATGCATTTGATAATGGCGATTTCAAAGGATGTAACATTGGGAACAGGTAAACCGATACTATTTCAGATATGTCAAATGAGGCAATGACGACCTCAAAGGAAAGACATTCAATGTAAACTTGCTGTTTGTCCGACCTGCTAGTCGATTTAAGCTCTATAGTAGGGCGTGCTAACAATCAAATCCATTGCAAGGTGCCTGTTATGAATTTTCTACAATTCAGCTAGGCTAATGATGAAGATAGACAAGACATTATCGATTAATCGGGGTTACAGACCAATCCCATAAGAATGAAAGTGCTTATAAAACTCACATTGACGCTTGATTGGGCAGAGGATTAATCAAAAGGCAATGTGCTCCAAATACAAGGATATCAAATATTGTTTAACAACATTCCAAGGACTTTATTGCGCTTGTTGCAAGTAACTCCTATAACCGGACGATGAACTTGAGTTACATTCTGGCAACGAGGATATTGAAAAAAGTTTAGCTGTTTGTGACATTTCGATTTGTATTAAATATCTTATATTTCAAGGAAAAATGGTTAATTTTGTTTTGAATTGTGTAGTGTATATAATGCAGATTTAACGAAAGGCTGTACGCATCAGCATAAATATCGACACGAGTCAATTGGTTTTGTAATCAAACCCAAAATATTCAGTCTTATGATTACACAAAACAAACATTGAAGTACAATGACCAAGCTAATAAGATTTGAATAAATCTTTTAAATGTCCTTGACGAACTTAACGAAGAAATTTTAGAAACTAGGTTTATTTTAAGTCTGCTTCAATTTTTTAAGTTAACACTATTTTTTATGAATAAGTAAATGTTTGCTCATAATACATGTTTATCTGTTTACGTACTCAATGACAGATCGGGCCAATCATTGTCAGATCTCTGATACGTGTATGTATGACATTACAACGTATTAACAACTGCACGTACTTTGTCTATACACCATACAAACACATAATTTTATTCTCAATACAAGGAAACAAAGACATTGCAACATGGTTTCCCCTCTAAATCAATGCTGAGGAGTCATAATACTAATTGTTTTTTAACAGCATGTCATGAGAAGTATAACATTAGTCAGTGAGGTAGTTAGTAATTAAAGTTTAATTAGAAAAAGATACCACATTTTGCCGTTTTTTATAATTCCGTATTGGGTATTATTGAGCCTGAATGTGTAAGAATTCTTTGGCAAAAGGAACAGAAGATAAGTTGTTTTAATATTGAAAAGATTTGGTGACACAAAACACCGTTTACACAAACTACTGTGCACTTATGTTTAAGCAAAATTTAATTCATCAAAAAAATTAAACTAAAGAAAACATGCAAATACCACGAGTAAAGTCGTGTATTTAAATGGCATTAACTTTTGATAAAATTTTGAAATCATCTTTTATAAATTAGATCAAACTGTTACAACAATACAAAACAACACAATCCGTCTTATTTCAAATACACCGAATCCCAAATTAGATTTATGCATTTGGGTCCAATAATAACGGACACATGTTATTGATTACACTGATATGATCTTGTTAAAACGTTTGTCAATGGAACTAAATTTATGATCTTTTGGAAATCAAATAAAATTATCAATGGCGTATAAATTACCTTGAAATTGTCTTCGATATATTTGAAAAAATACTTTGCCTCGCAATCTAGTTTCTATAAAATAGGGGTAAACACACTAAACATCCTTAGTAAATCATTAACATTTCGGACCATTGAAAATAATTGTTTGAAAGTAACAGCATTTTATAAATTGAATTGAGTTAATAAAATTGACTTGTCTTAATCTTAGTAAAATTGATTAACGAAAGATGTGTATCAGTTTGCTTGTGCAGCAAGCATCAAAATCAAGTTTCGTGGCCAATTGAATCAAAGATAATTTTCTTGTAAATTGCCAATTAGAGTAAATGTATTTGAGGATAACTCCATTACTATCTCAATAAGACGATTGAAAGTTCGGCAAAATTACAAAAACAAAAACAAAAACAATTCACATTTTAGCTGCAGTATTTTTCTAGATTATGTAACTTTATATTTGCGAGATATACACACATGTTGCTTCAACTTATTTTGCCTTTGACAATTCGCTATTCTAACGAAGTGGGGGAAAACCTTCCATCAGAAATTTAAAATCGTTTTAATGAGTTCATATACATATATACTCGTATTTCTTTAACCTACTACTAATACTAATAAACAATTATATACTTATATGATAATGCACACTTCCTATGACCCAAAATTGTCGCAGGTGACTTTTTAATCGACAATTAACAATTATTTGTCTACACAGGGTTACTATTTTGGTGAAATGCCAACACAAATACTTTACAGGAAAGAACACGGGTGTGAGTGCATGAGCTTTCATAGGATTTGGTCATATAGTCTTATTCAGGATTACAACTTTTGTACTTGTGCAGTGTGACGGTCGTAAAAATCATCCTGTGCATGCGATCTATGTTGTCATTTGATTTATTTGATGGACATTGGACTTTGGGCACATCTTCACATGAACAGGATGCTGCAACCATTGACACGTCTCTGGTAATTTTTCTTGATTCAAAAGTTTTTTTTTTTTAAATCAACAATTTTGTTGTAGTTCTTCTAATAGAAATATTACTTTTCTCTTTTTCTAAATACTATGCGGACATTAGTTTTCAATGACGTAACTACTTTTGTCATACATTATCGTCAGCGCTTAGACACTATTTTATTCATATAGATCGGGTTTCTTTTCACTGCTTGTATTTGAGAAACCCGCCAGGAAGGGCGAGGTTAGAACTCTGTTAAACCGGTTTAAGCACCCTAGTAGGCTCATATTGCCAACTTACCATTTCAATGTGGTAACTGTAATGTTAGCTCTTTGTAATCACTCATCACAGATTAGTCTGTGTGCCTATTTAAATTTTAGTATAGGTTGCACTGCGGCTAGGCATTTGTTATATTTTCCTCTTCAACAAGAAGATGAAATTTCTGGGAAATATACTTACTCTACTAGTTCATCAAACACATTTGTGAGAGTAACGAACAATGACTCGTTTAGGAGATTTGGAACAGGGTTATCAGCTTCTTTGCTTTATTCCAAGTTGTCTGCCACATTTGGAAATTACACGCTGCATTGCTGGCTAAAAGAAATTACATTATTAACGTTTTACTGAAGCGTCTTTTTAATTAAAATAAAATCTTTTAAAGTTTTTTTTTGTGTTTTTGTAGGATAACTTCTTAAAAGCAAACACATGAAAGTGAATATAGAATGTTCTGGCTCGGTTTTAAATTAGTAATGATCATATGTTGTCTCAGTATCCATAAATCGAAATATCATTGACACTCATAAATCAATATTATGTTCATATTGTGCTGTCATGCCAGACATTATAGCCAGATATGATGGTCGTACGAAAAGTTGATGTCTTTTTTTGTTTATGGCTCTCAAAACTTATTACCAGTTGATTATAATTTAACTTTTTAAATGTTATACATATAATTTCTATCCAAAATAGTTTGTAATGTCTAGTCTACAATCGTGGTTGCTTTCGCATTTAAGCGCCATTAGTATATCTATGGTTAAGTTTTTTTTATATATTTTGATATGTGTTCTAATATTTTTGGGACCTTGCTATTTCACGTATTTAATGAAGTATCAATAACAGTGAACTTGAACTATCGAGCGTTTATTTGCTTAGCTGTTTTCATTATTTTTCATTTCAGAAAGGGACATATATCTTAAAATCCATCAATTTGGAGTTTTAACTTGATTAATTAATTTTATGAGTCTTAGAGTCATCAAATCATTCTAGGACAAATAATCATAGTATATTATTACAAAATATTATTATGTGCAACGTTGGTGATATATGCAACGTTTTATATACTGGAGTTTGTTTTGTCATTTAAAACTCCATCCTTGCTAGCAGCACTCTCAATTAAACAGTCCTTAATATAAGTAACGTAAATTGTACATGAAGCATCTTCAAGTTGGGAAATATTAATTCCATATTAATTTCTTATTTACTAAGGTTAAATTAAATTTAATGAGTGTATTTTCTCTCGCATACCTACATCACGAACTGACGTTAGTTCGTTTATACCTGTGGCATATATCAAAGACAATTGTCCAAAGTTGGAAAAAATCAATAATGATGGATATATTCTAAAAATGACACGTTGTAACATTGATATAGGTAAGTGTCCGATTTATAGATAAACTTTTCTTTCAATGCGTCTCTTTAAGCAAGGCTTGAAACTTTAAACGCATACTGTATTCATATATGGACTATGTTCTGACATAAGATATCCACCAAGTCTAATCAAGATTATCATTGTAACAAGATGAAAACGTTTACTGTGGATATCGTTCAAACCTGACACATGTCGGGCATTAAAATGATCTTTAAAACCAGCTCTCGATTGAACAATTCATCAAGTACTCTGATTGACAAAAAAGATAGAAGGTTACACACATGCATGTCCTGACCTGCTTTTATTTGCTTTCTTTATTTTTGCATATATTGAAAAGCTACAAGAGACAAATACTAAAGTTGTTAAGAAATGAAGAAAATATTACAAAATTATAAAGATTTCAAGATACATACAAAACAAACGACTAAACTACACAGCAATTACACGTTTTCAATTATTTTTTTGACATTGTTTAATTGACCAGGTTGCCATTTTGTCGTTAGCCTTTTCATGCTACATTCTCGGACCTGTTTGACTACTGACATGGAATTGGACAGTTTGGATAGGAAATACAACATTCAAATTAGCCCCATTTAGTTTCTAGGTAAAATGTCAAGATTCAATGAAGGTAATGTACTAGTGGAAGATATAAGTGATCCATGGCTTCAAACCATTGCAATAGCAAAGGTCATTTTAATTCGAAAGCCATTTGCCAACGCTATCTTACACAGAAAATCAGTAGATAATGCCAAGCCTTAAATTTGGACCATGTGCATATGCCGATCATATACAATCTGGCTTGATGGAAAGACAACTGAATATCGTCAAATATCGAGATCACTCTGTAAACTTTCTCTATCGGCATGCCGGTTCAGTGTACAAGTGACAGATAACACTTCTAACAAGTATCATGTTAAACAGTCGGAGTGGCAAAAAACAACAACAACAACAACAATACGAAAACAAAACAAATCAGCGATCTGAAATCTGATTTTGAACAATTGATTAATACGTAGAACTGGAGGCTATATTCACCAAAATATGACGGCTTGTTCATGACTTCATTATATTGTCATCGATATGTCAGCACGACTGCGATACCAGGGCAAATTTATTAAGATTTTACTACTTGTTTCAAGGAATAAAATATAATTCTCAGCAGTTATAATAGTATGTTAATTTAAGGGACAGCTGTCTGACTTCTGCCTTTCTCTATACGGGAATAGATATTTGAATGCATTTCATAACACATTTACTTATATAAGTTAGACGAAACTCTTAACTATATTTTAAAATATTTCGATCAAGACTGACAATACGAGGAGGTGACAGCAAATCCAATATTCAATTTAATGCTTTCATTAGTTCTTTGACAACAACCTCATTAGTGCTGATTCACTTGTGCATATAATAACACAAATTTCTAATTCCGGCTGAGCATCCGCGTGCCATGCTTAAAAAATAAATTAACTTCTCCAAAAACATTTACATTAAGCCGTTTGGTGTAGAGATTGAGTTTTACCGATATGTTTCTCTGCAATACTCAATCACAGTGAACGCATTATTCTTATCATTGTAGCACAAGAGACGTCGAATGTGAGATGCATGAACTTTAATGTAATTGAATTCAGCTAGTCATTGTTAAAAACCAAGCAAATGTACTAAATTAATATTATCCTAAACAGTACAAATAATTGTTATATAAAGTGCTTTAGAATAGGTATACCTTTATTATTACTAGCAATTGAATGTATAGCTGGTTATGCTATTTGACATATTGGTGTTTACGTAATACATGTATGATTGATAAGTGAACGTAAAGACAATTTGATAGAAGATTCATTTATAAACGTTAAACACTGTTACCTAAGATGTAGTTTGCAAAAAAAAGTACGGCACAAAAATAGAGGTAACTGAAAATGAATAATTTAATAGATCTCACTTTCAAAGGCTGTGTTTGTTTGAAGTCTAATGGACCGAAAAGATAAGGAAGTTCAATACGATATTTAACGTCGTTATTAATAGGAGTAATAATTGAATCGACATCCTATTATCTTAAGCTGTCACCTGCCACTAAATCGACATATTCACTCTAATGGGGCTTGCTATTTGTTTAATTAAGCAAACCAATAGCAAGGGGCACTAATTTTAGCATACTTTCCATTAAAGTTATATCGCACTACGTGTATTAGTATACTTTAAGAATATTGTCTCGATTTGTTCTTTGACATTCCATTTGTCGAAAAATTCACCCCCTTTGGTATAAAAAAATGCATTACCGATACGCGTATCACAATACTTCATCTTGTATGGTTGTCTTTATTATGTTGTTGCTTTTTCTTGATATTCTAAATACAACATGATGTTTATTTTTGTGTGTGACAGAACAGTGTACAGGTATGTTCAAAGTTACATCACGGATTTTTTTATTTTTTTATCACGTAGGGTTATTAATAAGTTCTCATTATACATCTGCATTTTGAGCTGCTTCGGGTCAAAACGACTTCTCTCTTAGAGGCGTATTGTTTCCTATGCAATTATTTACATATAGGTAAAACTGGTTTCATATATGCTGATATGTTATATGTAATATTGAATTCTTTGTTAAGTTGTGTTCTTCCGATGCAGGTGCTAATTGTTAGTTGTCTAACTATGATGTTTTAACTTTTAATGTACACTGATTTACTTCGAGAATAAAATCCTTCCAAACATGGAAGGTTTGAACGCTTTGTAAAGCAGGTTTAAGTACTCCAGTCGGTATTTTGACCAATTAAACATAAATACAATTAATTAAAATCACAGATTGTAGTGCTGTTATGGCAAAGTGGCCCATACCAAAAGTTTTCCTAATAGGTCATTTAATTTAAAAATACATCGAAATCCCCATAGTTTAGTGATAAGACCAAGTTAGGCATATATGTTACAACGGACTTAATACGCATACCAAATAAACTGGGCTATAATAAATTTGACATTATATAGGGGTCTAATATAACAAATAAGGTGACTCAAAAGACAATCATTTGAAAGTACACGAGACTGAACCTTTACACTGGCAAGGAAAGTTTTCTCAGTTGGTAATTGTTTACGCGGTGAATGGGGTAATTGCAAACGGTCTGTCTTCTTAAATATGTTCACTTTCTGGAAGATCCTGTCCTACTTTTGTTTGGTTGTATTCGATAAAAAATACTTATTTGAGGGTATTCATCTTCGCAAACATTACAGAACTCAACTTTTATCGCTTTACTAAGACATATATCGGACTCACAGACAGCTAGCTCTAGTCTTTAAGATAAATAACCGATGATTCTTCTCACATAAAATAAATATTAAAAAAAACATGTGGCCTTGCTAAGGCTTTAATAGGTGTGTTTGTCACTTAGATGATTATTGACCAACATATTGATATGTCTTTTAAGGAAAAATTAAAGGCTTGTGAGAACAAAAAACCTAATATAATTATATACATTTTCAAACACTTTAAGAATCTTACTCCTTTTAAACACAATATGATGATTGCAAGTTCGTCTTTTGCATTTTGTGTTAATACATCTTCAGAAATTAGTTGACTTTCTTTCTGAAATAAACATGCTCATCAAAGCATAGTAATAACTTCAAAGACATTTATGCGACTTTGTCGTCTTGTGATCTTTTTAGATTTTATCCCCGATATCCTATTATAGATCAAAGGAATCGCGAGATAGGCAGTAAGCCGAAAATCCTTTTCAGAAAATAATATAAGAAATAATAATGAAAAAATGACGTCAATGCATTTAAAAAAAAATAAAAAATGTTCGTAAATAATTTTTCAAAGTCCAAAATTCTAGCACAGTTAAGAATTTTATTCTTTATATCCAATTGGGATGTATATCAACTGCACATCGACCTGTTAATCGACTGATATTTTAAACCAACAGATGAATAATCAAGTCTTAGTCGGTGTAACTCTGAACAATTATATGACATAGTTAGAATCAATATCTTTGCTGCATTCATATAAAAATGCCATATTACAAAGTAGTCGTTATCGTTGTAATGATAAGATAACTACTTCTGACAGACTATCGTGCAGAGATGACACTTGTTCAGCACACAGAAAGATTGTTCTAATCGATTAACGGATTAATCATCATCTTGTAACATATTTCTCTTGTGATGGCCAGCTTCTGTTCAGTCCTCTCCAAGATTCAGATCCATTGTTGTGACAATATTGCCATGTCCTGTACTATACAGTATTCACTCATATTGCACAGGAAATTGAAAACAATTGTTGGCGTTTGCGGAAAACTGAAAACACTTAAATAATAACATCAGAGGACCAATATTTAAAAGGGCTAACAAAAGAAGCTATTACTATCAGTTAGTTACGGTAAATGTTCAAAATTTAAAAAATAACACAGGACAAAGTTATTGACATACAAGTCAATGTAAATCACAACTGACATATTATGTAACATATTACATGTATAGCTCCTAAACACCAGATACTGCATAAGAACGGTCATCAAACGGACCATTTGATTTTCTATTCTTCTACAGTATCAAATGTCAAAAATGTCAAATAGCAGTGCACTTATAAAAGAATATATGCCAACATACGCTGACGATTTACTTACTGCAAAGTAAACGACACATACTATTTGTATGTGTCTACAGAAAATCCGATAATTTTATAGCTAGAAATCCACAACAATTTGTGTACAAGACATTAATATTGACTCTAATCGTTTGTTCTCACGAGTCTTTTTACAGTAATCTGTTCCTGTTCGTTGTTTTCTCAGCAGACTTGAGAAAGACCCTACACAAATGCCTTATAAAATGCTTCTGTTTTTCTGTTTGTTATGGCACCTGAATTCACTTTTATCACATGATTATAACGGGTTTCCATTCAGTACACTCATAACATATTTTGTTATGTAACACCAGTGTAATACAGCTTTTTGATGGATGAGATAAATGACGTATCCCAATTTAGGTTTTCGAAAAATCTTAAACTGCCGACTAAATCGTGTTATCGTGTGATCGTGTGTTGTCATTTTATGACTATAGGCTCGGTTATTATCACTTTTCCTGAACTCGTTTAAGAATTGTTTATATTAAATGGCAACTCATGTCAAATCAGGTATTTTAGCTAGCAGAGAACCATATGTTTATCTGACAGAGTCAGCCATTCAGACATTCAGACTTAAGAGACAAAATATTTTGAAACATATTTTTTTTATTTTTTTCATTATATTCTATTTACAATAATTTAAGTCTTGATTCCATAAAAAGTAATATTTCTACCTCATCTCTTTTTAAACTCTAAGACAGCAAAAAAGTTTCTTAAACTATATTCAACAACGCCCCGCCCACTTATTTATGAAAGCTTTAACAATTGAATGTAGAATTTATAAAATAATTTGCGGTGTCAAATAATTATCTCTTCAAACTCAAGATTTTTTTTTAAATTGGCAACTGCATAACATACTGTACTAATCACGGCCCCGTTACACAAGTCTTAATATGTAACCCAATTTAAATGTAAGTTTTTCTTTTGTGTTGTGTGTGTCTCTTCTCTGTGTTTTAGTCACATTTACATTTACTCTCTTTGCTTTGTCTAGAGGTAGATACAATTTAAATATATGTGGAAATTTTGATATGATCTTTTCTTATTCATCAATTTATGATTTTCTCAATTTAATTTGTATTTTAAATGAATGGATAAGCGGTTCTTATCCTCTCAAAAATATATATAAAAGTTATGTAACACTTCAAAAGAGATAAAAAAATGTAGTTATTTCAATCTCACAAATCTCATTAATCTCACGGCCCAGCAAATACCGTCTAAACAAGAATGGTTTTCCCAGATGACTATCGTTATAACAGCCATTCAGAGAGTGTTATGATTGGTTGGGAAGGTTTTATTGACATCGTCGTCATAACCTGATAGCGGAGAGGTTTTCAGGATATAATTTTAATCAGATTGTGGTTATGTTTAACCACATTAAAATGATAAGAACGGCTTCGGTTATGTTTTGATGGCAACCATGAAAACAGTACAAAAGTCTTAAAAAGGCATAACCAATAGTAAAAATGTAAAAAAAATAGGGGAATGGTCATCTTTCCCTGACAAGCGTATGTATCGCCCAGAAAGTATAGTTATGATATGAATCCTTATTATTTGCACAGTAGATTTAGAAAAGGAACGCATATAAATGTGAGGGAATTTATTTACATGAATTGTATAAGATACATACAGTTATTGGGGAACTTGATTTTATTAAAAAAAACAGCACATTTTTTACTTTTTTGTTTTATAATAACATTTAAGTCTTTAAAGGTTCCATTTTTTCAATAAATAAAACATGCATGTTTAAAAATGGTTTCTTTCTCGAAACACTAAAGAACATTTACACATTTCCCTTTGTTTCGGTCTCGATATCATGGAAACTGTCGATCTGGGACATATGGTTCCTTTTGATGTTTGCTTTTAGATGATATTTTCAGAAAGCTAAAATCTGATAACATAGCCTGCTCAACATTTTCTGCTAGTTACAAGGATCTGCTATTGTAGGTTCGCCAGCCAATAGTTAAGTAGCACGGCAACGCTTGATCAATGTCCTTATTTTGTATGGTTTACTGATTAAAAGTATTATACATCTGGCAAAAATAAATAGTCGGTGTTTTCGCAAAGAAACTTGATATATGGTATATGGATAAATCGAAACTCTATTGTTAAAGTTCGTTTTTATCAAGTAAAATGTTAAGCGATTACACTATTTTCTCAAATAGCGAACGCGTGTTTTTACGCCAGCTGCTTTGTCTATTGAACCGGAAAGATAATACTAATCGATTTGTAAAACTCAATACCGGTGTTATGGCAGAATTACGTACTTGCACTGATACTTCAAATGCACATACTTACGTCGCTCTAATTGACCAATTACTGAAAATGTTTCCCGAGTTGAGGAAAATTGAAGACAAACCATCCAGTGCGTGGAAGTTGATAAATATAGGATCAAATAGAGAAAACCTATATTAAATGCATGTTATTGGTGGTGAATTGTGAAACCGTGTTTTTAAAAAGCTACTAGTTTTATACACGACTCACTCTAGACAAAGGAAAGTGGTTCAATTGTACCCGAATGACACACACGTTCTGTGATATTTCATCCATTTGTTACGAAAATGTATGGTTTATTAGTTATTTAAAAATGTTATTTGAACTTTGTAAAGAAATAAATTTGAAAGAATTTGGTACACTTGGTACACACTACTCCCAATATTCATCAGTCCTCGTGTCAATCAATTAAGGAGAGAGTCTAAGCTAAAGCAATTTAAAAAGTCACAATGAATAAAACCAAAATTTGATTCTGCGATTTAAAACAGCACAGACATTAATTTAGTAAAAAGTCTTGTTTTCCTCATTGAGTGGAGGAAAAAAATGCCGACCAAGTTAAATCCGAACAATATTCGGCCAAGAAATGTACGGTATGTTCTTCATGTACTTCATTACCACCAAATCTGCAATATCTTTCATTTATTTCATATTTATGTTTAAATGATTTTTAACAGGAGTTGAGTAATATTTTACAGTAAGTAGTTATAAATGAATTGCGAGTGCAACTTGTGGAGAATTGATTGTCAAATGGGTAATTTAAATATGGAACTAGTTTAATTATAATGAACAATAAGTGGCCAGCACGGCTTACCTTTTCACCGGTTGGTTTGCCACTTGTGAAAATAGAAATCAATTTTATTGGACACATGTTGAAATTAAAACTATTTTGCCAAATGCGATATCTCTATTTAACTTTAAATAATCACTAGACGAAAAATGCAATGAAGTAGAGAAAGTATTTCCATTTTAATTTTCCAGTCTTCTATTGACTGACGCCACATGCATGACATGATTAAATTAAAGTATGTCTGATTAAAGGTATGTACCATAAACAACCAGTAACACAGTTGCATTTGATAACGGTCTTAATTTTATTAGCCAATTACTTGGGAAGTGTATTTTATATGGAAGAAGTAATAAACTGATACAAAACATTATGTATTGTTTAGAGTTAACTGAAATTTTCACTTATCATTTACAACGAATAGCAGCGCGTGTATTAGCTAAATGATCTAAAATGAGCTCAAATGTTTTTGACACTGCATGCTAAGAAATTAATTCATGTCATTGGTCTTGATGTGTCAGTCTAGATTTGTAATTATCCTTGAAGGTACTAAAGTATTCACGTCAGGTTGGGAGGGCTTTATAAGGTCATTCATTCATTTACCCACTATCAACCTGTCAACTTCGATAACCTTTCAGGACCAACTGATTAACCTGCTGATGCGACCGTTTATTACTTAACATTTTTAGAAACACGAGAAACACCATAATAGCTAATGTTTGCATTGGACTTTACTAATTATACATAAATTAATCAAGCAAAAATGATTGTTTACATGGCATATACAATTCTGTTAGCATACGTTACAATGATTTATTCATTGTACAATGCATAACCTTTTCTATCCGTCTGTCTGTCGGTTGGTTCGGCCGTCCGTCGATCCGTCAGTATGTCTGTCTGTCTGTCTGTCTGTCTGTCTGTATGACTATCCATCCATCCATGTATCTATTCCATCCATCCATTCCATCCATCCATCCATCTATCCATTCATCCATTAATTTATTTTTCCCATTGTAATTTTCATGTGCATGTGTATGTGTATGGAATATAATTTAAAAACGATATCTCAGTATCGGAAGAAAGTAATTACGTTTCAGTAGTAATCTTCTACTGATACGCGACACCTTCTATAGGCTGTATGATTAACTTCTTGAATATTATTCGGCTTCTTTGAGATCAAATGCCCACATGTTTCTTCATGCACAGAAGCAGTCAAACAAAATGAATATTGAAAATACTTTTTAAAGGAAAACAACTGAATATTTTGTGCGTATATTAAAATTATTAAAAAAGGAGATGTCAGTTACTGTCTTGACTACAGCGAAGTGGTATTTTATCGAGTGCCAATACTGTGTCGGAGATTAAAAGTTATTCTTTGGTCCAATTTCTGTGTCACTTAAAGACCTTTGTAAAAAAAAACATGTTTATCGCTTTTTTCAGAAAGTTCAATTACACATCAAATTATCTATTCTGAATCTGATATGCTTACTGTTCTTTGTGCTCAAAGGAGAACGTTTGCGTCACCTGTCACGTTTCGCGAGCAAAGACTACATGGTATTATATTATATCATATTAAATTATATTATATTATATCATATATTATATAATGACGTATGCTTTCTCTTTGCAACATATGCCAACGCCTATTTCATACAGCATTCAATATTTCAGACCATCTATGAGTATAAAACAAATAAACTTTTAACTTCTGTTGCTGAAAATCCCCCTTTCTTTTCGTTGAAGTAAAAACAATAACAGTGTACGAACGTGTACTTTTGTTTTCTAATATTTTGCGATGATTTTAGATGTTTAATGTTAACGGATATACAAGTTCCTGCAAATACGTAATCGCTTATTTTCCTCGTGATGAAGTAAATTATGTGAACTGCTAGGGCTACATGTACCTGCCAGTCTGTAACTGCACTAATGGTCCACGTTAGGTTGAGAAATAGTGTGTTGTGCAGCATTCGGGTGTAACTCTCAATTCAGTCGTCTGTGACATACTTATCATTCCGATGTCAGTTTTCATGAATATTCTATGGACAAGAAGTTGAGAGTAAGATCGGCAGCTGAGATTCGAAAGAAAATGGAGCCTTTGTGCCAACTTACAGAGAAGTTTTGATTTATTAAATCTTGGAGAAAGGCTCGATTGTGTGCCATCGAAGTTTTATGTGTAATATTGCATTTAAACACAAATATAAGCGAATATTAAAACTAATGCCGTACAATTTTACTGTTTCCATTTTGCCAGCAAGACAAGCGTTAAACAAAACCAACCTGGTCTTTTTACCAAAAAGCAGAAAGCTGGAAGTATGTGCAGTAGTTAATGAAATTTTGAAATGGGACAAAGCTTTCCCAAATAATTGCAAGTTTGATATACATTTTAATCTTCTAGTATGAATACATTTATGTCTAGTGTCAAGTTCCACATTAATCAGCAACTTAACTAGTATAAACTTGACTGGCTGATCCCATGGGATATCAATTACGTGTACGAAAGGGTCATAATTTAACCATCTAATCCAGATTTGCCAGCTGTCTTCCGGCCTCCCCTTCCTGATCTATGTAGAGCACATGTATGGTTATAGCCCATGCCTGATAGTTTAAAAAATTAAAGAGTGATTGGAAAGGATAAAAATGTCTATTTTTACAATAAAATATATTTGTTTTTAGCATTCTTGTAAATAACATGTTTTGTTTAATAAGTTATGACGAAAGTAGTGACGTCATTGAAAAATAATGTCCACATAGTGTTTAGAAGAGAGACAGAGAGAAATAAAGAAATTTGATTGATAATGAAAATAACTTTTCGAATCAACAAACAAAAGACTAGGAGAGTAAATGGTTGTAGCATCCTGTTTATGTGAAGATGTGAGGAGCCCAAGTCAATGTCCATCTAAGGCAATATACGAAACAATCCTTATATGATGAATTAAGTGACAACATGATGAACGTCGGTTCTTCATGTATGACACGTGTGTTATGTTTTCTGTCTCATTATGGTCGATTCTACAAATCAAGAAAACGGCAAATTGACACAGTCTCTTACTTTTGGCTGCTTCGAATTAATACGGTGTTGTACAATATGGCTGGCATAACAGGTAGGCATAAATCATGTGCGTAGCTGGTAGCTCATGATTCACGTATTAATCAGGGACAGATCATTCATGTTAGACTTACAATTATAATGTGATTTTACGTCGTTATTTTACGATAATAAATATATGTGTTTCCTATCTATATGAAAACAAAGAAGGCTAATACTAACATCGTTTTGTATGACCTTTAATGGTCATTAAAGGTTTTACACAAAAGATGCTATATTAGAAGTATTTCTTTATTAGGTTTCTCACCCTACCAGCAGTACTTCAGTTATTTGGGGAAAGTTTCCACTTGAAGCAGATATCGTGCTTCCTTTACTTTGTACTTCATGCCGTGAACAACTGGCGTGATACCACAGCCTGTTACATTATCCTAAAACTGAAACAACGAGTCGTGCAATTACACTTCTACGAGTACTTGCTCGAGCGTCAGCAAGGGGGCAAGACCACAACGTATGCCGCGGCGCACAAGGTTAAGTTTGGAATACTATAGACATTATCAATAAGCGAATCAAAGTTCTCTTTAAACACATACGCAGCGAAACCCAAAATACGCAACTATCAGTTTGCTAAAAAGCATTTTATTTGCGACCACTTATTGCGTCATAGAGCTAAAGATCGAGCCAAAGATCAAAGTGTTGAAAGCTCTGTTATATATGTTCTTGCCTATACTTGAGTAATTTCCAGAACGTTGACGTTTAAGAAATATTCTAATATTCTAGGAATGCACAGCAAATATACACTCATTAATAGTTTGGGTTTATTCTGTATAATTGTATTTGTTGAAGTATTGCTATTATATGTTATATGGAAAAGAAGTGAAAATCATTAACATGAGTGGAATATCGATGTTTCACTGACTAGCCAGCTGAAGAGGAAAGGCAATAATAATCGTACTTTATTTTTTTTGTCAAAGTGCATTGGAAAAATATTAAAAAACACATCTGTGGCTGGGAAATGGGAGCTATATAATATTAAGATGTTTGGGTAATGATGAGGGGTAAAAAGCATAAGGTTGCTTGAATCAAAGGTTTATAAGCTAGGAAATTAAGAAGACTTCATATTATTTTTATTTATGTTCCTTAATAACTTAATAAACTGAGGTATTCAATCACTTTGCGTTTATATATATATATATATATATATATATATATATATATATATATATATATATATATATGTGTGTGTGTGTGTGTGTGTGTGTGTGTGTGTGTGTGTGTGTGTGTGTGTGTGTGTGTGTGTGTGTATCTATTAGAAGATAAATTACAACTCTAGATAATATTCAATAACTTGTATAACTAAATTTAAAGCTTATATAAATGTATCTCTATTAGAAGTTATATTACAAATATTGGAGCTTGCAATGCGGATTGCTCCCTTGTCTAAAGAGTGTTTAACTAAATATTTTGATTGTTCTATAGGCATTGAGATATTCCTTTCATCTGTATATCTAACCAATATTTACTATAGCCTTTTCACGTGTCTCTACGGTAATCAAGGAACGCTGTCCTGAGAAAAGAGTAGTGTTTCATGTAAAACACATTTTACACTTGCAAAAACGTTAGCATTATCAATTTAACACTTCTGCATAAAAGGAAAGTTGGTGTGAATATGTAATTGTGAAAATAGATTTTGGATATTGTTACTTATATGTTGTCATATTTGAAATAAAGCAATATTTCATTGTTTGAGCTTGTTGCTGCGTTAAAAACCTTTTGCTCGTGTAATTATACACGAACATTTATATTATTTGTCATAAATTAAAGCTTAAAACAGGTATGAGGTCACCTGAAATTGGTTGAATGTACATCTTTGTTGAGATAAGAAAATATTCGAATGAATAAACATGACAAAAACAAAAACAACGACAACAAGGACTTCACAACTTTGTGTCAGTAAGACAGTGCTAGTGTTTGTTCCAGAAATGTTTTCGATTAACGTAACAGTATTTTAGAACATTTTTTCTTTAATAAAACACATTAAAACACCTGCCTTAAATAATCGCATTGTTGGGTCTTCAAATGACAGGCGACACCTTCAAACGGCAGTTTAATCAAAGCACATGAGACTTTTTGGCTTCCCTGTGATAAAGTTTTCATTGTCAGTTTGCCTGTTTATCGGAATAAAAAAAATATAGTAGTTGTGTCTGAATAAAACTTTAGTTAGCAATCATTATTATGCGTGCACATAACAATAACATAATTTTGGACTGCGTTTAAATATATTAAAAGAAACAAAACAGTCCGCTAAACTAATGGTTGTACTAGTTCGCTTTGTTTTGACTGATCGTTCCAAGGCGGTAATTGTTAGGTTTGATTACTTTGTTAAATGACTCATCACAGATTTAGTCCTACTGCCACATTTGGCTTGCATGTCAATTCCTTTGTCCTGTGCTTTTTCAGATTTTGGTATATGTTGCAATGCTGATAGGACTATGTCATAAAGGAACTTGGACCAGACAATCATCTACATGTGAACGATAACCATACAGATGCATTGGGATGGAAGGGGCCCTTGCCGAGCGGTTAGTGTTGCCTACATGTAATTTACCAGAACATCGGCTCGGGGGTTCGAGTCTGAGATGAAGGAAGAACTTTCACGTGGAAAGGTTTTCCAGCTGGTAAGCAGGGTGGCCTTTGTTCCAGCTAGAAAAAAGTATGAGAATTTTCTCCAACGATAGTTGGATAGATATCGACAATATGAAACTGTGTCGGTACGATGTAATAAAGACTATAAAAGACAACAACAATAGTCCTAAACAGCAACAAAACAACAACAAGATCATAAATGATGGCTACCATCAAAATTGGGACAAGACAAATTTAACGGCGCTTAGTAACATTGGGGTTTACTAAAACTGCTTTTGTTCTTCTTTATTTAGACTAAAGCGGACTGTTGAGTATATCTAGTTTTCCTTTCTCATGTAGTCAAAAATACTCGTAAAAGTAGCGGCTTATTTATTTGAAAGCATGCAACATTTAATATCGCCAACTTCATAAATGTTTTCCTAACAGCTGTCAAAAGCATGTTATGTGTGAGTAAAATGAGAGCGGAATAAATTTTGCTTTCATTTTACCGTTCGCAAAGTATTTGCTGTTTCTGTGACTTTTCATCTTTGCTAGTACTTGTACTTACATGTAACAACTTGAATATAGCATACTTAAGATATAAGAACAAATATTTGAAACGTTTTCCAGAAAGTATCGTTAACCACTGCTTTTATTTGGTTACTTGGGATCGTACAAAATACTTATACAAGTCAAATCAATATTTGTTTAATCTTAAATAACTTTTCATTGTGAACTTATTTATGCTTATACAAAATTGCAAATTACAAAACAAATGAAATTCGAGTTTAAGTCTTGTCTGGTAGCAAGACATACCAAACATATAAAGTAATTGTTAATAGGTTAATTAGAAAAGGTCCTATCAAAATTCAAGAGATATTTAAATCTTATATACCTCTAGACAAAGACAAACAGGGTAAATGTAAATATGACAAAAACACAGAGACGACACATAACATACACATACAGAAAAAAACATCAGTTACCGTCTTGGGACGGTCAGTCGGCAAATGGACCAACTGGGGCGCTTAAACCTGGTTTGTGGAGTGCTCAAAAGTCGCACTTCCTGAAGGTTTTTCTATCAAACAAACAGTATAAATAAAAACATCCTGTCAAAGTGAAACAACTAACAGTTAGCACCTGCATCGGGAGTTTCAATAGATACACTGAACTTATATACAGACAATCCCAAACTGACTTATTTAGTGGCATTGTATTTATTTCGGTTGAAAATAACATATCTATTGAGAAACGCGTATAATGACAATAGTGTAACCCAACATACAAGTTAAAAACTATTTGGTTTATATAAAGTAGCTATTCATTGTAAATGTATTTATGTGCATACAAAAATGCACTTGCCATACAAATGGAATTGGAGTTTAAATCTTTTCTGGTAAGAAGACATACCGAACATTATGCTTAAAACACTATCCCAGTGGACATGTTTAATAGAAGTGTATGGATTTCGGTTGATAAAATAACATATCTATTGATAATGACAATAGTGTGTAGCTCTCTTCTAAATTATCTCATAAACAGACTGGTCCACAGATCGAGGTTATTATAATTTAATCCATAAGTCTGCTTATGTAAAGCGAATGCTACGCGAACACAAATCAGCCTTGCCTATATCGCTAAGATTTCGTCTATGTTTCAAGAAAAATATGTTGTTAAATATATCACATGTGCCACGTAGATTCTCCCCAGACGATATTAATTTCAGGTGTATGCAGTTAACTCGGAGACTCTAACTAATGCTTGTATAATATCATACATGATATTAAGAATCAGATGTATGCGTTGAAAGTCGACAGACAGAATCATCACCAAAATACAGACTATTTACAAGGTTTACAAGGTATAACACGTAACATTCTATTCCATGCAATACAAAATCAGCATAGCTGCTAACAAAGTATAGGCAAAGTCATAAATAAGTATAGCTTAAAACCCTTCAGCAAATAGTAAAGAGAGTCCTGATTCAATACATATTACTGCAACTGTATTATGATGCCCATTTAGGACATTACGATATTACTTAAGCACCATCAGGAGAGGGGATTACAAATACATTACTAATTAACTTATCCCTGTGTTTATATCTTATATGTAAATAAGAAACGATATAAAATCTAAACTAAGGCAAACAGGATAAATGCAAAAGTGACAAAAGCACAAATAGAAAAATCAACAGTTACGGCCTTGGAACAGTCAATCGACAAAAAGACAGACTGGGGTGCTTAAACCTGGCTTGTGGAGCGCTCCAACCTTGCATTTGCACATTACATCGAAGATATTGCAATATTCTGCTTAAATTTTTATGTTATCGGTGAATAAATTAATGTTAAGTCGTATCTACTTATACTGGAGAAAAGTGCATAAATGGTTTCATTGCTGAACAGTTTTTTTTACATTTTTTTGTAAACCTTTACTTTACAAATTTTTCATTATACTCTTTCATTTTATTTAAATCAGTTAAATAATACTTTGGAGAAAAGACCACATTACGGCATGCATTACAACTAGCAATATATAACAGATTACCGGCGTACCCATTGTAATTGAAGAGTTTAAAAGTGATTTCAAGATTGACTCTGTGACTATTACTTTTATTAGCATGGCATTTGAAATGATTCACACCAGCGAAACGAAACATGAGGTACAATGTGTAATCAAATTGAACAGCCCGGCATTGGTGGATTAGCCTAGAGGAATAAATAATACAGCTGACGCTGTTAGTTGTATTGCTTTAATTTAATTTGACCAACACAACGTAGTTAGAGAACATTGCACAAACAGTAAATCAAATGAGAAATCTTTCGGAGGAGTGTCAATATAGTTCTTATTAAAATAATCAGTGACTTTTCTGGTGGACAATTAATAAGAAGTACAACAATAAACATAATTACATATTTAGTGAGGTTACAATAAATGGGCAGGACATGTTGAATCGTTTCAAGAAGCGCTATAAATTTCAAATGTTCCAATTAAAATTTGTATTGAACACAATAAAGACCTAGTTAAAATATTAGCCTTTGTGTTGTTGATAAGAACATTCTTGTAGGAATAATACCGACGCTATTTTAGACACCACAATAAGACGATATCTGAGTTGCTTTACCATTTTATCACATTACGAATCCTGTTATGTTCACATTAAGTTCGCTCAGTCCGTTTTAAGAAAGATTGAACATAAAATGCATAGTTCACAATGTCATTTCGTAACCGTTGAGACAATAAATAGTGTGTTTTGAATTTTGATACTTGGTTGAAATCTTATTTAAGACTCACGCTGCTTCCTTAAATGAGCTTATTTTATTTGCATAATAATCTTGCCGTTCTTTATTTCCAGTGACGGTGTTATTGTAGCAACAGCCAACAAAGACATATCATTTTTATCATTTTATTGAATAAGGTCCAAAAATCATTAATGAATTCAAAGGAATATTTCTGTGTGAGACTATCTATCTGCATCTTAGGGGAATTATGTTTCAATACTATATGCAATGCATGACATGTAGTTTGATAAAAATACAGAAAGAGTCATTCATCTTCGTGGGTTTGACAGTTGGAAATTGTTAATGATATATTGTTCGGTAAAGATACTTTGCCAGACGCTTAGAAATATCTTCACTGTCACATGTTTATTGCCATGCTGTTATATGACATGTCGTATATGATATGCGAATCTGTCCTTTGTCTCCGTCCTGACCATGTTTTGGTTTTCAGCAAAGAACACTGACAACTCTTACACTGTTTTGTCTTTGGAGTCCTTGGGGCTGAGACCAAGCGCCTTCCTATTTAATTTGACTGTGACAGTCTTTAAATATGTTTTCTGGGTGTTATCGGTCATAACTAGATAATTGCTAAAGTCATTTAAATCACTACTAACTAACACGATTTTGCAAAACCTAATCAAAAAGAAATAAAAACAAAAATATGAACTGAAATAAGTAATTAATCATTTCTTCAATTACAATAAAGTAACAAAACATCAAAAAAAAAGAGAATAGAAAAAACAAACAATAAACAACAAAAACACCGTCATTGACGAAGTACATGTCATTTATAACAGTGATTTAAATAAGTGTTTTTCGTCTATTCGTTGACAAGAACTGGTCTGTGCAAGGCGGCGCCTATTTTATTGTTTTAATAGCTTAATCTGCCCATTTGTGCAACGTTTAAATAACACAAAATCTGGAAAAGCAGATATAAGATAAAAGATGTTTAGCAAGGAACGCAGTTACAACTCCGCGTTTCTTTTGATTATAAATTTAAAATGTAAAATGTAAGTAAGTTAAATAGTAACATCCATTTGTTAATTAAACATGATATAAACATAATCGACATATGTCAACTGTTAAAATAGAGTGTTAAACTTATTTGACATTTCTACACTCATGTTCACTAGTCGTTAATATAGAATTTGAAATCCAAAGCCATTTTAAAGAACAGAATTATTTGATAAAATATGCATAAAGTAAAATTACCTGGCGTCTTAAATGTTGTTGTTTGTGCTTCTTTTTTAATGATAGACTTCTTCATCTTGAGTTTCAGTCTCAAAAGAATCACCAAATCGTACAATTTCTACAATTGAAGTTTATGTAGTGTCACTTATCATTAAATATATCTCATAGACTCATTAGATTATGTCACTTTTAAACATGATAAGAGCATCACCTATACAATATCTTAAAATTCATACTGGACATAGAAAGTGTTGTAAAGATCCTGTCGCCGATATATTATATTGTCCGTTTTTTGCCGACTGACCGTTCCAAGGCGAAAGTGGTGTTTTATATGTGTGTTATATCTCGTCTCTTTGTATTTGTCACTTTTAAATTTACCCTGATTGCCTTCGTCTTCAGGTAGTTTATATTTAAATATCTGTGGTTTTTAAGTTTTATAAAGAGAGCAAAGGCAGGTGCACAGACGTGCATAGACACTGATCATTCCGTTTCATTACTAGTTTAAATATAAGCACTTTTAAGCGTCCCTTTTTTTCAGAATGAAAATTAAGATCACTTAAAATGAATACATCCTATATATAATTTGTCGTATTAACAAATGACTCCAATTATGAAAGTAGACACAAGTGTGCTTTTATAAGGAAAATCATTAAATTTTGCTGCCGTCAAAGAGGATGAGATACAATTTTCCATTTTTTTTTTGTCGTAACGGCCATTTTATCTTTGTATTAATATAATACGTCTATGAACAGAAGAATGATTTTGTTTACTATTGCTGTTCTGCAAGTTTAATACATGTAGTTTCTTACTCTATTTTTATGTTTTTCGAAAACCAATTATCATGTTTGAGTGTCTTATGTTATATTCAAAATAAACAATTTAAATAGGTTAAACTGAAGCTAAGCAATTATATTTTGCGTTAGGCAAATTCGTTTAAATTGAAATACAAACATGAATCTTGAACGTTCATTTACATAAACGTTTCATTAATCAGAATATATATTTGTCCTTTAACCAGACGGCGATCGTCAAACAAATAGTATAATTCACTTCTTTAATGCCATAATGCCATAGGAAGAATATTTGAATGTTATATTGAACTGAAACTGATATCATTGCTACACATGTTTTTATCTTTACTGCAAGGTTAAAGATATGGCTAAGCATTTAGTAAATCAATTAATTCGTTTGTACATGTATGGAACCTGATTCCAAGCTTTGGTTTTGGGATTGGGATTGGGATTGGGATTAGCCGGCATTTTTGCCGATACTGCGCAGCGACATTTCTATCATTACAGCACAGGGGCACTTATGAGGTGCCCAGGGACTGAACCCGGCCGGTCCATTATACTGACACCGACGAGTCAGGCGTAATGCTGTCCCCGTAGCCCCGAGCGTTAGGAGGGAAGCCACTACTACCAACTTTAAAGTCTTTGGTATGACCCGGCCGGGGTTCGAACCCACGACCTCCCGATTCGCAAGCCGACGCTCTACCCAAGCTTTGGTGTATTCCTTCATATTTGTCAAAATTATTGCACACTGTATAGTTTTGCGTGTTTATTTTTCTTTTTTTAAAGATGTGGTATCGAAGTTATGATACAGGGCTTTAAGGCTGCATGATGACAAACAAATAAAGTAATAATGTGCCATAATATAAGTCATGGAGGCCTGTAACAAAATATATGTTGCGTGTGTCCTTAGCCAGAAATATTAGCTGAGCAAACTATCGAAAATGTTTATGCAGGATTTGAGCAAATCCCGCCACTAACACTGACATGTAGAGAAAAATTCGATTTGGAATGGAATTTTGACAAATAACGCCATTGCTCGTTTAATGAAATTTTGAAAAATAAAGCTATTGTTCGCCTAGAAACTTTGACTTTCAACAAACATGTTTACTCATTTCGGAATTGGGCATCACGCTACAGATGTTTGATCAATTTAGCTGTATTTTGAGACATTTGCTAAGATAAAATGGATTTTAACACATAATTAAATGTACATGTGACATGTCGTATATTCGTTAACCTATATGATTATCTTATTAGTATGTATGGCGGCACTACATATTGTAATATGAACTGTAAAAATAAATTAACTCGTTGGACTTACGAGCTAGGTGGTTAGAGTTCAGTTGCCTTCAGATGACAGGTAAATTAATAAGTGCATTGGCGACAAATTAAATATCAGTATGTTTTTAAAGCGACTCCAAGAGATTGGACAATGCTGTTTTTATGTACACTTGTTAAATAAATAAGTAATATTTTACTCGTTGACGTATCAAGAATTGATGTTATTTACTGATATCTTGGCTTTGAAGTTCAGTCAGGTCTGAAACAATTAATAGTTATGAAACTATAAGAGAGTATGCGCTAGTTGATTTTTATTATTAATTAAATTACCAACCAAGGTGACAGGAGGGCGGAAAATAGCTGAAGTTAAGGCACAAAGTAGTATGCAACATGATTAAACATACATGTAAGTATAATGACTTAATCAGTCGTGTTTTAAGAAAGTTAACCATCTTACAGTGAGCAGAAATACACAATGTAAATACTTAGGATCCAGTTCAGCCCGAAATTTATTTGACTGCTTGAACAAGTGTTAAGGATTGTTACGTGTATTTCTTTTGATGGGCATTGGACTTTGGTTCTTCAATTCCATTTTCACATGAACAGGATGCTACAACCATTTATTCGTCTCTGGTCATGTTTGTTCATGATTTAGAAAGTCAATTTTATTTATAGTCAACCATTTTTGTGTTTGTTTTTTTTGTTTTTAGTTTTTCAAATCGAAATAATACCATATTCTTTTCTTTAACACTATGTGGACATTATTTTTCAATGACGTCACTACTTTCGTCATAACTTATAGAAAATCAACGCATGGTCATTTTGTATTCAAATAGATCGTTTTTCTTTTCATTGCTTGCATTTGAGAAATTCGTCAGGAAGTGCGAGGTTAGAGGTCTGTAAAACCGGTTTAAGCACCCCAGTCGGTCCATATTGCCGACTCATCACAAATTTGTTCTTACTTTTTGCTTGGCTTGCATGTGAAATACCTTTGTTCTGTGCCTTTTCGGAGTTTGGTGTATGTTGCAGTGGTCGTAGGTCTTTGTCATATATTCTTATTAAGAGATTGTTTAATCAATCATAGGACCAGCAAGACGCATTGGCAAGGCTGTGTGATTTAGTAAGCAAAATTAAGATGTCCGATTAAAAGCAAATTGGAAATTATGCTTTACTTTGTTAGTTGGCACTATAAACAAATCCTAAAAAATAACATTCATATCTCGCAAATGCAATTTATATTTTTGCATGCTTGCATCATTTACTGATTGACTGACATTTCATTCAGTTAAGCACGCAGTTATATTTAGACCCTTTGTACCATTCTTGGACATTGTATGAAAAAGACAGATCTACTCCAGAATGTTTTACATCTCTGGTTAGTCTGGTCAGTTGAGGAAAATAGCTAAACCGTAACCAAGACCAATACCTATGTATTGTTGTTCCACATTTGTTCACATCAGTGAAAGGACAATCTCCGAAAAAGTTCATAACATCCCACCTTATTGCCTACTTCCGATGGTAAGGAAAGTACTAACAGTCATCATGTCAGACACTGTCTGTCTGTCTGTCTAGATGGATTGATGGATGGATGGATAGATAGATAGATTGATAGATAGATAGATAGATAGATAGATAGAGATGGATGGATGGATGGATGGATAGATATATAGATAGATAGCTATAGATAGATAGATAGATAGATAGATATATAGATAGATAGAAAGTAGATAGATAGTAGATAGATAGATAAATAAATAGATAGATAGATAGATAGATAGATAGATAGATAGATAGAAAGGTAGATAGGTAGATAGATAGATAGATAGATAGATAGATAGATAGATAGATAGATAGATAGATAGATAGATAGATAGACAGACAGACAGACAGACAGACAGACAGACAGACAGACAGACAGACGTACAGACAGACAGACAGATAGATAGATAGATGTCGGTGTGGCATAACCCCCCCCCCCCAAAAAAAAAAAAAAAACAACAAAAAAACAAACAAAAAAAACAACAACAAAACAACAACAACAACAAACAAACAACAAAACAACAACAACAACAAAAAAAACAAAAAAAAAACAAATAAATTATAATGCTAGTGTATTTTTATGCACCTTACATATTCGATGTCAGAAATGTCAACTGGTGTTTCGTAATAAGCCCTTCTCACAATTGGGTCATTGTTATCAATTGCATCCTGTTAACAGTGTCATAAAGTCTGACCAAGATGACGGCACATCTGCTAGACTACACAGGAAATAGCAGATCTGTTGTCTTCGTGCAGGTGGTCAACGTCGGTTATGTAATCGTATTGTCTTAAGACTTACAAGTGCCGAAATAATCGTGTTTGTTAGCAAGGGGATGAATTTCATTCAGTATATTAACCGCTAGATTTAAAGTAAAAAAAGAAATTTTCAGTCATTAAAGCAATCCTGCTTTGAAAGAAAGTATATGTACAAATATCCTTTAAAATAATGACCTACCAACAAATACAATTAAGATTTTTTTTTTGAGGTGACATTTAAAATATACAATTAAGAAGGACGTTTCTTTTATCTTAATCTATATTTCTTTCATCAAGCATACAAACATATTTTATTGCGATAAATCGGAATAGATAGACCTCAGATAACAATTTTGTGCGCGTATGGATCCTTGGTTTTAATGTGTCGCGAAAACCGCGATCCCGTCTTGTTGTCCAATCAGGCCTTGAAGATATTATTTAAAAATGGTTCCAAGTCCTTTCTGGACGCATTTTAGAACAATATTGACCCATTTAGATAAAGTTGAATCGATCATTGGTAAAATTTGTAGTTGAAGGCGTGGATCGGTAGTACAGTAGTTTGAAAAAAAATGAAGACGAGATGCTTATATGTGTACATCTATTTTGTGAATCGATAAAGCAACAGCTAAGTGTAAACTGCGTTACCATGATGTAATCTTGAACGCAAGAAAGAATTAAAGAAGTATTTTTCTTAAATTGCGCACACATTGTGGCAATGCACAGAATTGATCGTTTAGCATATATTTACTAAAAATGATATAATAGGCATGAATTATTTAATTTCCTTACACAGGTAACTTTAAAAAGCATTAAGTGAATCATAAATTACAACCAAAGTAAGTTCAAAATTTACAACTAGACATTTTCGCTTACCTTATGTCTTGTTTAAGGAAATTGTTGCACATTTTACAAAACAAAACTCGATGAAAGAGACAATAAGGGACAAAACAAACCGCATTATGCCGATGAAATAAGACCAATCCGCAATGCATAAAAGCAATTAGTTCCGTATGAATTATGAACGTGGATGCACGCAAAAAGAATCCGTGCATTCGCGTTCAAACTGCGTGTCAGATGTGTGCGTTCAGCTATCATTCAGCGTGCATTTAGCGTGCATGTAGCGTGCGTTTGGTAACAAAATATAGTATGATTCCCATTACATATTTTGTTATATTACAGTAGTGAACTTCAGTTTTTTTATTGTTGACGTCATCGATGTCATCATAATGCAGATCGTCTCACACCATTGTCTCAACAAGTATTGCTGTTAACATTTCGTAAGATCGTATATTGACGATTGAAATCATGTGATAAAAAGAATCTGACACTCGTTATCATTAAGTACAAACATTAATGAAACTCTTCCAGGAAAAATGAGTAGTAACCTCGCCATATGTTTGCTTATTAAAACTGTTTATGAACTCGTTTAATACAAGACAACTCGTGTCAGATCATCTATATATTTATTTCATTTATTGAGATGGGCCAACACATTTAATTAGAAATATTAGAAGTTTTTTTTTATATTTCTATGTTTCAACCCTGAGAAGCAAACATTTGTAGAAAGAAGACAAAAATGATAAGACACCAAATCTTGAAATAATGACAATTTTCCAACCGCTTGGAATTTTACAAATTGGTCGTAAGATTTGCAATCCCGGATCTAATCCAAAATATGGCTTTTTTAAGGAAATATGTTCGTGTTCTCAGTCTAGAAAGTGAATGATTTATCGTGATACATATAGAAAACGTGATCTTGCTTGTTTGGAGAGAATGTTGGATAAGGGAAGGAAAACAACGTAAGCATCTTTTTAAGATCATACTAAATGATGGAACAAGTGGCTAGTCGCGTGTCCATTGTGACTCTATTATGTTTTAATATTTTATACGTTTTTGTCCGTTCTTAATAAGGATAGCTAGATACCATATTGTCTTATTTATGCCATGTATTTGTTGCAAAGTTTACCACATATTGGTGCGTTCAATACATACCACTACATGAATAGTATTCCGATTCCGATCTATTTATTGGCTAGAGCAACTTTTACATTATCTCAAATATCTAAATTAAATAACAAACAAACATTAAGACATGAAGACATCATCACTTTAAATGGTAGATGAGTAATGGTGTGTTTAATAAAATACGCTTATCGTTGAAAAGTTTGCGAATTTAATTAAAATACATTTCAGATACTTAAAAGTAGAAAAACACTGTTTGCACGCATTAAACAGACCAGGAACACGGACCACCAGCCTCTTGTCTAAATGATTTATCAAGTTCTTTAATACTTTATATATGTTTATTTTAATATATTGTTTACATGAAATGAATAGTTGCATTGAATATAATATCATATTCAAAAACATTTCTTTATTTTTTTTCTTGGTCTGAATCGATATTTTTTTAGATACGACTTTGGTCTGTGAACACCTATAAGTCAGTTCATTTGCGCAAATACATTCTGTGTTTACTATTGTTTTTACCTCCCGTTGTTTTGTGTTATAAGTCAATCTATCATGTCGTTTCTACGATTTCTTTTTAAGAAAACAATGACAGTTCAATATTTAATTCCTCAACTTAGGAGACAATACATTTCTAGACATCATATTAGGGAATCTTTTTCAGGCGCCGGATTTCATATTGGCAGACTGGGTGTGGTTTCATCATATATACAAAATAATAATATTTTAATCGCTGGTGATTGCTGCAAGAAAGGTCTATATTTATCACATTATTCCTGAATCATTTGGGTCGTCATGTTAACGTGCATATACATGTATTAAACTCTATTTACCAGACGTAGTCTGATTGTTTAAAAGATTTCATATACTCGTATACAAATGATACTATAGAAGTATTTATATAGGTTTTATCATGACAACCACAATCATCAATAAAATTTGCGCATTTCATGCCTTTCACTTCAGATGTTTTATGTTATGTTCAAACACGTACAGTTTTAAAGCATGAATCATTTAATCTAGATGTTAACTACATTAATCACAATATAAGCCAACATTGCTTATTCGGAATAAGATAATATGAACCTATTGTCCACATTTCTAGTAAAAGCGAATGCATATTTTCTTTCTCTGTATGGTTTTCTGTAATGCCCTTTTCTACGATTTTTATTGTCCCATAATTCGCTATAAAGCCAGATGTGTATACCTTTGGTAATGGCTCTTTAAAATTTTAATATGCGTTTTAATGCTCACGGGATCTTATGATTTTAAGTAACTAATAAAGCATAATTAATAGTATAATTTATATATATAATTATTTAAATAAGAGTATATGACAAATGTCCTATAAGCATTGCAGAATATACCAAAATTTGAAAAGACATGGGGCAAGGGTCAGATGTTAGCCAAATGTAAAAGTAAGAACAAATCTGCGATGAGTCATTTAACAAAGAAAAAAACAATACAAGAAAGAGCAAACACGACAGTTACGTTACCGCCTTGAACTGTCAGTCGGCAATATGGACCGACTGGGGTGCTTAAACCGGTTTTAAAGAGCTCTAACCTCGCATTTTCCGATGGATTTCTCAAATGCATGCAATGAAAAGAAAACCGATCTATTATAATAAAAAATGTCCAAGTGCTGACTTTTTATTGAAAAGCATTCAATGAATTGTAAAAGTACAGTATTTATTATAGAATATTATACATATATCAATTACATGTAACTTATTTGTGCTGAAGTTCCCTTTTGTTATTTAAGACAACATAATTTCTAACATAAGCCTCGCCTGAACAGTTTTGAAATGACTCTCTTGTTGCATTTGTTGTTTCTCTGGTGTTTTTTGGCGTTTTTATCACTTTTTTGCTTCATCATTCTCACATGTTGCTTTTCTTGAATACATTCTGTTGCTCGATAGTTTCTTACCACACATTTTATGGTACTCATTTCAACATTTCAATACTGTTATACGAATAACTGTTTTATTGTTTCACTTCGCTTGACACTTCCTGTTTAACTTCACAAATTCACAACATTATTGTCCCATTAATACTTTCTTGTCTTTTCTGTTTTGTTATCACATTACTTTCTCATAGTTCTTATACCGTTTTTTTCATTCTGTACTTTTCGCCATTCAACACTCTTTTTCTGTCTATTCTAACGTTTCACTTTTCACTTTCTGGGATGTGTTTTATATATCTTATACACATGTAATCAATCATTGTTCCACTTTTCAATTATAAATACGCAGAGTGTTCATATGCATGGACCACATTTCCTTCTATAACATCACTGCCATCGTGTCACTCAACAACGTAGGATGTTTACATGCAAATAGGTTTCCTTGCTCTTTCTACAATTCAAAACGACACAAAGGGAGAGAATGTGTTAGCTCAGTCCGTTGAACTTTCGTCCTGTTTACGAAGTGTCCCAGGTCCCAGGTTTGAGTCCCGGACTGGATGCACAATTTGCTCAATATGTTACAGTATTGCTCTGAAATTTTCTTAACGATGATTGCTGAATAAACGTAAAGAATATTATATTAAAGATATAAGCAACTGTCGCCACTGATATAATTTGCAAAATGCAAAAATGAGTAATTAAATAGCTCATTTTCCATGACTGTGTTCTTTTAAAGGCTAATGGACCGAAACGATAAGAAAGTTCAGACAAATTACCGTCGGTATAAATGAATAATTGATTCGACATCCGATTATCTCAGGCTGTCACCTGCTCGATCGACATATTCGTTTTAATTAGCATGCTGATTGTTTCATTAAGCAAACCAATAACATAGTGAAACAATTTGAGCGGATAACATTTCCGCCTACATTATATTGTGGTTCTAGTATAATTTTATTATTTGTAATAGAAAATTGTGTAGCTGTGTTCCGAATTACGCGACTGCTTTTTGATTATGTAGCGTCAATAGTTAGTTCTTATTATACATCTTCACTTGAGCCTTTTGTTAGACTTTTTAGATTGTTATACTTTCTTAGGCAATTATTTCGACATATGCACAAAGTGTACATACGTGTATTTAACTTGGCTTTTTTCATATAATGATATGACAAGTATATAAACGTTTATTCTACATTGGTGTTTTAAGACAAATATTTGCCAGAAAAGACGTTAGTTCGATTGTAAGTATTAATTTTAAATTGTTTCGTCGAAAAGTAACTATACCGACGGGACACAGACAGGAGAGCATAAGAATATTCAAAATAATATCGAAGGCCAATTGAATAGCCCTAGTAAGGCAGATATGTTATAATGGGGTCAATATGCACACAACGAAAGACGTGGCAATTATTATGTTAGCATTATAAGGGGGTTTTATGTTTGAAATAAGGTCAATGGACAATCATTTGAAAGTGAACACGATTGACATTGACATACTGGCAAATAATAATATAATTATTTAATGTCATTTTATTAAATTTGTGTATCATAACATTATAATTAAACAGTTCCTTGAGGTGTTTTCAAAATAACATTTGACTCAGTTGACTGATGTAACAGTATTGCACGATGTTATTGCAAACGTTCATTTTAATACTTGTACTATGTCAGTGAAAAACGTAGTCGACAAATGCAGAGGGACTTTGGTACACAAGGTATGTATATGACATTGTTTAAAGATTGGGTTTGCTCAAGGGGTATTACGATGTAAGGGATAATTTCTAAATAAGCGCTTTTATATTCTGTCTGGCTTGCCTAGCGTCAGCATCTTAAAATATGTCAAAAGTGTGGTAAATAGCTAGAGATGTACGCCGGTAAAAGTATGTTTGAAGCTATATCAACTTGAATCATACATTTTTGTTTGACACTCCGATGAATCGTAACGAGGTGGGTGCCATGCTTAATGGTGATAAAATAACGGCCTAACATGTGATGCAATTATGTGAAAAGAAAGTAAACGTTTGGTAATTTAAAATTAGCATAGGACATTTATTATGTATTATGCCAGTACCCTTTAACAGGCATATGTTTGCAAGAGTGCTAACATGAAACACATTCACGTCTAGTTATGAGACATGGCCATTGTTTATAACTAGAAAAAAGAAATAATTAATGCATAAACAATATCAACCCGAATGAGTCACTTGATTGGAACAGTACAAACTCCATGCCAGTAATCATTTCAAAGAGCCTTTTTTTTAAATATAAAATGATCACATTGCATGCAATATTGATGGACGGATAATACTTCCAACATAATTTGTAAAACATCGCCTTGGCATAGAAATTGTCCCTCTTTGAAGTTACTCAACAATTATTAATAATTTCACTTCAACTGGCCACCATAATTGTTGATGTAAACTAGTTATTGCTATTACAGGGTTTGGCACGATCCATATACTTTTGTTGAATAAAACAATTGAATTTCCATGCTTTGTTCTGTCAGTTGAGTCAAACAACAGAATGTTATATGTGCCGCATTGCAACTTCCTATTCTTTTATGAAAAGAACAACAAACGGTTTGTTGTTTGCTGCATATGATCGCTTAATCGATAAGATGAATATAAAATAGGGAAAAACAATGATGGAAAGAACTGAATGCAGTACTTAATCTGTAAGATGCATACTCGAAAGCTAATCTGACATGCAATAACGCTAAACTGTATTCATACTGATGGTCGTGGCAGGTAGTTGTATGCAAGCTAGTTAAAGCATAGTTATAAAGTCATAGAAAATGTATGCTAATGTATAATCTTTAAGCTGTTTGCTCGTTTGGTCAATTTTATCTCCCATACCACTTTATTAATCAAAGGAATCGCGATATGGGCTGTAAGTCGAAAAGCCTTTTCAGTAAATAGTTTAAGAAATAATAATGAAAATATGCTGTCAAGACCTTTTAAAGAAATTATTAAAGAAATAAAGCTTCGTAGATAATGTTTGAAAAGACCAAACTCTAGCGCAGGTAAAATCTTTATTCTTAGTATCCAATCGCGATGTATGTCAACTGCATATCGACCTGTTAACTAACTGATTAAATGATAAGTTTATGTCATTAACAACATCGTGAGAATCAACATCATTTGTGTGTCCACAAAAAATGCCATACCACAGACTAGTCATTATCGTTATAATGATAAGACGACTTCTTCTGACAGGCTATCGTGCAGACATGACACTTGGTGAACACCCAGAAAGATTGTTCTAATCGATTAATGTATTAATTATAATCATCGACCAAAATTTCTCCTTGAACAGACATAAGCTGTGTCCAGTTTCTGTTCAATTCAGTCCAACATTCTGATTCATCGTTGTGACAATATTGGCATTTCCTGTATTATACATCGTTCACTCAAATAGCACATGAAACTGAAAACACTTGATGGAGTTTGCCGAAAACACATAGATAATAACATCGACCAATATATAAGCGTATAAAAGAAGCTATTACCATCAAACAGCACAGGACAATGGTATTGTCATATCAGTCAAATGTAAAAGTTACAGTTTCTACAGTATAAAATGTAAAAAATGTCAAATAACAGTACAGTTGTAAAATAGTGTATACCAACCAAATTTGACGAATTACTGTAAAAGAAAAACGACACAGACAATTTGTATTCCTGGTTTCCATTCAGTACACCCATACCATATTTTGTTATAAAACAGTAGTGTAAAATCGTCTATTCCGACCGAGAATCGTTGTCATTTAATGACAAAGGCCCGCTTGCTTTTATTTTTCCTGAAGTCGTTTGAGAAATGTTTGTATTTATTGATAACGTGTGTCAGATTCTCTTGTCTGTAACCGTCTCTTCATTGTTTGTTATTCTCCGTTCAATATATTTCTGGTATCGCCAAGTAGACGGGAATCTGGAATGGTAAGATGCATCGATCACATTCTACTCGTCAGTATCTCCTCGACTTGCTAGCTATCGCTTATACTTGTCACATGTCAACCACTCTACAGCGTCACACTGACCGACCATTTAGCATCAAATTGTTTTTTAGACGTCTGGAAACAAACTTGGGGATTATATTCTAATGACAAAAAAAAACCTCACTTAGTCGTTTCACAATCGATTATCTGTTTCAACAGAGTAATTCCATGTTATATATTTTGTTTAAAGATGTCATACGTTAAATAAGGAAAGTTTACAATAGCTATTTTAACATAATAAATTCACAAACGGGAAATAGTGAGATAAAATTGCGGAATGATTGTTTGTTTGTTGTGTTTAACGTCCCACAAACAGTACTTCATCTATCTGGTGACGGTGTTCTCTTGAAACGGATATACTGCAACCTTCACTGTGTAAAGCATGCCGTGAACAACTGGCATGATACCACACCCAGTCGCATCATTCTGAGACAGGGCAAACCAGTCATGGATCTAACCTTATATTTGCTTGAGCGTTAGCAAGGGGGCCATACCACTACCATTTTAACGACTTTGGTATGTCGCGGCCAGGGATCAAACCCGGGGCCTCCTGTATCTTGAGCCGACGCTCTACCGATTACGTTACCAGGACCGGTACGGGATGACACAATCTAGCATTCATGGGTTTTAAATCGAGAGCTTATCGATGTCAGAGTAATGAAATTTCACTTACTGTCTCTTCAATATCACGTCACGTTTGCACAAATTTCCCTTATTTAAATGTCCAGGGAAAGTGGCATTTAGTTTAATTGTGTGTAGATCCTTTGAGTAACATAACATTGTTCAAATTTCCTTCTTAGGATAAAGTGTGTAATAACTCATTTAATATTCTACAGAGAATTTAGTACTAATAAAGATATTGCATTAGGAGCCGAAAATGCTATTTTATCCAGCAGAGAACCATATATTTAACATGGCAATTCAGACATTCAGTATATTTAAGGTGACATAATATTTTGTTAACATCTTTTTATTTATCTCTCTTTATGTTCTTTTTACAACAATTCAAGTCTTGTTTCCATACAAATTTAGAATTACACCAATATAACCTCATTTCTTTTTAAATTCTAAGACACCTGAATAGTTCCTTAAACTTTGTTCAACAACATCCCACCCATTAATTTATGAAAGTTTAGACAAATGATTGAAGAAATACTACAATAGATTGCGGCATCAAGTATTTATCTTGAACCCAACAATTCTTTTAAATTGGAAACTGCATATAATACTATTCTAATCATGGTCCTGTTACAAATGAGGCTTGATATGTAACTCAGTTTAAATGCAACGTATATGTTTTTATTCTATTTAATGTTTATATTTTAAAATAAAACAAGTTAAATTTTTCTCATTGAATTCAAACAAATATATAAAAGTAAGTAATACATCAAAACTGATAAAAGGTTGTGCGCGGATATTTTTTAACAAAATTAAAATGACATAATGACGGCTTCGGTTATGTTTTGATGTCAACCATGAACACATACAACAGTTTCAAAGAGGCATAACAGTAAGTGCAACCCAATGGCAATAATGCAAAAATAGGGGAAGGGGCATCTTTCACTGAAAAGCGTAGGTTTTAACCTTAAAAGCATCATTATAATATAAAATATTATTATTTGCACAGTAGATTTAAAAACGCAATGCATAGGAATATGAGAGAATTAGTTCACTAGAAACATAAGACACATCCACAGGAAATTGGAAAATTGAAAAAATCACAATTTTTACTTTTCTTTTGTTTTATAATAAAAATTGAAAACTTTAATGGTTCCCTTTTTCAATAAAAACATGTATGTCTAAAATGTTTCTTTCTCGAAACTCTTAAGAACATTTACACCTTTATCCATATTAAAAACATTTTTCCTTTGTTTGGGTCTCGGTACCATGGAAACTGGCGGTCTGGGACATATGGTTCTTCTTTGATGTTTGAAAACTTTCACAAGACATATATTTTCAGAAAGCAATATATATATATATAAAGTAGTTATGGTATTTTCATTACAATTATCCAGTCCTCTCTTGACAGACGGTACATGCATTACATGATTAAATTATAGCATGTCCGATTAAAGCTATGTACGTTAAACTGGCAGAACAAGTCACAAACTTGCATGTGATGCCAGACTTAATATTAATCGCAAATTACTTTTGAACTGTATTCATATGGAAGAAGTAATAAATTTATATACTATCATTATGTATTGTTTGAATTTTCTATTTCACTTATCATTCCCAAGTAATAGCAGCTCGTGTATAGGCTAAATGATATAAAATGAGCTAAAATGTTTTTGACACACTGCATACTAAAAAATTAATTAGGCCATTAGTCCTTATTTGACAGTCCAGATGTGTAATTATCCTCGAATGGTGAAAGTATTCACGTCAGGTTGGGCGGGGCTTATTAGATCATTCACTCACTAGCCCACTGCCAACCTGTCAACTTCGATAATCTTTAGGGCAAACTTTTTAAGCTTCTGAGGCGACATTGCTTTCTAAGGAACACATATATATAACAACAGTTAATGCTTACTTTGGCTTTAAAAGCTATACATAAAAGTATTCAAACGAAAAGGATTGTTTTCGTGGCATAATGCATAGTTTTCATAATTCTGTTAGCATACTTTACAGTTTTTGTTCACTTTACTATGTAACACATTATAAAATCAGAACTATTTTTGCAAGATGGCGCGATCTGCCCCAAACCATGATTCAGAAACCAATCATACAATCTCTGTAGCCTCTCTGAGTTAGAGTCCCGTTTTGAGGAGTTAATGGGATAAGGTCTTACAGTTGACTTATGGTGCGTCGGAAGTTCTACGCGGACAATGATAGCAATACGTTGTATTTAAAAACAGATCAGCATATAGCTTGCATATAGATAAGAGCGAAAAATGTTTGTGTCATATCGAATACATAGACGGCAAAATTATGTAAAATGCGAAAAAGAAACCGCACATGCACCATTTGTCTGGCGCAATATTGACACAACAACTATTACAAATACCACAGAGATGTCAAGATATAATATAATGTTCACCTGTTTTACACACAGTAGAATATTACTCTTATATATACTCCTATTTGTATTTTTCCATGTGCAAGGGTATGAAACATAATGCAAAATACGACATTTCAGTATCAAGAAAGTAATTACGTTTCAGAAGTAATTTTCCACTGATAAGTGACACCTTCTGGAACAGTATGATTAACACCTTGGATATTATCCGGCTTCGCTGAGATCAAATGTCCACATGTTTCTCCAGACACAGAAGCAGCCAAACATATGTGCATATTGGAAATACTCTTCTTAAAAAGGAAAGCAACTCAATATTCATTTTGTTTATTTTGATTTTTAAGAAGAAATTAAATTATTTTAAAAATGCTTCTTAAACTGTTTTAGATATACTGTCAATTGAGGTAACATAATTTGTGTTATATTTAGTTTCAATTTAGAGTGAGAGAATAAAAGTTTATGTTTGATCCAACTCCTGTGTCGATTAAAGACCTTTGTAAAATACATGTTTATGGCTTTTTCAGAAAGGACACAGTTACATTATCGATTCTGAATCTGATATGCTTACTGTTCTATATGCACAAAATTAGGAGACGTTTTGCGTCGCCTGCAACAATTAGAATTTACCCGATTAACATGTTTGAATTCCACCATACGTCGACTGCATTTTTTTCCTCGATTTTCACAAGAACGAGCAAAGACTATATTACATTATATTATATTATATTATATTATATTATATTATATTATATTATATTATATTATATTATATTATATTATATTATATTATATTATATTATTTTTATATTATTCTATATTATATTATTTAATGAATTGTCACCAATACAATCTGGCTTGACTGTAGATAACAGGATAAACATAACGTTCAAAGTCTGCTAAATTTTTATTAGAATTTTTTTAAGGTATGAAAAGGTCCAATTTTGTACAAATATTAACACATCATTTAGGTTTCTTTGGTTCATAATAATTTATTATTTTATTGATTATTTTTAAAACTTTTATTATATGAACTGTTGCCTATCCCTGTTTGTACATTACGTTCATAGTAAATCGGCACTAATCTTATATCAGACGAAGTAGAATGGCAAGTCTGGAGAAATCACACATAAACATGCGGCTGTCTGGTGTGCAAGTCAGGACAAGACATGATAGACGATATGATATAAATTAAGGTTAGAAATTCTAAGAAGTCCTAGGAACATATTGTATGTCGACAACTACACTATACCTTCCAATGCTGGACTTTCTGATTCTGTTGTCAGTAAATTATTTACCTAATGTTTACTTTCGTAAGAGCGAGAACATCTTTAATTGTAGATGACAAACAAAACTATTTTTATGAAACTTTTTTTAAGACTGGGACTGATGGTTTCAAGTTGCTTGTACTTTTAGAAATTTTCAACGTGTATCATAAATTGACTTATTACCTAACCAAAAATGTAATAAACTAGAAATTTACGACATCACTCATGTAGAGATTGACCAAGATGGCAGATGAATTGGATCATTTAAATGCTGTTATTTTTTAACTTTTAATTATTTAAAAAACGTGTAATGTAGGATAAGTAAAATGATCAATTAAATGTCTGAACAAAATATGTTATAAGTCAAGCAAAAGATACCCATTACCAAAAAGCAACAATAAATTCATTGATTTTATATGAAGTCGACTCGTTTCAACAACAGCTTATCGAAAAGAACTTTAAACCGTCTCCGTAGACAATAAACAATTAGTTAATTGAGGGAATCAAATACACTTTCAGACTTACATGACTATACGCCATAACTTATATTAATAGTAAGACTATTTCCGATGTTTTGATGAATTCAGATATACATTGTGAATGCCATACACGGGTTTAGATTAAAACAAACTGAAATTGTGTAATCGATGATAATACCATACATGCATTTGTATTATTTACACACTGCAATATGTGTTATTAGCCTCCATGAAAAAGTTCTTAGTCGGGAGATAACAGTGTTATTGCAGTGACGAACCATTTTCCGACCAAGACAGTCGTTGCATATTTTATACACGGATGTGCTGATTTGTTATATTTACGGTATCAACTGACATATTTGTTTGTTAGTTTTAATTGAAGAACACTCGTTTATTGTCTCATTATCGCACAGAACTGACTTCTTTCCAACTCAATAATGTTAAACAGATTAATTAACTGATTAAAGATTAAAGGAAATCGTTAGATGTATTTAATGACGATATATAACGGGCGTAACCTGTTTGCTTTTATACTGAGGGATTCTTGAAACTATTAAATGGTAGAGATAAATAGCTTGTAACGTTGAATTGTAAGATCGCATTTGTAAATAGTATGCCAAAAAGAGGACTTCTTATGATCCGGTAGAATCCGATAATAATTTTCTACTTCATTCTGCTTAGATGAAACATATTAATATGAATCAATAAACAATACGTCATGAAATTTTAGCCACTAATGGCCATTCCAAATAAATAAAAAAAAATTATAGTGTTGCACTAGAATTAAACAGGTATAACCATTAAGATAGATGTAGACATAAATATTAACATGCAAGCTAAGACATCACACAAAAGAAAACAAAACAAATATCGCATCAGAGCAATAGTGGGACATATGACCGACTTTGTGTTTAATCCGGTTAATCCGGTAAAGACTGGGATGTTCTAAAGCAAATGGAAATTAGTAATAAGCTTTCAAAATTTATTTGAGAAAGGAACATTTAGTGGGAAAATTGAACTTTTTAATACCGATTTAATGTTTTAGATGCATTAAATACAATAATAAAAAGAGAAGGCTTGCAGTGCAGTAGTTTTAAACGTATAGTTTGAGACACACGTTAATTGTTGAAGAAATAATTATTGTATCAAACTAGGTTTCAAAGTTTCTGACTTTAATACCTTTGTCATGTGCCTTTTCATGGTCTGGTATATGTTGCAATGTTAATAGGACCTTGTAATATATTCTTATTGATGATCATAACCCGATGCCGATTATTGTGTTTCCTTATGAAAATCACAAATTCCTTACCATTTACTTTCTAAAAAACCTCAAGTGCAGTATAATGCAATGCCATCTTTTCCTACGCATAAACCACGATTAACTTATAAATATCTTCATATATGGCCTGTGTTTCAATTTTTTGTCTCAAGGCCTCATGTTCCACGTCTTAATCAGGAACAGATAATCATGTTAGACTTCGGATTATACTGTGTTTTTTCGTGTCTATTTATGCGGATATATTTACGGTAATAATGAAAGTGTTTGTGTATAAAGATGTTTTACTTTTTAGCCATGTGAAAACAAAGAATCCTAAAAGTAAGATTGTTTTATATGACCTTTAAAGGCAATTGTTTATTTCACAAAATATGCTATATTAGCCAAAGCTTTATTTGTTTGTTTATTAGGTTTTTCACCACCCCAACAACAACACTTCAGATGTTTGTATAAAGTTTCCACTTGAAGCAGATGTATTGCTTCCTTTACTGCGTATAGCATGCCGTGAAAACCTGACATGATACAACACCCTGTCACATTATCATAACACCGGACCAACCAGTCGTAGAAATACACAGCTACTTGCTTAAACGTCAGAAAGGGGCCACAACAACGACTTCTTTATGCTGAGGCGCACAAGGTTAAGATTGGAAGACTATATACATTATCAATAAACGAATAAAAATCTCTTGAATGGACGCAGCGTTCATAAAGGCATTAAGACGTGTAGTGTGTTTGCAATTGTGATGTATATTTGCTGAAATATCTTAGTAAGGGGAACCCTAATACGCAACTAGCCGTTTGGTAAAAGGCATACGTTATCAGCGAACACGTGTTGATTCATCAAGCCACTTTTAAGAACGTTGATGTTTAACAAATATTCAAGGGGCGCACAGCAAAAATACATTTATTTGATTGTTCATGTTTATTCTGTATAATTTGTTATTTGTTGAAGTATTGCAATAACATGTCATATAACTGATGGAAAAGAAGTGAAAATCATTAACACGTGTGTGTGGTAAATCGATGTAACATTGACTAGCCAGCTGAAGAGCGAAGGAAATTATAATCGTACGTTAAGGTTTGTTTTCAAAGCGTATCGGAACAAGATAATAAAACACATCAGTGGCTGGGAAATAGGTGTTATATAACATTATGTTTGGGTAATGTGGGGTATGAAGCAGAAGATTGGTTAAATCATTTTTTCACATTTATTTAAACTAATATATAAATAATAAAAAACCTACATATTAATCCACTTTTTTTTCTTGGTAAGATTGTCTTTGAATCTGTTAATTAAAAACGGTGTCTTATTACAGTGTATATTTCTTTGCATGTAATATTGTAAAGAAATAATAAATAACCGTACGTTATTAAAATGCCTACCAACGAAGTCTATAAATAAATGTCAACAAATACGTTTTATTCTTAGAACAAACACAGAGTTTTCCAATACAGAGTTATCCAGAGCAACATATTTAACCATATAATTGCTTTATCCCTTTGTCTTAATTCTCATTGTGTTAGATTTTATAGATAATCAACTGAAAAATTCAATAACTTCGCTTGTATAAAAGTACCTCTGTAAGAATATATATATAACAAATATTGGAGCGTGTAATGGGGATTGCTTATGTTTAAGGCAACGCAACATTTTGTCATGCTGTATGTTAAACGCATGCATGTTATAGCTGCATATACAACTTCAGAGGTAACACATTCAAAACCTTTGCTAATTCATTTTTATAATCATTTGTATATATTATGTAACGTTAAATGTAGGACCTTCGTGTTTTACTTAATATAAATGCTCTTAATACTGATACTAACGCTGTTTATTTTTATATATACCCTATTTCTACTTATGTAAAACACTCGTTTGTCTAGAGAGTACATTTAGATTTTAGAGGACATAATGCCTACAATTCAGTACGGCATGTTAAACTTTATATTTTGTTTCGTATATAGGCATTGAGATGCCTCTTGCATAATACTTTGAATATAAAAACTATGTATATCTAACCCATATTAACTATAGCCGTTTCACTGTTCTTTCTAGTGATTAAGGAATTCTGTCCTGAGAAAAGAAATATTATTTCATGTAAAATACATGTTACACCTTTGCATAAAAGGATAACTTGTGTGAAATTGTAACTTTGAAAATAGTCTGTGGCTGTTGTACTTATATGTTTTCATATTTGAAATACAACAACACATGTAAGGTGTAATTAATCCAATTCATCACTTAAGCTTCGTGCTGTTTTAAAACCTATGGCTCACTTAATCATACATGTACATTTATAGTTTGTGTCATAAATTGAAGCTTCCAACAGTTAGTGTTTGTTCCTGAAATGTCTACACCAAACGGAAGAAAACTGTGTTTCAGCCCAAGTTGTCTTTAATAAAACACATTAAAACAACGCCTACTTTAAGAAATCACATTTTCTGTGTAAACATTCTTGCGTCTTCAAATGACAGGCGACACCTTCATAAACACTTTAATCAACGCACGGCAGACTTTTTGGCTTCCCCGAGAACGAGTTTCTATTGCCAGTCTGTCGGTTAATCGGAAAGAAACTTTGATATAAAAGTGCTGTCTGAATACAACCATAGTTAGCGAATGAGTATATTGCATGTATTATTATGCGCGTACATAATAATATAATAATCGTGTCGCTGCATGTATATATATATATATTAAAAGAACACAAAAAGTGTAGGTACTTGTTTACTTTGTTATATACGTTGTTTGTTACTCTGTTTGTCTTTGTCTAAAGGAAGATTAAATTTGAATATCTGTGGAAATTTTGATAGGAACTTCCCTTATTTATCTATTGTAGAAAAGTTTTATTCCCATGGAAATGAAATTGGACTAAAAAACTATCGATATTTGAATGATAACCATATCATTGCGGTGGGTTGCGTCTCCGGCCGAACGGCTACAGTCGCCGACTTGTGACTCATCATACCATCGCCTCTGGGGTTCGAGTTTGTGTTGAAGAAAGAACGTTCATGTGAACGGATATCCAGCTGACCACTAGGGTGCCCGTTGTTCTAACCGGAAATAAGCCTGGGAATTTTCTCCAATGATAGTAAGATGGTTATCCCCAATATGAACATAATTGTGTCAGTGAGATGTAACAAAGACAATAAAAGACAACAACAGCATAAACAACAACAAAACAGCAACAAGATAATCAATGATGATGACTATCATCAAACTTGGGACAAGACAAACTTACCGGCGTTAAATAGGATAGGGGTTTTACCAAAAATGCCTTTGTTCTTCTTTATTTAGTTGTTTCTTTATAAAGCTGTTTGTTGATTAAATACTCCTTTTCATTTTTCATGAAGTAAAATATACTCGTTAACGAATTTCTTTATAAAGCTGTTTGTTGATTAACTTTACCTTTTCATTTTTCATGAAGTAAAATATACTCGTAAACGTGGCAATCTATTTGCTTGAATGCAGGCAACATTTAATTTGCCGATTTTCATAACTGTTTTCCTAACAGCTGTCAAAAGCTTGGAATGTGTGAGAGAAATGACCGTGAGTAAAATGACGGTGGAATATATTTGCTGATTCCGTTTTTTTTTCCCATCGTTTCTAGTTTTGGTACTTAATATTTTAAATGTAGCTCATTAACGACGTAGAAAAAAATGCAATGGTATATAAAATATTTGTTCAAGAAAGAATCGTGAACCACTGCTTTGAATCGGTTAATCGTGACCGTACAGAAGAATTGTACAAGTTAAATCAATATTTGTTTAATCTTAAATAACTATTCATCGTAAATTTATTTATGTTTAAACAAAAATGCATTTGTCAAAACAATTCGAGCAAGACATACCAAACATATAAAGTTTAAAACACTATCCCAGTGAAATAGTTTATGACAGTGTATGAACTTCGGTTGATAAAATAACATACCTACTGAGAAACTCGTATACTGACAATATTGTATAGCTCTTTAGTAAAATATCTCATGAACAGTCTGGGTCACAGATCGAGTAAATTAAGTTCATAAAATCTAATCCATATGTCTGCTTATGTAAAGCAAATGGTACGCGAACACAAATCAGCTATGCCTGTATGGCTAAGATTTAGCCTATGTTGCAAGAATACTATGTTGTTTAATATATCACATGTACCACTGAGACTCCCCTCAGACGATACTATTTTCAGGTGTATGCAAACAACCCGGAGACTCTAACTTTTCCACAATCCAAGTCAAATACTTAAATTGATAATACGTTATATTTAGATATTTTTTCTTTGCTCATGACATTTTTTTTGTTTCAGTTTTATTTATATTAATGAAGATGTAGGTAACAAACTTAATTATCATAAACATGACACTGTCAAAAGCCCCAATTTGGGACTTGATAAAGGCAATGTTTAATTCTCTACAACAAATATAAACTCTTGGTATCATTCATTTTTGCTTTTATTTACATTTCCGCGAATTAAATGAAAATATTTTCCATAAATATAAGAGAACATAGAATCATGTCTTTTTCAAACTGGATTTAAGTGTAGAATGTTTGTATAAATGGGGAAAGAATACTTATTATTACGTATAAATCTATTATATTGCAAAGACGTGTTGTCATTTTACAATTTTGTCATTATTCTGGATTAATTCAATACCATGCACGGCATAAGAATCAGATATATATGTTGAAAGTCGCAAAACAGAATAATCACCAAAGTGCAGGCTATTTTCAAGATGGGCTAGACGAGATATAACATTCCTTTTCAAGCAAAAAAAAATCAATATAGCTGTTAACCACGAATATGCACATTCAAAAATACGTATTGCTCTCAATTCTGTAGCAAATAGTTAAGAGAGTCCTGGAGATCATATATCACTACGTCTTTATAACGAGGTGTATTTCAGACATTAGCATATTACTTATGCACCAACGATAGAAAGGATTACAAATACTGTATTGATTAATTTATCCTTGTGTGTATATCTGATGTCGATTTTGTAAGCACTATTTCATATTCTTTACTTGCAAAAACACCAGTATGTGATTTGTTATTTAAAATCAATAATTGAGTGTGCTATTATAATATTATGACTTTTTGGTATGTATAAAACTCGGATGTCAAGTCAGCTTGACATTCCAGATTGGACTATCCACATCTGGTTATCGTCAAGAACACTTCTACTAAACGGACGGAAATAGCCAACACGCCAGAGTCTGTTGACATTATTTAAGTACTGAGTGAATATGCACTACAACTGATTTGTTATTTGGCTACAGAGGTATACCTTTTCTTGTTTATTTGTTCTTGACCTGTTATACTTATATTTGCGATCGTTTACCACGTGAGTTTTATGCCGAACTGCTTTTTAATATATTTGAACTTAGTCTGATTTATAAATTACCATTTACACATGCTACTATTTCAATAGCTCAATCGACTATACAATTTAAATCTATACTACCTCTAGACAAGCCAAACAGGGTCAATGTAAATGTGACAACAACATAGTAACCAGACATAACAAACAAAAGGAAAAAACAGCAGTTACCGCATTGGAACGGTCAGTCGGCAAAAGGACCGACTGTGGTGCTTAAATCGAGTTTTTTTGGAGCGTTCCAACCTCGCTCTTGAACCTAAAAGTTCAAAATGAGAGAGTGGTTTGAAATAAAACAGCCCAAGCGATGACGTATAATAAGAACAATTTAATGACGTCATACAATGCCATGACATCATATGCCAAGAGTTTCAAACGTTGAATTAAAAAACACACGAAAATCATAGAATTATAGAAAACAACCAACAAAACAAAATGAAGCATTATAAGGAGTTAAGTGGTAATGAAATTAAAACAATATATAAAAAAATGCCTAGGAAATATCCGAAATTGGCATATTTTATAATATAGGCACAAAAAATGTTATATCTACTGTGAAATCTCACGTAAAGGGCATGGAGACTGCTCGAGTTGTGTCCTCTATATAGGGCACGAATGAAGAGATAGAAACAACAATGGAATAGTTATTAAACCCATGTCATTTAGTTATTTTGTATATGCATTTAACCCATTTAAGTACTAATGTAGTTTGATGTATTGTGTAAATGTTGAGCACAAAGGTTAGTGCGTAACCGCACGAGAAAATCGTGTATTTTGCTTTCGAAAGGAGCATCCAGCGATTTGCTGTGTTACTAGCTATTCATTGTAACTGGTAGTTGTGTTATGCTTTTCGTCCAGGATATTTTGTGCACACATTTTGGAAGTTTTGGACTTTTAAAGTTCGTATACGACCAATATTCCCATTAGGAGATATTTACCGTTGGTGATATGGAACAGATATTTGGAATGTTGTTTACTGGACAGACACAGCGTCACGTTGTACGTCACTTCAACGTGAGCCATACCGTGGTCGGTCGAATGTGGCAGAGATACCTCGACACAGGCTCTGTTGCTTAACGTCCAAGAAATGGTCGCCCAAGGAAAACAACGGACATTGATGACCGTAATATTATCAGCAATGCTTAACGTCGGCGGTTTGAATCAGCAAAATCGTTTAATGCTAACTTCCGGGACGCGTCAGGAGTTTGTATCTGTGAGCGAACTCCGAGGAACAGGCTTCATGCGGCCAATATTCGTGCTCGTAGGCCAGCAGTCCGCCCAACATTGACCTCAGAGCACAGGAGTTAAAGTTCTGTGTTGATTTCAATTATTGCAGGAGACGTGTGTGGAGACAAAAACTGAGAGATTTCGGGACTGCTGTGTCAAGGAACACGATTGGTTCGGTGGCCCATCAGTGTTGGTTTGGGGTGGTGTCTCTTATAAGTGCTGTACAGATTTGATCATCATTCAAAACGGTGCTCTGACGGGTGTACGTTACGTAAATGAGATTTTACACGACTGTACGCTGGTGCTGTGGGGCCGGGTTTTATCCTCATGGATGATAACGCCCGGCCTCACCGAGCTTTAGTTGCTAGAGAGTACCTAGAACGCGAGGGTATAGAGCGTATGGACTGGCCTGCTCGATCCCCGGACATTAATCCGTTTGAGCATTTATAGGACATACTCTAGCGACGGATTTAAGACAGACCTGTACAACCACTAACCAAGGAAGAGCTAACACGTGCGCTCATTGAAGAATGGACACAAATTCCTCGTCTTGCAATCAGAAAGTTGATTCGCAGCTTCAACTCCCGGTGTAGAGCTGTTATTACCGCCTGTGGTGGTCATACACGCTATTGATTTCACGTATTGTGTGACATTTAACTTGATTTAACGATATTTGTAAAATTTTATACCCCACCCACCGCTATGCAAACCTTGATTTCTTGGTAGTGACATTGCCTCTTGATCTCATACTTGTTTACTTTTGTTTAACACTGTTGCGTACGTTTATCTTTGTTTACAATTATTATTATTATTATTATTATTATTATTATTATTATTATTATTATTATTATTTATCAGTATTATTATTTTTCTATCATTTTTGTTTGCTTATTATATTTTATTTTGTTGTTTAACTCCTTTCCTATTATACTATTTCCTTTTTGTCATTGTATCAGGACTCTAGAAGACCTATAAGTTTCTGAAGGACAACTTTAAGGTTAACTTATGGACAAAATATGCTGCTTTCTGTTTTATGAATTTGATTTTTGCATATGTAACCTTCACGATTTACTGACAGGGTAATAAAAAGCCTTATTTAAAACCTACATGGAAACAATGGCCTTCCCGACTCTAGGCCTTATCGTCATGTGTACATTTGTCAAAGGCTCTGCAACATCTTCTTAGTTGTTTTATGCACACTGCATAGAATATATTGCAATATTCTGCTTAAACATTTATGTTATCGGGATAAAAGTTATTATTAAGACATTTCTACCTGTATTGGAAATTAGTTCATAACGGATTCATTGATAAACTTTTATGAACATTTAATTAACTAGTTTTTCATTGGTTTAAATCAGTTAAATAATACTTTAAAGGAAAATCACATTACGGTCTGCAAAACGACGAGTAAGGGATATCAGTTTACGGCAGTACCCATTGTACTTGAACAGTTTATACTTGATTTCAAGATTGACACTTTGGCTATTACATTAACTTCAGGGCATTCGAATTGATAACACGAGCGAAACGAAACATGAGGTACAATGTTAAATCAAAGGTAAAAGCCTAGATTGATGGATTGACCTAGAGGAATCAATAATACATTTAATGCAGTTAGTTGTATTGCTTTGAATTAATTTGGCTGGCACATCGTAGTTGGAGGACATTGCACAAACAGTGAATCAAAGGAGAAAGCTATCGAAATATTTCCATTATTGTCCTTATGCAAATATGAAAACATTAGATATTCCGTAACTATTAATGCGAACAATTAATAAGAAGTATAACATAACTATTTCTACATATTTTAGGTAAACATAAATAGACAGGACATGTCGCTTCATTTCATCAAGTGCTAAACAGTTTCAATAACTCCCATTTAAAATTTGTTTGGAACACAATATACACGTGGTTAAAATAGGAGCCTTTGTGTTGTTGATAAGAACATGGTTTTATTAATAATGCAATTACGAAAACCTTACATTTTCTTTTGTGAGCAATAAATCACATGGAGACCCGTGGATGTGCCTGTTTTGTCACAATGTCGACGCAATTTTAGACACCACAATAAGACGATATGTGAGTTGCTATACCGTGCCATCACATTGAAAATCATACAATGTTCACATTTAGTTCGTTAAGTCCGTCTTCAGATTGTTTGAAGATAGCACGAAAAGCTTACAATGCCATTTCGTAAGCGTTAAGCGGCAATCATTAAAATAGTGTGTATTTTGTTGTTAATTTGATACTTAGTTAAAACCTAATTATAGACTCGCGCTGCTTCCTTAAATGAGCTTATTTTATTTGCATGATAATCTTGCCGTTCTATATTTCCAGTGACCGTGTTTTTGTACCAACAGGCAACAGACATATCATTTTTATCATAATCTTTATAAAAACAATTCCACAACATCTTTAATTAATTCAAAGCATTATTTCCTGTGTGTGACTATCTATCTGCTTCATAGTGGAATCTTGTTTCGAGATAAAATGCAACGTATGACGTGCGTTTTGACAGAAATACAGACAGAGAAATTCATCATCGTGAATTTGACAGTTGGAAATTGCTACACTGATATATTGTTCTGTAAGGGCATTTGCTAGACGCACAGAAATATGTTCACTATCGCATGTTTAATGTCATGGTTTAATATGACATGTTGTATCAGATGTCCTATATATATGTCAGAAATGAATCATAACCATTTTCTGAATTATTATGTTAATACTAATTTTCTCAGTCAAATAAAAGAAGTATAAGTAAAATGACTTTGTTACGAAATATAAATATAATGGTTGACTATAACCAGAAGAGAGTTGTGTGATGATGGGAACATTTGCAAACTTCGGAGGCATCATAACAATTGTCTGTGATTTTGACCAAATAAAAAATAAAATGTTTCAACAGAAAAGTTTAAATCAAAAGTAAAACTAAAACGTATACATGTACAATTTGCATCCAACTAGGAGGTTTAACTTTCGTCAATATAGCACAAGGCGCAGATAGAATGAGGATTATCCCGTAACCATGTGCAATGCCACTGACCATTATTCCATTCTAAAGCGGCATCGAGAAAGAGATAAATCCAGGCAGTTGGAGGGAATTATTTATATGCCAAGGAAAGTTAAGACAAACATATTTTATCATATTTTATTACTGTCCTTTCAATTCACGAACTTCAAAAAAGTTGTCTTTTTTAGTTAAACTTTACTATGACGGTGAGTGTATAGCACACCAAAATTATGTGTTTGTATCATATGTACAACTCTTTTAGTGTTATGCAAGGATATGTAAGGGTAACATGGGTCGAAAGGCTTTCATTGGTTTTCGACCTTTTGTCAGGTCATTTTATCTATGATATTAATAGTGTATATGTCAACATTTAAGGCGTATATAATTGTCGTTAGAAAAGATGTAAAGTATTCATCAAAGCGGTTTCACATACGTTCATGAAGATGATATAAAAACTAACTATTGTTGTTTTACAACATGGCATCATAACAGCGCCATATATTGTATTTATTGTAATAGAAAATCCATCTGTTATAGCCTTATGGATGTGCTTTTATCTTTTAGATTGGAAAATTGAACGGAACTTTACGTGTTCCCCCTTTTAAACACATTATCTGTTTTATACATGATATAACTTGTTTGCTAGGAACACTCCTCCATCGTTAGCATAACACTTACCATGGATGTATAAAAGTATTATTGTATTGGATTATGTAACACACATGACCATGTAATACTATTTGACGACATACTTCATTTTGTTTGACAAGTACCTTATGTCTTTTTGCCATTACACATTCATAATAAATATGTGTTTCTAACTGAAAAAAACAACAACATGTAATACGTTTAAATCAGCTGGTGTAAAGATACTATTTTACGCCTGTCACAAACTAAATAAATTAAGCCAGAACACAACACACTCAATCTTCTTTATAATACAATTTTTTAGGAGAAACCCTTTCGTAATTGCCACGTTAGGTCAGCTGATTACGCACGTGTTGATATTGTAGAAGCATCATCTTTATTGCCGTCATGGGTATGTCTCGGCTTTCAACAATGATCACTGACAGCTTTTCGTCAGTTTTGTCTTATGCGTCCTCGAGGCTGAGGCCAAGATCAGTCATATTTCATTTGACTGTGTTTTAGGGTTATTGGTCATAACTTGAAAATTTAAGTCATTCAAATCTCCTTAAACTAACACGTGTTTGCAAATGACCCAATCAAAAGGAAATAAAAACAGACATATTTCATTGAAATAACGTTATGTATTTCTTCATTCACAAACAACAACAACAACAACACAATAAATAAATAAATACCACAAAACTTGGAAAAGCAGCTATAACGTAAAAGATGTGTAGCAAGGTACGCAGTTACGACTGCACGTTTCTTTTAAATATATGTTTAAAATGTAAATTGTCAAGTGAAAAAGTAACCAACAATTGGTTATTGTCAACTTAAATACTCAATTTAAACGTGTTCAAAAGTAAAGAGTTCGCCCGTGGCGTAGCGGTAGAGTGGCCGATTTGTAACTTAGGTCTTAATGTGAAACGGTCTTCCAGCTGACTTGCGGTAAAAACATCTGGAAGTTGCTATTATGATCATAAATGGTCGCTGAGATGTTTTTCAAAAACAAAAACAAAACATCAAAATTAAAAATGATATAAACATAATCGACTAAAGTTAAATGTTAAAGTAGCATATGAAACTATGTGACAATTCTATACTCATGTTCAATAGTCGTTAGTATAGAATTTGAAATTCCATCCTGTTTTCAAGAATAGAATTAGAAATATGCATAAACTTAAATATCTCGGCGTCTTAAAAGTTGTTGTTTATGTTTCATTTTATGATAGTCTTTTTCATCTGGAGTCCTACTTGTCTTTGTCCATGTAGCTAAAAGCTCATTCAAACCAAATGTTTTGAAAGGCAGACGCCTGTCAAACCTTTGTGTTCCGAGAGAAACATTTCCTACATGCTTTAACGGATTTTGACCAATCTTCTACAAGTCTTCGAAAGTACCAGGCAATGTCATTGTTACAAATAGCATATTTTGGCTTGACTAATGTTATTTGTTTAACTTTATCTACGATGATCAGGTTAAGGAGGTATGTAACACACAAAATGATCTGCTAACGTGTCAGGTCCTTAAGTTTAATGTAATTATAATTATGACTAAAAGTTTATAGTTTTCTGCACAACATAGTGTAACAACAGTGTCTAGTGATTGCTTAAAATGTAATAACATGCCGAACATTGATTATATTTATGCAATTTTAAAATGTTCTGGCAGCGATGTATCATGAACAACTTCATTTTCAGACTTCTTAGATACTGTCAATTTTAACACAATATGCTATTCAATATCTTTATAAAAGTCAAACTTGAAGAAGAAAGTGATGTTAAGATGTTGTCGACACTATTTTATATTCAATTGGCAATCTAAATAATCAGCGTCTAAGATGAAATAGATTCCACATTTTCAAAAGAAAAGTAGTGTAACTTATTTCCCTTTAAGTATTTTTATATTCTTTAGATAAATATCCTACATCTATTTGAAATGCGCTTATTAATGTTTAATATTTGTGTTAGTGAGGAAATACAAAACGCCAAACAACATAGGAGGTAAAAGATACTAAATTGAAACAGTCATAGTAACATACCTGTATATATAAATACCTGTACTGGGGAGTCGTGCTGGTAAGTATCATAATGATAAAGAGAGCGAAGAAATGTATACAGAAGTGCATAGACAAGGATCACTCCGTTTTATTATTCGTTTAAGCAAGCATCATTCATTAACCTTTTTAGGATAAAAATTAAAATCACGTAAAAGAAATACATGCCATACATAATTAATCGTATTAATCTATGATTCCTATTATGAACTTAGACACAATTGTACTTTTATAAGGAAAATCATAATATTTTTAACGTGGTCAAAGAGGAAAAAATATTTTTGTATTTTAACCAGATGGCGACCTTCAAACAAATAGTCTAATTAACTTCCTCAAAGCCATAATAAAATACTTAAATGTAATATTGATCTGAAAATGATAGCCTTGAAAAAAAATCATTTACCTTCAAGGAGGTTAAAACAATCAGTAAACATAAATTGATTCTTTTGTATTGTACCGGATTACAAACTTTGATATATTTATTGATAGTTTGTCAAAATTATTGCAAATTGTTAAGTTTTGCGTGTGAAATTGTGTTCTTTTAAAGCTGTCGTATCGAAAATATAAGGCATGTATGTTATGAAGTTATGAAGACTGTATAATAGTAAAGATCCTAATGAAACATTTGCCATAATAATAAACTTGGCAGCCTATAATGAAATACCTGTTGCTTGTGTCCTTAGCCAGAAATATTAGCTAAACAAACTATCGAAGAAGCAACTGTTGTATAGCAAATTCCACCAGGAACATTGAATTGCAGAGAAAACGAACATACTGCCTTTCTGCACATTGCCCTTTACCCTGACAACATTTCAAACTGAAATGCAATTTTGAAAAGTAAAGCCATTGATATTGTAGAGAAGCATTGACTTTGAAAAATATGCCAACTGATTTTGGAAGTGGGCATCATGCTACAGAGTTTCAAGTTTAGCTGTATTTTCAGACATTAATAATAGTTCACAAGCTATAATTACTCTCAATGTGTACCAAGACAATATGGAAACATGTGTATGTCACATGTCGTTTATTTGTTAACAGTTTTAATCATCTAATTATTATATATGGCGGTACTACATATTGTAGTACGAACTGTGAAGAATAACTAATTCTTTGCAATAACGAGCTAGGTGGCCAGACGTTTACTTACCTTCAGTTGACGTGTAAATAATAAGTACATTGGCGACATATTAAATCTCAATATGTTTTTAAAGCGAAGCCAGGAAAGTTGAAGTTAATGAAAAAAGAGGTGTGTAATATGATTCAGCATAAGTATAATGGCTTCAACGGTCGGGTTCTACGACAGATAACCATCTTACATTAAGAAGAAGTAGATACGTTCAGCTCAAAATTCATTTGACAGCTTGAACAAGTGTTTAGAGCTTTTTCAAAATCATAATATCAGCAAGACGCATCGGCAAGGTTTGTGGTTTAGGAAGCAAAATTAAAAATGTCAGAAACAAGGAAATTAGAAAACAGGTCTTACTTTGTTAATTGTCACTATCAACAAACCTTACAAATAAAATTCCTTTTCCGCAAATTTCATTTATTATGTTTGCATGCTTGCTTAATTTACTGATTTTATCATATCCAATCTAATTAAACTCACAATTTTGGCATATTTAGACATTTGTACCATTCTTGGACATTATAAGAAAAAGACAGATATATGTTGGAATGTTTTACATCATCTCTGGTTTGTCTGATCAGTTGAGAGAAATAACAATTCACACCGTATCGAACAGGCCATAAAAAGACGACATTTGATTCTGAAGTATGTAAATCATCAGACCTTGGTACTAATCTGCAATTCATGCTTCAAACTTAAAGCAGTAACATACTCGCATACAAAACACTGCGATTGGTCATGGTTTATTATTAATATAATTTCGGATTTCATACAGTATATAAATGCAAATATATGCTTCTATCTTTGCTATGTTAAGGTTAACGACATCGTTAACCCTATTGTATAAATTTATCAACTAAAGCGTAACCCAGGCTTCTTTTTATGCATTGCTGTTCCACATTTATTCACATGATTGAAAGGGTAATCTCTGAATAAAGTGCATCCAATCCCACCTTAAGGCTTACTTCCGATGGAAATGCAGGGCCTGATAGTCATCATGTCAGACTTGAAGACAATGGATATCTAGAGTTCGATCACTATCTATTGCCACTTGACAAGTGCTTGCTGAGAGTAGGTAACACATGGCCTTGCTAACCTTCATTAAAAGTGTGAAAATCGGTACGAATCTAGTTTCACCAAAATGGTATTTATTAGATCTAGATTTTTATCTCGAAACACAGTTTCCTTTCTTCTTTACCTAATGCCAAAAGTAGGTTTTACATGACATTATTTAGCACAAACGTGTTTAATCAGTGTCGCCAGTGTCACAATCAGATTATGTTTCAACCGGACCTGGTAGTGCAATCGGTAAAGAGTCGGCTTGATGTACGGGAGTCCCCGGGTTCGATCCCGGGTCGCGACATACCAAGGTCGTTAAAAATGGTAGTGGCAAAGCAAAGGTAGTTCCACGACTTGTTGGCCCGGTGTCAGGATAATGTAACTGGGTGTGGTATCATGCCAGCTGTCAACGGCATGCTATACACAGTGAAGGCAGCACTATATCTGCTTCAAGTGGACACCGTCTCCATAAAACTGAAATACTCTTGGTGGACAAAAAACCCAATAACAAACAAACAAACAGATTATGCTTCAGTCAAATGGTCACATTAAAATTGATAGGTTCTTTAATAATAAATAATATTTTTAGTAAAATCAGCAATTTTTATGTGGTTGGATATTTTTCTAAAACTCTTCAGTAAAGAGATGTGAATAAAGCTATGTAGACGAATTAACTTTTACAATTTACCCTTAAGACAAAGTTGAGATAATTCTTTACAGTTAAAAATCAAATTGATTCGTACGATGAAATGCTACACTCGTAGTAGATGTATGCACTTTACTGGAAATTAACTAGATTTTTTATCTTACTTTAAAAAAAAGTAAAGTAGATTAACCTGCAATGGTGACGGCGGACAAAAAATTGGTCCCACTTTATCACAAAAGCTTGTCTATTAAAGGGTTTGCACATACATCCGATTTTTAATTGCAACCCTTTTGGTCATACTTAATTGTAAGATTATAATACGATATTCGTTTACACCGGTAAATCACGTCTTAAGAAACAATAATGTTCATAAAAAATCTTGATAAGGAGACAATAGGTTTGTAATTACAACCGATTGTATAATAGTTGATTGTTTTGATGATGCTGATTGATGATGTAAGTATGTTGTTAACCCAAGAGAAAATGGGACGTGGCATGAATAAGAATGTATGACAAGTCCTATGAGCATTGCAACATATACCAAACTTTTAAAAGGCACAGACCAAAGATATTTCACATGCAAGCAAAGCGAAAAGTAAGAACAAATTTGTGATGAGTCATTTAACGAAAAGAGCAAACCCGACAGTTACCGCCTTGGAACGGTCAGTCGGCAATATGGACCGACTGGGGTGCTTAAACCGGTTTTACAGAGCTCTAACCTCGCACTTCCTGGCGAGTTTTTTCAAATGCAAGCAATGAAAAGGAAAACGATCTATTTTAATACAAAATGTCCAAGCGCAGATATGTTCTATAAGTTATGACGTAAGTAGTGACGTCATTGAAAAATAAATGTACACATAGTGTTTAGAAAAGAATGTGATATTATTTCGATTTGAAAAGCTACACAAAAATGGTTGACTATAAATAAAATTAACTTTCTGAACCATGAACAAACACGACCAGAGACGAATAAATGGTTGCAGCATCCTGTTCATGTGAAGATGGAATTGCAGAACCAAAGTCCAATGTCCATCAAAGAAAATACACGTAACAATCCTGATAGGATGAATTAAATGACAACATAGATTACATGCATGGGGAGATTTTCTACGACCGCCACACTGCACAAGTAACATTGGTGTGATCATGAATAAGAATGTATGACAAGTCCTATGAGCATTGCAACATATACCAAACTCCGGAAAGGCACAGAACAAAGGTATTTCACATGCAAGCCAAGCGAAAAGTAAGAACAAATTTGTGATGAGTCATTTAACGAAAAGAGCAAACCCGACAGTTACCTCCTTGGAACGGTCAGTCGGCAATATGGACCGACTGGAGTGCTTAAACAGGTTTTACAGAGCTCTAACCTCGCACTGCCTGACGAGTTTCTCAAATGCAAGCAATGAAAAGAAAAACAATCTATTTGAATACAAAATGTCCAAGCGCTGATAATTTCTATAAGTTATGACGTAAGTAGTGACGTCATTGAAAAATAAATGTCCACATAGTGTTTAGAAAAGAATGCGGTATTTTTTCGATTTGAAAAGCTACACAAAAATGGTTGACTTTAAATAAAATTAACTTTCTGAATCATGAACAAACACGACCAGAGACGAATAAATGGTTGTAGCATCCTGTTCATGTGAAGATGGAATTGCAGAACCAAAGTCATATGTCCATCAAAGAAAATACACGTAGCAATCCTTATAGGATGAATTAAATGACAACATAGATAACATGCACGATTCATGCGAAGACAACATTTGTTTGGTCATGCATGTAGTATCGATCTCATGGTACACCCCTTTTCCTATCATCTCTCTCATATCATGTCCACTTCGTCCTCAATCTTAAATGGTTTCTCTGGCTACTAGATATAAATTAATTAAATAATAATCTTATATAATTTTACTTTCATTCTATTTAAAATTTTACAATGCAATATTATAAATAGTGGCTAATAGATTTCGAATACCGATACGTTAGAGTAACCTCGTAAAGCACAAACACGGTTTAACTGATTAAATTACGCAGTCATTGTTGTATTGTAACAACGAGCCATCCGGGCTTCTCATTTCTACTTTTGAAAATGTCAATCCATTTCGCCAATTCATTTCCTCAGTCTGTTCTCACATTTTCACTCGACAGATAATCAAGAAAAGCACTCACTGCTACCGATGTTACACTTCTTGTTCTTTTCTATATTACAATTTCCCTTATTGTTACCAAATCGTCATCATTGATAAACCGTCATTTTTTTATCAAACGTCATGTTGTTGTAGCAATAGTGTGTGTAAAAAGAACACGAACGTCAGAAATATATTCTCGGTGCTCACATTACAACATTCTCGCGTCAATACAACTTTATTATGACACACACATGACCTTGGCTCGACCTATCAAAACGCTTTAAATTCAGATGGTATGTGATATTTTGTGATATTACTATAGTGCTTTTTGACTGATGACGTCATAGTGATGTCAGCACAACGCAAATAGTCTCTACCACTATTTCACCAATTATTGTTGTTATCATTTTGTAAAATTGCATGTTGGCGATTGAAATCATGTGACAAAAATAATCTGACACACGTTGTCATTTAATATTTAATACAGACATTTATAAAACTTTTAGGCCTATGGCTCACTTACTCTCACTTTTCCTTATATATAGTATGTATAAGTGCATTTAATTTATTGAGAAATGTTAACGCATTTTTATTAGAAATATCATTAATAAGCTTGATACCAACAACCTCTGTGATAATTAACCTTAAAAGGCACGATGACATGTTAAATTCCAGAACGGGTAACTACTTATTTATCTTTTGCTAAGGATAAAAAAGACAATACTTGAATAAGACCACTTCATTTTACTCTTCTGGTGCATACGGCAAGATAAAATGCAGTGTTACATGGAATTGTGTAATGTTTTTCCCATGAATAATGTCTTGTTAATTTTCTCTATGCTTCAATCCCGAGAAGCACAAATTTGAAGAAAACTTAAATAATTAGAAAACAACCATTGAAATCATGAAATACAATATCAATATCAATAGCTTGGAATTTTACAAATTGGTCGTAAAATGTGTAATCCCGGATCTAATCCAATATACAAGTTATCTAAAGGAAATATTTGTGTTCACACTCAGAAAGCAAAGTAATTTTTTTATCGTAAAAATGCTAAAACTAGGTAACTAGTGTTAAATTGTATACGCTTTGTCCCAGGCAGTAGATTGGTTTTTAAAAGTAAGCAAAATTTACACAGTGTTTCTAAAAGCATAGAAAATTACATAAGTTGAAAGGAAGGTATCGCAAATGTCTTAAAAAATGTCTATGTTGTTACTTTCGTCATTTCAGTATTTATCTACAATTTGATTATTTCTTTTGTAACATGACATTGGTATTTTTGTTCCAAATAAAGTCACAGATTTCTACAGTTTATTCATAAGTTTTTATAAAAAGTCAACTCTTTGACCATATTCTCGTGTAATAGAGTACTTATTTAAGGTTAATGTAATTGCATTTATTGTTATGTGTAATGCTTATACATTTTAGTTATATTCTCCCGGTGCGGGTTCTGTCAATCTGAAAAAATATTGTCTTGTACATTGTATGTCTTTGAGTAAAAGCTCTCAAGGAAGTGCAACATTTGAGCGCTTCGTAAACCAGGTTAGAGCACACACTTTTGTCCTTTTGTTGATGGCTGTTCAAAAGTAGTGACTTGTTCTTCTATATATGTGTAATATGTCCTATGAAGGTTTTATCATTTTAATTGTTTGTGTGTCATATAGAGGTTTTTCAAATGATTTTATTTATGTTAATTTGTGTAACACTTTAAACAACACATTATTGTCAGTAAGATACAGTGACTTGAAAGTTGAAATGCATGTTAAATCGAAAAGTGAAATACTTTTTTCCATCATTGAATGTTTTTGGCTTGCTTGGTATTAAACATTTTTGAAAAGCTGCAAGCAACCCACAACAAAGTTTAATAAAAGCGTCAAAGTTTCAAGTCGAATACAAGACAAACAGCTAAATTATACAACAATTACATGTTCTCAATTAAGTTTTTAACATTTTTTTCAGTCGATCAGTTTGGCATTTTGACGTCAGCATTTTCATTCTACATTCTCAAATTTGCTTGATTACTGACGTCAGAGCAAAGATGCTTTAGAGAAGAAAAAATACTAGTGCAAGATAGATAATGAATCTTGGCTTCAAATCATTGCAATAGAAAGGTCAATTCAATTCTAAAGCAATTTATTGCCAATACAATATTACATTTAACAGAAAATCAGTTGATAATGTAAAACCACAAACTAGAAACGTATACATATGTCTATCATATAAAGTCTGGCTAGCTGGAAAGACAACTGAATATCGTTGAAACATCGAGGCGACAAGTTTGTAAACGTGCTCCATAAGCCTGCTAGTTCAGTGTACAAGTGACATGAACAGTACAAGTTTTAATAGGTGTATACCTAAACATTGTAAGTTGCGAAATGATCAATCTGAAAAGTGATTTATTCACGCAGTCCTGATATTGAAAGCCTCCCAAATCAATACATGTATATGGTGAGTATCGCAATGTCATCTTAAAACACTAAGTAACAATCAGTGTCTTATGTTTGTATAACTTTTGCTATACTGACCTGACGATCATAATAGTGTATTGTAGATGCTTTAATATATTAAACGTTTTATTATAAGAATTAGACACACGTTCTGACGTCGGCATTACGCAGAACGAGAGCAACCTGAATGAGTCACTTAAATGGATACGTACTTTTTATAACTAGCTTGCGTCATGTGAACAATGCTGTCACTGGATCATAGAAAATAAGTCTAAAGCGACAAAATTCGCAAAAAATATTGAATTGTCATAACGAATGCTTGTACATTCTTTATGGTTATTGTGTATCAATTTTCTCGTTACCAACATTCTGATGTTCCATTTCGGTTTATGCAAAATCCATGTCAAAACAATTCAAAGAGCCATGCTAAATATAACATGATCACACTGCATGTAATATTGATGGACGGATAATACTTTCAGTAAGATTTGTACAAATTGCGAGTGCTAATAAAATGTCAGTCTTTGAAGTTGCTCCTCAATTATTAATACTGTCACCTTCATCCCCCATAATAAATAAAATTATAGAGTTGTTATATAATAGCTATTGCTGTTGGAGGGCACGATTAATATATTGTACTAAACAACTGAATCCTGTTGGTTTATGCTGGCAGCTGTGTCGAACAACAGAATGCTATATGTCGCGCATTACTTTTTGTTTTCTGCATAAAGCGATAAGATGAATATAAAATAGGAAAAATCAATGAATGAAAGGACTGAACGTAGTATTCACACAAGATGCATGCTTTAACGCTTATAAGACATGCAATAAAGCCAAAATCGAATAATACTGATGGTCGAGGTAGATAGATATTGCTCATTAAAGCACAGTTGTCACTTCAAAAGAAGGTATGTGTATTTATAGTGTCCTTGTAATTGTTTTCTCGTTGGGTCGATTTTATTCACGCCATCTCTTTGCTCCTCAAAGGGAATCGCGTTACAGACAGTAAGTAAAAAATCCTTTTCAGAAAATAATGAAAGAAAAGATAATACAAATAATGACAATGCCTTTTAAAGAAATGTCAAAATAAATAAATTAAGAAATAAATATAGTTTAAATATTTAAAAAAGTCAAAAGCTCTTGCGCATTTAGGATCCAATCGAAATTGTTGTCAACGGCTTATCGGTCTATTAGCTAACTAAATTTTGAAACGGTAAATTAATTATCAAATCCCATTCAGTTTAAGTATAAATGATGTATTCGTTTCCATTAGTAACATTCTTTTGTCATAATAAGAGGATCACTTCTGTCTGCTTATCTTGCAAAGCTGACACTTGTTGAACACTCAGAAATTCATTCTAATCTGTTAGCGGATTAATCATCATTAACAAGGACAAAGTGTTTTGTTGACACAGCCTCGGCCTACCAGACCTAATTGGCGTCCAACATCTGTTCAATTCTCTCCGATATTCAGACTTACCGTTTGGACAATAATACATGTCCTGTGAGTATTATGGATCATAAGCTCACATAGCACAGCAATTTGAAACCAAAAGAAGAAGAAATTGGTTGAACACTGAAAACAATAAAAAATACTTTCTGCCTTGATATATATTCTAAACAAAAATAAAAATACGAAAAGGTTCTCTGTGCTTTGCAAGATATATTAACACAATTAAAAAAAACACATAACAAAGGTATAACTGGCAAAAGGGTCATGTGTTTTTTATTTGCCGCAGTATACATTGTCAAATAGCAGTACTACTATTAAAATGAATACATAAAAACACAACGCTGGCGAATTACTGCAAATTTAACGACACAGACTACTTGTATGTACCTACAGAAAATCAGACATTTCTTATTGCGAGAAATCATTAACAAATTGGGGACAACCTATTGACGTTGACACTTATCATTTGTTATCACGAGCTTATCTGTTTACAATAATATTATCATGCTCGTTGTTGCAACAGTATTTAGAAAGAATAACACAAGTATCTTAGAAAATATTATTTATATTATATTTCTATGTCTATTTGTTCTGGTACTGGTACTGAGACACCATATGGCTCTTTAAGCAAGACTTTGCTGTGACGTTACCATGTCACTGTGATGTTACAAAACACAATCAACTTGTGTAATCCATGCCTTGCGCTCATTTCAATTAATTGTTTGGCTATATTGTCTTACTGGGTGCAAAGGCTATGAAATAATGAGCGTTCCATTTGAATCCCTCATGTCGTCCACATTTACTAATTGGCAGAGTAAAAATGTATTTTGTCCTTTTTAACACGATTATCAGGCAGCAATGAACATAATCGTGTTAATTGTTAAAAAGTTTCTGACACTTTCCAATTATCTACTCGCCGCTATCTTCAAAATGTCAAAAGAAATACCTGCCTGCAATCTATATTTAGGATGAAGCCTGGTCAGATACTCTGATTGGCAAAGAAGGAAAACATGATACTTTTATAAACCGATAGAACAACAAAATGGTAAACATTGGAAATGTCTCATTAGTATAAATATTTATTAGGAGAGTAGATCTAGAAAAGCAATTTATGATAATAAGATGAAATTCATTCATAATAATTATCTGACCTGCACCCACAGTAAAGGGGTAAAAATTAAACGCCTAATAATTTTCCTTGTTTTTACATTCATGCTTAAATATATCTTATTTCTAAAGAAAAGTACTTATGAATAAATAATAATTTTTGATTGAAAAGTTGTGTTTGAATTTTGAGTGCAACTTTTGGAGAATAGATTACCAAATTAGTAATTTGAATATGAAAACATGTTGTTAATAATGAAATAATTGTCAACAAAGTAAGTATTTTCACCACTTGTTAAAAAGAAAAAAAGGTTTAAACAACACTTATTTCAATCAAATTGATTTTATAAATGCCGTCTTTGTCTATAAACTATCACTAGACATGGCAAAAAGACATTCGAAAATGTCATTTTTCCATTAAAATTTTTCTTTTTACTGACTGACGGCACATTTATAAGATGATTAAAGAAATGCATATTAAATTTTTTTGCCTATACAAGAAATCGTTTTTATTCAGTCATACAACCAAATCAAGCATTTTTTTAAAAAATTAAGACAATCACTAACAAACGTGCATGCATTTACATGAAGATGGTGGATTTGCTCTTCATATCCAATATTTTTTTAACTATATTTCCCTCTGTACTATACAAAAGTGATAAATTCATACAGAAAATGTATTGTTTTGGGTTAACTGTGATTTTGTAATCCATTAATCATTCACAATGAATAGCCTAGTGCCTATAAGTCAAATAACCAAGAATGACTAAATTGTGTTTGACACGCAATTTTTTGAAATTAATAATGTCATTAGTCCTTATGAGTCAGTCTAGATTTGCAATTGTCCTTGAGGGCCTAAGGTATTCACGTCAGGTCAGGCGGGTCTTATTAGATCACGCCTTCACTAACCCACTGTCAATCTGTCAACCTATATAACCCTTTCGAACAATCTAATCAAGCTGCCGAGGCGGTCGTTCATTTCTTTTTTAAACACATTTAATAACATATTTTGTTTTAGAAACATGAACTATTTATCATAATAGCTCATGTTTATATTGGCTTTACATGATATGCATAAATTACTCAAACGGAAAGAATAGTTTAAGCGGCATAAGTTTTAGCAATTCTTTTGGCATACTTAAAAACTATCTATTCATTTATTTTGACGACAGTCAGTTATATTAATCAACACATACCTATAATTAAATCCTCTATGCTTAAATAAAAAGAAGAGGAAGAAGGTTTGTGTCGAATCGAATTATTTAGGCGGCTTATGTACAATGCTTAAAAACAAATACATAACTTGTCTGGCTTGATGTTCTTCATATAACAACTATTAAAACGGCCGCGACGATGTCAAGCTATAGTACGATGTTGTATGCAGACAACACACAGGCGGATTTTACTGTGGAGTGGATTTATCTAATGAAGTATTCTTTTAAATGCATCAATTAGTCTGCTCATATCAACCTCATCAGGGCACTTGTGTATAAAGTAACATTAATTTCTGATTCCGGTTGATTGTCATGAACATCAAGGTGTCATGCTTACGTGTTACGTGAGCTACGCATAAAACCCATTTACATTAAGCCAATAGGTGTACAGACTGAATTAAAAAAATATGCTTCTCTGCAAAACAATATTATATTGAACGTGTTATTATTAGCATTTTAGCACTAGGTATGTAAAAATGAATCACATAAAGTTAACTTTAACTTAAACCACCAAGCGATTATTAACAAAGCAAATTTACTAAAGCAATGCTATTTTAATAGGTCTGTCTTATGTGAATAAATACAGGTACAAAATATTGTTCAAAAATGATAATCGGGGCAGGACAAAAGTACTTAACATGAATGTGATACAGATTCAATTAGGGCCCCTGAAATCTCAGAAAAGGACTGTTCTCATTACACATATAATGTAACTGTATGTTATTTGATTGTTCAGTCGTTGTTATGTGCTACAGACAAAAATGAAATGACATTCCTTGTGAGAATAAAACACCAAATTAAAAAAATCCCTGAAAACTTGCTTTCATTTTTTCTACCCTGCATATGCATCTACAAATCAGTCAGTAGATCACACTAAGAAATTAAAGGGCAGTGAATTAGGTTCCAGAGACTGCCCTGACTTATGACGAAAAGATAAGACAAATGTGTAACGAGAAAATGTAACGATAACACAATAGGTGCATAGTTTGTGTTTCACTGTCAAGGAATTGCAGTTAGGCTTTGTGTTTCTTGCTGTTCATTGCTATTTTAAAATTGCTATTTCAATATTGTATATTTTCGGTAACTCTACTTTACGCATACATTGTATATAAAAGAGTGTTATAAAAAACTTAAAAGCTTTTACAGTTCCTTAAACTATGTGTTCGTTTTGCAATAAAAATGTGTTGTTAGTATGAATTTTGATTATGAAATGGTGTTAAATGATTGATAAAATATCGTAAACAAAAACATTCAAAAGTGCAAGGCATGAGTACGTCGTAAACCCAATATTCTAGTCGGTATTTTGTCTGGTTTAACATTAATGCAATCCATAAAAGTAGTAAAATGTAATTGGGTTATGGCAATTTGGCCCATACCAAAGAATTGAAACGCCTTCATGGTGTATTTCTTTCAGTTTAAGAAGATATTTTGAGAGACCTTTATTTGTAGAATGCACCAGAAAAGTGTGTACATGAGATATATGTGTGGATCCTGTAGCTCTCTGTAATATTTAGTACAAGCGCTTTGATGTTTTCTAAGGCAGAATACATGCTTACAACAACCACGTTTTCAGTATACTACACATTCTATTTGAGTTTCTATAAACATTGATTCTATAGAAGTGCTTGCTCATAGTATGACATACATTCAGGGTACATACGATTTTAGCTAAAGGTCTATACACGTTTATTCTACACTGATGTATTAAAACAAACATGTGAAAAACGTTTGCTTTGCACCTATTAAATAAATAAAGTTTCGCCGTCGAAAAGGTACTACACTGATGAGATACAGACATGAGCATGTGAATATTTCGAATAATCTTGAAGACTTAATGATTTGCCTTAGTAAGGCAGATATTTTATAACAAAGTCAATAAGACTTGGCAAATAATTATAATAAGATTATATAGGATTTTGTTTTAAAAGTGACTCAATGGACAATTATTTGAAAGCGGCGGACTTTGGAACATACGGTATGTATGTGACCTTGTTTAAATATTGGATTTGTTCACAGTTTAAAGGGGTATACCGCTGCAATAGGTAATTTCTACAGAAGCGCTTTAATATTTTGCCTGGCTTGTCTATCGTCAGCACCTTACAGTAAGTCAAAAGTGAGGAACAAAGCTACAGTTGTAAAATGTAGATTTGAAGCTATATAGATTTAAAACATTCATCATTTGTTGACAGTCAGAATACTCTTGAAGCATACATCATTGCGAGAATAAACTTAAAGCATACATGATTGACAGAATAAATAATCATTGAATAGAATAAACTTGCAACAAGCATCCTTGACAGTCAGATTAAACTTCCAGCATACATCACTGACACTCAGATTAAACTTCTAGCATACATCACTGACACTCAGATTAAACTTCTAGCATACATCATTGACAGTCACAATAAACTTGAAGCATACATCATTGACAGTCACAATAAACTTGAAGCATACATCATTGACAGTCACAATAAACTTGAAGCATACGTCATTGACAGTCAAATTAAACTTGAAGCATACATCATTGACAGTCAGATTAAACTTGAAGCATACATCACTGACAGTCAAATTAAACTTGAAGCATACATCACTGACAGTCAAATTAAACTTGAAGCATACATCATTGACAGTCAGATTAAACTTGAAGCATACATCATTGACAGTCAAATTAAACTTGAAGCATACATCATTGACACTCAGATTAAACGTGAAGCATACATCATTGACAGTCAAATTAAACTTGAAGCATACATCATTGACAGTCAAATTAAACTTGAAGCATACATCATTGACAGTCAAATTAAACTTGAAGCATACATCATTGACAGTCAGATTAAACTTGAAGCATACATCACTGACAGTCAAATTAAACTTGAAGCATACATCATTGACAGTCAAATTAAACTTGAAGCATACATCATTGACAGTCAAATTAAACGTGAAGCATACATCATTGACAGTCAGATTAAACGTGAAGCATACATCATTGACACTCAGATTAAACTTGAAGCATACATCATTGACACTCAGATTAAACTTGAAGCATACATCATTGACACTCAGATTAAACTTGAAGCATACATCATTGACACTCAGATTAAACTTGAAGCATACATCATTGACAGTCAGATTAAACGTGAAGCATACATCATTGACACTCAGATTAAACTTGAAGCATACATCATTGACAGTCAAATTAAACTTGAAGCATACATCATTGACACTCAGATTAAACTTGAAGCATACATCACTGACAGTCAAATTAAACTTGAAGCATACATCATTGACAGTCAGATTAAACTTGAAGCATACATCATTGACAGTCAGATTAAACTTGAAGCATACATCATTGACACTCAGATTAAACTTGAAGCATACATCATTGACAGTCAAATTAAACTTGAAGCATACATCATTGACAGTCAGATTAAACTTGAAGCATACATCATTGACAGTCAGATTAAACTTGAAGCATACATCATTGACAGTCAGGTTAAACTTGAAGCATACATCATTGACAGTCAGATTAAACTTGAAGCATACATCATTGACAGTCAGATTAAACTTGAAGCATACATCATTGACAGTCAGATTAAACTTGAAGCATACATCACTGACAGTCACAATAAACTTGAAGCATACATCATTGACAGTCACAATAAACTTGAAGCATACATCATTGACAGTCACAATAAACTTGAAGCATACATCATTGACAGTCAGAATAAACTTGAAGCATACATGATTGACAGTCAGAATGAACTTGTAGCATGCATTATTGGTTGGCAGTCAGAATGAAGTTGAAGCGTACATCATCGGTCGACACTCAGAATAAACTTTAAGCATTTATCATTGACAGTCAGAATACAATTGAATCATACATCATTTCCTGACAGAATAAACTTGAAGCATGCATCATTGGTTGACAGTTAGAATAATCTTGAAGCATGCATCATTGGCAGAATAAACTTAAAGCATGCATCATTGGTTGATAGTTAGAATAAACTTGAAGCATGCAGATGAATCATAATGAAGAGGGTGCCATGCATAATAATGAAAAATATCGCCCTAACATTGGCAACCACCATGTGAGAACAAAATGAACATTTGGTAATTTATAATTGACAGAGGGTATTCAATTTATGGCAGCATAAAATAAATACATGTTAGTATGGCATCTCATTTAACATAAACACATTTAGATTTTTGATTTTATACAAATATCGACTAAAGATTTCTTTTACATAATTTGATATTACTCAAATGGTCCTTCTGCAAAGAAAAGGCCAATCTTTGAAGCTGCTCCTCAATTATTAATAATGTCACCGTCATTGGCCCCCATAATAGTTCAGGGGTTATAAACTACCTATTGCTATTGGAGGGCACGATAAATCTGTTGTACTAAACAATTAAATTCTTATGCATTATTCTTCCAGTTGGTTCAAATAACAGAATTCTATATGCCTCGCATTGTAACTTCCCATTCTTTTATGTTTGCTACATACATCCCGTAAGCTATAGGATGAATAAATAGGAAAAATCAATGAAGGAAAGGACTTAACGTAGTATTCACACCGTTAGATGCATATTTAAATGCTAATTTGACATGCGATAAAGCCAAATTCGAATGATACTGGTGGTCGATGTAGGTATAAATTGTAGGCTCATTAAAGCATAGTTGTCACTTCAAAGGAATGTGTGCACATTTATAGGCCCCTTGCAATATTTTACTCGTTTGACCGATTTATCCACCCCACCCTCTGATCCTCAAAGGAAACGATTCCGTTATAGGCAGTGAGTAGAACATCACCAGAAAATAAATAAATAAAAATAATGAATGATGCTATGGGCTTTTGAAGACATTTAAAAATAAATATACATGTATATATTTTATATATTAAGAAAGTCCAAACTTCTGGTGCATTGATGTTATTTTGTTAACATCCAGTCCGGATGAATGTCATCGGCTTATCGGTTTATTAGCTAACTTAATTTTTTTAAACCGTAGATTTCTAATCTAATCACATTCAGTTTCAATCTAAGCGATGTATGCAACACTTTCGTTTCCATAAATGACATTCTTGTGTCATCGATATTATGATAAAAGGATCACTTCTGTCTGCTTATCTTACAGAGCTGACACGTGTTGAACACTCAAAATATCTATCTAATCGGTTAGCAGATTAGTCGTCATCAACAATGACCAAGAGAGAGTTCTAATGAAACAGACTCGGCGTAGCACACCTACTCGGCGTCCAAAGTTCTGTTTAATTCTCTCAGATGTGCAGACTTATCTTATGTCCTGTGAGCTGTGCAACATAAATTAAAATTTAAAAAGCACAGGACAAATGTATTGTCGTCTTAAAACGGTCAGTAAGCAAAATGGCAATGCGTTTTTTTTCTACACTACAAAATATCAAATAACAGTACTACTATTAAAATGAATACACAACAACCATACGCTGACGGTTTACAGGAAAATAAACTATACAGAATACTGTTTTGTGCCTATTAGAAAATTAGACATTTCTTATAGCGAGAACTTGTCAACATATTGTGGACAACACATTGACACTGACACTAATCGCTCGTTCTCACGATCTAATCTGTTGACAATAATCTGATCCTGCTCCTTATAAGTTGTCGCAACAGTAAATAGAAATAAGTGCCTTATGAAATTATTGTGTTGTCATTTCTTTATCTATCCGTTCAGGTACTGAACCCAATTGTCTGTTAAGTCTCATAATTGTTTGTTTTTTTATCCATTTTATGTGTGTTTTCCATCGCCAAGTAGACTGGAATCCAAAAGAGTAGGATCGATATATCGCCCTTTATATATCGATCACCATTTGCTACTCGTCTTGCTAGCTATCGCCTATACATGCCAGCTGTCAACCACTCAACATATCAGCACTGATCGATCATTTAACAACAAATATGTTTTTAGATATCTGGAGACAAACTAGCACCATGTCATCACTAGGGGATTATTTTCTTATGACAAATAAATAACTTCTTGATCCTTCAACATTATATTACAGTTCTACAGAGTGGGTAGTAAAGTTGTTTCATGTTATATGTTCTTTTAGATAAGTTTGCAATAACAGAAGATAGAAGTGACATATATATATAGACGGTTAACTTACTGATGGTTTTCGTATAATTTAATGTCATAAAACGACTATATTTTATGTGTTGGAATTACATACTTCCTAGTTAATATACGTGGAAATAGATTGAGTTGTCTACTAAGACACCCATGGGTATTGTTATAATAACAGTACGTAATTAGTACGATGGACCGGTGCTAACATTCATAATTCACTATTTTTCTGTTTTAGGAACTGTGAATTGCATAGATTCAGCAAACGGAAAATGGGATTTAATATAATTAAGATTCAAAAGGTAAAAATACGGAAAGTTAACAATCACTATTTCAACTTAATGAATTCTCAAACGTAAAATAGTAAGATAAAACATTGCGGAATGACAACATTTTGCATTCATGATTTTGAAAGCATTATGTTTGCAACCATTTTCTTTATTTAAAAATCCAAAGAAAGTGAGTGATATTAGGTTAAAATGTATGTACATCCTTTGAGGAAAATGTTTTTTGTTCAATTTTCTTTCTTAATTAGGTTACAATAAACTAATTAAATATTATACAGAGTACTAAGTACTTATGCTGATAATGTATTAGGTGCAGAAAATACCATATTATCTAGCAGACTACCACTTTTTATAAATATATGTTTGATTTATCTTCCTTCCATTTACAATTATTCAAGTTTTATTTCAATAATTAGTAAGATTCTCCCAATAGGTCATCATATCTCTTTAAATGCTAAGACAGCAACAATTTCTTTTAGCTTTATTCAACAACGCACCACCCACTAATATATGGAACTTCATACAATTTACTAAAGAAATTGCATTATCAAATATCCATTTCCACAAAACATAATATTCTTCTTAAATTGATTAGGTAAACGGTTCTCATTAAATTCAAACTAATGTATAAAAGAAAGTAACAATTCAAACCAGATAAAAAGTTATGTGTGGTTATTTTTAACAACCTAAAAATGACATGAGCGGCTTCGGTAATGTTTTGATGGTAACCATGGAAAACATATACAAGTTTCATTCCGGCATAACTCTAAGCGCAACCGAATGTTACAAATGTAATAAATGGTAGAAGGGGCAACTTTCACTGAGAAGCGTAGGTATTGCTCCAAAAGGTATCATTATAATATAAATCGTTATTATTGTCACAGTAGATTTTGAAAAGCAATACATGTATAAAGTAATATGAGAGATCTTTTAGAAGAATTGTATTAAATACATCCACAGTAAATGGGAAAATTAAGAAAAAAAAATAATTTAAAATCATAACTTTTGTTTTATTTTAAAATTGAAAACTTTAATGATTTATTTTTTTCAATAAATTAAACATTCATGGTTAAAAAACATTTTCCTTTCGTTTGGAACTCGGAACCTTGAAAAGTGGCGATCTGGGACATATGGTTCTTATTTGATATTTGCTAACTTTCACAAGATAGATATGTCCAGAAAGCAGTGCTGATAACATAGCCTGCTGAACATTTTATGCTAGTTACAAAGACCTGTTATTAAAGGTTTGCCAGGCAATGTTTAAGTAGCACGGCATCGCTTAATCAATGTCCTTTCGCGGTGTTTACTGATTACGAGTATTTTAAATCTGGTGAAAATAAATATTCAGTGTTTTAGCAAAGATACTTGATATATGGTATATGAATAAATCGAAAAAGATTTCTTTTTCATCAAGTAACATATGTTTGGTGTTTACAACATTTTCTTAAATAGCAACTCGTGCTTTTACGTCATTTGCATTGCCCATTGAACCAGAAAAAGATAAAATTAATTGTTCAGTACAACTCAATACCGGTCTTATGGCAGAATTATGTACTTGTCCTGATATTTCAGAGTCTGATGTCCCGACTTACTTTTACGTCGCTCGAATAACTGAAACAATTCCGCCGTTGTGGGAAATTGAAGACAAACCTTCCAGCGAGTGGTACTTTAAAATACGATTATGGTTAATCGGTTATATAAAAAATGTTACTTGCACTTTGTAAAGAAAGAAATTCAAAAGAAGTCCGTACGCTTGGTATGCAATACCCCAATTTTTATCATCTTCGTGTCAGTCAGTTGAGGAGAGAAAATAAACTAAAGCAATTTATATAATCACAATAACTAAATAAAACCAAAATTTGATTCCGCGAATAAAAACATCACAGCCATTAATTTTGTAAAACGTTTGTTTTCCTTATAGACTGGAGAACTAAAATCGCGACTAAGTTACTTAAATCCAAACAATATTCGGCCCAGTAATACTACAAAGTATGTAATTTTCTTTCTGTACTAAGTTGTAGTAGTTGTAAATAAATTGTGAGTGCAACTTGTGGAGAATTGATTGTCAAATCGGTAATTTAAATACGGAACTAGTTTTATAATATTGAACAATAAGTGGCCAGTATGGCTAATATTTTTACCGGTGGGTTTGCCACTTTTGAAAAAGAAATCAATTTTATTAGACACATGGTGTAACCAAAACTATTTTGCCAAATGCGATATCTCTATTTAACTTTAAATAATCACTAGACGAAAAATGCAATGAAGTAGAGAAAGTATTTCCATTTTAATTTTCCAGTCTTCTATTGACTGACGCCACATGCATGACATGATTAAATAAAAGTATGTCTGATTAAAGGTATGTACCATAAACAACCAGTAACACAGTTGCATTTGATGACGGTCTTAAATTTAATAGCCAATTACTTGGGAAGTGTATTTTATATGGAAGAATAATAAATTGATACAAAACATTATGTATTGTTTGGAGTTAACTGAAGTTTCTATTTCAGTAATCATTTACAACGAATACCGCGTGTATTAGCTAAACGATCTAAAATGAGCTCAAATGTTTTTGACACTGCATGCTAAGAGATTAATCATGTCATTGGTCTTCATGTGTCAGTCTAGATTTGTAATTATCCTTGAAGGTCTAAAGTATTCACGTCAGGTTGGGAGGGCTTTATAAGGTCATTCATTCATTTACCCACTTTCAACCTGTCAACGTACCTTTCATGACCAACTGATAAACCTGCTGATGCGACCGTTTATTACTTAGCATTTTTAGAAACACGAAAAACACTATAATAGTTAATGTTTGTATTGGCTTTACTAACTATACATAAAATTAATCAAGCAAAAATGATTGTTTACATGGCATATACAATTCTGTTAGCATACGTTACAATGATTAATTCATTGTACAATGCATTACCTTTCTGTCTGTCTGTTTGTCTGTCTGTCTGTCGGTCGGTCGGTCGGTCCGTCGGTCCGGCCGTCCGTCCGTCGGTCAGTCTGTCTGTCTGTCTGTCTGTCTGTATGACTATCCATCCATCAATGTATCCATTCAATCCATCCATCCATCCATCCATCCAATTTTTCCGATTGTAATTTTCATGTACATTTGCATGTGTATGGAATATAATTCAAAAACGGCATCTCAGTATCGGAAGAAAGTAATTACGTTTCAGTAGTAATCTTCCACTGATACGCGACACCTTCTAGAGGCAGTATGATTAACTTCTTGAATATTATTCGGCTTCTTTGAGATCAAATGCCCTAACGTTTCTTCATGCACAGAAGCAGTCAAACAAAATGAATATTGAAAATACTTTTTAAAAGGATAAACAACTGAATATTTTGTGTGTATATTGAAATTATAAAAAGAGATGTCAGTTGCTGTCTTGACTACAGCGAATTGGTATTTTATCTAGTGGCAATACTGTGTCGGAGAATAAAAGTTATTCTTTGGTCCTAGTCCTGTGTCACTTAAAGACCTTTGTAAAATACATGTTTATGGCTTTTTCAGAAAGTACAAGTACACATCAAATGATCTTTTCTGAATCTGATATGCTGACTGTTCATTGTGCTCAAAATTAGGAGAATATTTGCGTCAGCTGTCACGTTTAGCGAGCAAAGTCTACATGGTATTATATTATATCATATTAAATTATATTATATCATATATTATATAATTACGTATGCTTTCTCTTTGCCAACGCTTATTTCATACAACATTCGATATTTCAGACCATTTATGAGTATAAAACAAATAAACTTTTAACTTATGTTGTTAAAAATCCCCCTTTCTTTTCGTTGAAGTAAAAACAATAACAGTGTACGAACGTGTACCTTTGTATCCCAATATTTTGCGATGATTTTGGATGTTCAATGTTAGCGGATATACAAGTTCGTGCAAATATGTAATCGCTTATTTTTCTCGTGATGAAGTAAATTATGACCCTCACGTGAACTGCTAGAGATACATGTACCTGCCAGTCTGTAACTGCACTAATGGTTCACGTAAGGTTGAGAAATAGTGTGTTGTGCAGCATCGGGTGTAACTCTCAATTAATTCAGTCGTCTGTGACATACTTATCATTCCGATGTCAGTTTTCATGAATATTCTATTGACAAGAAGTTGAGAGTAAGATCGGCAGCTAAGATTCGATAGAAAATGGAGCCTTTGTGCCAACTTACGGAGAAGTTTTGATTTATTACATTTTGGAGAGGGCTCGATTGTGTGCCATCGAAGTTTTATATGTACTATTGCATTTAAACACAAATATAAGCGAATATTAAAACTAATGCCGTACAATTTTACTGTTCCATTTTTTCCAGCAAGACAAGCGTGAAACAAAACCAACCTGGTCTTTTACCAAAAAGCAGAAAGCTGGGAGTATGTGCAGGAGTTGATGAATTTTTAAATGGGACAAAGCTTTCCCAAATAATTGCAAGTTTGATATACATTTTAATCTTCTAGTATGAATACATTTATGTCTAGTGTCAAGTTCCACATTAATCAGCAACTTAACTAGTATAAACTTGACTGGCTGATCCCATGGGATATCAATTACGTGTACGAAAGGGTCATAATTTAACCATCTTATCCAGATTTGCTGTCTTCCGGCCTCCTCTTCCTGATCTATGTAGAGCACATGTATGGTTATAGCCCATGCCTGATAGTGTAAAATTATAGAGTGATTGGAAAGGATAAAAATGAAAATGACATGATTTGCAGATAACATGTCTATTTTTACAATAACATATATTTGTGTTTAGCATTCTTGTAAATAACATGTTTTGTTAAATACGTTATGACGAGAGTAGTGACGTCATTGAAAAATAATGTCCACATAGTGTTTAGAAGAGAGACAGGTATAATTTCGATTAGAATAAAAAAAAATTGATTGAAAATGAAAATAACTTTTCGAATCAAGAAACAAAAGACTAGGAGAGTAAATGGTTGTAGCATCCTGTTTATGTGAAGATGTGAGGAGCCCAAGTCCAATGTCCATCTAAGGCAATACACGAAACAATCCTTATAGGATGAATGAAGTGACAACATGATGAACGTAGGTTCTTCATGTATGACACGTGTGTTATATTTTCTGTCTCATTATGGTCGATTCTACAAAGCAAGAAAAAGGCAAATTGACACAGTCTTTTACATTTGGCTGATTGAAACGGTATTGTACAATATGGCTGGTATGACAGGTAGGCATAAATCGTGTGCGTAGCTGGTAGCTTATGATTCACGTATTAATCAGGGACAGATCATCATGTCAGACTAACAATTATAATGCGATTTTCCGTCGTTATTTTACGATAATAAATATATGTGCTTCCTATTTATATGAAAACAAAAAAGGCTAATACTAACATCGTTGTGTATGACCTTTAATGGTCATTAAAGGTTTTACACAAAAGATGCTATATTAGAAGGATTTAATTATTAGGTTTCTCACCCTACCAGCAGTACTTCAGTTATTTGGAGAAAGTTTCCACTTGAAGCAGATATCGTGCTTCCTTTACTTTGTACTTCATGCCGTGAACACCTGGCGTGATACCACACCCCTGTTACATTATCCTAACACTGAAACAACGAGTCTTGCAATTACACTTCTACGAGTACTTGCTCGAGCGTCAGCAAGGGGGCAAGACCACAACGTATGCCGCGGCGCACAAGGTTAAGATTGGAATACTATAGACATTATCAATAAGCGAATCAAAGTTCTCTGTAAACACATACGCAGCGAAACCCAAAATACGCAACTATCAGTTTGCTAAAAAGCATTTTATTTGCGACCACTTCTTGCGTCATAGAGCTAAAGATCGAGCCAAAGATCAGAGTGTTGAAAGCTCTGTTATATATGTTCTTGCCTATACTAGAGTAATTTCCAGAACGTTGACGTTTAAGAAATATTCTAATAGTCTAGGAATTAACAGAAAACATACACTCATTAATTGTTTGGGTTTTATTCTGTATGATTTGTATTTGTTGAAGTATTGCTATTACATGTTATATGGAAAAGAAGTGAAAATCATTAACATGAGTGGAATATCAATGTTTCACTGACTAGCCAGCTGAAGAGGAAATGCAATAATAATCGTACTTTATTTTTTTTTGTCAAAGTGCATTGGAAAAACATTAAAAACACATCTGTGGCTGGGAAATAGGAGCTATATAATATTAAGATGTTTGGGTAATGATGAGGGGTAAAAAGCATAAGGTTGCTTGAATCAAAGGTTTTTAAGCTAGGAAATTAAAAAGACTTCATATTATTTTTATTTAGTTTCTTAATAAACTGAGGTATTCAATCACTTTGCGTATATATATATATATATATATATATATATATATATATATATATATATATATATATATATATATATATATATATATATATATATATATATATATATATATATATATATATAAATAAGCAAAGGTCCTATCAAAATTTTCACAGATATTTAAATTTTATCTACCTGCAGACCAAGGCAGACAAGGTAAATGTAAATGTGACAAAAAACACAGAGACGAGACATAACACACAAAAAGAAAAAACATCAGTTACCGCATTGGAACGGTCAGTCGGCAAAAAGGCCAACTGGGGTGCTTAAACCTGGTTTGTGTATATATCTGTGTGTGTGTGTGTGTGTGTGTGTGTGTGTGTGTGTGTGTGTGTGTGTGTGTGTGTGTGTGTGTGTGTGTGTGTGTGTGTGTGTGTGTGTGTGTGTGTGTGTGTGTGTGTGTGTGTGTGTGTGTGTGTGTGTCTCTATTAGAAGATAAATTACAACTCTAGATAATATTCAATAACTTGTATAACTAAATTTAAAGCTTATATAAATGTATCTCTATTAGAAGTTATATTACAAATATTGGAGCTTGCAATGCGGATTGCTCCCTTGTCTAAAGAGTGTTTAACTAAATATTTTGATTGTTCTATAGGCATTGAGACATCTCTTACATCTGTATATCTAACCAATATTTACTATAGACCCTTTCAGTTACTCGATTAATTTGCCGATTAGAGTAACCCCCCCTTGTTATGTGTGACGTAATCCGGTGATTGCTCTAGAAAACGAAAGCATCGTCTGCATGCTACTGAGAAGTGCATTAAACTGTTTTCAACGATTTCACGAACGTTTTGCGCATTATTAGGTAAGTTTTTGTATTCTGCAATATACTTTCATAAACCTTTTGCTTAATTATTGGAAATAATGTGTGTTTTTTTCGTATTGGATCTGTTAATGTGATGTACATGACCATGACTTATGCAATTTTATCCTTATCGAGCATGATTATTATTTTATGCCATCAATGTCGAAGTTTAAAAATATTATTTTGGTTTCTTAATAACGTTGAGGTCAAATTATTATTTGTAGGCCTATCTTATTTCATTTATTTTACATAACCAATTGTAAACAAATGATTGTTTAGATAAAATCTAAATATTAGTTATCTCTACTGAGATTATTAGTAATTGTTATGGTTATGCAGAATAGTGCTGAGCACATTAAAAAAGATAACGTACATATATCCAAACTTATGTGTATGCTGACAAAATAAATTATTTTTCAGGCATCATTTCATTCAATTTGGATGAGATTTAGCACTGTCACATGGTTCAATAAAACTATGCTGTGATGGCTACCCTGTCTGAGCATGTGAGTGGTGCTGGGCAGAACACAGATAGCAGTACTTTGCAAGGAGATTGCACATGTGATGCAGTAAGTGTTTTTTCTAAATAAACTTCATTTTACCTACTAGGACTCCTAGTAGGAGTAGGAGATGCAGCAGACAATAAGATCTTTTATATAATAAATCATTTTATGCTGGTATATTTATTAACAGATCTAGCAGAGCAAGGAAAAATGTGGTGACATGTTTGCATGTTTGTCAATAAAAAATAAGATATTGCAGTGTTGATTTATAGCAGATTTTAATTGTACATATGTTAAAACAATCTAAATTTGGTCATCAGGCTTAATTTGAATTTATTATGATTAAAAGTATGAAGTTATTTACATCACATATTTGGCAGATAATTTTAAAGTTGCTCTATGACTGTATTTCTTAGGTCTGATTTGTTTACATCTTACATTTTAACCTTATTTAAACAGTGAAACCTACATTTTGTACTCTCATAAATATGAAAAACTTCCAAATAATAGTAATCCATGCATGTAAAAATATTAAAGACAGAATGATTTTGTTGAAAATGTGTGGTCCGCAAATTTGGCTTATTTATTTACGATTGACCCATTGCATCAAAACAGTTAAATAGCTTGTCTACAATCATTACTCCGAGTTGACTGGTGGTGCAGAGGTAACGCAACTGCTTTGGGTGCGAGAGGTCCCTTGGTTTTTACTTTTTTGTCCAAAACCTCATTTGTCACAAACTTTTGCAATTTCTTTTGAAATATCAATAAATAAGGTATACTTAACATAAGGAAAGATTTGTGACTGATTATATGGGTATAAAGATTCAGACCTAGCATCTTTAATCATACTAGCATCTACTGGTATGACTTATTTCTTTGCATTATTTTGCAAAGCAGGTGACCATCAAAATGTTGTTTTTTTTTTAATTTTTTTTTATTACATTTTCATTCACAACAACATGTACAATATAGACATTTCAATTTTCAAAGTTTTAACATCAAGGTATAGCATAGTATAACATCCAATTAATATTATTTATAGTGACGTCGATAAAGACCACAAACTATTGATGTCATCTGGAACAATATAAGAAATAATATTAATAAATTGTGGTACAAAAGCATTCCAAACAAACACAAAGGTACAACATTCAGAAAAAAAAAAAAAAAAAAAAGAAATATTTTTACTTGAAAACTAAAATTGTACTGCTTTTAGCGAAAAGAGGTAAGTAAGGTCAAGTAGTTTTAATATTATACAGAAGCTAACATTTTCTTTTGTAACAGTATAAACAGAATATGTATACAAAAGCTTTGCCTTTCAAAATTAAAAGCAACTGCAAAAGAAAGCCAACTTCTGTTAGGAACAGAGAGTCTGTTAGTTTAGTTTGTGCTTGTAAGGTTTAATATGTTATATACAAAGTTGATTTAAACTAGTCATCTACTATGCTATGCTAACATGTTGAGATGTATGACAAAAGTCATGACCAATAAGTAACAAAACAACTATTAAAGGTTATTATTTGATCAAGATCAAAGAAGGTGTTGTCAGCAAAAAGGGTTTATTGTATTTTATTCTGTATTTTCCTTTTAGTTAATTAAGGTAATAACTGGTTTCCAATATTCCTCATTTGTTCTCTGGTTCAAACTTTCACATGCAATATATTGATCAGCCCTGTATTGGTAAATTATATATTCTTTAAATACTCTTATATTTGGAAGCTGGTTCTTTTCTTTAGTCTTAAATATGTAGTATTTTGCTAGTATTAAAATCATGTTGATAACACTATGGAAGTATTTATTTCCAAAAATAAAATCTGTCATTGACAATTGAATTCTTGTTGTAGAGCAATTTGTATTGATAAGAGTTATTAGTTCATGCAAAAATACCTTTGCAACATTGCATTTGTAGAAAAGGTGTACAATGGTTTCTTCTTCTTGATGGCAGAGAGAACACAAGCTGTCATTCTTTAGATTCATTTTTTTAAGGAGAGAGTTAGTTCCTAAAATTCTGTGATTTATTCTACATTGGAACCACTGTAAAAACGTATTTTGTTGCACTTAAAAGGTAGCTGATATAGTTTTACAATGTCACTATTTAAATTTTTATCACTTAGTTCATTAAGCCATTTTTTAATCGATTTCGGCTGTGTATTCTTATTTAACATAGCATCATATAAGGCTCTACACCCTTTTTTTGCTTGGATTAATATTGAAACTGTAAAAGGAAGTAGTGGTTCCTCTAATTTATCTCCAAGATTGTGCACTTTAATTTTTGTCAAGTAAGCTTTTACAGATGAAAGAATGCTTGCATATTCTAGGTAGTTAGTAATATTACCATGTATTTTAACAAAGTCTTTGAAGCTAAAAAATGTGCCATTTTTATTCAAGAGGTCATTAATAGTATATATTCCCTTCTCAATAAACTTTTTCCTATATATAAATTTTCCTCCGATTTTAATGTTATTATTATAAAACAAATGCTCACACTTTATTTTTTCGCAAAGTATTGGTACACAGGACTTTTTGAAGCTATAATATGAAGTATATACATCTTTCCAAAAAGGATTACCTAAACTATGTAATTTAGTTAATATATATTCTGCCCCAAGAACATGTATATATTTCAAGTCTTCATTTTGCCAACCTGTTATTTTTAAACATTTTCTATCATATACTATCATTTTTCTTAGCCATGAGGTTTTTAAAGCATTTATAAATACTTTAACATTAATCATTCTTACTCCTCCCTCAGAATAGTCTTTGTACATTGTGTCTCTCCTTATCTTATCTGGTTTTCCATCCCATAGGAAATCAAAAAAAGTTTTCTGGATACTATTTATTATTTTATTTGAGGGATTTGGCAAAGCTAAAATTAAATGGTTGATTTTAGATATGGCTAATGTTTTTATTACAGTTATTTTTCCTAAGGGTGTAAGTATTCTCTTTGACCATTTTGACAGAAGTTGTTTGATTTCTTCAAGTTTTTGTTCATAATTCAAAGAGGTGATTTTGCTGAGATCAGTTGAGAAGGTTAAACCCAGTAGTGTAAATTTTTTTATCCCAGCTGATATTAAAATCAGGTAATTGTTTTATTTCACTGTCTTTATTTTTACCTATCCAAACTGCTTTAGTCTTTTCCATATTTAAACCTAGGCCAGAGATATTTGCATAGAATTTTAAGACATTAAGAGCAGAAAGGAGAGATGTTTCTGTACCATCTAGAATAAGAGAAGTATCATCAGCATATTGTGATATTTTATATTCATAATTATCTATTTTTACTCCTTTAATGCTACTATTTTGTCGTATCAACATCAAAATGTTAATGTGTCTTTAAATGTTTTCTCTTCAGCTAACAGTGGCTGATATACCTGGGGCTGTCTTACCTAGGGAACCGGACAAGTGCAAGCTGAATGAACTGCGTTTGTGGTTGAAAAGCAGAAACCAGAGGGTTAAGTCCAAGGAGACGAAAGCAGAGTTAGTAGTGAGGTGAGACCCAGCAGCTTAAAAATACTATATTATTTAAATCTGTAATACATACCGAGATGTGTGATAAATTTGTGTAAGCATTAATTTTATGCAAGGGAAACAAAAAAATTTTTAACAGTACTGAGACATAAAAAAAATAGGAATAAGTTCTGAAAATCTAACTAGAAAGTGTACATTTTAGCTATAGAATTAAAATCCAGTTTTTTTAAAAGCGATTAATGTAAAATAAATAAGACAAATGTAGCATTTTTAAGTCTTAAACTATTTTGAATAATTTATAAATTCAAGACAAAGTATTAAAAGGTGATTCAATTTGTCAAAAACACCCAAGTTTTATTATATCGTGAACTTTTAATGCTTTACGGCTTTTACATTTTAACATGAAGGCAGTTTTATGCATATTATATGCAACATTGACAATGTACAGAAATAGTTCCTAGTATTTTACAATATTGTCCTAGGTTTTCCTAGTATTTTCCTAGTTTTTCATGTTGACTGTTCCTAGTTTTTCCTAGTTTTTTACCATGGTCCGCGGGACAGCCTGGTCATGCCTATCGCCAAGGTTTAAGATCATGGTCAAACTTGAAGGTCAAAAAAGCTTTAAATCTGTTGTCAACGTGGCATTTGGAGGCACTTGTGATAAAACTTTTGATGTTTTTGGGTAAATATATTTTTATCTTTTTTTGACAGAGTGAAGAAATGTCAGGAACTGGGTGAAAACCTTCCAGTTGTGGACCCTCACCCAGACCAGCCCTACCTAAGAAGAGCGAAGGCGAGCTGTGTGGTTTGCTCCAAACAACAGCAGTCCCAGGAAAGCCAGCAGCTTCTGACTAATACTGACACACTGTCATGGTCACAGGATACCGGTGATATTCCAAAAATGTTCACTTTTGTAGACATCCTAAATTACTCAAAAAAGTCTGGGAAAAACTACTATGTGGAAAAAACAATTGACAGGGGATATGCTTTTTTCCATGATGGTTATGTTCATAATCAGAGTGTAACTAATAACAAATCCATAGTTACAGTAAAAGCCAAGTGTTACAGGTCAATGAAGAAAAGTGAAAAGCCACATGACTTATTGGTGACTCTGAAAAGCGATGGTTCTGTGCAAGAAGGCAAATGTTCCTGTGTGGCAGGTGTAGGTGGACATTGTAATCATATATATGCCCTGCTGTACTCAATAGACCATACCTTGAAGCTGAAGTTAAAAACATTTCCAAGGGCAAAAACATGCACAGATAAGCCTGCTGAATGGACAAAATGCAGAGTGGATGGAATTCAGTCCGAGCCAGTCATGAAGGCCACTGTTGTTAAGCCCAAGTATGGAAGTTCATCAAAGGGAGTGAAAACTACTTTGTATGAAGCGCGTGCTGGGTGTGCAAAGGGAAATATGACTGTTCCGAACAGTATTCAGGAAAAACTGTCAAAAATAAACCCTTTGTTTGGTGTAGGCTTAACGACAGGTTTTCAGTCATCTGACATATCAACGCAAATGGGGTTGTCAGTCCCCAAGGGTTCACCACTCTCTTACCAGCTAGCCATAACAGAAGGTGATTTTTGTGTAATAGAGAATATTTCAATAAGTGCATCTGGTTTGAAAACCCAAACATGTACCAATCAGATTCCAAAATTTCCATGGAGTATTACAGATATTGAAAAAGTTGCAGATGACATATTGACAGAGATAGGGCTGGATATCTCCGCAGAGAAAGCAAATGAAGTGTATGAGGCAACTAAGGAAGAAGCACTGTCTGACACTTGGCATGATGTAAGGAAAAAACGCTTAAATGCAAGTAAATTTGGCGTCATAGTGACAAGAAAAAAGATAAGGAAAAGTTTATTCTGAATCAGCTGCTGAATGAAGTAGACTTATCTAAAGTACCTGCAGTATTGTTCGGGAGGGAAAATGAAGACAAGGCAGTTTTTGACTATGTTCAATACATGAATAATAGTGGCCGAAATGTGAGTGTGTATAGAGCTGGCTGTGTCATCAATCATAATTTCCCTTGGTTGGCTGCATCTCCAGACAGGGTAGTTCATGACAGTGTTGCAGGATTTGGATTAGTAGAGGTGAAATGCTCCTTTTCGAAAAGGAATGTCAGCCCCAAGGAAGCATTCTTCTGTGAGATTGTTGATAGTAAATTTTGTCTTAAGAAAGACCATCACTACTATGCACAAATACAAGGCCAACTAGGAATAACTGGTGCAATGTTCTGTGACTTTGTGTTGTACACAAAAAAGGACTTGGGAATCCAACGAATAATGTTTGATGAAATGTATTGGAGGACCATGAGTAGCAAGCTGAGATGCTTTTTCCTGAATGACTTTTTGCCAGTTCTTAGAGGTTAACATTCAGTAAAATAAGTGACAGTGCTAATTTGAATGTTAAACTGTTTTTTATTCAAGGTGCATGTGTTCGATATTTGGACATAATTCTTTATGTTGTATCTAGTTAAAGATCACAATGTAACCATCAGGCTGTCCGGCGTCCCTAAAATTCCTAAAAAATCCTAATTTTTTTCAATTTGGCTAAAATTCCTAAAAAAATGAAAAATCCAAAGGGATTTCCTAAAAAAAAACCTTATTTTTTTACTTCGATTCCTATTTGTTTTAGATTTCTTCCAATTTTCTAAAGATGTTTTAATTAAATCCATACTTAATGTGTGTTTACATGTAGTCTGTAGTTGTAATTCAGCATATACAGTAAAGGCAGTTGACCAGTGGATCTCAGTACCCAGTTTGTTATTGGTTGTAACCTGGAGTGACAACAGATATACATGTAATTCTAAAGGTATGTTTTTTAGAAGCAATACTTCTGAGCCATTTTCCCAATCATGATTATCTGGTTGTAGAAAGAAGATACACAAGGATATCTCATTGGACAGTGGTGCAATTCAGATGAGTGTGAAACAAAGTGCTTCTGTACTTTATGTAAAAAATCATTCAGTGTGGACAACTCAGGGTTTAAGCAAGTTCTGGCTCATTCTGGAGGAGCGAAGCACCAATCATTAGTAAAAGCCAGATTTTCATCTACTCAACTTCATTTCAAAGTATCTCAGACAGCTACTGCTACTGCTTCTAGCAGTGCTACTGCCTCCTGCAGCTCTCTGGAGGACTTTCCTGGTCCATCCACAACGAAACCAAAGTCGAGTACAGCAACAGTAGCCTGTCTTGATAAATGTACCAAAAATCTTATCACCCAGTCTGAACTGTTATGGGGAATGAAAGTGTCCCATAGCAATTACTCATACAGGTCATGTGATGATTTACCTTCTTTGTTTAATAAGATGTTCCCTGGTAATGTGGTTGCAAAACTTCACCATGAGTAAAAGTAAGGTTTCTTATCTCATATCAGATGGATTGGGGCCATATTTTAGAAGTGACCTCTGTAGTAAAGACTCTGCCTTGCCAGGATATGTCATTCAATATGATGAAACAGCCAACTCTCAAATAAGGAAACAGTGTGATATTCTTGTGAGGTACTGGTCCGAAGATAAAGGACAGGTTGTTGTACATTTCTTGAAAGCAGCTATGTTTGGACATGCAACAGGGGAGGATGTTGCAAATAGTATTTTAGAAACATTGCAGGAAACAGGATATCAGTTGCCTCTGGATAAACTTTTAAATTTAGGCTATGATGGTCCAAATGTGAACAAGACCATATGAAATAAAGTGAATGAACATGTGCAGTCGAAGGGGTTGCCTGGGCTGTTGCCATTAATTCCTTGCAACATGCATGTTGTTCACAACTCCTTCAGAGAAGGCCTGAAAGTGTATGGACGGGAAGCAGAAGAACTGGCCATTGATATCTTCTACTTCTTCAAGCATTCCCCATGCAAGAGAGAAGATTTCTTGGAGGTGGAAGCATCCCTTGGCTTTGACGAGGAACTGTTCATTCGGCACGTTGAATCAAGGTGGCTGTCACTGCTTCCTGCATTGGAACGTATTGTAAAGAACTGGGAGCCTCTTGTGCAATACTTCCTTACCACACTGTCCAAGACTGCTGCAGCTTCTAGAACTTTGAAGATGCTAGAAAGTAACATAAGGTACAACAGGATCTGTCGTATGCTCAAGTCTCCTACCACTCTGCTTCAGATCAACTTCTTGCTGAGTCTGTCTACTCTGTATGATAGGTTTCTTAGGTTGTTCCAGAGAGAGGATCCATTAGTTCACATCCTTTACTCAGAAATGATGAATCTTCAAAGATCTTTCATGCTCAGATTCTTGAAGGGAACAGTAGTGGATGAACTGAAGACTGGTAAAAAGTTGAAGGAATTTAATATTGAGTCATCTGAAAGTCAGAGAAGTGACTTGGAAAAGCAAAGAAAGAACACTACTTTCTGATTCCTCTATTAATGGCCTAAGAATGGTAAAGGATGCTGTCAAATTTAGCCCAGGAGGTGTTGCAGATATGAACATTACATAGGGATTGCTTGAAGCTTGAAGAAGAGGAGATTGAGAGGCAACAGAAGAAGAAGAACAAAGAAGGCTAGACTTGAGTCAGAAGCAGAACAAAAAAGGTAAGAAGAATCTAGGAAAGAATTAGAAGGTAGGAAATTGTCCTTAAAGGAAAAAGAAAAAGCCATGATTGAGCTGGACAAGCAGCTAGGACAAGATTTACAATCTGCAGAAAAACTGTTTGGTGAAGCCAATGAAAGACTGAAAAAGGCAATCAAGAAAAAAGACTTTGATCAAGCTGGAATTGCACAAGGTCTTATTGATGTGGCTAGTAAGAAAATGAAGGAGACAATAGAGTAAAGCAAAGCAGAAGAGACTTATTGAAGACTTGTCTAAAGGGATAAGTGCTCCAGCTAAATCTGATAAGAAGAAATGAACATGAACCATGTATAGGTACACTTTATGATGCAACATCGCACTGCAATTTAAGAATGAACACTTTGTGTGTTTTTATTTCCTGGCCAGCTTGGAAGACATGTATAATATTGCTCATGATTAAAGATTTCAAAGTGATATATTTGATGATCTATCAGTTGATTGGTTCTTAAAGCTTACTATTGATTACAAGAGATCAGTAGGGTAATTTCTGTATGCTTCTACTTGACTTGTAGAAAAATTTAGTAATTGTTATGTTTCATGAGAAATGTTTTATTTTGAATATGACCACACTAAGTTAATGACTTAATACCAATAGGTTATGATTTTTGAGACTATATAGGGATTGTATAAATGTTTCTTGTGGTTACTAGCTATACACTTGTGTATTTGCAGATGTGTACCTTCTACAGCAGTTTTTTCTGCAATGTAAATTGTAAAATTAATAATATTTGAAATAAATCAAGAAAAAATATGTTAAGGTGAGGAAATGAGATGGCTAGAAGGGGAGATGAGGAGGCCATAATAATTGTCCCGGACAAGTGTACCCAAATCCACACATTGATATTAATGTGTTCTTTTCAGTTAAGTATTATTATACCATCAGTATATTCAATTGGTCACAGCCAACAGCTGCTGGGACACTGAAGCCCTGGAAGACATTTTTCATGTTAGTAAAATACTGTATGTTAGTTTCTGATTTGCCAAATGAGCAAAGTAAGTCCATTTAATACCTTTATATTCCCTATTTTTGTTACTAAGTTCCTAACTTTAGCCCTAAATTTTCCCTATTTTTTTATATTTTAGCCCTAAAATTAGCCCTAATTTTTTGTCAAGAAGTGCTGGACAGCCTGAACCATACTACAACTAGTAACTAAGGCAGAACAGAACTAGATCTATTGTAGGTAAGTTATTTTTCCTGTATTCTTAAACTTTTATATAACCTTAAAATGCTCATAAAACCATGTTCTTTGTTCTGTTATTTAAATAATCTTGTACGCATTGAAATTAAATTTAATGAAAAATAAACTTTGTTACAGTTAAGTAACTACTAGGTTATTAAATATTTTCAACAAATCTTGTATCAGTTTTTCAAAGAGTCTACTAAGCAATTTTTTAAAAAAATGACCATGTTTACAAATTATTCCTGCTAGTAGACTGTTCATGTGAGTGACATTTATGATAATTTGACATTTAAGGCAAACAGAACTCAAGACAATCTGGTCTTTTCTTTGACTACTTTATTGTTACATATTGTATATTGTCTAAGGCACATACATGTATAGTGCTGATAACCATTAAACTTTTGAAACTTTGTTGAAATGTTTCTTCTCTTTGTGATAATCAAGTACACACAAGGTATAAAAACCTGTATTGCTCTTACTTAAGTAATTAAATAAGAAGAGGATGTAAAAAATCCATTACAAATGTCAGAAACCATGTCTCGACAGGGCTTACAGTGTTCTTTGTTCCGGGAGAAGTAAGTCATGAGTTGACACCACTGGCTTTATTATACCCCGCCAAAGGCGGAGGGATATAGATTTGGCCATGTCCGTCCACATTACACCTTTCCCTAAATTTCTTCACCTCCCATCAATCAACAAAACCTGTTCGGCGGGGGATATCAATTCGAAGAATTTGCTTGTTCCATTTTAGGTTAGAAACGGATATTAAATAACACAAGTCTGCAAAGTTTTCAACATTGTATTATGTGAATCCGCCAGATTGTCATATAATCTAATAAAACAATTATGTATTTATTTACATAAATAATATAGTAATTAATTTGAGTGGCATTTCAGTCAACCTTTAATCAATATTTTATCAATTCTTTGAGATCAAATTTGCAGTTATAAAATGAAACATTATCTCTATTAAGCATCAATTAACATGTGTATTTACAACTTAACCTAAGCAAGTATTTTAGGTCATGATTTGCTTATCACATTTACAAAAATATAACATAGATGCTGGTGAAATGTACAATTGTCCCAATAATTGTCATCACACAAGCTATTGAAATTTTCATTATTGCCAAATCAACAAAACAAACAGTTTATATTAAGTATCTTCATTAATCCACACATATCATAAATCATTCAGTTTAACAGTAAAGTAATACTTGTCATACAAGTAGAATCCCATGTTAAAAATACATGCATGTTGATTAAGATGCTATGTCTGCATTTTGGTACTCTTGTTATTGGTCAAACTTTTTAGTATGATATGTTTACTAAATGAAACAGCATTGTAAAGAATGAGAACCTTACATGACAAGAAATGATTAATAACAAAACCATTTTTTTTTCTGTAGAATTTGTACATGGGTAGATTATTAAATGCGCCATAAATAAAAATACTTGGGATCCTGAAATAATGTCAGAAGAGCACACACTGTCCAAATTTGGTTAATGCTTCCAAACAGTGACAGCGGAATCGCCTGATAAAAAATGTGAAATTTCTTTATCTTATTAATTGCCCTTTCCACATGAATGCGCTCTGCTGCAATACTTTGTGTTGTTCTCACTTCACAATCAGTCAATTGCCCGAACTGTCCTAAAAATGGTGGTATGTTTAGTTTCACACATTTGACATCTAGGAGGTCTTGGATGTCGAAGCCTTTATCAGCCATTACGCTATCACCACTACAGAAATCCAAATCCAGAAAGCCACTTCGCTTTGTAATTTCCCTGTCTGAAATACTTCCAAGGTACAATTGAGAAACAAATGTTATACTTCCACATGGTGCAATTCCTATTAAACCCTTGAGTGTATTTGAACTTTTATAGTTGCTGTAAGTTTGACTTTTTAGAAGAAGAGAAGAGGCTATCTCAGTTTTTATTTCTGTACAGTCAATAATAACTCGTGTGGCAGGATATTTGTCTTTAAAACTTGCTGGCATTGTTTTGTTCACTTGGTCTCTCGAGGGCCAAATATTGAGGGATCCAAGCCGCAAATACAGAAAATTTGCCCAAGTTATGATTAACATGCTAACAGTTCCTATGGAAATATTAAAGCGTCTAGCCAAGTCGTATTCGAAAAGCCCAACTCGAACTCTACACATAAATAATAAAAACTGATTTGCAGGTGACAGTTTTCTAGGCTTACAAGACTGTTCTTTGGACCCTTCTTTTTTTGAGTACATGACGATGTTCTCTCCCTTTTCTCCCGGGTTTACAAGTTCTAAAACTGTATCGAACGTATCCTTTGATGAAAAACCTGTGTAAAACTGAACTTCAGATGCATTGAGATTTTCAATACAAAAACTATTTGTTTCCTGATCTGCTTTAAGCTGTCTAATTTTAGCTTTTAACTTTTCATTCTCACTTAAAGCTTTATTTGCTTTTTTCTGTAAAAACTCGATGTGTTCTAGAAGGACATGTTTGCTTATATTATCACTGTCTACTTGTGTTTGCAATGTGTCTTCAGATGCAGTAAGATCTGATAAACTTACAGGCTTATTTTCAGATATACTTTCCATTGCTTCATCAGAAGCATCATAAAGAATTGTGCTTTCTTCGCGTTGCTGTTGAAGCCTATTTTTCTTTCTTCTTGTATGGATCTTCTGCAGATGTACCTTGTTCTTCCAACAGTCAAATTTAGTTGGTACAGCTCCAGGTTTTAAGTATGTACGTTTGGCAAATCCAGATGTTTCCATGACCTCCTTCTCAAAGTGCAAACAGCAAACAAAAGTGTTGCATGTCACCTGAAGAAAACAAAATAACAAAATAACACAATGCTAAGGATCACCTTCTTAACTTAGGTTTACTGTAAAATTGTCTTCCTGCATGTAGCCGGTAGATTTAAGTACCAGACTAAGTCTACAAAGGATTTTCTAAAAATTAAAAATATCTAATCAAAATAACTTATGTTAATAAGAACTATTCAACATGGTCATATGATTTTCTAAATTTTTAACAAAACACTGGTGCATCAAGGTGTTTGCTACAGCATTTTCAATGATAAAATTACAAGTAGAGAACTTGAAAAGAAAACCATGGTTTCTTGAGACTGACTGAATTAACCAATGCTTCTTATATTGACAATCCTGCTACTTACTTTGAAATGTGGTCCTTCATCTCTTCTTATTTTGTGAAGCCAAACAGAACGAAGTGGGTCCCCTGGCCTTGGAAACCCATGGTAGCTTGGTTTGCCATATCCAGGTATAATAGCGTATCCAGTAGTGTGACACTCAGGAACACAGCAGATTCGGTTTGACTGCAATTGACATGTTTAAAAAAAATTATAAGCTTGTCAGTATGCAAATCAGTATGAATTATATATTTAACTTATTGCTGATTTATGTATTTGTATTTTAATGTGGTTGTTCTGAGTCAATATAAAACAATCAGAAATTAATAAATATTTGAAGAAAAAATACCCCCACCCCCAATCCTGCCTAACAATGACAGTTTGTAATTTAACATAAATATACCATAGATAACTTTATTACCTTGGTTCTTTTGATTGACTCTACTGCTGTTCCATCTGGCTTTGTTATTCTGAAGCCTTCCTGCTGATATAGCTGTTCAGAGTCTTGAGTAGCTTGCTGACAATACGTGTGGTCCGTTTGCCCGTCTTCTGTCATCTTTTGAACGTAAAATATTATTAAATAAACGTAAAATAAGCTATATACAATTGTCTAACAGAACTAATCAAATAATCTGTTGTAAGTATTAAGTGAACTTCGTCGATCAATCGGTATCAATTTCTATTTAAAAATAGCGAAAACAACTGACAAACGGAATTATGTCAAAACAACTCATTTATGGAAAAATCTTTTACTACTAAATGATGCCGATACTTCATATTTAATTAATTAGAGCCCATTTCATCTGTAAAATAAGTGCGTTTTACCTTATTGTTTGCATTCCATTAGAAAATTCAGGTTTCTTCGTTATTATTTCTGTAGTAGCTGGTTTGCGCTATAATCACCGGATGACGTCATCGAAGGGGAGGTAATTCAAAACCCGTAGTAACTGAAAGGGTCTATAGCCTTTTCACATGTCTCTACGGTAATCAAGGAACGCTGTCCTGAGAAAAGAGTAGTGTTTCATGTAAAGCACATTTTACACTTGCAATAACGTAAGCATTATCATTTTAACACTTCTGCATAAAAGGAAAGTTGGTGTGAATATGTAATTGTGAAAATAGATTTTGGATATTGTACTTATATGTTGTCATATTTGAAATAAAGCAATATTTCATTGTTTGAGCTTGTTGCTGCTTTAAAAACCTATTGCTCGTGTAATTATACACGAACATTTTATTATATGTCATAAATTAAAGCTTAAAACAGTTGTGAGGTCACCTGAAATTGGTTGAATGTACATCTTTGTTGATATAAGACAATATTCGAATGAATAAACATGACAAAAACAACGACAACAAGGACTGCACAACTTTGTGTAAGTAAGACAGTGTCAGTGTTTTGTTCCAGAAATGTTTTTGCTCAACGTAACAGTATTTCAGACATTTTTCCTTTAATAAAACACATTAAAACACCGCCTTAAATAATCACATTGTTGGGTCTTCAAATGACAGGCGACACCTTCAAAAGGCAGTTTAATCAAAGCACATGAGACTTTTTGGCTTCCCTGAGATAAAGTTTTCATTGTCAGTTTGTCTGTTTATCGGAAATAAAAAAAAGATATATAGTTGTGTCTGAATAAAACTTTAGTTAGCAATCATTATTATGCGTGCACATAACAATAAGATAATTTCGGACTGCGTTTAAATATATTAAAAGAAACAAAACAGTCCGCTAAACTAATGATTGTACTAGTTCGCTTTGTTATGACTGATCGTTCCAAGGCGGTAATTGTTAGGTTTGGTCTTTTTGTTAAATAACTCATCACAGATTTAGTCCTACTGCCACATTTGGCTTGCATGTCAATTCCTTTGTCCTGTGCTTTTTCAGATTTTGGTATATGTTGCAATGCTGATAGGACTATGTCATATATTCTTTTATTGAAGATTAAATTCCAAGGGAAAGGAACTTGGATCAAACAATCATCTACATGTGAACGATAACCATACAGATGCATTGGGATGGAAGGGGCCCTTGCCGAGCGGTTAGTGTTGCCTACATGTAATTTACCAGACCATCGGCTCGGGGGTTCGAGTCTGAGTTGAAGGAAGATCTTTCACGTGGAAAGGTTTTCCAGCTGATAAGCAGGGTGCCCTTTGTTCCAGCTAAAAAAAAGTATGAGAATTTTCTCCAACGATAGTTGGATAGATATCGACAATATGAAACTGTGTCGGTAGGATGTAATAAAGACTATAAAAGACAACAACAATAGCCTAAACAGCAACAAAACAACAACAAGATCTTAAATGATGGCTACCATCAAAATTGGGACAAGACAAATTTAACGGCGCTTAATAACATTGGGGTTTACTAAAACTGCTTTTGTTCTTCTTTATTTAGACTAAAGCGGACTGTTGAGTGTATCTAGTTTTCCTTTCTCATGAAGTCAAAAATTCTCGTAAAAGTAGCGGCTTATTTATTTGAAAGCATGCAACATTTAATATCGCCAAACTTCATAAATGTTTTCCTAACAGCTGTCAAAAGAGATATTTAAATCTTATATACCTCTAGACAAATTCAAACAGGGTAAAAATGTAAATATGACAAAAACACAGAGACGACACATAACATACACGCACAGAAAAAAACATCAGTTACCGTCTTGAGATGGTCAGTCGGCAAATGAACCAACTGGGGCGCTTAAACCTGGTTTGTGGAGTGCTCAAAAGTCGCACTTCCTGAAGGTTTTTCTATCAAACAAACAGTATAAATAAAAAACATCCAGTCAAAAAGAAACAACTAACAGTTCGCACCTGCATCGGGAGTTTCAATAGATACACTGAACCTATATACAGACAATCCCAAATGACTTATTGTATTTATTTCGGTTAAAAATAACATATCTATTGAGAAACGCGTATAATGACAATAGTGTAACCCAACATACAAGTTAAAAACTATTTGGTTTATATAAAGTAGCTATTCATTGTAAATGTATTTATGTGCATACAAAAATGCACTTGTCAAACAAATGGAATTCGAGTTTAAATCTTTTCTGGTAAGAAGACATACCGAACATTATGCTTAAAACACTATCCCAGTGGACATGTTTAATAGAAGTGTATGGATTTCGGTTGATAAAATAACATTTCTATTGATAATGACAATAGTGTGTAGCTCTTTTCTAAATTATCTCATAAACAGACTGGTCCACAGATCGAGAATATTATAATTTAATCCATAAGTCTGCTTATGTAAAGCGAATGCTACGCGAACACAAATCAGCCTTGCCTATATGGCTAAGATTTCGTCTATGTTTCAAGAAAAAATATGTTGTTAAATATATCACATGTGCCACGTAGATTCTCCCCAGACGATATTAATTTCAGGTGTATGCAAATAACTCGGAGACTCTAACTAATCTACAATTCAAGCACAATTGACAAAACGTTGTTTTTAGATGTTATCAATTAGTATAAAAGTAATGATAACACATGTCATAAATTTGGGTCATGATGAAAACACTGTTTAAATCTTTATAACAAAACTGTACCTATTGTATCATTCATTGATTAACATGTTGCGCATATATATTCTACTTGCAATTGGATTTAGGTGTTGAATTAATGTGCTTGTATAATATCATACATGATATTAAAAATCTGATGTATGCGTTGAAAGTCGAAAGACAGAATCATCACCAAAATACAGACTATTTACAAGGTTTACGAGGTATAACACGTAACATTCTATTCCATGCAATACAAAATCAGCATAGCTGCTAACAAAGTATAGGCAAAGTCATAAATAAGTATAGCTTAAAACCCTTCAGCAAATAGTAAAGAGAGTCCTGATCAATACATATTACTGCAACTGCATTATGATGCCCATTTAGGACATTACGATATTACTTAAGCACCATCAGGAGAGGGGATTACAAATACATTACTGATTAACTTATCCTTGTGTTTATATCATATATGTAAATAAGAAAAGATATAAAATCTAAACTAGTTAAAGGCAAACAGGATAAATGCAAAAGTGACAAAAACACAAATAGAAAAATCAACAGTTACGGCCTTGGAACAGTCAATCGACAAAAAGACAGACTGGGGTGCTCAAACCTGGTTTGTGGAGCGCTTCAACCTTGCATTTGCACATTACATCGAAGATATTGCAATATTCTGCTTAAATTCTTATGTTATCTGTGAATAAATTAATGTTGAGACATATCTTCTTATACTGGAGAAAAGTGCATAAATGGTTTCATTGCTGAACATTTTTTTTTACATTTTTTGTAAACCTTTACAAATTTTTCATTAAACTCTTTCATTTTATTTAAATCAGTTAAATAATACTTTGGAGAAAAGACCACATTACGGCATGCATTACAACTAGCAATATATAACAGATTACCGGAGTACCCATTGTAATTGAAGAGTTTAAAAGTGATTTTAAGATTGACTCTGTGACTATTACTTTAATCATTTGAAATGATTACACCAGCGAAACGAAACATGAGGTACAATGTGTAATCAAATTTAACAGCCCGGCATTGGTGGATTAGCCTAGAGGAATAAATAATACAGCTGACGCAGGTAGTTGTATTGCTTTAATTTAATTTGACCAACACAACGTAGTTAGAGAACATTGCACAAACAGTAAATCAAATGAGAAATCTTTCGGAAGAGTGTCAATATAGTTCTTATTAAAATAATCAGTGACTATTCTGGTGGACAATTAATAAGAAGTACAACAATAAACATAATTACATATTTAGTGAGGTTACAATTAATGGACAGGACATGCTGAATCGTTTCAAGAAGCGCTATAATTATAAATATAAACATTTCAAATGTTCCAAATTAAAATTTGTATGGAACACAATATACACCTAAATATAAGCCTTTGTGTTGTTGATAAGAACATTCTTGTAGGAATAATACCGACGCTATTTTAGACACCACAATAAGACGATATCTGAGTTGCTATACCGTTTTATCACATTACGAATCATGTTATGTTCACATTAAGTTCGCTTAGTCCGTTTCAAGAAAGATTGAACATAAAACGCATAGTTCACAATGTCATTTCGTAACCGTTAAGGGACAATAAATAGTGTGTTTTGAATTTTGATACTTGGTTGAAATCTTATTTAAGACTCACGTTGCTTCCTTAAATGAGCTTATTTTATTTGCATAATAATCTTGCCGTTCTTTATTTCCAGTGACCGTGTTATTGTAGCAACAGCCAACAAAGACATATCATTTTTATCATTTTATTGAATAAGGTCCAAAGATCTTTAATGAATTCAAAGGAATATTTCCTGTGTGAGACTATCTATCTGCATCTTAGGGGAATTATGTTTCAAGACTATATGAAAGGCATGACATGTAGTTTGATAAAAATACAGAAAGAGTCATTCATCATCGTGGGTTTGACAGTTGGAAATTTTTAATGATATATTGTTCGGCAAAGACATTTGCCAGACGCATAGAAATCTCTTCACTATCATATGTTTATTGTCATGCTGTCATATGACATGTTGTATATGATATGCGAATATGTCCTTTGTCTCCGTCCTGGCCATGTCTTGGTTTTCAGCAGAGAACACTGACAGCTCTTACACTCTTTTGTTTTTGGAGTCCTTGGGGCTGAGACCAAGAGCCTTCCAATTTAATTTGACTGTGACAGTCTTTAAATGTGTTTTCTAGGTGTTATTGGTCATAACTAGATAATTGCTAAAGTAATTTAAATCACTACAAACTAACACGTGTTTGGAAACAACCTAATAAAAAAAAAAAAAAATATGTCATTTAAATAAGTAATTAATCATTTCTTCAATTACAAAAAAAAAAACCCAACAAAAACATTCTATCGTCATTGACGAAGTACATGTCATTAATAACAGTGATTTAAGTAAATGCTTTTCGTCTATCTGTTGACAAGAACTGGTCTGTGCAAGGTTGTGCCTATTTTATTGTTTTAATAGCTTAATTGGCCCATTTTTGTATGGCTTATATAACACACAATCTGGAAAAGCAGATATAAGATAAAAGATTGTAGCAAGGAACGCAGTTACAAGTCCACGTTTTTTTATTGTAAATTTAAAATGTTAAATGTCAATTGAAATAGTAACATCCATTGGTTATTATTCCACATTTTCAAAATGAAAGCAATAACGTATCTCCCTTTTAGGTTTTTAAGTTTCATAAAGAGAGCAATGGCAGGTGCACAGACGTGCATAGAAACTGATCATTCCGTTTCATTACTAGTTTAAATATAAGCACTTTTCAGCATCCTTTTTTTACAGAATGAAAATTAAAATCACGTAAAAGGAATACATGCTATATATAATTTGTCGTATTAACAAATGACTTTAATAATGAAAGTAGACACAAGGAAAATCATAATATTTTACTGCCGTCAAAGAGGATGAGATACAATTTTCCATTTTTTTTTGTCGTAACGGCTACTTTATCTTTGTATTAATATAATACTTCTAAGAAGAGAAGAATGATTTTGTTTACTATTGCTGTTCTGCAAGTTTAATACATGTATATAGTTTCTTATTCTATTTTTATGTTTTTTCGAAAAACAATTATCATTTTTGAGTGTCTTATGTTATATTCAAAATAAACAATTTAAATAAGTTAAACTGAAGCTAAGCAATTATATTTTGCGTTAGGCAAATTCGTTTAAATTGAAATACAAACACGAATCTTGAACGTACATTTACATAAACGTTTCATTAATCAGAAGATATATTTGTCCTTTAACCAGACGGCGATCGTCAAACAAATAGTATAATTCACTTCTTTAATGCCATAATGCCATAGGAAGAAAATATGAGAATGTTATATTGAACTGAAACTGATATCATTGCTACACATGTTTTTATCTTTACTGCAAGGTTAAAGCTATGGCTAAGCATTCAGTAAATCAATTAATTCGTTTGTACATGTATGGAACTTGATTCCAAGCTTTGGTTTATTCCTTCATATGTGTCAAAACTATTGCACACTGTATAGTTTTGCGTGTTATTTTTCTTCTTTTAAAGATGTGGTATCGAAGTTATGATACAGTACTTTCAAGGCTGCATGATGACAAACAAATAAAGTAATAATGTGCCATAATATAAGTCATGGAGGCCTGTAACAAAATATATGTTGCGTGTGTCCTTAGCCAGAAATATAAGCTGAGCAAACTATCAAAAATGTTTGTGCAGGATTTGAGCAAATCCCGCCACTAACACTGACATGTAAAGAAAAAATCGATTTGGAATGGAATTTTGACATATAACGCCATTGCTCGTTTAATGAAATTTTGAAAAATAAAGCTAATGTTCGCCTAGAAACTTTGACTTTCAACAAACATGTTTACTCATTTCGGAAGTGGGCATCACGCTACAGATGTTTGATCAAGTTTAGCTGTATTTTGAGACATTCGCTAAGATAAAATGGATTTTAACCCATAATTGAATGTACATGTGACATGTCGTATATTCGTTAACCTATATGATTATCTTATAAGTATGTATGGCGGCACTACATATTGTAATATGAACTGTAAAAATAAATAAACTCGTTGGACTTACGAGCTAGGTGGTTAGAGTTCAGTTGCCTTCAGATGACAGGTAAATTTATAAATGCATTATCGACAAATTAAACATCAGTATGTTTTTAAAGCGACTCCAAGAGATTGGACAATGCTGTTTTATGTTCACTTGTTAAATAAATAAGTAATATTTTACTCGTTGACGTATCAAGAATTGATGTTATTTACTGATATCTTGGCTTTGAAGTTCAGTCAGGTCTGAAACAATTAATAGTTATGAAACTATAAGAGAGTATGCGCTAGTTGATTTTATGTATTTTTATTATTAATTAAATTACCGAACCAAGGTGACAGTAGGGCGGAAAAAAGCTGAAGTTAAAGCACAAAGTAGTATGCAACATGATTAAACATACATGTAAGTATACTGACTTAATCAGTCGTGTTTTAAGAAAGTTAACCATCTTACATTTAGCAGAAATACACAATGTAAATACTTAAGATCCAGTTCTGCCCGAACTTTATTGGACTGCTTGAACAAGTGTTAAGGTTTGTTACGTGTATTTCTTTTGATGGACATTGGACTTTGGTTCATCAATTCCATCTTCACATGAACAGGATGCTACAACCATTTATTCGTCTCTGGTCACGTTTGTTCATGATTCAGAAAGTCAATTTTATTTATAGTCAACCATTTTTGTGTAGTTTTTCAAATCGAAATAATACCATATTCTTTTCTTAACACTATGTGGACATTATTTTTCAATGACGTCACTACTTTCGTCATAACTTATAGAAAATATGTGGTCATTTTGTATTAAAATAGATCGTTTTTCTTTTCATTGCTTGCATTTGAGAAACTCGTCAGGAAGTGCGAGATTAGAGCTCTGTAAAACCGGTTAAAGCACCCCATATTGCCGACTGTCCGTTCCAAGGCGGTTTTCTCTTTTCGTTAAATGACTCATCACAAATTTGTTCTTATTTTTCGCTTGGCTTGGCTTGCATGTGAAGTACATTTGTTCTGTGCCTTTTCGGAGTTTGGTATATGTTTGGTATATGTTGCAGTGCTCGTAGGACTTTGTCATATATTCTTATTAAAAGATTGTTTAATCAATCATAGGACCAGCAAGACGCATTGGCAAGGCTTTGTGATTTAGTAAGCAAAATTAAGATCCGATTAAAAGCAAATTAAAAATTATGCTTTACCTTGTAAGTTGGCACTATAAACCAATCCTAAAAAATAACATTCATATCTCGCAAATGGCATTTATATTTTTGCATGCTTGCATCATTTATTGATTGACTGACATTTCATTCAATTAAGCACGCAGTTTTGTTATATTTAGACCCTTTGTACCATTCTTGGACATTATATGAAAAAGACAGATCTACTCCGGAATGTTTTACATCATCTCTGGTTAGTCTGGTCAATTGAGGAAAATAGCTAAACCGTAACCAAGACCAATACCTATGTATTGTTGTTCCACATTTGTTCACATCAGTGAAAGGACAATCTCCGAAAAAGTGAATAACATCCCACCTTATTGCCTTTTCCCGATGGTAAGGCAAGTACTAATTGTCATCATGTCAGACACTGTATATCTATATGTCTGTCTGTCTGTCTGTCTGTCTATCTGTTTGTTTGTCTGTCTGTCTGTCTGTGTAGATGAATGAATAGATAGATAGATATATAGATAGATAGATAGATAGATAGATAGATAGATAGATAGATAGATAGATAGATAGATAGATAGATAGATAGATAGATAGTAGATAGATAGATAGATAGATAGATAGATAGATAGATAGATAGATAGATAGATAGATAGATAGATAGATAGATAGATGTCGGTGTGCCATAAAACCCCCAAAACAAAAACAAACAATTATAATGCTAGTGTATTTTTACGCACCTTACATATTCGATGTCAGAAATGTCAACTGGTGTTGTGTAATAAGCCCTTCTCACAATTGGGTCATTGTTATCAATCGCATCCTGTTTACAGTGTCATAAAGTCTGACTAAGATGACGGCACATCTGCTAGACTACACAGGATATAGCAGATATGTTGTCTTCGTGCAGGTGGTCAACGTCGGTTATGTAATCGTATCGTCTTAAGACTTACAAGTGCCGAAATAATCGTGTTTCTTAGCCTCTTACGCATGTACCACTTCTCAGCCTCTTATTTCATGTAACCCCTCTCAACCTCTTACCGCGTGTACCCCCTCTCAGCCTCTTACCGCATGTACCCCCTCTCAGCCTCTTACCGCACGTACCCCCTCAAAGCCTCTGACCGCATGTACCCCCTCTCAGCCTCTTACCGCATGTACCCCTCTCAGCCTCTTACCGCGTGTACCCTCTCTCAGCCTCTTACCACATGTACCCCCTCTCAGCATCTTACCGCATGTACCCCCTCTCAGCCTCTGACCGCATGTACCCCGTCTCAGCCTCTTACCGCATGTACCCCGTCTCAGCCTCTTACCGCATGTACCCCTCTCAGCCTCTTACCGCGTGTACCCCGTCTCAGCCTCTTACCGCGTTTACCCCGTCCCAGCCTCTGACCGCATGTACCCCTTCTCAGCCTCTTACCGCATGTACCCCGTCTCAGCCTCTTACCGCATGTACCCCCTCTCAGCCTCTGACCGCATGTACCCCCTCTCACCCTCTTACCGCATGTACCCACTATCAGCCTCTTACCGCATGTACCCACTATCAGCCTCTTACCGCATGTACCCCCTTTCAGCCTCTTACCGCATGTACCCACTATCAGCCTCTTACCGCATGTACCCCCTCTCAGCCTCTTACCGCATGTGCCTCCTCATAGCCTCTTACCGCATTTACCCACTATCAGCCTCTTACCGCATGTACCCCTAATCCTGATATGGGCAAGAAATGAAGAGATGTTTTTCAGCAGCTTACTTACTGTGTGCCGATGTTTCTATCCAAATATAAGTCTGGGACCTTCCTCGCTCAATAATTACCTGCACGTCGCCAATATGAACATTGTTGTATCAATGTAACAGCACACAATAAAATAACAACAACAACAACATCTCCAATACCATTTCTTGACATTTAGAAGGATTGTTGTTTATTTTGTGCGTACAATGCTCCTTAAGACAAGATAATTAACTATTCTATCTAAGTAAAAGGATAAAGTTGAATCGATCATTGTTAAAATTTGTAGTTGAAGGCGTGGATCGGTAGTACAGTTGTTTAAAAAAATAAAGAAGACGAGATGCTTATATGTGTACATCTATTTTGTGAATCGACAAAGCAACAGCAAAGTGTAAACTGCGTTACCATGATGTAATCTTGAACGCAAGAAAGAACTAAAGAAGTATTTTTCTTAAATTGCGCACACATTGTGGCAATGCACAGAATTGATCGTTTAGCATATATTTACTAAAAATGATATAAAAAATTTGAAGGTAGGCATGAATTATTTAATTTCCTTACACAGGTAACTTTAAATAGCATTAAGTGAATCATAAATTACAACCAAAGTAAGTTCAAAAACTAGACATTTTCGCTTACCTTATGTCTTGTTTAAGGAAATTGTTGCACATTTTACAAAACAAAACTCGATGAAAGAGACAATAAGGGACAAAACAAACCGCATTATGCCGATGAAATAAGACAAATCCGCAATGCATAAAAGCAATTAGTTCCTTATGAATTATGAACGTGGATGCACGCAAAAAGAATTCGTGCATTCGCGTTCAAACTGCGTGTCAGATGTGTGCGTTCAGCTATCATTCAGCGTGCATTTAGCGTGCATGTAGCGTGCGTTTGGTAACAAAATATAGTATGATTCCCCTTTATTTCTATTCAAAACTCCCATTACATATTTTGTTATATTACAGTAGTGAACTGCAGTTTTTTATTGTTGACGTCATCGATGTCATAATAATGCAGATCGTCTCACACCATTGTCTCAACAAGTATTGCTGTTAACATTTCGTAAGATCGTATATTGACGATTAAAATCATGTGATAAAAAGAATCTGACACTCGTTATCATTAAGTACAAACATTAATAAAACTCTTCCAGGAAAAATGAGTAGTAACCTCGCCATATGTTTGCTTATTAAAACTGTTTATGAACTCGTTTAATACAAGACAACTCGTGTCAGATCATCTATATATTTATTTCATTTATTGAGATGGGCCAACACATTTAATTAGAAATATTAATTTTTTTTTTATATTTCTATGTTTCAACCCTGAGAAGCAAACATTTGAAGAAAGAAGACAAAAACTATAAGACACCAAATCTTGAAATAATGACAATTTTCCTACCGCTTGGAATTTTACAAATTGGTCGTAAGATTTGCAATCCCGGATCTAATCCAAAATATGGCTTTTTTTAAGGAAATATGTTCGTGTTCTCAGTCTAGAAAACAAAGTGAATGATTTATCGTGATACATATAGAAAACGTGATCTTGCTTGTTTGGAGAGAATGTTGGATAAGGGAAGGAAAACAACGTAAGCATCTTTTTAAGATCATGCTAAATGATGGAACAAGTGGCTAGTCGCGTGTCCATTATGAATCTATTACGTTTTAATATTTTATACGTTTTTGTCCGTTCTTAATAAGGATAGCTAGATACCATATTGTCTTATTTATGCCATGTATTTGTTGCAAAGTTTACCACATATTGGTGCGTTCAATACATACCACTACATGAATAGTATTCCGATTCCGATCTATTTATTGGCTAGAGGAATTTTTACATTATCTCAAATATCTAAATTAAATAACAAACAAACATTAAGACATGAAGACTTCATCACTTTAAATGGTAGATGAGTAATGGTGTGTTTAATAAAATACGCTTATCGTTGAAAAGTTTGCGAATTTAATTAAAATACATTTCAGATACTTAAAAGTAGAAAAACACTGTTTGCACGCATTAAACAGACCAGGAACACGGACCACCAGCCTCTTGTCTAAATGATTTATCAAGTTCTTTAATACTTTATATATGTTTATTTTAATATATTGTTTACATGAAATAAATAGTTGCATTGTATATAATATTCATATTCAAAACCATTTCTTTATTTTTTTTTCTTGGTCTGAATCGATAATTTTTTTTAGATTCGACTTCGGTCTGTGAAAACCTATAAGTCAGTTCATTTGCGCAAATACATTCTGTGTTTATATTGTTTTTACCTCCCGGTGTTTTGCGTTATAAGTCAATTTATCATGTCGGTTCTACGATTTCTTTTAAAGAAAACAATGACAGTTCAATATTTAATTCCTCAACTTAGGGGACAATACATTTCTAGACATCATATTAGGGAATCTTTTTCAGGCGCCGGAATTCATATTGGCAGACTGGGTGTGGTTTCATCATATATACAAAATAATAATATTTTAATCGCTGGTGATCGCTGCAAGAAAGGTCTATATTTATCACATTATTCCTGAATCATTTGGGTCGTCATGTTAACGTGCATATACATGTTTTAAACTCTATTTACCAGACGTAGTCTGATATTTAAAAGATTTCATATAACTCGTATACAAATGATACTATAGAAGTATTGATAAAGGTTTATCACGACAACCACAATCATCAATAAAATTTGCGCATTTCATGCCTTTCACTTCAGTTGTTTTATGTTATGTTTAAACACGTACAGTTTTAAAGCATGAATCATTTAATCTAGATGTTAACTACATTAATCACAATATAAGCCAACAATGCTTATTCGGAATAAGATAATATGAACCTATTGTCCACATTTCTAGTAAAAGCGAATGCATATTTCCTTTATTTTTATTTTTTTTTTTTGTAATGCCCTTTTCTATGATTTTTATTGTCCCATAATTCGCTATAAAGCCAGATGTGTATACATTTGGTAATGGCTCTTTAAAATTTTAATATGCGTTTTAATGCTCACGGGATCTTATGATTTTAAGTAACTAATAAAGCATAATTAATAGTATAATTATATATATATATATATATATATATATATATATATATATATATATATATATATATATATATATATATATATATATATATATATATATATATATATATAATTATTTCAATAAGAGTATATGACAAAGTCCTATAAGCATTGCAGAATATACCAAAATTTGAAAAGACATGGGACAAGGGTCACATGTTAGCCAAATGTAAAAGTAAGAACAAATCTGCGATGAGTCATTTAACAAAAAGAAAACAAACAAAAAAAAAAACACCAAAAAAGAGCAAACACGACAGTTACGTTACCGCCTTTGAACTGTCAGTCGGCAATATGGACCGACTGGGGTGCTAAAACCGGTTTTAAAGAGCTCTAACCTCGCACTTTCCGATGGATTTCTCAAATGCATTCAATGAAAAGAAAACCGATCTATTTGAATAAAAATGTCCTAGTGCTGACTTTTTATTGAAAGCATTCAATGAAATTGTAAAAGTACAGTATTTATTATAGAATATTATACATATATCAATAACATATAACTTATTTGTGCTGATGTTCCCTTTTGTTATTTAAGACAACATAATTTCTAACATAAGCCTCGCCTGAACAGTCCTAAAGTTAACCAATCTTTATTTTGCAGGTATAATCTAGGCAGATTGGAAATGTTAATTCTTCTTAAACAGACTGATGCAACTGAAGAATGACATTGTGCAGCAACTGCATGACGATAAATACAGCGACCACATTGCAGCCTTATAAACAACAAACAATTTATAGGCGGCTCGGATATAAACAATTTTATTTATATTTGAACTGGCTTCTTTTTCTTTTATAGCATTATACTTTACTGAAAACAATCACAAACAACCAAATATGTCCATTAAAATAAAATGTTTTTGCCAAAACAACAGCAATTTTCTTCATAGTTTCATGAATACCAGTTCTTTTAAAATCATTTCAAAAGAATAACCAATATAAACATACTGAGACAGACAATGACTCAATTACAAGTTGATTGGCAAAATCTCTTTCCCTGGCGCAATGTTATTCAAGGGCATATTTACATAATTGCTGCATTGCTATACCTGTTCTCTAAATACGTCATAAGGACGTAAGCTGTGACAAATGCTTGGAGTGAAACTACCACCATAACTACAAACAAACTAACGCTTATATAGAAAACATTTCAACAAGCGAAAATGTATCATTAATTGTCCGACTTGCAGTACGAAGCTTAATGATCGTTGCATGTTTGAAAGCACATCGTTTTGATAATGTGCTATATTTTTTTGTTTTGAAATGAAATTAAAATTCACGGGCTTCTTTGTTCTTAAATAAAATGTGTACTTCTTTGTTTCAAGTCACTCATTTCAACATGTAGAGTAACTTTTTTAACGATTTGGCGGTTTTATTTATTATTTATTAAAACTTATTTCTCGATTGGAACTATTGCCGATGCATTTATTTCGTATAATAGTGTACTTGGTTTAGATATGTTATTGCATCTATTGTTATTTTATTTGTAATGTTTATCCTTTATATTCTCCTCTTGTGTCTTAACCCACAATGTCATATTGTCAAAATATATTTTGCAAGCCAACAATTTAAAGTCCAGCACTTATGCTTACACCTAATGTCTATCTACTTGTTTTTTTTTTACTGTTAAGCCATTAACACAGTTGTGCAGACAACTTAAAAACTAACGTTTTTCTTTTTGAAATGACTCTCTTGTTGCATTCGTTGTTTCTCTGTTTTCGTTCGCGTTTTTATCTTAATGCTTTCTTGTTGTTTTTTTACTTTTTCACTTTTTTGCTTCGTCATGCTTACATGTTGCTTTTTTAGAATACATTCTTTTGCTCGATAGATTCTAACCACACATTTTATGGTACTCATTTCAACATTCCAATACTGTTATACGGGTAATTGATTTATTGTTTCACTTCGCTTGACACTTCCTGTTTAACTTTACAAATTCACAACATTGTTGCCCCATTAATACTTTCTTGTCTTTTCTGTTTTGTTATCACATTACTTTCTCATAGTTCTAATACCATTTTCTTTCATTCTGTACTTTCCGTCATTCAACACTCTTTTTCTGTCTAATTCTAACGCTTCACTTTTCACTTTCTGGGATGTGTTTTATATACCTTATACACCTGTAGTCAATCATTGTTCCACTTTTCAATTATAAATACGCAGAGTGTTCATATACATAAACCACATTTCTTTCTATAACATCACTGCCATCGTGTCACTCAACAACGTAGGTATTTACATGCAAATGGGTTTTCATGGCCTTTCTACAATTCAAAATGACGCAAAGGGAGAGAATTTGTACGCGGCCGGTAAGCTCAGTCTGTTGAACTTGCGTCCTGTTAACGAAGTGTCCCAGGTTTGAGTCCCGGACTGAATGCACATTTTGCTCAATATGTTACATTTTTGCTCTGAAATTTTCTTAACGATGATTTCTGAATAAACGTAAATTATATTAAAGATATAAGCAACTGTCGCCACTGATATAATTTGCAAAATGCAAAAATGAGTAATTAAATAGCTCATTTTCCATGACTGTGTTCTTTTAAAGGCTAATGGACCGAAACGATAAGAAAGTTCAGACAAATTACCGTCGGTATAAATGAATAATTGATTCGACATCCGATTATCTCAGGCTGTCACCTGCTCGATCGACATATTCGTTTTAATTAGCATGCTGATTGTTTCATTAAGCAAACCAATAACATATTGAAACAATTTGAGCGGATAACATTTCCGCCTACATTATATTGTGGTTCTAGTATAATTTTTTGTTATTTGTAATAGAAAATTTTGTAGCTGTGTTCCGAATTACGCGACTGCTTTTTGATTATGTAGCGTCAATAGTTAGTTCTTATTATACATCTTCACTTGAGCCTTTTGTTAGACTTTTTAGATTGTTATACTTTCTTAGGCAATTAGTTCGACATATGCACAAAGTGTACATACGTGTATTTAACTTGGCTTTTTTCATATAATGAAATGACAAGTATATAAACGTTTATTCTACATTGGTGTTTTAAGACAAATATTTGCCAGAAAAGACGTTAGTTCGATTGTAAGTATTAAGTTTAAATTGTTCCGTCGAAAAGTAACTATACCGACAAGACACAGACAGGCGAGCATAATAATATTCAAAATAATACTGAAGGCCAAATAAGTAGCCCTAGTACGAAAGATATGTTATAATGGGGTCAATATGCACACAACGAAAGACGTGGCAATAATTATGTTAGCATTATAAGGAGGTCTTATGTTTTAAATAAGGTCAATGGACAATGATTTGAAAGTAAACACGATTGAAATTTGACATACTGGCAAGTATTAATATAATTATTTAATGTCATTTTATTAAATTTGTGTACGATAATATTATAATTAAACAGTTCCTTGAGGTGTTTTCAAAATGGCACTTGACTCAGTTGACTGATGTAACAGTATTGCACGAGGTTATTGCAAACTTTCATTTTAATACTTGTACTATGTCAGTGAAAAACGTAGTCGACAAATGTAGAGGGAATTTGTTACACAAGGTATGTATATGACATTATTTAAAGATTGGATTGCTCATGGGGTATTACGATGTAAGGGATAATTTCTACATAAGTCCTTTAATATTCTACCTGGCTTGCCTAGCGTCAGCATCTTAAAGTATGTCAAAAGTGTGGTAAATAGCTAGAGATGTACGCCGGAAAAAGGTAGGTTTGAAGCTATATCAACTTGAATCATACATTTTTGGTTGACACTCCGATGAATCGTAACGAGGTGGGCACCATGCTTAATGATGATAAGATAACAGCCTAACATGTGATGCAATTATGTGAAAAGAAAGTAAACGTTTGGTAATTTAAAATTGACATAGGACATTTATTATGTATTATGCCAGTACCCTTAAACAGACATATGTTTGCAAGAGTGCTAACATAACACATTTACGTCTAGTTAAAAAACAGGGCCATTGTTTATTACTAGAAAAAAGAAATAATTAATGCATAAACAATATCAACCCGAATGAGTCACTTGATTGGAACAGTACAAACTCCATGCCAGTAATCATTTCAGAGAGCCTTTTTAAATATAAAATGATCACAATGCATGCAATATTGATGGACGGATAATACTTCTAATATAATTTGTAAAACATCGCCTTCGCATAGAAATTGTCCCTCTTTGAAGTTACTCAACAATTATTAATAATTTCACTTCAACTGGCCACCATAATTGTTGATGTAAACTAGTTATTGCTATTACAGGGTTGGGCAGGATCCATATACTTTTGTTGAATAAAACAATTGAATTTCCATGCTTTGTTCTGTCAGTTGAGTCAAACAACAGAATGTTATATGTGCCGCATTGCAACTTCCTATTCTTTTATGAAAATAAACGGTTTATTGTTTGCTGCATATGATCGCTTAATCGATAAGATGAATATAAAATAGGGAAAAACAATGATGGAAAGAACTAAATGCAGTACTTAATCTGTAAGATACATACTTGAAAACTAATCTGACATGCAATAACGCTAAACTGTATTCATACTGATAGTCGTGGCAGGTAGTTGTATGCAAGCCAGTTAAAGCATAGTTATAACGTTATAAAAATGTATGCGAATGTATAATCGCCTATAAATCTTTATTAATCAAAGGAATCGCGATATGGGCAGTAAGTCAAAAATCCTTTTCAGTAAAACGTTTAAGAAATCATAATGAAAATATGCTGTCAAGACCTTTTAAAAAAATTATTAAATAAATATAGCTTCGTAGACAATGTTTGAAAAGTCCAAACTTCTAGCGCAGGTAAAATCTTTATTCTTAGTATCCAATCGGGATGTATGCCAACTGCATATCGACCTGTTAATCAACTGATTAAATGATAAGTTTAAGTCATATAACAACATCGTGAGAATCAACATCATTTGTGTGTCCACAAAAAATGCCATACCACAGACTAGTCATTATCGTTATAATGATAAGACGACTACTTCTGACAGGCTATCGTGCAGACATGACACTTGGTGAACACCCAGAAAGATTGTTCTAATCGATTAACGTATTAATTATTATCATCATCGACCAAAATTTCTCCTTTAACAGACATAAACGGTGTCCAGTTTCTGTTCAATTCTCTACAACATTCAGATCCATCGTTGTGACAATATTGGCATGTCCTGTATTATACATCGTTCACTCAAATAGCACATGAAACTGATGCACTTGATGGAGTTTGCCGAAAACACATAGATAATAACATTGACCCATATATAAGCGTATAAAAGAAGCTATTACCATCAAAAAGCGATGGTCGAAATTTGAAGAAAGCACAGAACAATGGTATTGTCATATCAGTCAAATATAAAAGTTACAGTTTCTACAGTATGAAATGTCAAAAATGTCAAATAACAGTACAGTTGTAAAATTTTGTATACCAACCAAATTTGACGAATTACTGCAAAAGACAAACGACACAGATAATTTGTATTACTGGTTTCGATTCAGTACACCCATACCATATTTTGTTATAAAACAGTAGTGTAAAATCGTCTATTCCGACCAAGACTCGTTGTCATTTAATGACATATGCCCGCTTGCTTTTATTTTTCATGAAGTCGTTTGAGAAATGTTTGTATTTATTGATAACGTGTGTCAGATTCTCTTGTCTGTAACCGTCTCTTCATTGTTTGTTATTCTCCGTTCAATGTATTTCTGGTATCGCCAATTAGACGGGAATCTGGAATGGTAAGATGCATCGATCACATTCTACTCGTCAGTATCTCCTCAACTAGCTAGCTATCGCTTATACTTGTCACATGTCAACCACTCTACAGCGTCACACTGACCGACCATTTAGCATCAAATTGGTTTTTAGACGTCTGGACACAAACTTGGGGATTATTACCTAATGACAAAAAATAAATTACTAAGTCATTTCACAATCGATTATCTGTTTCAACAGAGTGGATAGTAAAGTAATTCCATGTTATATATTTTGTTTAAAGATGTTATACGTTAAATAAGGAAATTTTACAATAATTACTTTAACATAATTAATTCACAAACGGGAAATAGTGAGATAAAATTGCGGAATGTTTGTTTGTTTGTTGTGTTTAACGTCCCACAAACAGTATTTCATCTATCTGGTAACGGTGTTCTCTTGAAACGGATATACTGCAGCCTTCACTGTGTAAAGCATGCCGTGAACAACTGGCATGATACCACACCCAGTCGCATCATCCTGAGACAGGGCAAACCAGTCATGGATCTAACCTTATATTTGCTTGAGCGTTAGCAAGGGGGCCATACCACTACCATTTTAACGACTTTGGTATGTCGCGGCCAGGGATCAAACCCGGGGCCTCCTGTATCTTGAGCCGACGCTCTACCGATTAAGTTAACAGGACCGGTACGGGATGACACAATCTAGCATTCATGGTTTTTAAATCGAGAGCTTATCGATGTCAGAGTTATGAAATTTCACTTACTATCTCTTCAATATCACGTCACGTTTGCACAAATTTCCCTTATTTAAATGTCCAGGGAAAGGGATATTTACTTAAATTGTGTGTAGATCCTTTGAGTAACATAACATTGTTCAAATTTCCTTCTTAGGATAGAGTGTGTAATAACTCATTTAATATTCTACAGAGAATTTAGTACTAATAAAGATAATGCATTAGGAGCAGAAAATACTATTTTATCTAGCAGAGAACCATATATTTAACATGGCAATTCAGACATTCAGTAGATTTAAGGTGACATAATATTTTGTTAACATATTTTTATTTATCTCTCTTTATGTTCTTTTTACAACAATTCAAGTCTTGTTTCCATACATATTTAGAATTACACCAATATAACCTCATTTCTTTTTAAATTCTAAGACACCTGAATAGTTCCTTAAACTTTGTTCAACAACATCCCACCCATTAATTTATGAAAGTTTAGACAAATGATTGAAGAAATACTACAATAGATTGCGGCATCAAGTATTTATCTTCACAAACCCAACAATCTTTTAAAATTGGAAACTGCATATAATACTATTCTAATCATGATCCTGTTACAAAAAAAAGGCTTGATATGTAACTCAGTTTAAATGCAACGTTTATGCTTTTATTCTATTTAATTTTTATGTTTTAAAATAAAACAAGTTAAAGTTTCTCATTAAATTCAAACAAATATATAAAAGTAAGTAATGCATCAAAACTGTAAAAAGGTTGTGCGCGGATATTTTTTAACAAAATTAAAATGACATAATGACGGCTTCGGTTATGTTTTGATGTCAACCATGAACACATACAACAGTTTCAAAGAGGCATAACAGTAAGTGCAACCCAATGGTAATAATGCAAAGAATAGGGGAAGGGGCATCTTTCACTGAAAAGCGTAGGTTTTAACCTTAAAAGCATCATTATAATTTAAAATATTATTATTTGCACAGTAGATTTAAAAACGCAATGCATAGGAATATGAGAGAATTAGTTCACTAGAAACATAAGACACATCCACAGGAAATTGGAAAATTGAAAAAATCACAATTTTTACTTTCTTTTGTTTTATAATAAAATTGAAAACTTTAATGGTTCCCTCTTTCAATAAAAACATGTATGTCTAAAAATGTTTCTTTCTCGAAACTCTTAAGAACAGTTACACCTTTATCCATATTAAAAACATTTTTCCTTTGTTTGGGTCTCGGTACCATGGAAACTGGCGGTCTGGGACATATGGTTCTTCATATATTTTCAGAAAGCAAAATTAAATAACATAGCCGGCTCAACATTTTCTGTTAGTTACAAAAACGTGCTTTTTTAAGATAACCTGTTAATATTTAGGTAGCACGACTCCGCTTGATAAATGTCCTTATGTTGTTTGTTTACCTATTAAGAGTATATATATTATACATCTGGCAATATATGTACATATATATATATATATATATATATATATATATATATATATATATATATATATATATATATATATATATATATATATATATATATATATATATATATATATATATAAGTAGTTATGGTATTTTCATTACAATTATCCAGTCCTCTCTTGACAGACGGTACATGCATTACATGATTAAATTATTGCATGTCCGATTAAAGCTATGTACGTTAAACTGGCAGAACAAGTCACAAACTTGCAAGTGATGCCAGACTTGATATTATTTGAACTGTATTCATATGGAAGAAGTAATAAATTTATATACTATCATTATGTATTGTTTGAATTTTCTATTTCACTTATCATTCCCAAGTAATAGCAGCTCGTGTATAGGCTGAATGATATAAAATGAGCTAAAATGTTTTTGACACACTGCATACTAACAAATTAATTATGTCAATAGTCCTTATTTGACAGTCCAGATGTGTAATTATCCTCGAATGGTGAAAGTATTCACGTCAGGTTGGGCGGGGCTTATTAGATCATTCACTCACTAGCCCACTGCCAACATGTCAACTTCGATAACCTTTCGGGCAAACTTTTTAAGCTTTTGAGGCGACATTGCTTTCTAAGGAACACATACATGTATATATATAACAACAGTTAATGCTTACTTTGGCTTTAAAAGCTATACATAAAAGTATTCAAACGAAAAGGATTGTTTTCGTGGCATAATGCATAATTTTCATAATAAAATCAGAACTATTTTTGCAAGATGGCGCGATCTGCCCAAAACCATAATTCACAAACCAATCATACAATCTCTGTAGCCTCTCTGAGTTAGAGTCCCGTTTTGAAGAGTTAATGGGATAAGGTCTTACAGTTGACTTATGGTGCGTCGGAAGTTCTACGCGGACAATGATAGCAATACGTTGTATTTAAAAACAGATCAGCATATAGCTTGCATATAGATAAGAGCGAAAAAGTTTGTGTCATATCGAATACATAGACGGCAAAATTATGTAAAATGCGAAAAAGAAACCGCTCATGCACCATTTGTCTGGCGCAATATTGACACAACAACTATTACAAATACCACAGAGATGTCAAGATATAATATAATGTTCACCTGTTTTACACACAGTAGAATATTACTCCTATTTGTATTTTTTCCATGTGCAAAGGTATGAAACATAATGCAAAATACGACATTTCAGTATCAAGAAAGTAATAACGTTTCAGAAGTAATTTTCCACTGATAAGTGACACCTTCTGGAACAGTATGATTAACACCTTGGATATTATCCGGCTTCGCGGAGATCAAATGTCCACATGTTTCGCCAGACACAGAAGCAGCCAAACATATGTGCATATTGGAAATACTCTTCTTAAAAAGGAAAGCAACTCAAGATTCATTTTGTTTATTTTGATTTTTAAGAAGAAATTAAATTATTTTAAAAATGCTTCTTAAACTGTTTTAGATATACTGTCAATTGAGGTAACATAATTTGTGTTATATTTAGTTTCAATTTAGAGTAAGAGAATAAAAGTTTATGTTTGATCCAACTCCTGTGTCGATTAAAGACCTTTGTAAAATACATGTTTATGGCTTTTTCAGAAAGGACACAGTTAAATTATCGATTCTGAATCTGATATGCTTACTGTTCTATATGCACAAAATTAGGAGACGTTTTGCGTCGCCTGCAAAAATTAGAATTTACCTGATTAACGTGTTTGAATTCCACCATACGTCGACTGCATTTTTTTCCTCGATTTTCACAAGAACGAGCGAAGACTATATTATATTATATTATATTATATTATATTATATTATATTATATTATATTATATTATATTATATTATATTATATTATATTATATTATTTTTATATTATTCTATATTATATTATTTAATTAATTGTCACCAATACAATCTGGCTTGACTGTAGATAACAGGATAAACATAACGTTCAAAGTCTGCTAAATTTTTATTATTTTTTTTTAAGGTATGAAAGGTCCAATTTTGTACAAACATTAACACATCATTGAGGTTTCTTTGGTTCATAATAATTTATTATTTTTAAAACTCTTATTATAAGAATTGTTGCCTATCCCTGTTTGTACATTACGTTCATAGCGAATATTCACTAATCTTATATCAGACGAAGTAGAATGGCAGGTCTGGAGAAATCACACATAAACATGCGGCTGTCTGGTGTGCAAATCAGGACAAGACATGATAGACGATATGATATAAATTAAGGTTAGAAATCCTAAGAAGTCCTAGGAACATATTGTATGTCGACAACTACACTATACCTTCCAATGCTGGACTTTCTGATTCTGTTGTCAGTAAATTATTTACCTAATGTTTGCTTTCTTAAGAGCGAGAACATCTTTAATTGTAGATGACAAACAAAACTATTTTTATGAAACTTTTTTAACTAAGACTGGGACTAATGGTTTCAAGTTGCTTGTACTTTTAGAAATTTTCAACGTGTATCATAAATTGACTTATTACCTAACCAAATATGTAATAAACTAGACATTTACGACATCACTCATGTAGAGATTGACCGAGATGGCAGATGAATTGGATCATTGTTTTAAATGCTGTTATTTTTTAACTTTTAATTATTTAAAAAATGTGTAATGTAGGATAAGTAAAATGATGAATTAAATGTCTGAACAAAATATGTTATATGTCAAGCAAAAGATACCCATTACCAAAAAGCAACAATAAATTCATTGATTTTATATGAAGTCGACTCGTTTCAACAACAGCTAATCGAAAAGAACTTTAAACCGTCTCCGTAGACAATAAACAATTAGTTAATTGAGGGAATCAAATACACTTTCAGACTTACATGACTATACGCCATAACTTATATTAATAGTAAGACTATTTCCGATGTTTTGATGAATTCAGATATACATTGTGAATGCCATACACGGGTTTAGATTAAAACAAACTGAAATTGTGTAATCGATGATAATACCATACATGCATTTGTATTATTTACACACTGCAATATGTGTTATTAGCCTCCACGAAAAAGTTCTTAGTCGGGAGATAACAGTGTTATTGCAGTGACGAATCATTTTCCGACCAAGACAGTCGTTGCATACATGTATTTTATACACGGATGTGCTGATTTGTTATATTTACGGTATCAACTGACATATTTGTTTGTTAGTTTTAATTGAAGAACACTCGTTTATTGTCTCATTATCGCACAGAATTGACTTCTTTCCAACTCAGTAATGTTAAAAAGATTAATTAACTGATTAAAGATTAAAGGAAATCGTTAGATGTATTTAATGACGATATATAACGGGCGTAACCTGTTTGCTTTTATACTGAGGGATTCTTGAAACTATTAAATGGTAGAGATAAATAGCTTGTAACGTTGAATTGTAAGATCGCATTTGTAAATAGTATGCCAAAAAGATGACTTCTTATGATCCGGTAGAATCCGATAATAATTTTCTACTTCATTCTGCTTAGATGAAACATATTAATATGAATCAATAAACAATACGTCATGAAATTTTAGCCACTAATGGCCATTCCAAATAAATAAAAAAAATATAGTGTTGCACTAGAATTAAACAGGTATAACCATTAAGATAGATGTAGACAAAAATATTAACATGCAAGCTAAGACATCACACAAAAGAAAACAAAACAAATATCGCATCAGAGCAATAGTGGGACATATGACCGACTTTGTGTTTAATCCGGTTAATTAAATGGGATGTTCTCAAAGCAAATGGAAATTAGTAATAGGCTTTCAAAATTTATTTGAGAAAGGAACATTTAGTGGGAAAATTGAACTTTTTAATACCGATTTAATGTTTTAGATGCATTAAATACAATAATAAAAAGAGAAGGCTTGCAGTGCAGTAGTTTTAAACGTATAGTTTGAGACACACGTTAATTGTTGTAGAAATAATTATTGTATCAAACTAGGTTTCAAAGTTTCTGACTTTAATACCTTTGTCATGTGCCTGTTCATGGTCTGGTATATGTTGCAATGTTAATAGGACCTTGTAATATATTCTTATTGATGATCATACCCCGATGCCGATTATTGTGTTTCCTTATGAAAATCACAAATTCTTTACCATTTACTTTCTAAAAAACCTCAAGTGCAATATAATGCAATGCCATCTGTTCTTACGCATAAACCAAGATAAACTTATAAATATCTTCATATATGGCCTGTGTTTCAATTTTTTGTCTCAAGGCCTCATGATCCACGTCTTAATCAGGGACAGATAATCATGTTAGACTTCGGATTATACTGTGTTTTTTCGTGTCTATTTATTCGGATATATTTACGGTAATAATGAAAGTGTTTGTGTATACAGATGTTTTACTTTTTAGCCATGTGAAAACAAAGAATCCTAAAACTAAGATTGTTTTATATGACCTTTAAAGGCAATTGTTTATTACACAAAATATGCTATATTAGCCAAAGCTTTATTTGTTTGTTTATTAGGTTTTTCACCACCCCAACAACAACACTTCAGTTGTTTGTATAAAGTTTCCACTTGAAGCAGATGTATTGCTTCCTTTACTGCGTATAGCATGCCGTGAAAACCTGACATGATACAACACCCTGTCACATTATCATAACACCGGACCAACCAGTCGTAGAAATACACAGATACTTGCTTAAACGTCAGAAAGGGGGCCACAACAACGACTTCTTTATGCTGAGGTGCACAAGGTTTAGATTGGAAGACTATATACATTATCAATAAACGAAAAAAATCTCTTGAAGGGACGCAGCGTTCATAAAGGCATTAAGACGTGTAGTGTGTTTGCAATTGTGATGTATATTTGCTGAAATATCTTAGTAAGTGGAACCCTAATACGCAACTAGCCGTTTGGTAAAAGGCATACGTTATCAGCGAACACAGCGTTATCAGCGTGTTGATTCATCAAGCCAAAGATCAAAGCGTTGAACTTTTTTGATAAAGGTTCCTGTCAAGAACGTTCATGTTTAAAAAATATTCAAGGGGCGCACAGCAAAAATACATTTATTTGATTGTTCACGTTTATTCTGTATGATTTGTTATTTGTTGAAGTATTGCAATAACATGTCATATAATTGATGGAAAAGAAGTGAAAATCATTAACACGAGTGTGTGGTAAATCGATGTATCATTGACTAGCCAGCTGAAGAGCGAAGGAAATTTTAATCGTACGTTAAGGTTGTTTTCAAAGCGTATCGGAACAAGATAATAAAACACATCAGTGGCTGGGAAATAGGTGCTATATAACATTATGTTTGGGTAATGTGGGGTATAAAGTAGAAGATTGGTTGAATCATTTTTTTTCACATTTCTTTAAACTAATAAATAAACAATAAAAAACCTACATATTATTCCACATTTTTTTCTTGGTAAGATTGTCTTTGAATCTGTTAATTAAAAACGGTGTCTTATTACAGTGCATGTTTCTTTGCATGTAATATTGAAGAAATAATAAATAACAGTACGTTATTAAAATGCCTACCAACGAAGTCCATAAATAAATGTCAACAAATACGTTTTATTTTTAGAACAAACACAGAGTTTTCCAAAACAGAGTTTTCCAGAGCAACATATTTTACCATATAATTGCTTTATCCCTTTGTCTTAATTGTCGTTGTTTTTGATTTTATAGATAATCAACTGAAGAATTCAATAACTTCGCTTGTATAAAAGTACCTCTGTTAGAAGATATATATAACAAATATTGGAGCGTGTAATGGGGATTGCTTATGTTTAAGGCAACGCAACATTTTGTCATGCTGTATGTTAAATGAATGCATGTTATAGCTGCATATACCACTTCAGAGGTAACGCATTCAAAACCTTTGCTAATTCATTACTTAATATAAATGATCTTGATCATGATACTTACGCTGTTTATTTTTATATATACCCTATTTCTACTTATGTAAAACACTCGTTTGTCTAGAGAGTACATTTAGATTTTAGAGGACATAATGCCTACAATTCAGTACGGCATGTTAAACTTTATATTTTATTTCGAATATAGGCATTGAGATGCCTCTTTCATATATACTTTGAATATAAATAGTATGTATATCTAACCCATATTAACTATAGCCGTTTCACTGTTCTTTCTAGTGATTAAGGAATTCTGTCCTGAGAAAAGAAATATTATTTCATGTAAAATACATGTTACACCTCTGCATAAAAGGATAATTTGTGTGAAATTGTAACTGTGAAAATAGTCTGTGGCTGTTGTACTTATATGTTTTCATATTTGAAATACAACAACACATGTAAGGTGTAATTATTCCAATTCATCACTTAAGCTTCCTGCTGCTTTAAAACCTATGGCTCACTTAATTATACATGTACATTTATAGTTTGTGTCATAAATTGAAGCTTCCAACAGTTAGTGTTTGTTCCTGAAATGTCTACACCAAAACGGAAGAAAACAGTGTTTCAGCCCAAGTTGTCTTTAATAAAACACATTAAAACAACGCCTACTTTAAGACATTCTTGCGTCTTCAAATGACAGGCGACACCTTCAAAAACACTTTAATCAACGCACGGCAGACCTTTTGGCTTCCCCGAGAACGAGTTTCTATTGCCAGTCTGTCGGTTAATCGGAAAGAAACTTTAATACATGAGTCTGTTCTTTATTTAGTTGTTTTTTTATAAAGCTGTTTGTTGATTAAATATTTCTTTTCATTTTTTTCATGAAGTAAAATATACTCGTAAACGAGTTTCTTTATAAAGCTGTTTGTTGATTAACTTTACCTTTTCATTTCTCATGAAGTAAAATATAGTCGTAAACGTGTCAACCTATTTGCTTGAATGCATGCAACATTTAATTTGCCGATTTTCATAACTGTTTTCCTAACAGCTGTCAAAAGCTTGGAATGTGTGAGAGAAATGACCGTGAGTGAAAAATACGGTGGAATATATTTGCTGAGTCCGTGATTTTTTCATCGTTTCTAGTTTTGGTACTTAATATTTTAAATGAAGCTCATTAACGATGTAGAAAAAAAATGCAATGGTATATAAAATATTTGTTCAAGAAAGAATCGTGAACCACTGCTTTTAATCGGTTAGTCGTGACCGTACAGAAGAATTGTACAAGATAAATCAATATTTGTTTAATCTTAAATAACTTTTCATCATAAATTTATTTATGTTTAAACAAAAATGCATTTGTCAAAACAAATGAAATTCGAGTTTAAGTCTTGTCCGGTAGCAAGACATACCAAACATATAAAGTTTAAAACACTATCCCAGTGGAATTGTTTAATGGCAGTGTATGAACCTCGGTTGATAAAATAACATACCTACTGAGAAACTCGTATAATGACAATATTGTATAGTTCTTTTGCAAAATATCTCATGAACAGTCTGGTTCACAGATCGAGTAAATTAAGTTCATATAATCGAATCCATATGTCTGCTTATGTAAAGCGGATGGTACGCGAACACAAATCAGCTATGCCTATATGGCTAAGATTTATACTATGTTGCAAGAATACTATGTTGTTTAATATATCACATGTACCACTAAGACTCACCTCAGACGATACTATTTTCAGGTGTATGCAAACAACACGGAGACTCTAACTTGTCTACGATGCAAGTCCAATACTTAAATTAACAATACGTTATATTTAGATTTTTTCTTTGCTCATGACAGCGGTTAGTTTAAGCTTATTTATATTACTGAAGATGTAGGTAACAAACTTAATTATCGTAAAAACATGACACTGTCAAAAGCCCCAATTTGGGACTTGATAAAGGCAATGTTTAATTCTCTACAACAAATATAAACTCTTGGTATCATTCATTTTTGCTTTTATTTACATTTCCGCGAATTAAATGAAAATATTTTTCCATAAATATAAGAGAACATAGAATCATGTCTTTTTCAAACTGGATTTAAATGTAGAATGTTTGTATAAATGGGGAATGAATACTTATTATTACGTATAAATCTATTATATTGCAAAGACGTGTTGTCATTTTACAATTTTGTCATTATTCTGGATTAATTCAATACCATGCACGGCATAAGAATCAGATGTATATGTTGAAAGTCGCAAAACAGAATAATCACCAAAGTGCAGGCTATTTTCAAGATGGGCTAGACGAGATATAACATTCCTTTTCAAGCAAATAAAAAATCAATATAGCTGTTAACCACGAATATGCACATTCAAAAATACGTATTGCTCTCAATTCTGTAGCAAATAGTTAAGAGAGTCCTGGAGATCATATATCACTACGTCTTCATAACGAGGTGTATTTCAGACATTAGGATATTACTTATGCACCAACGATAGAAAGGATTACAAATACTGTATTGATTAATTTATCCTTGTGTGTATATCTGTATTAATTGAGTGTGCTATTATAATATTATGACTTTTTGGTATGTATAAAACTCGGATGTCAAGTCAGCTTGACATTCCAGATTGGACTATCCACATCTGGTTATCGTCAAGAACACTTCTACTAAACGGACGGAAATAGCCAACACGCCAGAGTCTGTTGACATTATTTAAGTACTGAGTGAATATGCACTACAACTGATTTGTTATTTGGCTACAGAGGTATTCCTTTTCTTGTTTATTTGTTCTTGACCTGTTATACTCATATTTGCGATCGTTTACCACGTGAGTTTTATGCCGAACTGTTTTTAATATATTTGAACTTAGTCTGATTTATAAATTACCATTTACACATGCTACTATTTCAATAGCTCAATCGACTATACAATTTAAATCTATACTACCTCTAGACAAGCCAAACAGGGTCAATGTAAATGTGACAACAACATAGTGACCAGACATAACAAACAAAAGGAAAAACCAGCAGTTACCGCATTGGAACGGTCAGTCGGCAAAAGGACCGACTGTGGTGCTTAAATCGAGTTTTTTTGGAGCGTTCCAATCCTCGCTCTTCCTGAATGCTTCTCTGTCAAACAAACAGTGTAGTTAAAATAATTAAATTAAAAAAAGTAAAAAACGTTCTGCATCGGAAGTTAAAGCTGTAAAATGAACTAATATATACACAAAATAACTAGTAATAAAATAAACTATCAACCTATGTACAATATATATAGAATATAAAAGACTCGGTAACCTAGAAGTTCAAAATGAGTAGAGTAGTTTGATATAAAACAGCCCAAGCGATGACGTATAATAAGAACAATTTAATGACATCATACAATGCCATGACATCATATGCCAAGAGTTTCAAACGTTGAATTAAAAAAACACACGAAAATCATAGAATTATAGAAAACAACCAACAAAACAAAATGTAGCATTATAAGGAGTTAAGTGGTAATGAATTAAAACAATATATAAAAAAAGCCTAAGAAATATCCGAAATTGGCATATTTTATAATATAGGCACAAAAAATGTTATATCTACTGTGAAATCTCACGTAAAGGGCATGGAGACTGCTCGAGTTGTGTCCTCCATATAGGGCACGAATGAAGAGATAGAGACAACAATGGCTGTCCAATTATGGCTTTAAGTCACTGTTTTCATATAGTCTAAACGATTTGTCTGCAAAAGGGTCAATTTCAAGCAATGCAGTACAACGACGGATTCCGGGTTGTAACCGTCAGCAATAAATTTTCTGATAAGTTTTGATAAGTTCTGTAAAGAGGTCAGAAAAGTTATTGAGACCTTTGAATTTCTTTAACATGTATCAAACATTTCCATAGAATGCAGGATGGCTTATGCCTTGCTGCGTAAGTGTTTGCATACTGCTATTATACTTCGAAGCGCTAATTTCATTGCAATAAAATAATTTTGAAATCGTTTTCATTAATTTGTGAAATCGGAAGCCTTGCTGTAACAATTAAAAAGAAATAAACCAGTTCCTAGCAATGAAATCTTCTACTTTAGTACAAACTTGTGAAAACCTTGTAAGTTCGTAAATGTAAAAACCATAGGACGTAGCAAGAGGTGAATCAAAGTCAAGGAATGGATAATTCACAATGATAAAGTTGAAATCATCTCTCTTGTCATAAGATATATTAGAATTACGTCAAGATAGCGTGACGTTCAATTGAAAGGCTCTGTAATGTGGCTTTAGTAAGAAGGGGATAAAGTTAACATGTAATCACGTTCAAAGCAGTATAAAAACAAAGCTGCAATTAATGGTGCACAGTTGGTTCCATAGGTATACCAATTTCTTTTCTAAAACTCGTGTCACCGCATTTAAAGTAAAAATTGTCTAATAAGAAACATAGACATAAGAATAATTGCTTTAAAAAGCTGCCAAACATGTATAATAAGCCTACTAAGGTGATACAAACATTCGTTGTAGTCGCGAAAGATGTAAAAATTTGAAATACTATCTTAGCTTGGTACTGTTTAAGCTCATACAAACCGGTGAATTGAACACACTGAATAGCACATGCACATGCACATGAAAGTAAACTGCAGTGTTGAGCTTTTGGGGAGGAAATATGTTAGTCACACAAAACTTGACACTACAACATTTTGTCTTATATCTCATTAAACATTTTATGAATTCATTATGCACTCTGAAAACAGACACACTCTTTGGTATTTACGACGATATGGCTAATAATATAATTTTAGTTAAATTATCACAAGATATATAATAAGGCAACGTATCCGTTATAATGTTTCTATATAACTCTAAACATAAATTCGTATACTTTTGCATTACAAAAGTGTTAAACATATGTTTTCATATGGCCGCCTTTTTCAAAACTTATGTATAAATGCTAAAACAAACAAATAGAAATAAGGAGCATTTTTACTTATATTACTATTTGCGAGATCACAATAATTTGCTTGATTGCCTTTATTTATAGATTTTATTCTGGCCGCTGAAAAGGATTATCTTAATTTGTGTCCTTAATCTGTCGTTTATGATTTTCCTAATGTATCTTTTACGAGTCCTGTGAATGCACCGTGAATATTTAATGTATTTGAGTCGGAAATATATCAATGGTCGGTTTTTTTCCATTTATGCTGTCTTAAATCTAGTATTAAATCCCAAAGCTATCCAGTTTCAAAATAACAATGAACATATTGATAACCCCCACCACTCCATGTACAATAAATCTGTAGACATTCCTTTGGTAAGTCGCTTTTCAAAGAAATTAGCATTTGCTTGATAAAATAGCTAAGGATCCATAATAAAGAATTTATACATCGGGAGATGCAATAAAGGCATTTATATTTAATATACTCCTCAAAAATAGTTATTATTACCATTTTTTCAAACCCATGTCTTTTAGTTATTTTGTATATGCATTTAACCCATTTAAGTACTAATGTAGTTTGATGTATTGTGTAAATATTGAGCACAACCGTTAGTACGTAACCGCACGAGAAAATTGTGTATTTTGCTTTCGAAAGGAGCATCCAGCGATTTGCTGTGTTACTAGCTATTCACTGTAACTGGTAGTTGTGTTATGCTTTTCGTCCAGGATATTTTGTGCACAACTTTTGGAAGTATTGGACTGTTAAAGTTCGTATACGACCGATATACCCATTAGGAGGACATTTACCCGTTGGTGATATGGAACAGATTTTTGGAATGTTGTTTACTGGACAGACACAGCGTCACGTTGTACGTCACTTCAACGTGAGCCATACCGTGGTCGGTCGAATGTGGCAGAGATACCTCGACACAGGCTCTGTTGCTTAACGTCCAAGAGATGGTCGCCCAAGGAAAACAACGGACATTGATGACCGTAATATTGTCAGCATTGCTTAACGTCGGCGGTTTGAATCAGCAAAATCGCTTAATGCTAACTTCCGGGACGTGTCAGGAGTTTGTATCTGTGAGCGAACTACGAGGAACAGGCTTCATGTGGCCAATATTCGTGCTCGTAGGCCAGCAGTCCGCCCAATCTTGACCCCAGAGCACAGGAGGTCAAGGCTGCAATTTGCACTAGAATACCAAAACATTTAGGTACCCAGGCTCCGCTCTGTTCTTTTCACAGATGAATCTAAGTTCTGTGTTAATTTCAATTATTGCAGGAGACGTGTGTGGAGACAAAAACTGAGAGATTTCGGGACTGCTGTATCAAGGAACATGATTGGTTCGGTGGTCCATCAGTGTTGGTTTGGGGTGGTGTCTCTTATAAGTGCCGTACAGATTTGATCATCATCCAAAACGGTGCTCTGACGGGTGTACGTTACGTAAATGAGATTTTACACGACTGTACGCTGGTGCTGTGGGGCCGGGTTTTAACCTCATGGATGATAACGCCCGGCCTCACCGAGCTTTAGTTGCTATAGAGTACCTAGAACGCGAGGGTATAGAGCGTTTGGACTGGCCTGCTCGATCCCCGGACATTAATCCGTTTGAGCATTTATAGGACATACTCTAGCGACGGATTTGAGACAGACCTGTACAACCACTAACCAAGGAAGAGCTAACACGTGCGTTCATTGAAGAATGGACACAAATTCCTCGTCTTGCAATCAGAAAGTTGATTCGCAGCTTCAACTCCCGGTGTAGAGCTGTTATTATCGCCTGTGGTGGTCATACACGCTATTGATTTCACGTATTGTGTGACATTTAACTCGATTTAACGATATTTGTAAAATTTTATACCCCACCCACCGCTATGCAAACCTTGATTTTTTGGTAGTGACATTGCCTCTTGATCTCATACTTGTTTACTTTTGTTAAACACTTTTGCGTACGTTTATCTTTGTTTACAATTATTATTATTATTATTATTATTATTATTATTATTATATTATCTGAAGGACAACTTTAAGGTTAACTTATGGACAAAATATGCTGTTTTCTGTTTTATGGATTTGATTTTCGCATATGCAACCTTCACGATTTACTGACAGGGTAATACAAAGCCTTATTTAAAACCTACATGGAAACAATGGCCTTCCCGTCTCTAGGCCTTATCGTCATTTGTACATTTGTCAAAGGCTCTGCAACAACTTCTTAGTTGTTTTATGCACATAACATTGAATATATTGCAATAATCTGCTTAAACATTTATATTATCTGGGTATAAATTAATATTAAGACATTTCTACCTATATTGGAAATAAGTTCATAATGGATTCATTGATGATTTTTATGAACATTTAATTAACTAGTTGTTCATTAGTTTAAATCAGTTAAATAATACTTTAAAGGAAAATCACATTACGGTCTGCATAACGACAAGTAAGAGATATCAGTTTACGGGAGTACCCATTGTACTTGAACAGTTTATACTTGATTTCAAGATTGACACTTTGGCTATTACTTTAACTTCAGTGTATTAGAATTTATTTACACCAGCGAAACGAAACATGAGGTACAATGTTAAATCAAAGGTAATAGCCTAGATTGATGGATTTGCCTAGAGGAATCAATAATACATTTGATGCAGTTAGTTGTATTGCTGTGAATTAATTTGACCGGCTCGTCGTAGTTGGAGGACATTGCACAAACAGTAAATCAAAGGAGAAAGCTATCGAAATATTGTCATTTCAGTCCTTATTCAAATATGAAAATATCAGATATTCCGTAACTATTGATAAGAAGTATAACTTAACTATTTCTACATATTTTTAGGTAAACTTAAATGGATAGGACATGTCGCTTCATTTCAACATGTGCTAAAACGTTTCAAATACTCCAGTTTAAAATTTGTGTGGAACACAATATACACGTGGTTAATATATGAGCATTTGTAGATAAGAACATGGTTTTATGAATAATGCAAAGACGAAAACCTTAAATTTTCTTCTGTTTGCAATAAATCACATTAGGACTTTGAAAGTGTCTGTTTTGTCACAATGTCGACGCCATTTTAGACACCACAATAAGACGATATGTGAGTTGCTATACCGTTTTATCACATTGAAAATCATACAATGTTCACATTAAGTTTGTTAAGTCCGTTTTCAGAATTATTGAAGATAGCACTAATAGCTTACAATTCCATTTCGTAAGCGTTAAGCGGCAATAATTAAAATAGTGTGTATTTTGTTACTTAGTTAAAATCTTACTATAGACTCGCGCTGCTTCCTTAAATGAGCTTATGTTATTTGCTTGATAATCTTGCCTTTTTATATTTCCAGTGACGGTGTTATTGTACAACAGTCAACAAAGACGTATCATTTTATCAAAATCCTTTAAAAACGATTCCACAACATCTTTAATTAATTCAAAGCAATATTTCCTGTGTGTGACTATCTATCTGCTTCATAGTGGAATCTTGTTTCGAGTCTATATGCAACATATGACGTGTGTTTTGACTGAAATACAGAAATTCATCATCGTGAATTTGACAGTTGGAAATTGCTACACTGATATATTGTTCTGTAAGGGCATTTGATAGACGCACAGAAATATCTTCACTATCGCATGTTTAATGTCATGGTTTAATATGACATGTTGTATCAGATGTCCTAGTGTTATATGTCAGAAATGAATCATAACCATTTTCTGAATTATTATGTTAATACTAATTTTCTCAGTCAAATAAAAGAAGTTTAAGTAAAACGACTTTGTTACGAAGTATAAATATAATGGTTGACTATAACCAGAAGAGAGTTGTGTGATGATGTGAACATTTGCAAACTTAAGTTCTAATAAGAAACTATCAATCTGACACTTATTCGGAGGCATCATAACAATTGTCTGTGATTTTGACCAAATGAAAAATAAAATGTTTCAACAGAAAAGTTTAAATCAAAAGTAAAACTAAAACGTATACATGTACAATTTGCATCCAACTAGGAGGTTTAACTTTCGTCAATATCACACGAGGCGCAGATAGAATAAGGATTATCCCGTAACCATGTGAAATGCCACTGACAATTATTCCATTGTAAAGCGGCATCGAGAAAGAGATAAATCCAGGCAGTTGGAGGGAATTATTTATATGCCAAGGAAAGTTAAGACAAACTTATTTTATCATGTTTTATTACTGTCCTTTCAATTCACGAACTTCAAAAAAGTTGTCTTTTTTAGTTAAACTTTACTATGACGGTGAGTGTATAGCACACCCAAATAATGTGTTTTATCATATGTACAACTCTTTTAGTGTTATGCAAGGATATGTAAGGGTAACATGGGTCGAAAGGCTTTCATTGTTTTTCGACCTTTTGTCAGGTCATTTTATCTATGATATTAATAGTGTATATGTCAACATTTAAGGCGTATATAATTGCCATTAGAAAAGATTATAGTATTCATCAAAGCGGTTTCACATACGTTCATGAAGATGATGTAAAAACTGACTCTTGTTGTTTTACAACATGGCATCATAACAGCGCCATATATTGTATTTATTGTAATAGAAAATCCATCTGTTATAGCCTTATGGATGTGCTTATATCTTTTAGATTGGAAAATTGAACGGAACTTAACGTGTTCCCCATTTTAAACACATCATCTGTTTTATACATGATATAACTTGTTTGCTAGGAACACTCCTCCATCGTTAGCATAACACTTACCTTGGATGTATAAAAGTATTATTGTATTGGATTATGTAACACACATGACCATGTAATACTATTTGACGACATACTTCATCTTGTTTGACATGTACCTTATGTCTTTTTGCCATTACACATTCATAATAAATATGTGTTTCTAACTGAAAAAAAAACAACAACATGTAATACGTTTAAATCAGCTGGTGTTAAGATACTATTGCACGCTTGTCACAAACTAAATAAATTAAGCCAGAACACAACACACTCAATCTACTTTATAATACAATTCTTTAGGAGAAACCCTTTCGTAATTGCCACTTTAGGTCAGCTGATTACGCACGTGTTGATATTGTAGAAGCATCATCTTTATTGTCGTCATGGGTATCTCTCGGCTTTCAACAATGATCACTGACAGCTTTTCGTCAGTTTTGTCTTATGCGTCCTCGAGGCTGAGGCCAAGATCAGTCATATTTCATTTGACTGTGTTTTGGGGTTATTGGTCATAACTAGAAAATTTAAGTCATTCAAATCTCCTTAAACTAACACGTGTTTGCAAATAACCTTAATCAAAAGGAAATAAAAACAGACATATTTCATTGAAATAACGTTATGTATTTTTTCATTCACAAAAAAAACAACAACAACACAATAAATAAATAAATACCACAAAACTTGGAAAAGCAGCTATAACGTAAAAGATGTGTAGCAAGGATACGCAGTTACGACTGCACGTTTCTTTTAAATATGTGTTTAAAATGTAAATTGTCAAGTGAAAAAGTAACCATCAATTGGTTATTGTCAACTTAAATACTCAATTTAAACATTTTCAAAATTAAAGGGTTACGCCCGTGGCGTAGCGGTAGAGTGGCCGATTTGTAACTTAGGTCTTAATGTGAAACGGTCTTTCAGCTGACTTGCGGTAAAAAAAATCTGGAAGTTGCTATTATGATCATAAATGGTCGCTGAGATGTTTTTCAAAAACAAAAACAAAACATCAAAATTAAAAATGATATAAACATAATCGACTAAAGTTAAATGTTAAAGTAGCATATGAAACTATGTGACAATTCTGTACTCATGTTCACTAGTCGTTAGTATAGAATTTGAAATCCCATCCTGTTTTCAAGAATAGAATTAGAAATATGCATAAACTTAAATATCTCGGCGTCTTAAAAGTTGTTGTTTATGTTTCATTTTATGATAGTCTTTGTCATCTGGAGTTCTACTTGTCTTTGGGCATGTAGCTAAAAGCTCATTCAAACCAAATGTTTTGAAAGGCAGACGCCTGTCAAACCTTTGTGTTCCGAGAGAAACATTTCCTGCATGCTTTAACGGATTTTGACCAATCTTCTACAAGTCTTTGAAAGTACCAGGCAATGTCATTGTTACAAATAGCATATTTTGGCTTGACTAATGTTATTTGTTTAACTTTATCTACGATGATCAGGTTTAGGAGGTATGTAACACACAAAATGATCTGCTAACGTGTCAGGTCCTTAAGTTTAATGTAATTATAATTATGACTAAAAGTTTATAGTTTTCTGCACAACATAGTGTAACAACAGTGTCTAGTGATTGCTTAAAATGTAATAACATGCCGAACATTGATTATATTTATGCAATTTTAAAATGTTCTGGCAGCAATGTATCATGAACAACTTCATTTTCAGACTTCTTAGATACTGTCAATTTTAACAAAATATGATATTCAATATCTTTATAAAAGTCAAACTTGAAGAAGAAAGTGATGTTAAGATGTTGTCGACACTATTTTATATTCAATTGGCAGTCTAAATAATCAGCGTCTAAGATGAAATATATTCCACATTTTCAAAAGAAAAGAAGTGTAACTTATTTCCCTTTAAGTATTATTATATTCTTTAGATAAATATCCTACATCTATTTGGAATGCGCTCATTTTTTCATAATGTTTAATATTTAACACGTTTGTGTAAGTGAGGAAATACAAAACGCCAATCAACAAAGGAGGTAAAAGATACTAAATTGAAACAGTCATAGTAACATTCCTGTATATATAAATACCTGTACTGGGGAGTCGTGCTGGTAAGTATCATAATGACAAAGAGAGCGAAGAAATGTATACAGACGTGCATAGACAAGGATCACTCCGTTTCATTATTCGATTAAGCAAGCATCATTCATTAACCTTTTTAGGATAAAAATTAAAATCACGTAAAAGAAATACATGCCATACATAATTAATCGTATTAACCTATGATTCCTATTATGAACTTAGACACAATTGTACTTTTATAAGGAAAATCATAATATTTTTAACGTGGTCAAAGAGGAAAATATTTTTTTGTATTTTAACCAGATGGCGACCTTCAAACAAATAGTCTAATTAACTTCCTCAAAGCCATAATAAAATACTTAAATGTAATATTGATCTGAAAATGATAGCCTTGAAAAAAAAATCATTTACCTTCAAGGAGGTTAAAACAATCAGTAAACATAAATTGATTCTTTTGTATTGTACCGGATTACAAACTTTGATATATTCATTGATAGTTTTGTCAAAATTATTGCAAATTGTTAAGTTTTGCGTGTGAAATTGTGTTCTTTTAAAGCTATCGTATCGAAGATATAAGGCATGTATGTTATGAAGTTATGAAGACTGTATAATAGTAAAGATCCTAATGAAACATTTGCCATAATAATAAACTTGGCAGCCTATAACGAAATACCTGTTGCTTGTGTCCTTAGCCAGAAATATTAGCTAAACAAACTATCGAAGAAGCAATTGTTGTATAGCAAATTCAGCCAGAAACATTGAATTGCAGAGAAAAGGCACATACTGCCTTTCTGCACATTGCCCTTAACCCTGACAACATTTCAAACTGGAATGCAATTTTGAAAAGTAAAGCCATTGTTATTGTATAGAGGCATTGACTTTGAAAAATATGTCAACTGATTTTGGAAGTGGGCATCATGCTACAGAGTTTCAAGTTTAGCTGTATTTTCAGACATTAATAATGGTTCACAAGCTATAATTACACTTAATGTGTACCAAGACAATTTGGAAACATGTGCATGTCACATGTCGTTTATTTGTTAACCGTTTTAATCATCTAATTATTATATATGGCGGTACTACATATTGTAGTACGAACTGCGAAGAATAACTAATTCTTTGCACTAACGAGCTAGGTGGCCAGACGTTTACTTCAGATGACGTGTAAATAATAAGTACATTGGCGACATATCAAATCTCAATATGTTTTAAAGCGAAGCCAGAAAAGTTGAAGTTAATGAAAAAAGAGGTGTATAATATGATTCAACATAAGTATAGTGGCTTCAACGGTCGGGTTCTACGACTACGACAGATAACCATCTTACATTCAGAAGAAGTAGATACGTTCAGCTCAAAAATTATTTGACAGCTTGAACAAGTGTTTAGAGCTTATTAAAAATATGTTTTACTTTGTTAATTGTCACTATAAACAAACCTTACAAATAAAATTCCTTTTCCGCAAATTTCATTTATTATTTTGCATGCTTGCATAATTTACTGATTTTCTGATATTCAATCTAATTAAGCTCTCATTTTTTGGCATATTTAGAACTTTGTACCATTCTGGGACATTATAAGAAAAAGACAGATATATGTCGGAATGTTTTACATCATCTCGCGTTCTGATCAGTTGAGAGAAATAACAATTCACACCGTATCGAACAGACCATAAAAAGACGACATTTGATTCTGAAGTATGTAAATCATCAGACCTGCGGACTAATCTGCAATTCATGCTTTATACTTAAAGCAGTAACATACTCGCATAGATACAAAACACTGCGATTGGTCATGGTTTATTATTAATATAATTTCGGATTTTATACAGTTTATAAATGCAAATATATGCTTCTATCTTTGCTATGTTAAGGTTAACGACGTCGTTAACCCTATTGTATAAATTTATCAACTAAAGCGTAACCCAGGCTTCATTTTATGCATTGCTGTTCCACATTTATTCACATGATTGAAAGGTTAATCTCTGAATAAAGTGCATCCAATCCCACCTCAAGGATTACTTCCGATGGAAATGCAGGGCCTGACAGTCATCATGTCAGACTTGAAGACAATGAATATCTAGAGTTCGATCACTATCTATTGCCACTTGACAAGTGCTTGCTGAGAGTAAGTAACACATGGCCTTGCTAACCTTCATTAAAAGTGTGAAAATCGGTACGAATCTAGTTTTACCCAAATGGTATTTATTAGATCTAGATTTTTTCTCGAAACACAGTTTCCTTTCTTCTTTACCTAATGTCAAAAGTAAGTTTTACATGACATTATTTAGCACACACGTGTTTAATCAGTGTCGCCAGTGTCACAATCAGATTATGTTTCAACCGGACCTGGTAGTGCAATCGGTAGAGAGTCGGCTTGAGGTACGGGAGTCCCCGGGTTCGATCCATGGCCGCGACATACCAAGGTCGTTAAAAATGGTAGAGGCAAAGCAAAGGTAGTTCCACGACTTGTTGGCCCGGTGTCAGGATAATGTAACTGGGTGTGGTATCATGCCAGCTGTTCGCGGCATGCTATACACAGTGAAGGCTGCACTATATCTGCTTCAAGTAGACAACGTCTCCATAAAACTCAAATACTCTTGGTGGGACAAAAAACCCAATAACAAACAAACAAACAGATTATGCTTCAGTCAAAAGGTCACATTAAAAGTGATAGGTTCATGTAAGATAAATAGTATTTTTAGTAAAATCAGCAATTTTTATGTGGTTGGATATTTTTTCTAAAACTTTTCAGTAAAGAGATGTGAATAAACCTATGTAGACGAATTAAGTTTTACAATTTACCCTTACGACAAAGTTGAGATAATTCTTTACAGTTAAGAATAAAATTGATTCGTACGATAAAATGCTACATTCGTAGTAGATGTATGTACTTTACTCGAAATTAACTAGATATTTTATCTTACTTTAAAAAATAGTAAAGTAGACTAACCTGCAATGGTGACGGTGGACAAAAAAATTGGTCGCACTTTATCATAATGGCTTGTCTATTATTGCACATACATCCGTTTTTTTATTGCAACCATTTTGGTCATACTTAATTGTAAGATTATAATACGATATTCGTTTACACCGGTAAATCACGTCTTAAGAAACAATAATGTTCATAAACAATCTTGATAAGGAGACAGTAGGTTTGTAATTACAACCGATTGTATAATAGTTGATTGTTTTGATGATGCTGATTGATGATGTAAGTATGTTGTTAACCCAAGAGAAAATGGGACGTGGCATGAATAAGAATGTATGACAAGTCCCATGAGCATTGCAACATATACCAAACTCCGAAAAGGCACAGAACAAAGGTATTTCACATGCAAGCCAAGCGAATAGTAAGAAAAAATTTGTGATGAGTCATTTTACGAAAAGAGCAAACCCGACAGTTACCGCCTTGGAACGGATAGTCGGCAATATGGACCGACTGGGGTGCTTAAACCGGTTTTACAGACCTCTAACCTCGCACTTCCTGACGAGTTTTTTTCAAATGCAAGCAATGAAAAGAAAAACAATCTATTTGAATACAAAATGTCCAAGCGCTGATATTTTCTTTAAGTTATGACGTAAGTAGTGACGTCATTGAAAAATAATTGTCCACATAGTGTTTAGAAAAGAATGTGGTATTTTTTCGATTTGAAAAGCTACACAAAAATGGTTGACTTTAAATAAAATTAACTTTCTGAATCATGAACAAACACGACCATAGACGAATAAATGGTTGTAGCATCCTGTTCATGTGAAGATGGAATTGCAGAACCAAAGTCCAATGTCCATCAAAGAAAATACACGTAACAATCCTTATAGGATGAATGAAATGACAACATAGATAACATGCACGATTCATGCGAAGGCAACATTTGTTTGGTCATGCATGTAGTATCGATCTCATGGCACACCACTTTTCCTCTCATCTCTCTCACATCATGTCCACTTCATCCTCAATCTTAAATGGTTTCTCTGGCTACTAGATATAAATTAATTAAATAATAATCTTATATAATTTTACTTTCATTCTATTTAAAATTGTACAATGCAATATTATAAATAGTGGCTAATAGTGGCTAATAGATTTCGAATACCGATACGTTAGAGTAACCTCGTAAAGCACAAACACGGTTTAACTGATGAACGTCTAAAGTCAAGGACTCATTTCTTAATTAAATTACGCAGTCATTGTTGTATTGTAACAACGAGCCATCCGGGCTTCTCATTTCTACTTTTGAAGATGTCAATCCATTTCGCCAGCGTTCATTTCCTCAGTCTGTTTTCACATTTTCACTCGACAGATAATCAAGAAAAGCACTCACTGCTACCGATGTTACACTTCTTGTTCTTTTCTATATTACAATTTCCCAAATCGTCATCATTGATAAACCGTCATTTTTTTTTATCAAACGTCATGTTGTTGTAGCAATAGTGTGTGTAAAAAGAACACGACCGTCAGAAATATATTCTCGGTGCTCACATTACAACATTCTCGCGTCAATACAACTTTATTATGACGCACACATGACCAGGGCTCGATCTATCAAAACGCTTTACATTCAGATGGTATGTGATATTTTGTTATATTACACTAGTGCTTTTTGATTGATGACGTCATAGTGATGTCATCACAACGCAGATAGTCTCTACCCTTATTTCACTAATTATTGATGTTATCATTTCGTAAAATTGTATATTGGCGATTGAAATCATGTGATAAAAAGAATCTGACACACGTTGTCATTTAATATTTAATACAGACATTTATAAAACTTTTAGGCCTATGGCTCACTTACTCTCACTTTTCCTTATATATATTATGTATAAGTGCATTTAATTTATTCAGAAATGTTAACGCATTTTTATTAGAAATATTATTAATAAGCTTGATACCAACAACCTTCGCGATAATTAACCTTAAAAGGCACGATGACAGTTAAATTCCAGATCGGGTAACGACTTATTTATCTTTTGCTATGGATAAAAAGACAATACTTGAATAAGACCACTTCATTTTACTCTCCTGGTGCATACGGCAAGATAAAATGCAGTGTTACATGGAATTGTGTAAATGTTTTCCCATGAATAATGTCTTGTTAATATTCTCTATGCTTCAATCACGAGAAGCACAAATTTGAAAAAAACTAAAACAATTAGAAAACAACCATTGAAATAATGGAATACAATATCAATATCAATAGCTTGGAATTTTACAAATTAGTCGTAAAGTTTGTAATCCCGGATCTAATCCAATATACGAGTTATTTAAAGGAAATGTTTGTGTTCACACTCAGAAAGCAAAGTAATTTTTTATCGTAAAAATGCTAAAACTAGGTAACTAGTGTTACTTAATTTTATACACTTTGTCCCAAGATGTAGATTAGTATTTAAAAGTAAGCAAAATGCACACAGTGTTTCTAAAAGCATTGAAAATTACATAAGTTGAACGGAACTCAAATGTATTAAAAAATGTCTACGTTTGTTTCTTTCGTCATTTCATTATTTAACTACAATTTGATTATTTTCTTTTGTAACATGACATTGGTATTTTTGTTCCAAATAAAGTCACACATTTTAACAGTTAATTCATATGTTTTAATAAAAAGTCAACTCTTTGGAACTATTGTCGTGTAATAGAGTACTTATTTAAGGTTAGTGTAATTGCATTTATTGTTATGTGTAATGCTTATACTTTTTAGTTATATTCTCACAGTGCAGGTTCTGTCAATCTGAAAAGAAATACTGTCTTGTACATTGTATGTCTTTGAGTAAAAGCCCTCAGGAAGTGCAACAGTTGAGCCCTTCGTAAACCAGGTTAGAGCACACACTTTTGTCCTTTTGTTAATGGCTATTCAAAAGTGGTGACTTGTTCTTCTATATATGTGTAAAATGTCCTAGTAGAAGGTTTTATCATTTTAATTGTTTGTGTGTCTATATAGAGGTTTTTCAAATGATGTTTTTTATTGTAACACTTTAAACAACACATTATTGTCAGTAAGATACAGTGACTTGAAAGTTGAAATGCATGTTAAATCGAAATGTGAAATACTACTTCCATCATTGCATGTTTTTGGCTTGCTTGATATTAAGCATTTTTGGAAAGCTGCAAGCAACCCACAACACAGTTTAACAAAAGCATCAAAGTTTCAAGACGAATACAAGACAAACAGCTAAATTATACAACAATTACATGTTCTCAATTATTTTTTAACATTTTTTTCAGTCGATCAGTTTGCCATTTTGACCTCAGCATTTTCATCCTACATTCTCAAATTTGCTTGATTACTGACGTCAGAGCAAAGATTTTTTAGAGAAGAAAAAATACTAGTGTACGATAGATAATGAATCTTGGCTTCAAATCATTGCAATAAAAAGGTCAATTCGATTCTAAAGCAATTTATTGCCAATGCAATATTACATTTAACAGAAAATCAGTTGATAATGTCAAACCACAAACTAGAAACGTGTACATATGTCTATCATATAAAGTCTGGCTAGCTGGAAAGACAACTGAATATCGCTGAAACATCGAGGCGACAAGTTTGTAAACGTGCTCCATAAGCCTGCTAGTTCAGTGTACAAGTGACATGAACAGTAAAAGTTTTAATAGGGGTATACCTTAACAGTGTAAGTTGCAAAATGACCAATCTGATAGCAGTCCTGATATTGAAAGCCTCCTTAATCAATACATGTATATGGTGAGTATCGTAATGTCATCTTAAAAACACTAAGTAACAAACTGTGTCTTATGTTTGTATAACTTTTGCTATACTGACCTGACGATCATCATAGTGTATTGTAGATACTTTAATATATTAAACGTTTTATTTTAAGAATTAGATCACACACGTTCTGTCGTCGGCATTACGCAGAACGATAGCAACCTGAATGAGTTACTTGAATGGATACGTACTTTATATAACTTGTTTGCGTCATGTGAATAATGCTGTCACTGGATCAAAGAAAATAAATGTATAGTGATAATATTCGCAAAAATATTGAATTTTCATAACGAATGTTTGTACATTCTTAATGGTTATTTTTTATCGATTTTTCTCGTTACCAGCCTTCTGATGTTGGATTTCGGTTAATGCAAAATCCATATAAAATCAATTCAAAGAGCCATCCTAAATATAACATGATCTCACTGCATGTAATATTGATGGACGGATAATGCTTGCAATAATATTTGTACAAATTGCGTTTGCAAAGAAAATGCCAGTCTTTGAAGTTGCTCCTCATTTATTAATACTGTCACCTTCATTCCCCCCCCACCCACACACCTTCCAATAAATAGAATCATTGAGTGGTTATATACTAGCTATTGTTATTGGAGTTACACGATTAATCTGTTGTACTAAACAACTGAAATCCTGTTGCTTTATACTGGCAGCTGTGTCCAAAACAACATAATTCTATATGTCGCGCATTGTAACTTACTATTCTTTTAAGAAACTAAGCTGCTTTTCGTTTGCTGCATAAAGCAATAAGATCAATATAAAATAGGAAAAATCAATTAATGAAAGGACTGAACGTAGTATTCACACAAGATGCATACTTTAACGCTTAATCTGACATGCAATAAAGCCGAAATCAAATAATACTGATGGTCGAGGTAGATAGATATTGCTGGCTCATTTAAGCATAGTTGTCACTTCAAAAGAAGGTATGCGAATTTATAGTGTCCTTGCAATTGTTTTCTCGTTAGGGTCGATTTTATTCACACCATCTCTTTGCTCCTCAAAAGAAATCGCGTTTCAGACAGTAAGTAAAAAATCCTTTTCAGAAAATAATGAAAGAAAAGATAATACAAATAATGACAATGCCTTTTGAAGAAATGTCAAAATAAATAAATTAAGAAATAAATATTGTTTAAATATTTAAAAAAAGTCCAAACCTCCTGCGCTTCTAGGATCCTGTCGGCATGGTTGTCAACGGCTTATCGGTCTATTTGCTAGCTAAATTTTGAAACGGTAAATTAATAATCAAATCCCATTCAGTTTAAGAATTAACGATGTATTCGTTTCCATTAGTAGCATTCTTGTGTCATCACTATCATAATAAGAGGATCACTTCTGTCTGCTTATCTTGCAGAGCTGACACTTGTTAAACACTCAGAAATTCATTCTAATCGGTTAGCGGATTAATCATCATTAACAAGGACAAAGTGTTTTGTTGACACAGCCTCGGCCTACCAGACCTAATTGGCGTCCAACATCTGTTCAATTCTCTCCGATATTCAGACTTACCGTTGGGACAATAATACATGTCCTGTGAGTATTATGGATCATAAGCTCACTTAGCACAGGAATTTGAAACCAAAAGGAGAAGAAATTGGTTGAACACTGAAAACAATAAATAATTACTTCTGCTTTATATATATTCTAAACAAAAATAAAAACATGAAAAGGTTCTGTGTGCTTTGCAAGATATATTAACACAATTGAAAACACATAACAAAGGTATAACTGGCAAAAGGGTCATGTGTTGTTTTTATTTGCCACAGTATACATTGCCAAATAACAGAACTACTATTAAAATGAATACATAACAACACAACGATGACAAATTACTGCAAATTTAACGGCACAGACTACTTGTATGTGTCAATAGACAATCAGACATTTCTTATAGCGAGAAATCATCAACAAATTGGGGACAACCTATTGACGTTGACACTTATCATTTGTTATCACGGGCAAATCTGTTTACAATAATCTGATTCTGCTCGTTGTCGCAACAGTATTTAGAAAGAATAACACAAGTATCTTAGGAAATATTGTGTTATTTCTATGTCTATTTGTTCTGGTACTGAACCCATTTGCCTGTTAAGTCTCTTCATTTTTTGTTTTTATCTGTTTTATTTGTTTAATATGTCAAGTATGCCTTCCAGTAGACTTACAAAATATTGTATTTTTCTTTGTTTTTCTCTTTATATTCTAATTTGCACTTATTTAACTGTTGTGTCCATACAACAGCTAACTTTTCTGCTAAAGGATGCACATTTCTATTGAAAGCCAAAGACAACTTTATTGTTCCCGAAACTTTGTTTAATCAATTTCCACCCACGAAGTTATGTTTTTTTTAACAACTGGTGAAGAAAAACAATCAATTTTACAGTGTCAAATCTTTATCTCCACAAAACACAAAATATTTCACAAGAATATTCTTAAGTTGCCGCCAGCATATGCTCTCTAGCCCCTTTCAATGTGTTTCTGTGCAATGCCCTTTTTCTGCAACGCATCAGTGCACTTTCACTAGGCATCCCTTATCTCGACCATGCTCTAGTTTCTGCCTTGCGGACGATACTTCCTGTGGAGAAGACACCAGCTGGCTCTTTAAGAAAGACTTTTCTGTGACGTTACCATGTCACTGTGATGTTACAATACACAATCAATTTGTGTAATCCATGCCTTGCGTTCATTTCAATTATTTGTTTGGCTATATTGTCTTACTGGGTGCAAAGGCTATGAATTAAGGAGCGATCCGTTTAAATCCCTTATGTCGTCCACATTTACTAATTGGCAGAGTAAAAATGTATTTTGTCCATTTTAAGACATCGATTATCAGGCAGCAATGAACATAATCGTGTTAATTGTTAAAAAGTTTCTGACACTTTCCAATTGTCTACTTGCAACTATCTTCAAAATGTCAAAAGAAATACCCGCCTGCAATCTATATTTAGGATGAAGCCGGGTCAGATACTCTGATTGGAAAACAAGGAAAACATGATACTGTTATAAACCGATAGAGCAACAAAATGGTAAACATTGGAAATGTCTCATTAGTATAAATATTTATTAGGAGAGTAGATCTAGAAAAGCAATTTATGATAATAAGATGAACTTCAGTTATAATAATTATCTGACCTGCACCCACAGTAAAGCGGTAAATATTAAACGCCTAATAATTTTCCTTGTTTTTACATTCATGCTTAAATGTATCTTATTTCTAAAGAAAAATACTTATGAATAAATAATAATTTTTGATTAAAAAGTTGTGTTTGAATTTTGAGTGCAACTTTTGGAGAATAGATTACCAAATTAGTAATTTGAATATGAAAATATGTTGTTAATAATGAAATAGTTGTCAACAAAGAAAGTATTTTCACCACTTGTTAAAAGAAAACAGTTTTAAGCAACATTTATTTCAATCAAATTGATTTTATAAATGCCGTCTTTGTATATTAACTTTCACTAGACATGGCAAAAAGTTATTCGAAAATGTCATTATTTCCATTAAAATCTTTCTTTTTACTGACTGACGGCATATTTATAAGATGATTAAAGTAATGCATATTAAATTATTTGACGTTTCTGTAAAAAGGTGTTCACAGTCAACGTGCCATTCAATAAGTCTATACAAGAAATCGTTTTTATTTAGTCATACAACCTAAATCAAGGATTTTTTAAAAATTGAGACAATCACTAACAAACGTGCATGCATTTACATGAGATGGTGGATTTGCTCTTAATATCCAATAACTTTTTAACTATATTTCCCTCTGTACTATACAAAAGTGATAAATTCATACAGAAAATGTATTGTTTTGGGTTAACTGTGATTTTGTAATCCATTAATCATTCACAATGAATAGCCTAGTGCCTATAAGTCAAATAACCAAGAATGACTAAATTGTGTTTGACACGCTATTCTTTGAAATTAATAATGTCATTAGTCCTTATGTGTCAGTCTAGATTTGCAATTGTCCTTGAGGGTCTAAGGTATTCACGTCAGGTCAGGCGGGTCTTATTAGATCACGCCTTCACTAACCCACTGTCAATCTGTCAACCTAGATAACCCTTCCAAACAATCTAATTAAGCTGCCGAGGCGGTCGTTCATTTCCTTTTAAACACATTTAATAACATATTTTGTTTATTTTAAAACATGAACTATTTATCATAAAAGCTCATGTTTATATTGGCTTTACATGATATGCATAAATTACTCAAATGGAAAGAATAGTTTAAGCGGCATAAGTTTTAGCAATTCTTTTGGCATACTTAAAAATTATCTATTCATTTATTTTGACGACAGTCAGTTATATTAATCAACACATGTCTATAATTAAATCCTCTATGCTTAAATAAAAAGAAGAGGAAGAAAGTTTGTGTCGAATAGAAACATTTAGGCGGCGTATGTACAATGCTTAAAAACAAATACATAACTTGTCTGGCTAGATGTTCTTCATACAACAACTATTAAAACGGCCGCGACGATGTCAAGGTATAGTACGATGTTGTATGCAGACAACACACAGGCGGATTTTACTGTGGAGTGGATTTATTTAATAAAGTATTCATTTAAATGCATCAATTAGTCTGCTCATATCAACCTCATTAGGGCACTTGTGGATAAAGTAACATTAATTTCTAATTCCGGTTGATTGTCATGAACATCAATGTGTCATGCTTAGGTATTACAATAACTAAGCATAAAACCCATTTACATTAAGCCGGTTGGTGTACAGACTGAATTTAATAAATATGCAAAACAATATTATATTGAACGTGCTTATTCTTTGCATTTTAGCACTAGGTATGTAAAAATGAATCACATAAAGTTAACTTTAACTTAAACCACCAAGCGATTATTAACAGAGCAAATTGACTAAACCAATGCTATTTTAATAGGTCTGTCTTTTGTGAATAACTACAGGTACAAAATATTGTTCAAAAATGACAATAGGGGCAAGACAAAAGTACTAAACATCAATATGATACAGATTCAATTAGGGCCCCTGAAATCTCAGAAAACGAGTGTTCTCATTACACATATAATGTAACTGTATGTTACTTGATTGTTCAATCGTTACTTTGTAGCTACAGACAAAATGTAAATGACATTTCTTGTGCGAATAAAACACCAAATTAAAAAAAATCCCCTAAACTTGCTTTTATTTTTTTCTACCCTGCATATGCATCTATAAATCTGTAAGTAGATCTCACTAAGAAATTAAAGGGCAGAGAATTAGGTTCCAGAGACTGCCCTGATTTATGACGAAAAGATAAGACAAATGTGTAACGAGAAAATGTAACGATAACATAATAAGTACATAGTTTGTGTGTCACTGTTAAGGAATTGCAGTTTTGTGTACCTTGCTGTACATTACTATTTTAAATAACTATTTAAATATTGTATATTGTCTGTAACTCTACTTTACACATAGATTATATATAAAGAGTGTTATCAAAGAAAAACGTAAAAGCTTGTACAGTATCCGATCTCGTTGTTTCACATTTCGTTACATTGTTACAATTGGTTTAAATTGTTGTTATACTGGAAACATGTGGAAGACAGTTAGGCAAAGTAAAATTAAAACAATCTCGCATTGAGGTCTGGCTATGCATCTGTATCCATTTTGTAACTACTGCAAATCTTTGATCTGAACCTTCGTATTTGATAACATTTTATTTGCCTGAAATGTGGCTGATGTACTAATGGAATGTTCAGTAAGAAGAACTGAAATCAACATACTTTTCGTGCACTGTGTTTTCTATGAACGACTCAAACAATTAAAACAATAACTGATTTAGCTTTGGAAACCGATCTTTACGTTAAATGATTGAAATCGTAAACAAAAACATTCAAAAGTGCAAGGCAGGAGTACGTCGAAAAACCCAATATTCTAGTCGGTATTTTGTCTGTTTTAACATTAATGCAATCCATAAAAGTAGTAAAATGTAATTGGGTTATGGCAATGTGACCCATACCAAAAAAGTGAAACGCCATCATGGTGTATTTCTTGCAGTTTGAGAAGATATTTTGGAAGCATTTTATTTGTAGAATGCACCAGAAAAGTGTGTACATGAGATATATGTGTGGATCCTGTAGCTCTCTGTAATATTTAGTACAAGCGCTTTGATGTTTTCTCAGGCAAAATACATGCTTACAACAACCACGTTTGCCAAATGCGAGTAACACTACCTACATTTAAATAAACTTTTCAGGAAACTACACATTCTATCTGAATTTTTATAAACATTGATCCTATAGAAGTGTTTGTTCAAAGTATGACATACATTAAGGGTACATACGATTTTAGCTAAAGGTCTATACACGTTTATTCTACACTAATGTATTAATACACATTTGAAAAACGTTTGTTTTGCACCTATTAAATAAATAAAGTTTCGCCGTCGAAAAGGTACTACACTGATGAGATACAGACATGAGCATGTGAATATTTCGAATAATCTTGAAGGCTTAATGATTAGCCTTAGTAAGGCAGATATTTTATAACAAAGTCAATAAGACTTGGCAAATAATTATATTGGGATTATAAAGGATTTTGTTTTAAAAGTGACTCAATGGACAATTATTTGAAAGCGGCGGACTTTGGTACATACGGTATGTATGTGACCTTGTTTAAATATTGGATTTGTTCACAGTTTAAAGGGGTATAACGTTGGAATAGGTAATTTCTACAGAAGCGCTTTAATGTTTTGCCTGGCTTGTCTATCGTCAGCACCTTACAGTAAGTCAAAAGTGAGATACAAAGCTACAGTTGAAAAAAGTAGGTTTGAAGCTATATAGATTTAAAACATTCATCATTTGTTGACAGTCAGAATACTCTTGAAGCATACATCATTGCGAGAATAAACTTGAAGCAGGCATCATGGACAGAATAAACTTAAAGCATACATAATTGACAGAATAAATAATCATTGAATAGAATAAACTTGCAACAAGCATCCTTGACAGTCAGAATAAACTTCCAGCATACATCACTGACACTCAGAATAAACTTGAAGCATACATGATTGACAGTCAGAATGAACTTGAAGCATGCATCATTGGTTGGCAGTCAGAATGAAGTTGAAGCGTACATCATTGGTCGACACTCAGAATAAACTTTAAGCATTTATCATTGACAGTCAGAATAAAATTGAAGCATACATCATTTCCTGACAGTCAGAATGAAATCTTGAAGCATGCATCATTGACAGAATAAACTTAAAGCATGCATCATTGGTTGACAGTAAGAATAAACTTGAAGCATACATCATTGCAGAGTAAACTTGAAGCATGCAGAAGAATCATAATGAAGAGGGTGCCATGCATAATGATGAAAAATATCGCCCTAACATTGGCAACCAGCATGTGAGAACAAAGTGAACATTTGGTAATTTATAATTGACAGAGGGTATTCAATTTATGGCAGCATAAAAATAAATGCATGCTAGTATGGCATCTCAATTAACATAAAGACATTTAGATTTTAGATTTTATACAAATATCGACTAAAGATTTCTTTTACATAATTTGATATTACTCAGATGGGCCTTTTGCAAAGAACCAATATTTGAAGCTGCTCCTCAATTATTAATAATGTCACCGTCATTGGCCCCCATAATAGTTCAGGGCTTATAAACTACCTATTGCTATTGGAGGGCACGATTAATCTGTTGTACTAAACATTTAAATTCTTATGCTTTATTCTTCCAGTTGGTTCAAATAACAGAATTCTATATGCCTCGCATTGTAACTTCCCATTCTTTTAAGAAACTAAACGGTTTGTTTGCTACATACGATCCCGTTAGCTATAGGATGAATTTAAAATAGGAAAAATCAATGACGGAAAGGACTTACCGTAGTTTTCACACCGTAAGATGCATATTTAAATGCTTATTTGACATGCGATAAAGCCAAATTCGAATGATACTGATGGTCGATGTAGGTATATATTATAGGCTTATTAAAGCATAGTTGTCACTTCAAAGGAATGTGTGCACATTTATAGTCTCCTTGCAATATTTTACTCGTTTGGCCGATTGTATCTACCCCACCCTCTGCTCCTCAAAGACAACGATTCCGTTATAGGCAGTTAGTAAAACATCACCAGAAAATAAAGATAGAAAAATAAAGAATGATGCTATGGGCTTTTGAAGACATTTAAAAATAAATATATATATTTTATATATATATATATTAGATATTAAGAAAGTCTAAACTTCTGGTGCATTTATGATATTTTGTTAACATCCAGTCCGGATGATTGTCATCGGCTTATCGGTTTATTAGCTAACTTAATTTTGAAACGTAGATTTCTTATCTAATCCCATTCAGTTTCAATTTAAGCGATGTATGCAACACTTTCGTTTCCATTAATGGCATTCTTGTGCCATCGATATCATGATAAAAGGATCACTTCTGTCTGCTTATCTTACAGAGCTGACACTTGTTGAACACTCAAAATATCTGTCTAATCGGTTAGGAGATTAGTCGTCATCAACAATGACCAAGAGAGAGTTCTAGTGACACAGACTCGGCGTAGCACACCTACTCGGCGTCCAAACTTCTGTTTAATTCTCTCAGATGTTCAGACTTGTCTTTTTGTACAATAGTAATATGTCCTATGAAGATTATGGATCATTAACTAATAAAGCACAGGAAATTGTAAACAAAAGATGACATTTTCTGAAAATAATAAATAATAGACCAATATTTGAAACAGCGGGAAAAATAAAGCCATCTCTATCAATCCGTGCCAACCAGTGTTTCTCATTTATAAACAGTCTACACAATCATAAGAATATGACAATGTCCTGTGAGCTTTGCAACATATATTAAAATTAAAAAAGCAAGGAACAAATGTATTATATAACAGAGGGCAATGTGTTTTGAATTTTTCTGCAGTATAAAATATCAAATAGCAATACTACTATTAAAATGAATACACAACAACCATACGCTGACGGTTTACAGGAAAATAAATTATACAGAATACTTTTATGTGCCTATTAGAAAATTAGACATTACTTATAGCGAGACCTTGTCAACATATTGTGGACAACACATTGACACTGACACTAATCGTTCGTTCTCACGATCTAATATGTTGACAATAATCTGATCCTGCTCCTTTTAAGTTGTCGCAACAGTAAATAGAAAGAACAAGTGCCTTATGAAATGATTGTGTTGTCATTTCTTTATCTATTTGTTCCGGTACTGAACCCAATTGTCTGTTAAGTCTCATAATTGTTTGTTTTTATTCATTTTATGTTTGTTTTCCATCGCCAAGTAAACTGGAATCCAAAAGAGTAGGGTCAATCTATCGCCCTTTATATATCGATCAACATTTGCTACTCGTCTTCTTGCTAGCTATCGCCTATACATGCCAGCTGTCAACCACTCAACATATCAGCACTGATCGATCATTTAACAACAAATATGTTTTTAGATATCTGGAGACAAACTAGCACCATGTCATCACTAGGGGATTATTTTCTTATGACAAATAAACAACTTCTTGATCCTTTAACATTATATTACAGTTCTGCAGAGAGGGAAGTAAAGTTGTTTCCTGTTATATGTTCTTTTAGATAAGTTTGCAATAACAGAAGATAGAAGTGACATATATATATATATATATATATATATATATATATATATATATATATATATATATATATATATATATATATATATATATATATATATATATATATATATATATATATATAGACGGTTGTGCTAACTTACTGATGGTTTTCGTATAATTTAATGTCATAAAACGACTATATTTTATGTGTTGGAATTACATACTTCCTAGTTAATATACATGGAAATAGATTGAGTTGTCTTCTAAGACACCCATTGGTAATGTTATAATAATATACCAAATAACATTGTTATATGGACCGGTGCTAACATTCATAATTCCCTATTTTTCTGTTTTAGGAACTGTGAATTGCATAGATTCAGCAAACGGAAAATAGGTTTTAATATAATTAACATTCAAAAGGTAAAAATACGGAAAGTTAACAATCCCTATTTCAACTTAATGAATTCTCAAGCGTAAAATAGTAAGATAAAACATTGCGGAATGCCAACATGTTGCATTCATGATTTTGAAAGCATTATGTTTGCAACCATTTTCTTTATTTAAAATTCCAAAGAAAGTGATATTAGGTCAAAATGTATGTACATCCTTTGAGGAAAATGTTTTTTCTTCAATTTTCTTTCTTAATTAGGTACAATAAACTAATTAAATATTCTACAGAGTACTAAGTGCTTATGCTGATAATGTATTAGGTGCAGAAAAGACCATATTATCTAGCAGAGTACTACTTTTTATAAATATATGTTTGATTTATCTTCCTTTATATTCCATTTACAATTATTCAAGTTTTATTTCCATAAATAGTAAGATTTCCCCCAATAGATCATCATATTTCTATAAATTCTAAGACAGCAACAATTTTCCTTTAACTTCATTCAACAACGCACCACCCACTAATATATGGAACTTCATACAATTTACTAAAGAAATTGCATTATCAAATATCCATCTCCACAAAACATAATATTCTTCTAAAATTGAGTAGGTAAACGGTTCTCATTAAATTCAAACCAGATAAAAAGTTGTATGTGGTTATTTTTAACAACCTAAAAATGACATGAGCGGCTTCGGTAATGTTTTGATGGTAACCATGGAAAACATATACAAGTTTCATACCGGCATAATTCTAAGCGCAACCGAATGTTACAAATGTAATAAATGGTGGAAGGGGCAACTTTCACTGAGATGCGTAGGTATTGCCCCAAACGGTATCATTATAATATAAATCGTTATTATTGTCACAATAGATTTTGAAAAGCAATACATGTACAAAGTAATATGAGAGATCTTTTACAAGAATTGTATTAAATACATCCACAGTAAATGGGAAAATTAAGAAAACATAATTTAAAATCATAACTTTTGTTTTATTATAAAATTGAAATTTTTAATGATTTATTTTTTTCAATAAATTAAACATTCATGGTTAAAAACATTTTCCTTTCATTTGAAACTCGGAACAATGAAAAGTGGCGATCTGGGATATATGGTTCTTATTTGATATTTGTTAACTTTCACAAGATAGATATGTCCAGAAAGCAGTGCTGATAACATAGCCTGCTGAACATTTTATGCTAGTTACAAAGACCTGTTATTAAAGGTTTGCCAGGCAATATTTAAGTAGCACGGCATTGCTTAATCAATGTCCTTCGCGGTTGTTTACTGATTAAGAGTATTATAAATCTGGTGAAAATAAATATTCGGTGTTTTAGCAAAGATACTTGATGTATGGTATATGAATAAAACGAACAAGATTTTTTTTCATCATGTAACATATGTTTGGTGTTTACAACATTTTCTTAAATAGCAAACTCGTGCTTTTACGTCATTTGCATTGCCCATTGAACCAAAAAAGATAAAATTAATCGGTCAGTAAAACTCAATACCGGTCTTATGGCAGAATTATGTACTTGTCCTGATATTTCAGAGTCTGCTGTCCCGACTTACTTTTACGTCGCTCGAATAACTGAAACAATTCCGCCGTTGTGGGAAATTGAAGACAAACCATCCAGCGAGTGGTACTTTAAAATACGATTATGGTTAATCAGTTATATAAAAAATGTTACTTGCACTTTGTAAAGAACGCAATTCAAAAGATGTACGTACGCTTGGTATGCAATACCCCAAGTTTGATCATCTTCGTGTCAGTCAATTGAGGAGAGTAAATAAACTAAAGCAATTTATAAAATCACAATAAATAAATAAAACCAAAATTTGATTCCGCGAATAAAAACATCACAGCTATTAATTTTGTAAAACGTTTGTTTTCCTTATAGACTGGAGAACTAAAATCGCGACAAAGTTACTTAAATCCAAACAATATTCGGCCCAGTAATACTACAAAGTATGTAATTTTCTTTCTCTACTAAGTTGTAGTAGTTGTAAATGAATTGTGAGTGCAACTTGTGGAGAATTGATTGTCAAATCGGTAATTTAAATACGGAACTAGTTTTATAATATTGAACAATAAGTGGCCAGTATGGCTAATTTTTTCACGGGTGGGTTTGCCACTTTTGAAAATAGAAATCAGTTTTATTAGACACATGGTGTAACCAAAACTATTTTGCCAAATGCGATATCTCTATTTAACTTTAAATAATCACTAGACGAAAAATGCAATGAAGTAGAGAATGTATTTTCATTTTAATTTTCCAGTCTTCTATTGACTGACGGCGCATGCATGACATGATTAAATAAAAATATGTCTGATTAAAGGTATGTACGATAACCAACCAGTAACACAGTTGCATTTGATGACGGTCTTAAATTTAATAGCCAATTACTTGGGAAGTGTATTTTAAATGGAAGAAGTAATAAACATGCAAAACATTATGTATTGTTTGGAGTTAACTGAAGTTTCTATTTCACTAATTATTTACAACAAAAAGCAGCGCGTGTATTAGCTAAATGATCTAAAATGGGCTCAATTGTTTTTTGACACTGCATGCTAAGAGATTAATTATGTCATTGGTCTTCATGTGTCAATTATAGATTTGTAATTATCCTTGAAGGTCTAAAGTATTCACGTCCGGTTGGGCGGGCTTTATACGGTCATTCATTCACTTACCCAATGTCAACCTGTCAACTTTGCTAACCTTTCAGAACCAATTTACTTAGCTGTTGAGGCGACGATTCATTAATTTTTGCTTTTTTGAAACATGGAAAGCATCGTTATAGTAAATGTTTACAATGACTTTGAAAGTTTACAATTATGTGTTCATTGTACTTAGCCACACCTTATCAAATCATATTTTTTGCAAGATGGTGGGGTCCACCAACAACCATGGTTCAGAAACCAATCATACATCTCTCTGTAGCCTCTCTGAGTTAGAGTCCCGTTTGTTAGACGTCTTACAGCTGGCTTATGGTGCGTCGAAAGTTCAATCTATCTATCTATCTATCTATCTATCTATCTATCTATCTATCTATCTATCTATCTATCTATCTATCTATTTATCTATCTATCTATCTATCTATCTATCTATCTATCTATCTATCTATCTATCTATCTATCTATCTATCTATCTATCTATCTATCTATCTATCTGTCTGTCTGTCTGTCTGTCTGTCTGTCTGTCTGTCTATCTATCTATCTATCTATCTATCTATCTATCTATCTATCTATCTATCTATCTATCTATCTATCTATCTATCTATCTATCTATCTATCTATCTATCTATCTATCTATCTATCTATCTATCTATCTATCTATCTATCTATCTATCTATATCTATCTATCTATCTATCTATCTATCTATCTATCTATCATCTATCTATCTATCTATCTATCTATCTATCTATCTATCTATCTATCTATCTATCTATCTATCTATCTATCTATCTATATATCTATCTATCTATTAATTAGTTTTACTAAAACCTTAACATTTGTTTATGTGCCATTTGATGAAGATTGGGTGTACCTTTTGTTCAATTTGGCTGCGTACAATGCTGTTTCATCATGACAGAGGTGCATATTTTTTACAACGAATGTTTAAATATGCTAAAATTAAAGGCATTATACAGCTCTGTTATTGCACTTCCTTTTTTGCCACAGTTTGTTATTTTGTCTTATTTTGTCTTTCGTAAACTGAAATATTCAATGTGTTGTAGAAATAATTGTATTTGTTAAAGAATTCATTTAAATCGTCTACTGTTTTAACTATAGAATGATTTTGTATAGCATGTATGTGCATACCTCCAATATAAATCAATTTAATTGTACGGATAGTGTGCATATATATAATAAGTACTTCATCCAGACAGACTTGCATAAAAACTATATAGTGTGTTGCATTTGTCAAGTATCCACGTCTTGCAATTTACTCTCATACCGTTAATCGACTTAATGTGCCAGTTGCCATGTTTTACAAATCTGTAATTACAAGGAACACATATGTTACCCTATTTCACATTCTTATGTTCTGCTAGCTACTATATATTCCTCTCTTTTTAATGTTTGTTTACTTGTATGAAAATGTATTTCCTCGTGTTGTATATATCCATGTACTTGTTTAAAATCAAAGCTATACTTGTCTGTTAACACGTTTGCTCGTTAATGTCACTATTTCCTATGGCAGTAACCACTCTACGAGCAACCCACGTTGGTAAATTGATCAGAAAGATAAAAACAATCGATTATTCAATTCCAGAATAATCTTTTATTGTCTCATTATCGCACAGAACTGCCACTGTCTAAATCAACAGCGTTAAACCGATAGACTAATTAGCCAACTAAAGGAAATCTGTATTTAATGACGGTCTAAAACGGTCTTCACGTGTTTTATTTTTTACTGAGCGCAATTTCAACAATTAAATGGTCGACAAACAGTAATTTGTAACAATTAAATTTTATATCTTTTTTTTCGACAAAACGGGGATTGCTGTCGATCAGTAAATTTTAAATTAGGTTAATGACACAATGCGTGCTATTAATTTCTAAATATGACATTTCTAGCATAAGGTTCCTTGAAAGATCCATGTGTTTATTGAGGTCTTATATTATATTCAAAACCAATTATGTATTTATTTCTTTGTATGTTTGATCATAGATACATGTACCTTATTCATCAAATGAAATGGCAAGTGTTCTTGTTATAGAACATAGGTTTTAAACGATTACACAAACGATGCTATATTCGCACAATGTTAAAAAGGTTTCCTGTATTTGCTGCTAAATATACATGCGGATACTTAATACAGTCTTAATATACCAAAAGAAGAAACATATTGTCAAAAAGATATGCGACGTTAATAATCATTTAATTGTGTTATGTGTTCTCTGATATTGTGTTTATTTATTGAAATATATAAATAGGTGAAATACAAACACACAACAATCCGTTTAATAAATATCTTCTTTTTCAGCAACCGCTTGATGTGTCATCGACTTAAAGATCAAAGCTCTGAATGCTCCGTTATGATGGTTCTTATTCAAACTAGAGTACTTTTAACAACTTTGATGTTTTAAGAAATACTTGAGGAACCTAGAGTAAACATGTAGTCGTTTTATAGGAGATTTTGCGTCTGTGTACTTTGTATTTGTTGAAGGATTATTGAATATGTTTAATGAAAAATAAGTACCTAGGTTTACAAAATTGCTTTGGTTGATGTGAGTAACTGAGTGCTAATAAGTGGTTAATCGAAATATTACCCAAACACATCGGTTGAAAAGTGTTTTATATTGTCGACTGATTCGTATTTAAAAGCAAAAGATGACATAAGTCAGAAAGGATTGGTAGGGGGTAATAAAAGATTTAAAACATGTTATTTGGAATCAGATAGTAAATAGTAAACAACATATCTATATAGGTTTTTTATTGCGAGAAATGCCCATTAGTGTCTTTTCAACTTAAATGGGCTTTTCAAGTTTGGCCATTATATTGTGTAAGTATAACAGTTTATTTTTAAGCTTCGTTCTTCTTTAAAGTCTATAGCTTGCTTTACTATGCACGTAAACTAATATCATGTGTCGTTAATTGAAGTTTGAAACAATTAGGTGGTAACATGCATCTGGTTTAATAAACATCTTGATTAAGACAGGAATATATTCGAATTCATAAAAATAAACAAACAAGCAATCTACAACATTTAACTCAGAAAAACAGTGCCATTGTTGGTACCTGAGGTACTTTCGCTAAGGTTAACACAGCTGCGTTTCAGAACAAGTTTTTTTTCTGGTGAAAGAACACGGAAACGACATCTACGTTATAACAAAAAAGAAATAAAATATCCTTTGTTAACATCCGTGCGTCTTCAAATGACAGGCGACAACATCAAAAGACAGTTTAAACAAGGTACGGTCGTCCTTTTGATTTCTCTGAAAGTTTTTATTGTCAATGTGTTAGTTGATCAGAAAAAATCACTCGTTAATGAATGCATTCAATAGATGCAAGAGAAGATTTGCATATAAAAACATAAAAAAGAAAAAGATCCGATAAAGAAGTGTATTTAGTGGTTCATTAAATATGTGTATAATGTTTAAGGCTTGTAGAAAAGTATTGTCCCAAGGAAAATGAACTATGATTAAAAAACCATCTATATATATAATTATAACAATATATATATTTACATTGGGTGCGCCTTTGGCCAATCGCTTATAGCCGCCGAGTTGAAACTCCTCCGCCCCTTACCGCGTGGGTTCGAGTCATGTAGTGTGGGTGGGGGGTGGTGGTGATGGTAAGGCGACAACCTTTATGTTGTGAGGTTTTCCAGCTTACCTACACCGGCTGTTCTAACTAAAGTATGTTTGGGGTTTTCCCCACCTTGGTAGCTTGACGTCACCAAAATGACAATAATTGCGTCGTTTTTTTTTTAAACTTAACAAACCAGAAACAGGTACCTATCCAGATATCAACCTTCATAGTTGCATTAGTTTAATACAAGTATTTACTTGTGCTAATACCAAAATGTGTTCCAAACAAATGTAAAAATAAGAAAGTTAAAGCTACTAATAAGTAACAAATATAATAAGTAATGAATATCATTGACATTGGGTCAAAATTTACAAGGGTTAAAAAACATACATAATGTTACCTAAAATTATATCGTACCTCTTCATTAAGACTAAAGCTATTGATAGATTAAATTTATCTTTCAATTCTCATGTGGTCACGCGTAGTTATAAACGCGGCGACCTATTTTGGTTGAAAGCATGGAACATATAATATCTCTGAATGTCATAACTATACACCTGGAAAAAAGTTAAGCACCCCCTAATATTTTTAAAGCGTCTTCTGTATAAAACGTTCCTATGACATATTTCATATGAAAATAACTAGACAAATTGTAAAGTATGAAATGTCAACATGTTTGCTAACATAGCAAAGAGAAACTGGCCCGAAAAAAGAAGTATTTAATACCGAAAATGTTACATATTCAAGACGTATCATTTTCACAAAAAAAACATACGTAGGTTTAAGTATAGAGCAGCAGATGTCATTAGCAACTTGTTTGTTACAGTGTCGTGGTAAAAAGTCTATTTGATGTGTTAGGATCAATTTTTTACCTTAGTTGGTCAATACCGGGTGAATCCTCCACGTGCATGGATGACTGCCTCGACCGTACGTCTCATTCCACCGGTCAGACGTCATAATCACGTTACGAATGCTGAACTACGCACAATATGCGTTATAAATACCCATAGATATTGCAAGGGCAAACTGCTTTTTGCCAAAAGCACGGGGTGCATGATACTCTTGCCTATATCTGCGTACTGATTTTTTTGTTTTATACACAAAAATATTAGGGGTGCTTAACTTTTCTCCAGATGTATATTTTCCCTTACAGCTGTAAAAAGCATGTAATATGTAAATACAATGACCGCGCAATATATATTTCGGTTTCTCTAGACAGTTCGCAAAATATTTGCTGATACTGTGTCAATATAAGTTTAGCAACAGGTTCAATAATTTTTTGTTTAATCTTAAGTATTCATAATTTGTAAATTTGATTATGCTTATACAAAGCATAAATTGCTAGAACAAATACAATTCGAGATTAAAAGGGTCAACTGACTGTTACAAGGCGGTAACTGTTGGTTTTGATTTATTTTATATTATGTTTCGTCACAATATTGATTTAAGTTTAGCAACTGACTTGCAAATGAATAACCCTGTTATGCATCTATCCAAATTTCAATATATGTTGCAGTATTAATAAAACTATTTTCATATTGCCTGGAAGCAAAAATATTGATCATTTAAAAGTATGCTTAAACCTCCATACCTGCGTGTTTAGTGATAGTGTGACTAAATAAAATAACACCTGTATTAGGAAACTCGTATAATGGCGATTGTGTATAATTAACTTTGAAAATATGTCAAGAACATACTCTTATGTAATAATGATTAAATCAATGAAGTTATACATAACCGAATTTTTAAGTCTTCAAATGTAAACTTGAATGCTATGCGAACTAAACTTAAATCAGGTTCTTTTCTAGTATTACTTAGATAAATCATCTGTTGCAAGACAAACATAAAGTTGTCTAAAACATTACATGTGCCAAAAAAGATCCGACCACCTTGATGATATTAAATTAAGACTTATGCAAATAACCCGGAGACGCTAACTAGGTATCAATTCAAGCCTAATTCTTAAAGTTGACAATATATTATATTATGTTTCCTTTGTTCATGACGTTATTTAGTTGCATTTTATGTATGTGCCTGGACATATATGTAATAAATTTAATTACCTTAAAAAATGTGACACTATCAAAAGCCCCATTTAGTCCCTTTCATAAAGGAAATAAACATTTCTCCTTTGATAAAACAAGTCATAGTCTTGGAACATGATAAGAAGGAAGGAAAATAATGTTCAAGTATGTATAGCATAACAATTATCATTTCATCATACATTTGTGCTATGATTTATATTTCCGCGAATTTAATGAAAGACTTTTATCAAGATTGAGCACATTGATTCATCTTGAGTCTTATTGAATTTAAGAGTAGAATTTATGCATCTGTATAAAAGAAATGGAAAAAGAATAATTACAAACCATAACATTCCAAAGACGTGTTTTAATTTTACAAGTTGGTCCCCTCATTAATCGTTAATCATACGCGATATAAGAATTAAATGTCTACGTTGAACGTCCTAAAGCAGAGCACTCACCGAAATACGGACTCTTTACAGGATGGATTAGCCAAGCAATAACACGAAACAATAATTCCCAAGCAAAGCAAATATAAACACTACATAGCTGTCAACAAAGTAAATTCAAAGTATGGCTTAAGGGTTAGAATACAAAAGAACACGATCCGCTCTCAAAGAGTAGAACCTGTGAGGTCTGAACCTGCACTACATAAATTGGTCTCATCACATTGTAGGAGGTGGAGAGTCCAAATAAACATACTTTATTCCGGCATTATAATGATGTCTATTTCGGAATTACGAGATGCACCAACGGATCAAAGGAACACAAATACTTTACCGATGAACTTTTCTCTGTGTTTATATCTTCTTTCGATGGATTAAGCAGTATTTTATCTTGTTCATCTTACAAATAATATCAATATGCAATTTATGTGCAATGATTAATAAGGTGCACTGAAATTTAGGCAAACATAATTTATGTTGTGAACAGTCTGTACTTGTTTCGAAATTCACAACTATTTGTATTCTGGTACTTTAGGAGTGAACTTGACATTTTGACAGTTTTAATTAGGACGCAGTACTTCATTTCATTAACAATGACTGTTAGGTCGTAAGATAATCGTATTTTGTTCTAATTATTATGTCTTGAGTTCTAACATTGCCCTTTCTGGGTTTTTTCTCAAACAAAGACATTATTAGAAAATAAAATTAGTTTTGCATAAAAATTGATGACGTATCCTGTATACTTATATGTAAGAAATGACGCCATGAAACAGAAAAGGTCTTTGCCTAAAACAATAACTTGCATATTGAAGCAGCCACAAAAGAAACTTGACTGTCAAATGTTTTTGTATCTTAGTTATAATGGTGATAATAATAATAATAATAATAATAATAATAATAATAATAATAATAATAATAATAACGAATTATTATTATTATTATTATTATTATTATTATTTTTATTATTATTATTATTATTATTATTATTATTATTATTATTATTATTATTATTATTATTATTATTGATTTATGGTTTTATCATCATCATCGTCATCATCATCATCAACATCATCATCTTCATCATCATCATCATCATCATCATCATCATCATCATCATCATCATCATCATCATCATCACAATAATCATCATCATCATCATTAGTATTGTTCCCACAACAGTAGCTGTCAATATACGATACACGATCATAATCAATCAGCTAAATATCACAACAAGGAACTAAAAAACTAAATAAGCCGTCACTAAATAAAACTAATTTGTTTATGTCGAAAAATGCTTTTTATATCGCATATGTTAATTTTATGATTTTAAGTAAAAAGTAAGAACAATACATTTGAGTTCAACATTTGTCTAAGATATATTATTAAGGAAGTATCGAAAATGCTAGTTCTGTACTTTTGCTTATAAAAGATAATGAAATACTATGGAAATATGAGTTAAAAACTAATTGTCAAGCAACACATTTCGATAAACGCCTATGTTCAAAGTATTATTTTAAGAGGATAAAACATCGAAATGAGAGTGAATAAGAGTGAATTGAAAACCCAGATATGCACTTATTAATGGAGCGCCTATCATTCCAAATAATTGCATAAAATTGCTTCTGTCAAATTGTGAATTACAACCCATTCATAGAAGTGCTTCTCTTCGTTTGTCAGTAGGTGCCCATGTTATAATAGTTTGCTACCTTACTGTATTTATGTACGTCTATATTATAAGACAAGACAATACATAAGATTGTACGGGTGATGTTACTGCAAATTATTGTTGCTAAGTCCATGCCTGTCTAGTTCCTGGTTGTGTAAATCGAATTTTGTATATATTAATGAAATGTTCCTGCCAATAACAAGGTGCATATTTACCATTATTTGGTATTGCTTAAGATCCGTTTGACATGGAACTCATCTATCAGCATTTATAACCTCGCCATTCCCGCCAAAAACAAAATCTGTAACGATTTTATATTTGTTTTTGTTTGCCGACCGGAAATTCAAGACTGATCGATCGGACTATCCACATCTTGTTATTGGCAGGAACATTTCATTTGTCAGAAACTAAACTGATCGAATCGACCATTTACCTTCCAACACTCGGAAGACACACATTGTGTCTATTGACATCATTGTTAATAACTGAGTGAACATGCACAACTCTTAATTCTTTTGGCTAGACAGGTGTATTTGAACTTGACCTTTGCTACTCAAATTTGCAACACTTATCTTTCATGCCGATCAGGGTTGTAATGTGCATGTGCTTGTATTACAGCTTTATATAATTTATCAACTGTTATTTTCACCAACTACTATTTAAATAAATTAACCTCTATCTGTACAGGGAGACCCGAGTATGGTTTTAAACACGAGACATCTCTATTTTTCTATTCCTTATTAACATAAATGGATGTGTGGTTGTTAACTGCCAACTGTACGCGTTGGCCTTATTGACACAGTGGTCAGTCACGTTACGTCTGAGTCAGTAGAACAACCCTACTGTACAGTGTAAGTGAGCGTATGTGAGTGTAACTAGACAAGCCAGCTACACTGGATAACACAATTATAAGTATATTGTAGGGCCAGAAAACTTGTTTATAACAGCTGAAATGTGTTTTTCGGATCTTTTATAATGCTTGATTAAGAAAGAAACCAAACAGAACATAGGTTTTGGTCATTTTATAAATATACATATATTATAAACATGAAGACATGTGCCCTGTTCTAGGCGAGAAAGATAACTGTCGACGCTTATCTTAAAATAGAAGAAATAATACCAGCTTGGTGTTGGTCAAGTCCAATAGAACCGATGAATTTAACACACTGATAACAATATAAAATACTGCTTTTATAGAAGATAAAATAGCAGGCATAAATATAAATACTTTAGTGGCTTAACAATGCCGTGTATCTTTTTCTTCTTCACAGTGCTATTGTACTGTAAAGTCATAACATCAAAAACGATTATACGCTAATTTTAACTATGTTTTTGTTAATATTTGCTAAGGTTGTTATTCATTGCCAGCTTCTGTTTGCCTAAGAAGCACATTGATATGGTAACAATTTATTGAAAAACAACACAAAACAGTGGCTGATATTTGATTTTTTACAAATGTGTTATTTTGGAAACTGGTTGTTGATATTAAAAATGTGGAAGTGCTCGTTGGTATTCCGTAATACGTACGGTACATAAATTGTTACATTTATGTTTTATGTTAATGACTTGATGACAAGATGATGAACGAACAACCTCAAAATATCTTTCACTGGTAGTGATAATACTGAACGGCTAAACGAGTGACAGGCGACACCCATTAAAATGTTATAGTTAAAGTACTGCGTATAATTTTGCATATATAAGATCAAGTACTCACAGGCAGGATTTCAGCTTATCGAACTTCCTGACAAGCAATGACATTTAAATCTGAACAGTTCTACAGCGCACTGTGCATTTGATAAAAAAAATCTGGAAATAAGAGTTCGACCTAGTACTTTACTCAGCCGAGGTATTGGAAGTGTAATTAGAGCGACTTACTATAGTTTGAGGCACGGGCAAGATACAACTGCTGTGTTCACACATGTGCTAACATTCTAAGTTGTATTGCAGTTCCGAGATTCATGAAAACTTGTTTTCGTGCGTATGTGTGCGTGCGTATGTGTGTTGAAATAATTAGTAAAAATAGGCATTTAAATATAAAGAGGTTTCTATATTTGTGTCCTTGTTTAACGTGTACGACTTTTTGTTGTGTTTCTACGAGTCCTGCGAATACAACATATATGAATATTTCAGGTGTTTTAGTCGGAAATATATTAATGGTCGGATCTCCGAAAGGTGCTGCCTTTATTCCTAGAAATAAGTCACAAGGCTTGTCTGCTTTCAAAGAACAACACATAGCACGATAACCTATCCGCTTTACAAACAATAAATCTTTAGACATCCCGCTGGCAAATTACTTTTCAAAGAAATTTGCATTTGCTTGGTAGATAAGCTTCGGTTTTGAAATGAGGAAGTGATATATCGGGAGACGCAATGAAAGCAATATTTTGGATATAGGAACAATGTACATTTAATTTTAGGAAAATATATTGATCTAAATAGAATAAAGGAATTGTATAATAGAAAGGCGTTCCCGTAATAGATGTCCAAAATTGTGCATCAAACTAATTATTTGTAGAATAAAAACTTACACTAAGAAAAACAAAAAAGATATATAAAACGACCAGTTTTACTTTTTTATGTTTTATGTCTGTTTAAAATGAATTGGGAGGTATTCATCAAAACTTTTTAGTTTAAACTTTTCCAAAAATACAAGTTCCTTGAAATACTGTGTCTGTAAATAAGTGGAAATTTGATTGGAACTTTAATATGGTAAAATAAATGCCTAAAGTTAATGCAGAAACAGCGGTCTTAAGATGAATTTCAAGGATTTTAATCATTTGTGATCGTGATACCACTAATAACTGATTAAACAGCTATTGAATGAAATCAATAGTTATATTGTGCATGCATCGATACTTCAAAGAATGTAACAATATTGTCTATGTTGTTTTATCAGAGACTTCATATATTTAAAAACTTGTCTATATAAATGTACTTGAGTACCCTTTTCCCATTCATTTAAGAAAATGATTAAATACATTTTATCGAAATTATATTTTATTTTCTTTAAAAATGAGAAATTAAACAGCTGTAATAAATTGTATGCAAAAATATGTTTACTTTTAATCATATTCACTTTCAAGATTGACTCTGTGGTCATTACTTTAACAATGCTGGAATAAGAAAAAAATTATTCTACACGTTTTAGAAAACACTGAATTACATAATTGAAATATGAGGTACAATGTGAAAATCAATGGTTAATGACCCTGCAATGAAGGATTCACCTGAAGTATTAAATAATACAGTTGATAAAGTTAGTTGTAAATACATGTCTTTTAAACGATTACACATACACCTCTTGGTTGATGCTCATCGCAAACAATTACTTAAAGGAATTGAAAAAACAAATCTACTGGAAGAGTATATTCCAAAATGGTTGTTACTTAAGTAAAGTAAATATATAATTATTGTTAACAGTAGCTTGTGTACAATATATAAGTAGCACACAAATATAACATAATGCATCTTTACTGAGGTAAAATAATAGCATATTTCATCAATCGCTTAAAGATTCTTATGTTCTTAATTTAAATCGTTATTGAACGCTATAACAAGTGAGCTGTTTTGTTGTTTTGAAGAACAAAATTCATGAATAATGCAAAGGCGCGAATCTTATTTCCATCTTTATGTAATAAATCACATGTAAACCCAGAAACGTGTCTGTTTCGTCACAATGTCGGCATACTTTTAGATAATCTTGTCGTTTTAATGTTTACAGTGGCTGTGTTTTTACAGCATTGGTCAACTAAGACATACATATATCACTTCCATCCGTTAGTGTAGACATTAAAACCACAAAATCTGTAAAGAATTAAAAAAATGTTTCCTATTTGTTACTAACTACTCCTTAAAGGAAAATTTGTTTGAGACTAAATGCAATGTATTTTGGCATGTGTTTTGATAGAAATACAGAAAAAAAATCACATGTTAGTCGCGAGCTTGACTCTTGGAAATTATTATCCTGTTGCACCGTTCAGAACGGACATTTGCCAGACGCACAGCAATATCTTCACTTGTGTATGTTTAATAATTTAATGTATGTTTAATATAATGCTTTTATCTGATATTTTGTATTTGATATACGCACATGTCCTAGATAAAAACAAGGTATATGTTAATATTGTATGTTTACCAATTTCCGAAGTATTTTGTTTGTTTGAGCTATGTTAGTTGAAGTAAATTTATATACATATATATATATATATATATATATGCATACATACATACACAAATACATACATACATATGTATGTGTATATGTATGTATGCATGTATGTATGTAAAATGGCTTTGCTACGAACGTTAAAAATAATTATTAGCTATAAACAGTTGAGCGTTATGTGACGATGTGGAAGTTTGAATTCTTGATATCATAGTTATCGCAATTATCACAAAAATTATCAGAACCATCTTTACCTCATATCCATCATCACAAGTGTCAGGTCCACTTTTAAACTGTACTTCAATGTAAAACAATGTCTGTGATATTGACCATATAACATAACATTGTTGCAATACAAAAGTTTAATCCAAAGCTATAAATAATGTTTACAATCTGCGTTCTCTGTTCAAATCACAGATTGAATAGTGCATACCATGTCATTTTTCAGAAATGACCCTTAACATTATTCCATTCTTAAACCGCATTAACTTGAAAATAGACCCAGGCGCTTAGTGGGAAAATAGTTGACTATAACAAAAAGGAATTACATGCCAAGTTATGTTAAGACAAACATCGTTTAACCAAGTTTTAAATACTGTCTTTTTCCATTCACGACCTTCAAACAGGAAGTCTGTTTTTAGTCAGATCTTCTTAGACTGAGCAGTTAAAGCACACGCGAATCATGGGATTGTATCATTTGTACAACACTTTTAATTTAATGTCATTCACAAATAGTATCTTTGTTAACGTATCATATAAAGGATCGGAAGTCTTTCGAATCTTTTGCATCCTTAATAAATATGATCGTTATTTGTATACGTGCTACATTTAAAACGTATATCATTTCTGTAAGAAAGAAGTACAGTGTACATCACAGTAGTTAAAAAGATGCAAACCGGACATGGTAGCGCAATCGGTAGAGCGTCGGCTCCAGTTACGGGAGGCCCCGGGTTCAATCCCGGGCCGCGACATACCAAAGTCGTTAAAAATGGTAGTGGTATAGCTCCCTTGCTAACGCTCAAGCAAATATAAGGGTAGCTCCACGACTGGTTGGCCCGTTGTCAGGATAATGTGACTGGGTGTGGTATCATGTCAGGTGTTCACGGCATGCTCTACACAGTGAAGGCAGCACTATAACTGCTTTAAGTGAACACCGTCTCCAGATAACTGAAATACTGTTGGTGGGGCGATAAACCCAATAAACAAACAAACAAACAAAAGATGTAAAAACTAACGTTTTATCTTTTACCATACGCCATCTTTACCTCGCCGCACCATGTGTTATAATAAATAAATATAAATTACACCCATTGTAGATAAGATAATATTTTTCTATGATTAAGAGAACAAAGATTTACGTGTTCATAGATTTGTAAACAAATTACCTTTTTATAAATGATGTAAATTGTTCAAGAGGAAGACATTTTCTTTGTCAGCATATCACTAACCGTCAATGCGTTAAAGTATTGTTGTGAAAAACGAGCAATTAACACAATGCTCTTTATAATGTGGGTTTCAAACTGAAGATAACGCTTGAGTCATTCTATGTTTAGGTGATGAGCCAGTCATAGCACAAACAAAACCTTTAAAAAAACAGATTCTCCATGACACTGCCTTATGCATAAAATTCAACAAGAGAAACACTTTCGTGATTGCCACTTACGGCCAGCTGTACACGCAAGTGCTGATATTGAAGAATTATCATCTTTATCGCCGTCCTGGTTAATAAAGAAATATAATAATGCCCTATGGGCATTGCAACATTTAGCAAACTTTGAAAATGCACAGGACAATGGTATTCACATGCCAGCCAAAAAATAAAAAAGAACAAAATTCGTGATTAGCCATTAAACAAAAAGAGCAAGCCTAATATTTACCGCCTTGGAACGGTCAGTCGGCAAAAGGACCCGAATCGGATGCTTAAACGAATTTTACAGAGATCTAACCCCGCACTTCCTGAAACGTTTCTGAAAGACAACAATTGAAAAAGAAAACCAATCTGTATGAATAAAAAATGTTCAACTGCTGACGCTGTCTTAGATAATGACATCGTTAAAAGAAAGTATTTACGTAATTAAAAAATAATGTCCACATGGTATTGACAAGAGAGAGAAGTATGCTTATATAATAAGAACTGAATGAACTTGTTAATTGTAAATGAAATTAATTTTTTAAATAAAGAAGAAAAAAAGACAAGAAAAGTAGAAAAAAAATTCTGTATCATCCTATTCATGTGGAGATGTAATTGTGGAAGAAAAGCCCAATGTACATCAAAATAAAATAAATTAACAATCCTTATAAGTCAAAGTTTTCAAAAAGAATAGTTCTTCGTCTTTCTTTGTCCATGGTATCCTCGGATTTTAGACAAAAACATTAATGTCGTTATTTTTTACAGTGGCAGTTTTAGCTATTTATTTTTTGGTCACCAGAGCTGTTGGTTCCTATCATAACTAGATAACTGATTCTGTAAGTCATTTAAATGACCTTAAAATAGTAAGTGTGTTTGCAAACGAGCTGATCAAAAATGGGTTTAAGAGAAATTAAAAACATGTCATTGCGTTATTTCTCTTCACATACTTATAATAGTGAAACCGACCACCGACATACTGCATGGCAGTAATAACAGCGATTTGAAAATGTCTTGACTAGGCTTTATCTTGTGAGACGGGACATGGGAAGGCATGCGTCTAACGCATATTTGTTTATGCAAGGCGTTTCGGTAGATTACTGCGTTCATATTTGTTTGCCTAGTATACAACAGAACATGGAAAAGCAGCTATAACTTATATGATACATGTAAGTAGCAAAAAACGATGTTACGACTTAAGTTTTTTAATATTTAAGTTTGCAATGTAAATTGTAAACCATAATAAGAATATTATCAGCTGAAAAATCTGTTAAAAATAAAAGATGATATCAACTATATTGATTAATGTAAAATGTTAAAATGTTTTTGTTGTTGGTGGTGATTTGTGTTGTTTTGTTTTTCAGAATTCAAGCTGCCCAGCTGTTTATAAAAAGAAAGTTAGTTCATAAAATATGTATGAACTAAAATATCCCGGCGTCTTAAATGTTAATGTTTGTGCCAATCATCACAAATAATTCCGAATATTCCCCAGATTTGCGGGACAAGATGATAAATGTATTTCTGCTTTCCGTTTATTATAGACGTTCTCATCTGGAGTTTAAGCCCAAAGGAATCAGAAATTCTTTCAATTTCAGTTTTTTTTTCAGTTAGTGTTAATGCAGTGCAATCATCAATTGTCATGCAGATACAAGCTCAGTCCATTCCGTTTTTTCGGATGCGGTCGGGCGTCAAACTTTTTCATTCAGGGAGCAACATTTCCTACATGTCTCCAAGGAATTCCACTAAAGTATTCACAGGTCACGGCAAAGCCATACTTTCGAATAGCATATTATTCCTTGCGTTATGTTTTTTTTATTTTTTAAATTCAGCCACGATGATCAGGTTAATGACCCGTATGCCTCATGGAAGACGAAAGCTTGTGTTTTTATGGTCCGGTCATTAATTTAAATGTTATTATTCTTCTTATTAAAAAGGTTCTAAATTGTTTGCACAATTTCTTCGGGCTTTTATAATTGAACATAGGGATTGCTTTAATTATATTTTTGCAAGCTTGTTTTACTTACATGCCAAACAATGTTTTGAGGCACCTGAAGAAAACTGTTTTAAGCAACCCTTTTCCGACTGAACGTTCCGAGGCGGTAACTGTTGGGTTTGCTCTTTTGTTTAACGACTGATCACATATCTAATCTTTACTTTTTGGCCTGCATGTGAATCAATTTGTCCTGACCTTTTTTAAACTTGGAAACATGTGGCACTAATCATGTGATTTTACATACTTCCTTACTTATTAAGGAATATTATAATAGTATGGCAGTAATATACCATGAATAATATAATTTGTACAGACCTATTGGGTAATGTCATTTGTGAGCATTGCCTAGTTTCTATCTTAAAAACATTTTTGACAGATTACGCTTTGTTGAGAGGCTGCTGTCGCTATTATATATTTTATTGACAGTCTCTGTAATCCGTGTCTTAAGTAAAGTATTTTCCACATTTTCTAATGAAGAAAATGTATTATTTATCTCCTTGTAGATAGATATTATTATATACTATAACTGAAGAAATAGGTCATTACTCTTTTTTTGAAATCGTTCATTTTCAGCATAATACTCAAGTAAGTTTTATCTTATTAAAAGTTAAAATTTAAAAAAGGTGTGTTGAGTTCTGTTTTGGTCTCAAATACCTTAGTTGAAAAATACAAAATTGGTGGAAATAAAGTATGATTGAAGCATTTACAGTAACTTTCTTAATAAACGACAATAGGGAATAGCTATGTCAGGGTGTCGCGCATGATTCATCGTGTGAACCAGGACAGTTGCACAGATGCGCTTTCACACAGATCATTAAAAGTTGAAATGTTAACATGTTTCAAATATAATCTTTTCAAAATGCAAATATACACCTTTGTCAAATGAATACATGCAAATGCATAATAAGTCTTATTACATGTACCATATTATTTCGATTATGAACTTCAACACAGTTTTGCCATTGTAAGCACAATGTGGCATGTTTACCGTCGTTAAGACAGTTAAATGAGTTTGGATAACGCACATGTTTAATATGCGCATTTACATAATAAGATACGTTAAAGGCAAAAAAGCAGAATATTCATGGAAAAACTGAGAATAAAATATCATTTTCTGAAAAGGTACAAAACAAACATTTATTAAAGTGTTGCTTCAATTTGTAAGTCAGATTGCGTAAAACCATTTACATCATTAAAAACAACGATTTCTTTTTCTGGGTAATAAGGTTATAAGTTACTTCTGCAAGTTAAATATATTTTCTTGTATATATTCTATTTTATGGACAAACTTATTTTATGTTTGTGTGACATATAAGTTTAACTAAAGCTTAGCAAATATATACCGCTTTCAGTAAGAATCTTTCACATTGAAATTCAAGCTACGAACTTGAAAAAAAATTGCATTGCTCTTTCATAAATCACAAGATATATATTGTATTTTAACCCAATGTCGACTGTCAACCGATATTATACTTTTCTTCTGCGATGGTCGTAAGAAAAAGAATTATATGTAATATTGAACTAAGACTGATAGTTTTGATACAAAGGGCTATGAGTGAACGGTTTAATGCAATGTTTGAGCAACGAGCCATGATCAATTGATTTTTTTTTTATAGAATCAACTTGCAAAAATTTGCAAAGTTGCCAAAACTATTGTAAATTGCTTAGTCTGCGTTTTACATTTTGTTCTTTTAAAGATGTTGTTTCGGAGGCAGAGCCTTCAACGCTAAAAAGATGTGCAATGATATGTAACTTAGATAACTAAATCAAAATATTTGCTCCCCTCGTCCTTAGCCAGACATAACAGCTGAAAGTACTATTACAAAAGCAAATACTGTTTCTGTAAGACATAAGCAAATCCCACCACGAAGTTTGATGTGCAGAAAATGCACATAATTTCTTTCTGTCCATAACCCTGACTACATTTCAAAAAAGTATACACTTTTAATAATAAAGCAATTGTGCGTTAAGAGGAACATTGATTCACAACTTAGAGGTCTTAAACAAAGTATTTGTTCCTAGCGTCCTTAGCCAGACATAACTGCTTTCAGCACTATTAAAAAAGCACATACTGTTTCTGTAAATCCCACTACAAAGTTTGAATTGCAGAAAATGCACATATTTTTTCTGTCCCTAACCCTGACTGCATTTCAAAATATAATTATAATATTATAATTAATATAATTAATATATTTTAATATATTTATATATATTATATACATTCATATTATAACAATATTTTAATAATAAAGCAATTGTGCGTTTAGAGCGAATTTGACTCACAACAACTATGAAAAACTATTTCGTGCTTCAAGTTACAGCGGTTTGGAAAATGACAGTTTTGCATCGAGACATTCGCTTAGACAAAACATTATCTTAATACTGAAGACCGCATGTAGGAAACAACGTACATATCCACATGTACATTTAGTACTTGTGTTAACCGTTGTAATAATCTGATCACTTTATATGGCGCTAATAGAAGTTTTAGTAAGAACTGTCCACATCAATAATTCGGTGGCTTAACGAGATTCTGATAGCAGTCAGGTGGTGGGTGTGGGGTTTTTCATGCCTTTAAGTTAATAAGTATATTGGCGACAAATTAAAATTCCACGTGGTCTTAAAGAGATGTAAATGGATTGTGCAATGCTGTTTTATTTCTAATGATTTGCTGTCACCATACATGACTTCTTTAGTATAAATAAATTGTCACTTAGTACCCTATATCCATGTTGAAGTCTCTAATATTACCTGAACAGAAGGGCATATATCTGTACGAACAAGTGATAAAGAGCAGATTTAAATAAATATACAGACATGTATGCTAATCTACCTAAGATTAAATGATTGTTGATTGTTTACGCAATTGTATGCATGTATGCATGCATGTTTGCATGTATATATGTATGTATGTATGTATGTATGTATGTATGTATGTATGTATGTATGTATGTATGTATGTATGTATGTATGTATGTATGTATGTATGTATGTATGTATGTATGTATGTATGTATGTATGTATGTATGTATGTATGTATGAATGTATGAATGTATGTATGTATGTATGTAATGATGATGTTTCTAGGGTATTTCCAGTAACGTTTAATAAAATATGCATACATTAATATTCTTAAATATGCATCTATAATAAAGTATAATAGATAAATTCAACTTGACTCAAAGGCCTTACTGGCATACAGATATAAGTTAAAAATTGGTATCGTATAAAACGGTTTTAGGTAATCTATGGTAAACGCGTACATTACTTACATCGGATTTCATGTTTTTCGGAATGTTTTACATCATCTCTGAATATTCTAATTACTTGAGAGAAATAACAAGTCACACTGTGTCGTACAGGCTACATAAAAACGACATTTGATTCCAAATTATGTAAATCAGCAGACCGGCGGACAAATCTGCAATTCAGTCTACATATTTACAGAAGCAAATTTAGCGTACAGATACAAACAATTGCGTTTGGTCATTGCTTATTGTTAACATTATTTGCGCATGCACGCGATGTAAGGTTTGATACAGTTCCTAAATTTCAATTTATTATTTTATTTTTGTTTTTAGGTTAACGACTTACTTTATAAATTTATTATCAAATGCGTAATAATTAATGTGAGTATTGTTGTTCCAATTTAATTATTTGAATGAATGGACTTTCCCAGATTTAAATGCAATCAGTCCCACCTTAAGTATTGCATCCGATGAAAAGGCAGGTCCTAACGGTCATCATATCAGACTTGAATACTCTTAATATCTAGACATCATGTAGCGAACCGTTTTTCACTCGAGTCGGTAGACAAGGTAAATATTTCAAATGTACGTTTCTATAGGTAACAAACAATATATAACTCGAGAAAGGTTATTCCGCAATAGTCTTCCTCACCCACATCATTGTACATTTATAATGACAAATACCATCTTATTTTTTCTAACATGACTTAGTGATAACATGGTGCACACTGAATTTCGTAATTTTTTTCCCCAGTTACATCAATTATGTATTTTTCTTGTTGTATGCGTCTTATCTTAAATAGCATATATTCGAAAAGAAATCTCTAAATCAAGTCTCGAAACTGTGATAAATATGTTTTAAAACAGGTTAGGACTTTATAATTTGAAAATAAAATTTGCAATCCCAGACCTTATCCTATATACCGCTTGCCTTAAGGAAATGTGTTGGTGTAAAAGTCTAATAAATAAAGTGGATTATCATCGGTATACATATGCAAAACGTGGATCATGTGTCAGACTTGTGTTTTGAGAAGTACAGGTTGTATGCGAAAAGGTAAACACGTAGATATTTTTTTTATCATATCAGATTGAATTGTGGAATCTTTGACTAGTCACATATATATCCAACCTAGTATAATTCAATACTTGAGTCGCATTCAATCTTTCTTAAAACTGATAATGTTGTTTCATTAAAACATACAATTGAAATATGATTCAGAATCGTAAAAGTAGACAAAATACTGTTTGCACGCATTAAAGAGATCAGGACCACAGACCATAAGCCTCTTATGCGAATAATGTATCAATATGTTCTTGAAAATGTGCATCAAATGAACTGTGACCGTGAAATTAATTTTAAATTCAAAATATTTTTTTTTGCCTGTGAAAACCTAAAAGTCCCTTCATTTGCACTAAGACATTGTGGATTAATGGTGTTTTCACCTCCTGTTGTTTTCAGAAACGAGGAAATTCAATCCCTGGCGTTATATATCAATTCAGACTGTCGGTTCTACAATTTCTTTCCGAGAAAGCAATGACAGCACAACATTTAACCCCTTAGCTTAGGAGATAATATATTTCCAGACATCATATTAGGGAATCTTTTCTAGGCAACGTGGTTTCATGTTGGGAGACTGAATGTGGTTTTATTATGCAATGATACAAAATAATAATATTCTAGTAGATGGTTATCGCGAAAAGTAAGGACTAAGGAACAATGTTCACGTTATTGCGAAATAATTTTGTTTCATTTAAATATACATTCATTAAGCTCATTTAATAGACGTATGCTTTTGCTTCTTTGTTTTTTAAAGATTACACGATCTCTAATACAAATAGTACTATAGGTATATCTTAATACATATCTTAACCTTAATAACATGTCTCGCATTTGATACAAGATGTGAATGTCAATTTAAACTCGGACAGCTTTTAATTATGAAGAATTAAATCCAAAACTGCAAAGTTAATTATTAACAATATAGGTCATCATTGCAAAATCAGATTTACACGCAAATTATATATAGTCACAGTCCTAGCAAAAGCGAATATTTTATATTTATAATTATGTAATATTTATACATATTAAGTATAGTATTTACAGACTCAGCAGTTAATGTTGCAGTTTGTGATTAGACAACCACTAGCGCAAGCAGGATAATCTGGATTTACAAGGTTTTCCTAAACATGATCAATTCCTTTTTAACAGAAGCAGAGAACGTTCTTTTAAATATACCATTATAAGCAATATGATAACGATAAAAACAGTAACGATTTAGTCATATTTTTCAAATTAAAAACATTTTCAGCAGCAGTAATTTAGACAAGGTGAGATTCCTGAAAACATACAAATTCAGTGCCCAGTTTTCGCCGGATGAACATCGAATCACTACTTTGATATTGTTTTCATATTTGACAGACAAATCATTCCGAAGGCAGTTTATTTCAAAGCAAGCATTTTATTTGGCTTCTCTGATGTCATCGGTTTTGAACGAAAAGGATTTGTGTGTTTGTTCGATGTGTTTATTTGTCTATATCATTGCTTTTAAGAGGCAAATAGAGTCGCCGATTTATTCTTCATTACCAGTCATTACCCCCTCGAGCGTCTCAAAAAAAGTTAATCTGGATTTGGGTTTCACAAAACATGCCAGTGTATCTTTTGTTGCAATCTAACCTATTTGTAGAAGCATTAGGTATTAACATAAGCAGTGAAGTTTTACTGAGAGGGGGGGGGGGGGTGAGAGATTGTACACGAGGACTCGAGGAACAATCATGCTACTTGACTGTATTAAGCATTTACAACTAAAACAAACCACAGTAACGCAAATGAAATACATCTAGAAGTAAAATGAAATTATCTCGTGCAGCAATGAGAATGCAACGATGTGTACATGTTGAAATAGGACCTAATGTTAAACTGAGAGATTGAGCTAAATTATAGTACTGCATTATTGTAGTTTACACACGAGTGATTACGGTTATAAGTCATAGTTCAACTGTCTCAAAATCATTTCTGAACGAAAAAGATTTTTCTGTTTGTTTGATGCGTTTAGTTGTCTATATCATTGCTTTTAAGAGGCAGATAGAGTCGCCGATTTACTATCCATTACCCCCCCACACACACACACACACACACCCCGCCAACCCCCTTAAAAAACCCTCGCTGAGTGACCCAGCTATTTGTCGATCGTTTTTTCCAAGACATTTATATCGATACTATGAATAATATCTGGACGTCGCTAAACTATCACACCAGTGAACGCACAAAGTTTGCATTTTTACTTCATAAACTTACTGTATAATCCAACTGGGTGTCAAGCATGTAATCCTTTCGTTTTCAGTCCCCTCAATTTTGAATTCTAGCTAATTTCATAGCTTTATGTTATATCGCGCACCGACTCTTGAAGTTTTGAAAAAAACCCATCATATATGATAATGTAAACGTAATACGGATGAAACATGGTGTGACATTTTTTTCTCAATTTGAAAAAAGCTTGTTAATTTTTACTCGAATCAGAATTTGGTTTCAACCATGGACGAAAGAAGAGCATTGTCTTATGTATTGTAGCATCTAAAATTAATTAATAAAAATACTTAACAATAATTTTAAAATATAAATATAGAGAATAGTAAAATATACCATATAAGATTGTAATATATTAAATGTGATCACTGATATTGATAAACCTTTTGATCTTGATCTTTCACCATTCGATGTGTTTCTGCTGTTCTTTTTTTTAATTTAATATAATTGTTTAATTATTTGACATTAATTTATCAATACATCAGGAATCAATAAATATTATTAGATCCATATATTAAAAGCTTCATTTTATCTCTACAGAGCTTCAAGGAAATGCAATGAATATACTAATACGGCTTATACGGAAAATGAAAAGAGAAGTTAAAGATAAATATAGTTGGCACGTGTTTGTCCAAAAACTGATTCTGGTTTTTATAATTGCTTGAAACGGCCTGTTTCTATTTTCAACCGCATAACATACGATTAGAACAGATAAGAGATATGAAAAGTAGAAGGTCACACACTGACCTTCGTGCAGTACAGTCATGTTGTCGTTAACATAAATGGTACGCGGCCATCTCATGACCATGGTATTCTTCCATTTATTGAACGTATAGAGATAAGGAACAGGATTTTACCGGAATAGTTTGCCTTTTCTCGTGTCAGTGTTTATATTTGCATTAAGTCCTTTACTAAGTGTTGTCCACACTGTTATTTTGTGCTGTTTAAAATCTTAATACACGTAATGCTAATTTTCTTATAGCCAGTATCTTAATATAACTATCAAAATTGCAGATTGTTTCCTTCAATAGAACAAAAGCAATCAAAGAAAATATGTTATCAACTTTTATCTTAGTTGTAACGAATGCCAAAGCTAACAGTTTTTTAATAACGCATCGCATCGACACTATAATGGCCATTATGGTACTGAGTTATCCAACACAAGTCCTACATTAGCACCAACGTTGACATTCAGACAGTCATCGACAAACATAAACAGATATTGCATAAATTCTATATCAAAATCGAATCAAAGCAAGAAAAACTTTACTTTGTTTCTTCACTGCACCGGATTCCTAAACTTCACAAAACACCATACAGGTCACGATTCATAGCAAATGCCAGCTCTAGCACCACTACTCAAATATCTAGAGTACTTACTTCTTGCCGTATCGCCTATTGTAATCACATTGTTAGATATTGTGTAAAAAGAATATGTAAATTCAGGGATTAACAGTTTTTGGTTTATTACAAATTCTTCAGAAGTCTTTCGTACTTTAAACTTCCATTGCTATGCAGTTAATACTTACGATTTCTCAACGCTGTACATTTCTTTACTAACGATTGAATTAAGACCAAATTTATAACTCTTATTGCAAAAACAACATTTGCTCGAGAGCAGCCAACACTTTCTTATGAAAGTTAACTATGTGGACTTTTACAGATGTTTGTGAAGCTCTGTGTTTCCTTTTAATCAATATTTACATAAAATGCGTGACACTTTATTTAGACACATAATTAGTATTCCTATGGGAACCAAATGTGCACCATTAATTGCAGATTTGTTTTTATAATGCTATGCGTGTGATTTCTTGTTAACTCTATCCCCTTCTAACCAAAGTCACATTATAGACGCATTTAATTTAACGTCATGCTATATTGACGATATTCTAATAGGTAATCCTTTCACTCAATTGATCCATCTGATTTACCCTCTATAACCTGGCCTTAATAAAGCAAATATCTGATATTTAATTGCATCATTTCTAAACATTTATTATAAGTAGGACCTCGTTCACACAATTCAGCATTCGCCGTTTTTGATGTTAGCGTACATTAATAACCCGAGGGACGTATTTAATCGGAGAAATTCATGTTTTTGATAGGTTATACACAAATATATCATAATACAGCATGAATTATTCATCTTTATACGGAGTTATCATAACCAGCTATAGTCACCTTTCATTACTTAATAATTGAAGTCAATGTTATTGTCTGTTTAGTTTATAATTAGTTAATCCCGTGATCTTTAACAAACGCGAATAAAAACTGGTATTTAAATTCGTTTTCGATTTGACAAACATTTTTTGGATAGAACCAGCGGCGTACATCATGTCAGCTGAAACACCTCCTCGAAATGAGCTTTTTACCCCAAACTTGATTCGAACCAGGTGAAGGAATGGACAATTTGAGGAAAGTTTTCTCTAACTAGGTCACACGTGCGCGGTTCTGACACCAGTAATAGAATAGAATGGTGTTTATGGTTCTGTATACCTTAATGGTTTAGATACCGTTGTATTATCATAATGTTCATGCTTTCTCCAGCGGAAGAAAATGTCTTTATCCAAAACTATATCACGATGAATCCATGCCTTTATTTAAATGGTGCTGTTGTTGTTTTTTGCCGAACTATTTGTTCTATCCGTTATCTACCTTTTCAGAAGAGAAGATGTTGTGTTAAGTTATTAGCTTTGGCACAAAATAAAACACTAATAATGAAACTATTAAACCTGTGTTTACAACATGTTATGCATTTTTCTCTATGTAGTATGTACAAATAGCAGTTTTAAATCGTGTAGCCATTTCTAAATAAATGAATCAGTTTCCACCATTTCATCAATCTTTCTCATTGATATTCGTTTTATTAAATACAAGCCTAAAACATTTGATGGTGGGTCCTATAGTTATTTAACCTCCCTCCCTCGCAAAAGTGTATGTGGCGCCTTTAGAGCAACATGGATAACGCAATGTGTTAGTGTACATATGTTTTAAGCGACTTCTGTCATAACAATCCAAAATATCCGAACCCTAAACGAAAACAACACAAAATGGAGGTTGCATTCAATTACATTTTCATGAAATATGTATATAAAAAACAAAGGCACAATAACAAAAGGTAACTCTAAAGACCATCGGTGATTATTTAAATCTAACGTAGAATTTAATCTTGACTGAAATTTATTTAAATAAAAAAATCAACATAATTTCGAACATCTCAATAAAAGTTAATCTGGGATTTGTATGATAGGAAAATTAAACAATCAACTTTCACAGTTGTGTTAGGGTTTTGGTAGATTAACATGACAATTTCTGTGTCTAAAAATAATCAATAAACACTTCATTCTGTATTATTCTGTCGTAACATGACTAAAATTTAGTTTAAATAGTTTTAAGGCAAATTTGTATTTATCATCGTAACTCAGTGTTTCTTAGCTTATTTAATTTAATTATAGGCCATAAAAAATAAATTTACCACCAATGTAACAAAATCTTTTCATATACGTATGGTGTGCAGATTGATTTGTCTTCAGTGTCTAACAGAATGATAGAAAAGAAAAAAAAACTTTTCTCACGGAAGATCTGAACCACTGTACCGGTTGTACCTTTAGTACTAATTACATGTATATAGTCATTTACTTTCTAATGGCGGTTTACCTTGATGACACGTGGCTTCTTAAGACACGTTGATGTAATAGCCTCTGATAGTAACGGAACATCATAGTTTAGTCGTATATAAGGACTCACACTTACTATAGTCAGTAGAATACACACCTTCTTTGTCAGTATTGAGCCCCAGTAAGGATGCTTCTATACGCCGTGTTTGTCTTCGTTGCAATTGCAAAAGTCGCAGATGGCTTCGCAACTGGAATAGTGTCACAGGAGTGTTTGCAATGTATTTGTTTGGTAAATGATGTTTAAGCATGTTTTGTTTATACAACTTTAAAATATCTTATCCATCGATAAATGCGCGAATGCGTAAATAAGCTTTGGACAACAAGTTCCCATTTTAACAATTTCATTTATTATTTTTACTGAAGAATATGCGCATGTAGGGCAACGTTTCAGACAATAAGTGGTACTGTACAATGTTTTATATGCAGAGCGCAGATATAGCTAATATAAAATATAAGTAGTATCACGTCTTTCTGTTCCAATTGTTTTGACCGATTACAAAAATGCATCTTGGGCAATTAAACAAATTTTGACCATTTGTATAATGTTTTTTTTTATTTCTAAACACGTGTCAAAAAAAACCCAAACTATAAAGGTTTGTTTTAACACCGATCTTTTAGAACAGTCAGACAAGCGATGACTTTATTAACACTTTTGTAATATATGCATTTTTATGTATCAATATTATAAACACATCCTCATTGTTTTTATTCATAGCTTATCGTTATAAACCTTCGTAAAGATGAAGTACCTTTATAAAGCAGCAATGTGTATTGATAAACGAGAACGTGAATATGAGCATCTGTACGATCGTTAAAAATGTGAAATTATAGATCATATATCATTTTAACGCTATGTCATTGTTTATCTGTTTTCAGACTTTTAATAATGCAATGCGAAATATCTTTATATCTTTTTTCATAACATCTTGGTAATTTTTAACTCGATCATTTTTTTTTATTTTGAGTAATAATATCAAAGAAAAATAAATGTACTAATAACTTATCGCAAAAATGATTACATGTGTTGCTTCACAACTTGTTTCCATTCCAAGCACATTACTGACTCCAAGTGCAAAACATTTCGAAGCTGACCTTTTCCTCAATCTCAAATTCTGAGGTAGCTTTATCATTTTTTTACACTTTATTGGTATGTAATGGTACACTGTTTGCATTTAAAGCCGACACTAGATCGGTCTTATTATTGATTCTCCATCAATACAAAAAAAATATATGCTGAACAAGGTTTAGCTTAACTTGCTCTGCCCTAGCAATTCAAAAAAACTTACTGACATTTTAACTCAAAAGCGGTTCACCTGTGAAAACAATCGGTCAAGTGCACTGTTTGCTTTAAGCAAAATACATTTTTTTTGCTTTACGACTTATTTTAAATTAAGAACTTATATTTTTCATTCGTCTTATTACCACTTTTATCAAATCGGACAAATTACTGATTTTAATTTGTTTTGAAGACTGAGTCAGGATGCCGCAACCTTCCATGTGCAATGGACCAGGGCAGTCTGTCTTGTGGATATTTCCAGATCAAAGAACCATACTGGATTGATTGCGGTCGAATTGGCGGCAGTACGTCATAACATTTAATCAATTCTTTCTCGTCTTCACCTGAATTTAATGGGATTGAAATTGCTGCAAGCCGGATTTTAAGGGATTTAGATATTTTATAATTTTAATAAACTTTAAATTATTTTTAAGCAAAATGAACATACTGTTTTGAATGTTTTAAATGTAAAGACACATCTTTGTATGGAAAAAATAACTATTTCTGTTTTTTTCTATCCTTCAAACTTGAAACGGTCTATCTCATCCGGATAAAATTAAAAGCATCGGAATAAGGTATTTGATAAGGTACAGTGATTTATACACGCGTTCCATGGCTATATATATATATATAACTCAATCAAAGAGAAAATTTTATTTGTCCTTATTGTAAAAGAACTGTATTTGCTCTTTAATGCTACAGTCGGTTTGCTAACATAAACATGTTATCCAATCAGTGTATGTGACGTCACATGTTGATAACCTACGTTTCGAGGTTGTTGGTGGTCGCTGCATGTTTTATAACGTTAATAAGTTTGCTTGTATCATGTTCCCAAATGCTTCTTGTTGGTATCTTTTAATTTCATTTTGTCCCCTGGCTGGAAGAATGTTGATATGTAAACACATGTTCTCAAATGTTACTTGTTTGTATCTTCGAGTTTCATTCTGTTCCTAGGCTGGCAAGCATGCGCTGCTGACAAGACCTGCGCCTCCCAGTGTGTTCAGAACTACATGAAGCGCTACGCCTCCCATTACAACTGTCCTTTGACCTGCGAGGGGTTTGCTAGAGAACACAACGGTGGACCCCAGGGCTGCCACCATACCAGCACTTTGGGTTACTGGTCAGCTGTCAAGTCCCAGCCTGGTTGTGCTAATGTCCACTAAACATCACACTTCAGCTTCATAACAGACCTCGATTCGCAAAAAGTCAATCTAGATATACTTCGAAAAATATACAATGCTGTTATTTTATACAGAAACAAATGTCGATCTAAACAGCTGCTTCAATCATAAAAGCATGCTCTTAATAATATTATATGGAATTTGGCAGATTTCATGACTGACGACTTGTATATATTGTAATTTAGAACTGCATGTAAAAGTTATAATTTTTTAAAATAAAGATTCGTTTGCCAGTTTCTGCATAAGCACTTATCCGTAACGTCTCTAGTCATATCTTGATGTTTGAGGGTGTTTTACATTTAAAATCTATTATATTTATTTACAGAAATAGTAAAGAAATAGATTACAACATTTCACATAATTCAGATATGATCATTTTGACTTGAAATCAATCGTTCCACCAATAGAATTTCAGTTATCAGGAGGTGTCCAGATATATGGCGGAGATAATGCTTTAGATATAAACAGATCTGGTACGGCCTTCACCATCTACTTCATATCATTGCATAATACCACGCTCAATTACATTATCCTGACACCGGACGTCATGGAACTGCCCCTATATTTGTTTAAACTTGCTAAAATAATTACAAATTTAACGAATTTGGTATGTTGCGATCCTGTTTTTAACCCTGTGTCGCCAGTACCTGGGGTCAACACTCGACCGATTGCGCTTTCAGGTCCGGTCTAAGGGAAATAGCAAATGTTAAGGAATAACCAAACAACCTATTATAACTACAAGAAATATAACTACAAATCAATTGCTACCTAACTTAAACAGGCCTGATCACATTGTGTAAACACACAAGTTAAATCGTTTTTAAATTTGGTAAAACAAAGGATCATAAAATAGTACATACACATGTGGAATGGTGATATGAAAAGTACTCTGATTCCTGTTACTGGGCTATTACACTCCTGAGTGTTAGAAAATAGAGGATATAGAGGATCTGACACTCGTTATCATTTATAAATATGAACATTTGGAAAGCGAGTTCTGGAAAAGTAATAGTAAGCGTATAGCGAGCTAATAATCATCTTTCCTGGACGAGATTTATCTATGTTTGTGTTAAATGACAACGAGTGTCAGTTTCCTTCTATCTTATGATTTCAGTCATCAATAAGATTGTACGAAATTTTTACAGCAATACTTGGCGAACTAGTGTTATGAGACGATCTGTATTAAGATGACGTCGGTGACGTCATCATTAAAAGCTGTGTTACACTTGTGTAATGTTATACAAATAGCGAGTTGTGTTACGGTCAAAATATAGTTTTAGGACCTGGGTAATGTGATACTGACCGAGAACCCAGACTTTTTGTCATTATCTAGGATAATTTCACTTTAAAATTAGCACTTATGTACAATGATTTTCGGCAAGACTGTATATCCTATTACATAATTTAATTGGGTTTATATCCAGATACTTTAAGAACTATTAACAAACGGAGCCACGATTTACTACACATGTAATATAGTATTGTTGTGCAATTTTGTATAAAACGAAGGCCAGACGTGTTCAGATATGTTGGATGGAACATGTTTAGAAATTCATATTTCTCTTCATATGATAAAATACTTTCATGCAAATATTAAGGACATGACCTGTAAGATGTTTGAAGTTTCTTAATATATGATTGATAAGGCAACTATCTTATGCTCTATGTGTTACTGTTGATAACATTTTAAATACATTTCTCCTTCTTCGTTTCTTCTTCTTCTTCTTTTTCTGTTTCTCCTTCTTTGTAATACAACCCTTTTGACTACTTTATATATAAGCTAAAATGCGTAATAAGTATGTCAGGTATATCTGAAATATTTAAACGTTATTATCTTCCATAAATATTTAAAGTTCTTTTCAAACTCTAGGCCGACTGTCCCAGTCAATACGCCAATAAATAGTGTAAAGAGACGGTACAACTTATAAGTGAAAAGTTTTAAAAATAGGTTTAAATTGAACAAACTTGATAGAATGATTACATAAATATTAACAATTATATTAATATGAAAATCATGTTAAAGAGCAATAAATGATAGATTTAGCAGATTCAGAGAAAACACTAAATAATCCATCTGCTAGAAAAGTGATACCATTTACCCACATAAAGTAAGCTCCTCGTGACGCCACTGTCCTTAAACGAGTTAATACATACGGCAATTGTCGCTAGCAACATTCGTGCTGTGCCTCATCTGAGTCCAAGGTACGCTTGAAAACTCACGGTTTGTCTGAGTGCAACAGCATTAATGGCACTGGAACTTGCAATATGGCTTTTTATGGGTTAAGAACGTGATACCCTTTGCAGGAATTGGGGTTGGCAAACCCGACTAGACACTGCCTCAGGCTGCAGTGGAATTAGGAAAAGGATTGTGATTCAAGCATTCGTTAAATGACTCATCACAAATTTGTTCTTGCTTTTCACTTGGCTTGCATGTGAAATACCCTTGTTCTGTGCATTTTCGGAGTTTGGTATATGTTGAAACGCTCATAGGACTTTTCATATATTCATCTAATCTCCCATGCAGAGTTGTCGTTCGTTCCTCTCTCAGACACCTCTTCAATGGGCTCATGTCAAGATTTTTGACGGAAATTTTAAAGTGTTATTTTAAGGATATTTTCAAATTGAAATAATACTTCTACATAAAATGAATAAACATCTACTAAAAAAGACATATATTGAAGTAAATAATTAAAGATATTTAATTAATTCAAGCGCACTATTTTTGGAAGAATAACAAAGTGATATTAATGCGCATTTGTAAATAAACATGGACGTGATCCACGAGGCAGTTAAGAAATACGACAAGAACTTGGTTTTAAAAGATAAACAGAGGGAGGCATTGTTCTACGTGGTTAAGAGCAAATGTGATCTTGTCGTTAGCCTTCTTGCTGTCTAAACTATAATTTCTTGAGTTATTGTTTCTACAAATAAAACAAACAACTTCCCGTTTCACCGGTGTCACCATCTTTAATATCATGTGACTTTTTGAAAGTCACGTGGATCGAAAGTAGTCCCGACATTAAGTGACCTCTCTCTCTCTCTCTCTCTCTCTGTCCTTTTCTGTCTCTTTCTCTCTCTCTCTCTCTCGAGCCACTCGGAAAACTACCTGCTCTCTTGGAGTGGCCCCGATGAAAAAGATAAAACCCTATATACTATATATATATCCAGTGTATCTGCTACACACTGGACACTTAAACTTAAGCATTAGCAAGTTCGAGGCTCTCCGGCAGTTTTGCCAGATGGCACCTCTTATTCACATTGTATGAAAGAGGTACTATGAAAGAGAGAGATTGCACTAAGCATCCGCTATATACCTATAAAAAGTAGCTTTACTATATAGATCAGGTGAATGTGCTCCATGCTAAATGAAAGATGTGTAGAAACAATTTACTGTACCGTGCTATGTGCGGTTTATTGAATTTCAAATTGTGAGGACCTAATATCCAATATTTTTCAGATGCGCCAACAGAAGTTTGTAAATATTGTTTTCTGCATTTTAAGGAAATGCTTTAGATAGTCTATATGTCTCGTTGGTGGACGAAACCTCAACAAGGAGACGCAGTTCTTGTTACACGTGAATAACTTGTATCTAGTTAGGTAATAGTCCTTCAGATCTGGCAATCAACGACGTTTATATCTATATTTTTACAATACAATTGATCAATTGATCAATTGTTTTACATATGATGGTAATAAGGTTTATATTATGTCAGAATATGTTGATCAATTGCATACATTGTTATCACTTTATTTGAAGAATAACAATAAGTAAAAAGTAAAATGTGACGAGAAGATTATATTATTGGTAGGAAATTATTCACACCATTCGCAGTTAATCAAGGGGCGTGAGCCGGTCGTGTGACACTAGATCAAGTAAATTGGTTCACACAGTGCCCTCGCGTTGATTTGCGCATTTATAGTTAACAGCATTATCCAATGCGAGTAAATCAGAAACATTATCCCGATTAGGTTCCACATCAGATTACGATACCATAAATAAAAAACACATTTAAATCAATACCTTGGTTAAATGGATGCAGGCAACTGACTTTAACGAATCAAAAGTACTGGTTCGTACCTCGCAAAGCGCAATATTTGTATAACTTATAAATACTTGAAGACTACAAAATATTGAATAACATTTAATTTAGATATATTCTGGAAAACCGCTCATCATATTATTTCGCAAATGTTTTAAATAAGGATGACGAGCACATATATTAAAGCTATCGTGTTATACAAAATTTCCAAGACATTGATATTTGCTTTCAAAATATGAATTTACTGTAATAACGTGTATTAGAAAGGTGTAGATATGCTATGTAGTAATCATGATTTTTTAAAAATATAAAAAGTAACAATATTTTAGTGGTGGACATTCAAACTGGCATATTACAAAGCGGACAATGCCTAATTACCAGACAAAATTGGCATATTTAGCTTGGAGTCTTAACATTAAAATCGTGTGTTGTATGGCATAACCATGCCTGGGTTACCCATTAAAATTTTATTTAGGCTAGCCATGACATAAAAATATAATATTTCATATAATTTTGTTATACAATATTCGTAATTTTTACAATACTTTACAATATGGTACCGTACTGGACTAGACTCTACTGTTCTGTACTGCTCTGCAAAGCACCACATTGCGATATTGTTCTGCACGCATAGAATTGCACTGCACTGCGCTACACTATACTACGCTATAGCTATACAATACTTCTTTAATATAATACACTAAATAAAAAGAAGTGTTTTGTTATATATAGCTACTTTGTGGTAGAATGGATGTTAATACTTTACTTTTATTATGGTTTGATGCATGCTACCTTGTTTTTATTATTTTAAGCTGCAATTTTATCCGCGGTTCATTTCTCTAAAAAAAAGTTTCACCACACAACTGTGACTTCCTGCTATTGTCTTGGTCATATTGTCTTAATGTTATTAATTTTTCCTTTATATGATAGTCAAGACTCTCCAAAGCATCACCACATTCAAAGTGGATTTGAAGCATTTCTTTGTCTTCATTCGAAGACTATGTAGAAGAATACATAAAAAAGGTTACATTTAAAATAATTTTAGTATACATTTTGATACAACATTCGTCAACACAATAAGTGCAAATTATTCATCAATTACATTATATGACCAACATAATGGCTGTGTGTCAACATCATTCCAATGATTAAAAAAACTAATAATACATTTTAAACAACATTGCAAAAACTTGTCAAACTTTTATTAATATCGATCGAATCCCGAAATGTTCTGGCTAGTCGCGAGTGTATCATCGCGTAACCTGCCTTTCCTTGTTTCTGGATGTGCTGACGCGTTGTGTACACGTTTCTACCAAACATGAAGCATTGTATACATGTACTTTTTATTTGTCCGATAGAAAGGTATAATTTGGTTTGTTCTTCACTAGTAAATATATCCTCTTGGACATGTTTTAATATGATCGCCCACAGAGACGCTTTCTATGACTATTTTCGCGAGAATGGTTGAGAATACAGACAGTATATGATCCGTATTTATTAAAACATTAAAATGAAGTGATCCGACAGGTAGAGTTTTGATACGAATTATTGGACTGTGGATGTGATGATCTCAATATCTAAAACAAACGTTCTGGAAATGTCTACCATCAAGAAAAGAAATACCATTGACATCTGCGTTTTACATTAATGTATGTTATGAGATGTTATATTTGAATTCGTCGTGAAATGTGGACTAACCTATTCTGTTTGTTTTGTTCCTCAAAATGAGCCACTTATCCAATCCACCAAATGTGACTTTGTAAGCGACAATTAACAAACATACTTTCTACAGGTGGTATCCGACAGTCTGGTTATATCAGATGCATGTAACAATATTTTTGCAATACTTTTTGGAACCCGGGCTTAAACTCTGAAAAACCTCAGACTAAAGTCAAAGAAACATTACCTACATTGTTAGGACGTACTAGTTTCGAAAGAGTCACCGTCAATGTTCACCCTTTGTCTAATCTATATAAAAGCACGATAGTTGTACCTGCTCATAATATATATAGACGTCAGAACGGAATATCAGAGTGACGATATAACGTGATCTCAAAAGTATATTGTTCTCCCTTCAGCGTGGCTAAGATAGGAGATACCTGTTTGTTATGACGATTAAAGATTGATACCTCAAAATATCATTTTTTTAAACTGTTGGATAATACCTTTAAGTTATAAATACATTGTATTTGTTTACATATGAATGCAAATTACATTATACAATATCCGGCTTTTTATTTGAACACGTTTTGTTGATTTGTTTCCTTTCTCTTACAACATAAACATGTTTTCAGAACTAGACCAAATTCGTTAAGTCGTGATTTGATAAGGCACGAGTCTGTCTTGCCAAGAGAACTGTGCAACTGTAGACTAGATAAATGATGTCGGTCGTATAAAAGACGGAACGGTGTGCGCATAGACAACACCATTTGAAACTTTTACAAACTAAACATGCTCCTTTACGCTGTGGTCATAGTGTCAGCGGTTCTTGGTTTGTCGGAAGGATTTGCGACCGGCATGGTCTCTCAAGCCTGCTTGCAATGCATTTGCATGGTATGGATATTATTATTATTATTATTATTATTATTATTATTATTATTATTATTATTATTATTATTATTATTGGAGGAGGATAGAGAATGTTATTAAAAAAAGACCCTACTGTTACAACCTTCTTCTGGATACTAGATTAGATTAAAACATTGATAGTCATTAGTTCTGATAAATCATGCTTAATTGATATCTAAGGTACTGGGTATAAAAATCTAAATTTAAAGCATCAACTTTGACACAGTAATAGTCTTTTGGGCTTTAAATCTATTTTAGCATATTATGGAAACCCCTTAATGATTTTGTGAATTGCATCGACTTCAGTCTTTTTTTTTTCAGTTTCTTTAAGCTGAAAGCCAGTTTAGCTGAAAGTCAATTTATCTCAAAATTGGTTTAGGAAAATACACAGTGTATTGCATATTTCAACTTTTTAGCGTTATAAACATATTTTCTTTTTTCTTGAAACAAATTTAGCTATTTGTTTTAGATAAAAAAAATATACATCGAGTCCGAACCCAGTGGTAAATATTGTAATAATGCTGCACGCATATTCTATGCATCAGTATGCATCAATATTTTTTTTCAAAGCTCCATAGTGCCATTTTTGTTTTGACCACCAAACTCTGTAATAATGTCTCATTGTAATGTATACCATATATATATATAGGGCCTAAACCGTGTGCAAAAGGAATGTAATATGAATAAATAGTTTTGTGTGTTGACCCTTACCGCATGGAGATAAATATAAGTAAAATGATATAACATAGTACGACTAACATTTCAATCAACAATGTAACTAGTTTTGAAGCATGTTAAAATATAATATACAAAATTACAATACACGTATACATAAATTGTATAGTTTTGTTTTAACATTTTTTGTCTTTGATTTCCCACTAACTTGGTGAAGCCAGGACTCAAGCAATTGTTACCTGGAGCAATCTGTTATAGTCAACAGTCTAGTCCAAGAACTTTTATCTTTTAATCGGAATCCTGAGATACACAATCCAACGTCCTAACCACTGGAACACGTACATCTATATGTTTATGCAAAACAACACATTTTGTTATTTACACAACGTTATTTACAAACGAGAAATACTTTTGCCGAAAGTTTTGATTGTTATGCGTCGAAAATAAGAAGTTAAAAAATCTTGATGTCACAATTCATTCGAGTAAATAATTCTTTTAACAGCTATATTAATTTTCCTTCCATAGGCTGAGTCCGGATGTACTAACCTTCCATGCAAGATGGATGTCGGAAGTTTGTCATGCGGATACTTCCAGATCAAACATAACTATTGGCTGGACTGTGGCTCGATTGGCGGAAGTGAGTGTTCAGTTGGCTAAAGCTGTTATCAACCTTGATCTGGCACCTTTAAAATTAACAGTTGGGTCTAAGCTCCTTATAAGTAAAGTAAATATAATCAAGAGTATCAAATATAACAATAAGTCCCAATCAGGCTGTTCTTTGTAAGTATCCATTAAAATATTAAAATAATCCCCATAACAGGACTTTAATTTTCGGTAAAATTCAGTAGCTGTAAATACGATAAAATTCCGAGTGTATGAAAAAAATGTCATAAAACCAACATAAATAAATGATAAGAACTTAAAAATTCGAACTTGTATGGTGGTCTAGTGTTCTACTCACTGAGCCACAGAGTCTTAGTCCATGCTTGTTTTTTGCAGTTTCATTATATATTGTGACGGACCAATGTTATTGGACATTTCTCAACAGGCTGTTTTAATTTCATTTGGATAAACTTTCGGTTCCAATGTCGGGCATTCTGCTATTGCTTAAGTCAGTATTCTGTGTCCTTTACTCATTGTTTTGAGCATGACTTTGTTGGTGTTTATTTTTTTGGAGAGTGTATGGCTCTAAATTGTCACATACTTAACAAGACCTTGGCCGTAGATGTCGACGTTGTTATAAGTACATAAGGTTAGGGCCAACAAAAGTGCACTATCCCATAACAGTGCCAAAATGACATTATCACTCGGCCATAATTTTGGAACCTACTAAACTAACACAATTATATTTTGCATAACTTTTGTTATGCATTATCATCTGAATGTCATTTGTTTTTTACAGGCTGGCAGGCATGCGCTGCTGACAAGACCTGCGCTTCTCAGTGTGTTCAGAACTACATGGCGCGATACGTTAATCACTACAACTGTCCACATACATGCGAGGCGTATGCCAGGGAGCACAACGGCGGACCGAACGGATGCCACCACTCAAACACATTGTCATATTGGCACCATGTGCAGTCCCAGCCAGGATGTTCTAATGTCCATTAGCCGCCCGATCATTTCCATATATTGTATCATCTTAAATAAAAAACATGTTCATATTTATGGATTTTGACCCAGTCATGAATTAATCAAAATGTTGTATTTCTAAATGAGTATATATTGACATAGTAAATGAGATTAAACTTTTCTTTATGCAAGCTGTATTTTCTCCAAAAAAAGCAAAATCTACAGACGGTCCTTAAATGTCTCAAGAATGATTACATGCGTTGGTTCTTGCAGTCAGTATAATATTACAGCATACAATGAACGTAGGACTACTTTCCAGTAAAGAGCAAGTAACTTTTGTTTGTAATACTGCTTGCAAGCACCCGACCTAGTTATAAGAATCTATTAATCTGCCAATAAGGAGTGGGGGAGTTACATATAATTGGCGGAACACGACAAGACCAGCCACTATGTAAATCTACGCGTCAATGGTATTATTTTAAAAACTACAAGAATTCTTATGAATAATGTCACAGTAAATAAAACAGAAGTTGTTTCACAAAACATGCAATATATTTGTATGTCAAATAATTAGTGCTTTGGTTAATGCAGATTCTTTTAGATGAGATAGAAACGAATTAAGAGAAGATATATGCTCATATTTTTATATTAACTTGATATTTTACAACATTGTTTGTCATGAGACCAATCCCATTTAATAATGCACATTAACACCAGGAAATTGTGTCTTTTGAGATTTTTTTCATGGTCATGCTAGGGGGTCTGCGAGCATATTAGTTTTGCAAAGCACAATTTAAAATAATGAAGTTTCAGGAAATGCACATAATTGAAACGCGACAGATTTAATTGTAAGTTATGTGATGTATTTGGTGTTGAAGCTTCTGTTGGTGATGTTTAAGCTGGTCTCGATATGCATCTTACGTTCTTATGATGTTCGCGCCGTATTAAATAATGGGTAATTATGATATCAGACAAAGTTGTCAGTTCCAGTAACATGTCAATTACTAACCTTGTTTGCTGTCATATCAATATGTCTACACCGGTGCATTTTTCTATGCACAAACTAAAAGGCACAGACCTGATCCTAGGAAACGAAATATAGGAGCAACTTATCAAAAATAAACGGAATATGAAAATGAATCTTTTAAAACAGACAGGAACTAAGTTTATCTAAAATATCGCAAAACCATATTGACCATATTTGAAATATGTTCATGCATTTTTAAATCATTTAGTACATGTATTACAACAATGTTGCTGTTAGATAGGAAAATAGCAGAGGTTCATTTGGTTTAACATTGACTGACTGCAAGCAAACAATTTGCTTGCTATTGTTAATTGCTGTTGTTATTTGTAACTGTTGCCCCATATAAATATAGAACAATAATCATCGAATAAAGCTAGGTTGTACTCTGTATATGTAAACGTGTTATAATTTGATACATCAGGTATATGATAAAAACAACAGTGATAAGTAGCAACAAATTGAATCTCACTGGATCAATTTAACTCGTTTGGTAAATTCTTCTCGACCTTTGATCCCAATAGCATGTCTCTCGAACAAAAGCAACTCTTTCTCTAAGTAGGCTTATGTTTTTAATTTTTTACAATACCTTCGAAACTGCATCTTCGGCGGTCTCTCCCCCGAGATGGGGGAGTATGTTCTACGTAGACCACGCAACCACGGTAGGTATACTAAAATGGGACCAGGCACGCCCCTCAACTATTTGTCACAAAGCGCTCTTAAAGTTGTATGACTACTTAAGTCACGTCTGTCTTTTTTAACTTATATTACCAATATCAACGATGAATATTCAGACCCAACAGCACAAAGACAATTTAAGCTAAAGCACATTTGCTACGAGATCTATTATCATTTTGTGGGCTGATGTTCTACCTCTCTTTTCATGTATGTTCTGTCAAAACAAAAGTAGTTGGGCATGTCATTGCAATAACGATTGAAAATCGAATCTAAACCATACTAAAAATCATTTGAAAGTTACGCAGATTGATTATCAATTATTTACACTTTTAAAACATGCCAGCCATTACAGTCGCTTCTGAAGTAAATTTTCAACATCGACTAATTTTCTCTCAAATATCTTTTCGTCTAAAACTTCATTTCATATCCCCTTCAAATTTATAGCTTATTTTTTGTTTAAATCAATTAGCAATCTTGACAAATACGCTTCATAAATGAAATACGCAATGTTCTGATTCAAAGTTATATTGCATCCGTTGCTTATACAAAAGCTACTGTACATGTCAACAGTATTTGCAATAATCCCAGCATTTGCAACAGTTGTTGCAACACTGGTTGAATCAAATCTGACCTCAACGTCGAAAAGTCAGTTTGAACTATGCTTAGAACATCTTTTTCATTTTGCATTCTTCATTTCTTTTTATTGATTTAACTATTTTTTTGCAAAAGCTACAATTGCAAAAGCCGTCGATTTCTGAATTAAATTTTAACCGTTGACCAATTTTTGCCATCAGCAGTTCTTTGAATAGTTCATTTCATTGTTAAATTAGTATAAGTTCTACGTTTTCATCAATAAGTAACCTCATCTTCTGTACTAATGACATCATTGATACATGTTATGACTTTATTTGTGTTTAATCATATACCGTAGTATATTAACTAGCGTATACATTTTCTAGAAACAAATATGCACAAGCACGAAAAACAAACTCAACAATAACTAAGTTATTACACAACTTGATCAATATTAACATACGTATTATAACGTTTGTCATTGTTGTGCATCGCTGATACATCGCGGACGCTTTGGATATCTCTCGGGACGGGAGGATTCGCACAGAAATCCTCGGAGCTTCCCACTGGCTTTGGTATATCAAGGGATCCCCACCTTGACTTTTTTGTCGAAAGACATAAGAAAATCATCAGGAAAAACTTACATACACACATTGACATGTGTACCAGTTCCGCCCCCATCGCTCTTCCTGTCTCGCACAACTTTTCGAAGCTGCGCCACGATACCTGGTAACCTCTTAGCGATTCCTCCGGAGGTTCATAAACCTTGAATCCGTGAGGCATAACCTTTAGTGCTATGGTCCCTCTGGGAAAAATAAATAATAATATAATAAAGAATTGATCTCCAATTCAAAATCTGACGTATATATAGATCGCTTCTATACAAAAGCCCAATAAGTCAGCGCATTTGAGAAAATACACGTATCAACCATCTCCCTTTGATATCGGCTAAGAATCGCGGATACATTCCCGAGATCGGAAATGTATCACCGCAAGGTCTTAGGAAAAGCACTGATAAATTACCGGAGAAATAAAATATTCCCGAATAAGATCAGATATCGCTGCTAGCCCTCACCGATGTTCAAGTTTAACAGGGAAAAGTAATGTGTCGCGGGAGCATTCCTGGAGCTTCTTGGTGTCCCTGTAAACAATACCCTTTTTAATGATTTCACGGCAATACTAAATTGCTATTTGTATGGAATTTAATATGTTCGTAAATACTACATACATTTCAAATAAAAATATTGTATTATGCAGTGAATAACTACCCTTTATGATATGATGCATCTGCAAGTAGTGTGCCGATCAGTCGGCCTTTAGACGGATAAGTCGGTCAATCCCAGGAAGGGAATGACACGTGAAGTCTTTTAGGAGATACTGAGAACATTTTATTACTATCATCACAACACTCGATTGAGAGTCCCATCGATATATTTAGAATCTTTCTTATCCATGATTGATTTTGTTAGAATCTTTCCAGTCTGTAACTACGATAGGCGATTTTTATGACGTCCATTATCATTATTTGCTTGCATTTGTCATCTTTGACACAATACACAGCTGCGAATTACATGCGCCATGATTTGTCGTAATATGAATCCCATTGTTTACTACTTCGTTTAATTTATATGCTGCAATCATAACTAGTTGGAGGAAATACAGGTTTCTCAGAACCATCAATTAGCAGTTCTAAACAACACCGAACTTCACTTTAAGAAAGATCTGCCGTACCGTGAATGAAATTGTACATGCCAGCTAAACTTTGTATAAATGTGAATCAAAGAGACAAACTGTCATGAATTAATGGATATATTTTATTTTGCTAGAAATAACAAAAACCGAAAAGGAAGATGCCAGAAATACTAAGTTCAGTTGAATGTATACTTCATAAAAGACTATTTATCAAAAGCAAACGGCATAATAATTCAGTATATCATACATCCTTTTATCCAAGCATGACTATGAAAGGATCCAGATGTTAACGGCATCCAAGTTTCCTAATTAAATTATTTCCGTCGTGCAAAAGATATTGAATGAATTTTATGAAAACCTTCTCGATGTTCACTTAAAACAAATGATAACGCCAACCAACCAAAATAAGAAATATAAATTGTGTAAATTATATTCAAAGAAAATCTCGTAAGTAAGAGAAATATAAGCAGATGCATATACCGCGTAATTAAAAGAGACATTTATATTAGAAGTTTGTTTAATATGTCCTGATGAAAAGAGTGCAATTGAAATAAACTTGACTTATATTTAAGATAAAGGAAATAAAACAATACAAAAAATTAAATTTGATCATATAATCCCCAAACTTAATCTGTAGATCTTAAATTTATTAAAATTCTCACAAGAAATTGCCAGGAAACGCCATAACATATGTTCACGCTTTGATGAAACCATACATGAAATTAATATGTAAATAGAAACATAAATACCCCATTCTCAGAAAATGTGTCATGATATATCACGTAATGAAAATCCCGTTTTCTGAATGGACCTGTCAGCCAATACCTGGAAAAGGGTCAATATCAGATTCTTCTCTTATTTCCACACGTACGTGTATTTCATGTATAATGACTATACTAGTGTGACTATTTAACCGCTATACCCATAAATTGTCTCATGTGTTTGGTTAAAAATGACTAAATATTTTAGATAGTTCAAAACATCAATTAACAGCAAAAAGTGTCGAAAGATTAGAATACAGTTTGATTACATCCTGTTGAATTTCAAGGAAGATTATGTCTACACAAAGTCTACAAAAATCCTGTTCTCTTACAACTTATTTAGTTAGGTGATATTATAAGAGGATAAAAGAAGATTCTGTTTTAGAAAACTCGTTGTATCATAGACGTGCATGGCAAGATGCAATTATTATAAAACACAAACAAATAAACATTTTATGACCTTTTTTCAGTTTTAGTTGGCAAACGTATAACTAAATGATTCAAACTAACTTTCTATCTAAAATCAGGTCTAGCAATTTTCCGTATTTTTATTTTACTTTGCGTAAACAAATATCAAAATGTGGTGCAGATAAGGCAAGCTCTTCGAGATTCTATTAACAGATACGATTTGTTTTGAATCAAATGATTACTTGCCTGTCTTATCCAAGATATCAAATATATTTTTGGGATAAACCAATTCCTAACTGTCTTTTCCACAGTTACGTCTGCGGAATTTATTGCAAGTGCTAGAAATTAATAATTTGTACAGTCACTATGAGCCGTGCATTGATGTTTGGAATGCAAACCTTGGTCAACAAGAATATTAGTTGTGGAAATTCAGTAGCAATATAAATCCGAGTTCATTGAATAACATGTATTGTTATAGCTTAACGAGTAAATTAAGATCGTCTTTCTTTCTGTCGTTCACCTTGAATTGTGTTTTTTTTTTTATAATTTTGAATCACTGTCTTTTTATTGCCAGAGTTCATTACTATGAAGAATTAAAATGTTTTTGCAAAGTGTAATATGTTACGTAAACAAAAGTCTTTTTATATGTTAATATGTATTGATTAATATATAAATGTAATGTTTGTATTTAAAATGTTTAAGTTAGATAATATTATCCCGGATGTGTGTGTTACAGGATTGCCACACAATTAGCAACGCATTAATATGACCATTTACAAACGAAATGTCAAATTATAACAACATTAGTTTAAACCGTGCATAATCTTCATCGTCAACATATTAAGGATCGATATAATGTTCATTACGTTAACAATAACATTTATTTTAACCCTTTAGAATCAGCATATGCCCTGGTCTTCTACAACAACTCCTTTTAAATAACTGACCCATGGCAAACGAATTTATTTCCATCATTTTGCATGGTCGAGATGCGCAATCCGTTTCTCATAACAATGATTAATACGTCGCCTAGTAGGATTACTGATTTATGCCACGTCCTAGCCAAGTAGTCTGGTAAAAACGGAAAAACGCTAAGACGAAGATCTTGGCCGCAACATTTGGCGCTATTTTATCTTGACATTTATGATCTGTCATTAAGTACTAAATTATGATTGCATATAGATAGTGGATACAAAACAAAACACAAGATTTCGAATCGTTTGGGGCCGCTGTGATGAATGCATAGTTACCCTTATTCGCAGTATATTATATACAAATACAAACATATACAGCCAATATAGTCTTTACAACAAACGATCGAATCATGTGATGAAATGGAATAAAATACTTCGCTGTGTCATTAAGCACAAAAAGGTTCTTACGTGACTCTCAATCCGCCAGAGATTTTATAAATATTCAAATAGCCCCAAGAGGGATCACTGAGAAATGTGTGAGATACTTATTTAAGACCTTTCCACTTCAAGTATATAATTTACAAGTACAGGACCTTATATATTTTAGATCTTATATTAAGGTGATCTAACCTCAGACTTTCTCCGTGCTTTTCTTTGATATCAACGTGAAAACAAGTTGTTCATGGCGTGTATTCGTTAAGGAGTGCTTTGAAAAAAAGTCATACAAGGCGACTGTGTCTATGAAACAGGCCTGGTAGAATTGATAGGTATTACACAAGCAATCCCCAAGTGTGCGGTAATAATATTTCCTTGTTTAATACAGTTACTTTGACATGCCTACTACAATTGTTGAAGTAGTTCTTGCTAAATTTTGCGAACTTTAGAAAATTGAACCCAACTGGGATTTTATCTGTAAGTGGAACATACCAATTATCTTAAAAGCACGTTATAAAAAACGGCGGAACGTGTTCCGACATGATACATTTTCTAGTCTCATTGCGGGGATATTTGAGACGGCTTAGATAATCTCCTTGGTCCTGGACTGCATAAATAATAAGAGACAGAGACCAAAAGTGACGGTCCAAGAATAAGCATTTACATTTCTCTTTTGACGAGGCATACACGACATATTTCTTAACTTAAAAACAAAACAAGTACTCGACAGCACAATGTCAGTTTTAAATATAGTGAAAAAAGCTTCTAGAACCTATTGTAAAGATAACAAAAGTAATACTTTCAAAAACCATTGATCTTATTATAAAGTATTATGTACAAAGAATCCTCGATGACCTTTGCATAGTTAAGTTACTGTTGTTTATGTAAAACTTTATTTATCAAACTTAATTGAGTATAAATTTGACCTTTCTGAGAGCCTTTTGATCTGGCAAACTTAAATGTCCAGTGGAAACGGAATTAAACCAATCAAAATAGGAATGAATTATGACTGTATTAGTATTTATGTTGATTTCGAATAGGATTTCAGCAGTTTACTGCAAAAAGTTTTACTGTATATTGCAAAAGTACACGTTTCTAAAAGTACGTGTAGTATACATATGAACGTCCACCACTCCTACTCGACCTTCACAGCTCCTAGCAATCACACGCTTACTGTCTGTTAATTTAAATTTTATAATTTTTCAATTTAAATATTTATCTTGTCATCTGCTAGAAAAATGGCTTTAATATAAAATATTACATTAAAATCTTGCTTTCTGTATACACAAAAGCAGTATTTTAAGAGAATGTATTATTTATTGTTGAAGATCATTGATGTTTATATAAATGAATTGGGACACTTTCCGATCATTATATGCTATAAACTGTCCTGACAGTTTTTTGTTGATTTTATTAATAATGTAAGGCTTTGAATCAATACCCTCTACCAGAATCTACACTCTGTAATCTTTTTTAATGCGTACTGCCATTATTAAATTTGTATTGTTCTCATTAAATACACACTTACTGTACTGAAGGATAACCATGTCTTTTAGACTTGGCGGCACGTTTCCCCGAATCCGTCAGTTGATCGATTAGACCTAATGCACCGAGTGTATGACAAGTCACATATGTGGTAGATCGAAAGTTAACACATGTCCTACTGCAAGCCATCTTAATGATGGCTTGATTTATCTTTCTGATCCGATTAGAACCGTGTGAAGCGTACATTTACCTAGAGAGAAAGGGACGTAATTGCCTTAGTTGTATCGATTTATATAAAGTGGCATTCAAGTTTTACTGTAAATGCCGGTTCTATATGGGAGATATGGACAAAATTGAAAAAGACATAGTAAGAAACAGAAAAATAATTACTGACGAAACGTATACCGACTTAAATGTATTGTTATTAATTGAAAGGACCGTGTCTATGCCTGGAACTCATTTACTCTCAGCAACAACTGACGTTCTCACTTTTCAGCGAAATGTACCAGGTTGCATTCTGTTAATGTAGAAATACTGTTTTCGAAAGTTGTACATACGAAAGAAACTTTTCTATCGATTAATAATAGTATTTAACTAAATGGATACATTTAGTTTCGATTAAAATCAATGATTGCTTGACTTATCATACATTTTAAAATGTCAAGAACAACACACAGGTGTAATCCCAATTTCACTAATTTTCGCAACCAAGGTCTTCGCTTGGGCAGTTTTGTTTTAAATAGATCTGTTCTTTTCATGATTCAATTTAAGACAACACTCAGGAAATGCGAGATTAGAGCAGTCTTATCGGTCTATTTTGCCGAATAACCGTTGCAAGTCGGTTCCTATTAGATTTATTCTATTTGTTTAATGACTGCTCATAGAATTTCTACATTTGGCTTGTATGTAAATACATTTGTCCAGTACATTGTGCAACAAATTTAAGACAGTTTTGAATGAAACATTTTGGTCATAATTCGTTATTGGGTCAATCTCTGTTTGGAGATTTTGCAGAACAGAACTATTACACGATCATATTTCTGTTGTCAATTTAATTGCCGTTGAGATATAGTGTTTAAATCTAACAGCTAGCATTAAATACTTGCACTTTTGAATACGATGTGCTTTGTTCCTTAGGTCGTTAACAAAGAAGGCCCGTCTAAGTGGGTGACACTTAAACGTTCTGGGTGATAATAGGATGGGCCGTTTACACTGCCGTAATAACGCACAATGAGGCTTCCAAGCGATCTGTTTTATCTTTCTTACGCCTAAGGCATCCCTCAGAGTTGAACAAAACAGAACATATTCGATACTTTTTTTAATTGATGACGTAGATTCTATGGGGCATTAATTACACTGCTGCAAATTGCAGTCGCAGATCTTTATTTTGTATTGTTTATATTATATTTCTATACGTTTTTAAATGAAAAGGGGTTACGTTTAAATGCTGCTGCTATAGTAAGCTGCTGTAAGTATGGATAACTTATGTTCTTCTATAGTGGTTGTTAATAATGTATACAAAACTCACAATTTACTAAGGCTAAACACTACACAACTACACAGACATATTAATTTAGTAAAACTCCATCCAGAATAAAGTGGTTTTCTAACAACGAGGCTATATTTGCTGATGGAAAGGACATGAGAAAAATATCCGAAAAAAAAATGATAGCAGGGTTGACTGTTAATAACTGGTACAAAGACAAAACTTAAAAAGGGGCGCACGAGGCTTAGTAGAATAGTCAGTCGCCGACATGTACGTCCCCTGACTGTTTGCCTCTCAAATGTGGGTTTGAGTCCTGGTCGGGGAGAAGGACTTCAAGCGGCAAGATGGCTTACGTTTAACTTGACTTTCTATCCATATGGTTGTCAGGGGTCTGCCTTCACCCAAAAGGCTAGACGTCTCTATAATTACCAAAACCGTGTCGCTTTGACGTATTAATAAAATCAAATGTAAGATACCCGGAATGTTGACATTTGCCCATTACATATTTTATTTAAAGGTTGTCATATAAAAACGTGAGACATACCAGCTTTGCAACGAACAAGGTCGTTATTTTCGCTGATTGAATTTGAGAAACCCTTCAGGAAATGCGAAGTTAAAGCTCTGAGAACCTGGTTTGAGAACCCCAGTCGATCCCTTTAACTGACTGATGTTTTTTTAAATACCGTAACGCATTTTGTTTAATGATTCGTCAGATATTTGTTCTTTCTTCTGGCTTGCATGTGAATACATTTGACATGTGCCTTGTTAAACTTAAGCACATGTTGTAATTCTCATATTTTCTTTTTATTGGAAATTTCCCGCTTAACTGTATTTTTAAATTGTAAAAAAGATGACAAAATATTTTAATTCCGTTAACAGTGAAGCAAGAAAAGGAAACGCTTCTCCCGTGTTTATTGAAATTCTGTGTTTAGGTATAACGCAAAACAACTTAAAACCTTAATTTTCACAAATCTTTACAAAACATTTATTGTGCCTCACAAGAAGTAAAGCCGACAGTTGCACAATCCAGAGAAACGCGGAGTTTGGAGAGACATGTGTATAAGCAGTTCAATAAATACATGCGTTCCGTGATGATGCGATTATTATAAAAGGGATAGCCAGTCGGAAATTGGACCAACCTTTGCTACTATTTATGCGAATTTCAATGCAAACTACTTGTTCACATGTTTGTTGTACTTGCAGTTAAAAAGATCTGATTACTTCTGCTAAGTCTTTATTTTCATCATGTTGGTACCCGCCTGCTTTTAGGCAACATATTCTAAAACAATCGTTTTCGATTGTTGCCACGTCCACGCTGCCAATATTCGCTAAAGATAAATGTCATATTTATGTTTTAATAGGAATAAAATAGACTAAGATATGGTTATCATTAACGTTTTGCAATATAAATGTGTTCCATTTTGCAAGAAAACAACTTGTCCATTAACTTAAAATGTTTGACATTGGGGCTTTCGGTCATTTAACCACCAAATCACGCTTAAAATGTTTAACAATAATATAAAGTTACATACTAAAAACTATTAGTTCTGATAAAAACGCTAGTATTATGGTCATGATTATGAATTACGGAATTATTGTACGGTTATGAAACGCGTCAATGATTATATGAATATTACCTTTTTTATATTGATTTCTATTAATGCAACGATTATGAACGCAATCCGAATATATTCATTTCCGAAATGCAAAATTACATTAATATAGACAGTGTAAATGCTGTTCTAAATCAATACATAATGCTGGCAATGTTTTCCATCATAAAGACTGAGTTCAGATTCATGTTGGTGATTTACGTACATAGTACGTACCTTGGTCTGCTGTCTTTAACACCTGTTATTAGGAAAACGTCTTAGGTTTTCCACAGGTATAATTCAGTCATAACTTTACTCTATATATTTAATTGGCTTATAAGTAAAAAGAGCTTAGGGTCAGAATAAATAGGTGTAAAAATAGATAAAACAGACAACTCAAACCGAAACCATACATGTATTCCCTTATGAAACAGAAAAAAGGCAGTTGTATGTGCGAAAAGTTTCTAAAGTGTCATGCGTACAGCGATACTGCAAGAATACAAGTTAAAGAACTAGAGTAAAATGCTTTGGGTAAATGCATTATCATTAACATAAAATTATGCATAACATAAATGCTTAACACGAGCATTTGAGCGTCAACGGTAAGTTTGATAAATATTGTTTCTAGATCAATTAATACTTTAAAGTCACTGTTGTAAGATAAAATAGCCATTGTATTATGCATACAATAAGAAACAAAATATGATAAATCAATTTAAAATATATGAGGTCGAGTAGTTCCAATAACTTGTTATATTACATAAAAATATGATCTACTTCTTTCTGAAACAAATAAAGTAGCTCCCAGCAAAAGTGATATAAAGATTGAGATAAAAATTATAAAAAAAAACACAACATAAGTACGAACTATGCCGGAGTGTCAAAACCATGCTAGCGACATTCGCGGTTACGTTTGTTATACTTAGTTGTCAAACGCAGATGCCTGTTGCAGACACAATTCAATTACTTTACATTTTAAATAATTTCCCACACGCAGTTATTTAATATAAACTTAGGGGAACTATAAATGTTGTTCTTTCGATTGAACATCACATTTCCATGGCGCATTTTAATTGCTACTTGATCTTATATTGTTTGGTTATATAAAAATTTCTATTGTTATACTTGCAAAAAATATGGACAGCCCAGTAGCAAAAGTGCCTATAATTGTTATTGCTAATGCAAGAAAATGTGTGAAATAGAAAATTTTATATCAATATATAAATATAAATTAATGATTTTAGTTTGTAAAGGGTATTGTTAAAACTTTTTCATACACTTATGTGGATGCTGTTTGAAGCAGGTTAATGTATAAAGCAAGGTCTTAATGAAGAGCAGATTAAACATGTTTTTAATTAAAACAAATATTTACCGATAAGGCGTGTTCATTATGAAAGGACGTAAGACAAACTTGACCTGTTCTGTGGTTTGTTGTAGCTTACTGTTGAATGAATAAAGATTCTAGTTTTATGGTATATAAACATGAATGCGTTAGCTGTTCATCATTTTCACATGTTTTCTTAAAATAAGTTTGCGTTTAATAATTTCATTTACGTTATAAAGTTATTGATATGGATGTTTATTGTGTTAAGAAACGCAGAAATATCAAGTATTGTCGGACTTAAAACAACATTTAGAGAAAGAGAAATCTTAAGATGTAAAGTTTTTCATAATCGAATGAAGGACTCGATAGGTTAAACATTTATAAATATCTAGATGCCAAATGTTTCAAATTAAAATTACGCTATATCTCTTGATTTTAAGGCTCTAAAATCAAATATATAAGATATAAAATCGGGGGTAATCTTTTGACGGACATCCGTGGGTACCACACTAACTTTATGAAGCTAATCAAATGGTTTTGCAACCAAGCTTTTATTACTTTATTTCGGAGAGCATGTACCTACTTCTTACAAACAGTCAAACACCCTTCCACACAAGAACAGTGAATCGACTAAAATATAGTAGTTTGGATTTCTTTATACAATGCATAGACCTATTTAAAATTACAACTGGTTTTTAAATGAAATATGCTCTTAATATACACGTAGACTTATCTGCCATTTTCACTTTTCGTTAAATGCAAGTCCATTGACTGTGTCTGTTTTAACCGGCATGTGTACTTTGTATTCTGTTTCAAAAAATAAAACACTTCATAATACTCATAGGACTTTGTTTGCATGAGTGCCACTACCTTACTTTGCCACATGTATTTGTATATTAATATGTATTTTAATTAATTGATTTTTAATTATTTGTTTGTTTCTTTTTGAGGTTTTTTTATTTATTTATTTGTGTTTTATTCATTCGTTCCTTCTTTCATTCATTCATTCATTCGTTTATTCATTCATTCATTTGCTTTGCTTTGCGTTGCTTTGATTTGCTTTTTTTTTATTTTGCTTTGCATTGCGTTTCTTAACTTCACTTCCCTCCATTTTACTTCACTTCACTTTATTTACATGAAATTAAGCACGTACGTAATACCATGCTTTTTCTTTGGAGGTTCCTATCTGAGCGTGCATGAATAGAGCCAAAGAGTGTATGATTGAATATGCAATATTCATGTAGACTTCGGATATTCATATTTCGGATGATAATAAATTCACAATACTCTTATTAAATACCGTATTTCTCCTGATATTAATAATAAATTTTACATAAAACGACCCATAAAGCATGGTTTGTTGAGATAATAAATTGATAAATTATTCGAACTCTACGATCTGCACATGTGTCATAAACATTTTACAAGCTATGAAAATGCTGAGTATACGAACATACATAAATGTTTCACATATCTTAAGTAAACAGGACAACCGTCTGTAGGCTAAGTGTTTTATAGGGTTTTATATTTCAGTACGTAAATTGGATACGTGACTGTTTTTGGATAATAACAGTTTCGCTTAATAATCTCCACACATTAAGTAAAATGTTAGAACTCATCCGCTCGATAAAATATGTCATTCGATTATTTAAATACCAACTTTGATATAATCATCAAGTTTAAAAAACGTTCTTTGACATTAATTGATTAATTGTAGTTTGGTAACTTTCTTACAAATGAACCAGTCTAGCTTTGTTGCAGAAACAAGTGACATAACGCATTTCTCCGCTGCAGTCAGCTTCTGAGGTTTCTAAGAATTTATTTATGGCTAACGTTCATAATGACTAGAAATTTTTTGACACAAGCCTGATACCAAAAATGCCAGCTGTGTTTGGGTGGCTATGTAAAAATCTTGATACGGATTGTCAAGTAGAGAACACTGCTTTCTAAAAAAAAATAACACTCGTAAAACATAATCGGTGGAAGACTATAAGCTCGAGAAGGATATGATACATTAACCACAATGTGCCGATGTATATGAATGCTGAAAGATATTACACTTTAAACACAGCCCAGAACCAATGTATTTACATGTAAACAAATGAAAAATGACAAAACAAAAGGGACACTAGATATGATATAAAAACAGTGCCAACCGGTATTGCCGGCTTGGAACAGCCTGTCGGCTACATGTACAATCACACTATCTAGGGGATTTCTCAAAGACAACGTGTACAAAGGAAACATTTTAAATTGAAACAAACCAGTCAAAGTGAGTACATACATAATTGTCTTTTTATGTCATTTAATAAATAAGTAGCGACGTAGTGAAATTATATTTTTGATTGTAATCAGAGAAAAAATGCACCTACACTGCAGATTAAGATCGAATTATTGTATTAGAATAATAGAAAGCAGGTTTACAATCATGTGACCTTAACAATATCGATTGAGCCTTCCTTTCGTCTACCTTTAATCCAAATAAATATACTGACAAGGGAATGTTGAAACCACTCAAAATTATAGTCTAGGTTTTATTGCAATTTGTGTATAAACAATGTGCCTGTTGGCAAACCTAAAAAAAACAACTAACGTAAACATCGACAATTACTTAGCAATGCAGTCGATAAAGCATTGGGATGCCATACATTCTTTTGTTGCCATAGTATTTTGCTGTCTTAATCATTTTACTAGCGTAATAACAGAGTATTAAATTATCGATTAAAAAGGTTAAATATTTTCATTTTAACCAAAGCCACATAGTTTAGAAGATAAAACAATATTTTATTAGCGGTACAAATGTTAAGGCTGCCGCATATGTATACACATTTGCTTTTCACTTGTGAATATGCATATCAAATTTATGAGTCAATTGCCTTTTATCGCATTGTATTTTGTATCTCAGCTGATGCATGTCTCAAGTCTGCAGGTATATACACACATAATGTGACTGTTGCTGAAAAGAAAAAAGAAACAATGTCTCCAGCGAACAAATAATTGTATTGGTTGATTAGACCTTAATCACAACATAAGTGAAAGTGAAAGTTTGATCGCGATTGTCTGACTGCGATACAGCTTAATTATTCTTTATGCGAGTATGTGTTTGCATCGAGTTTTTTTACGGCGTATTAAAGAAATATGTATCATTTCATTCACATTAAAATTAATATTGCAACCGTGTTGTATATTTTGTTATTCATTAAAAAGTCTGTTTACCTTCCACATGTTGAGATATTTGGTTATAATATGGTTTATACAGATTAATAAAATTGTTTGGTATTGTAATGAACAGTTATCAATAAGGATAATTGCGTTACTGTGGTTACGGAATAATGCTTCATGTCATAATTGTAGTATATATCTTGCTGAAATGTGCTAAAATTTATTGCTTGTAGTCCTACGAGATTGTGGCTACAAAAATAAGTCTTAGTTTGGGTAAGCAAATAACGAGTAACAAGGTCTACGAATTTGTGGGACAAACCTCGTATCTACTTGATTCGCCCAGAAGACTAGGAGAACGTTCACGAATAATGTGCAATGTTTTAGTTTAATAAAGACATTGATATTCAACCACATATTGCTATATTGCATATTATAATCGTATGGAACAAACGTGTTAAGGAGCAGACGAACAATCTTGTTTATAATAATGTAGAAACTGTCAAAGACACTGTAAGAAAAAAAAGTAATTTAATTAATGTATGTTTATGACAAAGTATTTGTCATAGGAATTATCTTTCAAAACGTAAGGCCTTTAATACAACCAGCTTGCATCAATTCTTATTATGGCCATCAAGCATGAATTGTATACTATACAAAAGTCCTGGAGTTGCACGATCATGACATACATATAAATTATCCGTTAATGCTTAAGTATTGCATTCGGGGTCGCCGTTGTTGTGTTGTTGGATCACTGACTGCGTAGTCTCTCACTGCATAGATCCTAGTCCGGTCGGAATAAAGGACTTAAAGTAAAAAGTTCTGACCTGCGGTCGACGGTAGTTCTGCTCAAAAAGTACAACATAGATTTCGCATAAACAAATATTAGGGTATCCTTATGATGTGATTTGAAACAAAACAAAACATAACATAAAATTCAAAACAAAGTGTTGTTTTAAAGTATTTGCCCAATACAACTGTATTGACCTTTTCTAAATTCCAGACCGAGGTCTGGAAATAAGTAGGTCAAGGGGGTTGCGCACGCATACTGAGTCATATACGACAGCTAAATCTACATGTAAACACAACATTTCCCGTAATTTTCGACAACATACACTTGAAATAGAAGGGTTATGCCTAAGAAACGTAAGAGATCTGGTGATGCAGAGAATTCTCTTGTAAGTAGTTGTGTTGTATCCGTTTTTTAAAAAAAGAACTCGCTTGTAAATTGCGCACGATTTGGGTGCAACAAAAATGACATGATTGACCTGAGGACGATTACACTGTTTGAATTGAACGCATGTTATGAACTTGATACTTATTTCTTACTCTCGCAATGGCGAGACATTGATTTAGAAAACAAGTGTTATCATCTAATGAAAGTCAGCTGTAATACAAAGGTGACAAAGAAAATAAACAAGTTAACTACACTCAGCAGTAAACTTACCACTTGTGGTCCATTCCGGTAGAAAAAGACAACAGAAGAGGCTCAATTTTGTTTTAAAATCTTTCACTAATGTGAAGAAATTTGTAGATTTTTGCAGTTATATATATGTCAAAACATCCAGGCTTCCTTTTTACTCCATATATACATGTTTTATTGCATTATGCGACCGGTGTAGATCCAGATCTGCTGACACGTTGGTGCTGTCTGATCTTGATCTACACTGTTATGTACAGTAGTACACCAGCGTTTAAGGGTACGTTAGTCAGGTTAAGGGTTATTTACCGTTGTGGTTTGATGACGTAGCATCGCGTAACTGCTAGAAGAAAAGGATCATGCTAGAAAGTTCATTTGCTTATTTTTAACTGGGCTTCGAGAATGTTCTGGGTTCGTGAATGTTCTGGAAATTCTTTGGGTATATATAAGGGCGTGTTTGCCGATATGAAGTAAGTTTGGAAGTTTGGATAAAGACTTAGGATGCAAGCTTTGGATATATAGTTTGGAAATACTTGCAGCTTCTATATTAAATCTTTCTGTGTTGGAACTTACGTGGACTTACTATATTCTAGAGTGATATAAATATAAAAGTGTTGAATTTGGAATTATATCATTTACATTCGTGTTTTGTTCTACCTTTTGATTATTTTAACTGTGCTTCTCTACAAGGACATTCTACCAATAACTCTTCAGGATTATTCGACGTTGGATTATTGATTGGACTATTAAAGGGACACCTCCTAAAGGGACAAACTATAAGCTAACATTTAGTTTGCTTTCTGAAATTTTGTCTCATTTATTTGTTATTGTTTGGTTACGCCATAAATTTCATTGTTTATTAAAATAAAACATTATTGTACTAGTTTGTTGCTGGCTTGTTTTTTCTGTTAGACCATTTCGTCGTTTAGTAAACGTGCCATTTTATAAATAAAACTTATATAGCGACACCGGTCGTAACAACCCTGGTTGCATCTTGTACAGAAATAACCTAATGGATCGAAAGCAAATGGATGTTCCGGCTAATCTGGTTCTACACTGATCACACACGCGATAAAACCCATACATATGGGGTAAAGATTTATTTTAAGTAATCAAATTTTGGTCACCTCAACCTGACATAAAATGTTTGCATAAAGTGACAGTTTAACAGTTGTTGTTTACATTTACTGATATATTTTCATTTTATATTTATACAGATATGCCTTCCACTGTCATACCGGGAAACCATGCAGATGACAAATGGAGACCTGAATACTGTACTAAGACATATTGGCCTGTCAATTAAAGGAAAGCGGAATCATAAAGTAACATGGCTAGCCAATCACTACAACACAAAGTATTCAGAGTGATCCATTTTTACAGACATTAATGGACATAACACATACAGTGAACGATGGATAAAGGATGTGAATAAAGTTGATGATTGAAATTCATCCGTGTAAAATGCAGTCGAAATAGATTACAAGTTGTGGAATCAGTTAATTTTGAACATTTTGATTTTGATTTATATATGTCATTGCTCCTTCAGTACATAAAAATATATTGAATCTAATTATTTATAAACAAAAAATAATAACAAAACTTGTGCTGGCAGGAAACAATAATTTTGTTAATTTTATCTCTGCAAAACAATCTGATCCCTTAGCCTTGCGAATATACTGTGATAACTGAACTTTTATTTTCTATGTAGATTGGTCTTGAAATATGCAAGAGAAAAATATTGGCACTAATAAAATTTGCAATTATTCTAACTTTGTTATTGTGTTGTGAGACAGTAATCGAGTCAAACTGTTCCGCATTTCTAAGCAGTACAACATTTTAACTATCAGAAATTATAGTATGACCTTTATCTAAGCTAACAAGGTCGAGCTGTGTCCCAAACTGCAAAACAGAATACATGTTTGTGATTAAACATAAAAATTATTTGCATAATTTTGCATGCAGACAGACTCTAGCTCCAATGTTCACTAGTATGTGTCCCTGGAGTTAGTCAACCACAAATGAAATCAGATTACTCAAGGAATATATAAATATAAACATTTTTTCTTCTTCAACCACAAACAGAATTTTTATTAGAGAGTTTCATATAAACAATTCACTTTATTTGAAATCAAAATAACCTTAATAAAAGAGGGCTTTCTGGTTGGTCTTTGCCTGTTGAATGAGGTGAGGGGTGTTAATAAAAAAAGATTAGCTTACCAGGCATAGTTTTTATGTTTTCTTTTGATTGTCATCTTGAGGCCTTTCTTACTACTGGTCTATGGGAAAATGTACTTGGCACTTTAAACCATTTTATCCTTGACTTGGGTGTGTGTCTTCAAAATGACATAATTTAGAAGATAATTTGAATTTTGCTTGGAACTAAAGGCTAAATGAAAACGTATCCGTTTCTCCATTTAGTCAGCCACGCAGGTCTGAGCTTTTTATCGGTATTAATCTTGTAAAAATTGCATGTAGCACCTCGAGATCTCTCATGGTTACAACCTTCAGCACAGCAGAAATTGTTCTGTCCCATAGCAAAATAAAATTATCTAAGCGAGTACAATTCACTTAAAACATATAAATAAAAGTTCTGATGATTTGGTGTATCACTTTGTCCCTCTTTTTGTGTGTGAAGAAGAAACGAAAATTAGTAAGCTGTTCTATGTTTACGTGCGAGCACATAAACGGACCCCACCCCACCCTGACCTCAAATCTCGCGGGGCGAGATTGCGCGAGATTTCGTAATTCCGAAATGGAGAATAGCATTGTCTGATTCAGTTGGAATATTGTTATGTGTTTGCGATCTATCATACGATAAAATCGAACTCTAATAGGAAAATATTTACAGGTCTACGGATAATACCAACCAGCCGTGGACAAACATGGATATAAAATCACCGCCGCTAGAAGTACGAGAGTATATTATGCTATGTAAATAATTCAACATATTTTATTAATGTATTTGAAACTTTATTTTATTTACATGTTAGAACTCCATTAAAACAGAAGGGTTTCAACCTATTGCATTAAGGATTGTCTTAAGATTTATTTTCTCTGCATGGCTGATACAATGATACAAATATGCAATTAAAGGATAGGAAATACGCAAAAGAGCTCATATTTTAATAATCTAAATAGAAAATACAAACAAATTGTATAATAATATTGTATAATAGCAAATCTACTAGTAGACAAATTAATTGATGCTGATCTGGATCCGTCTAGCTGACGATACATTTAAATACTTTGATTTCAAACGTTTGGATGAAAGCCGTCTCCATAAAAAAATTATGGAATGAAAACCAACCCTATATGGCCTCTTTGCTAAGTAGATTTATACTGAATTATAAATGTATCATCACCGCAGACAAATTTGCATAATTCTTAAATAAATAACGGTTTCCACGAGAGGAATAAAGAGCGTTTTGATATTAAACAACTTTACTTCTGGCAACTGAGCAGACTTTTAAAGGAGATGTGAGAGATGGTATGCCTCTCAAGGCCGACTGATATGTGCATTTACTGCGAAAAATAGATTGGTTCAAGCGAACAATCAATTAGATAGTCAATATTTTCAATGGTATATTTTAGGTCTGTTGCTTTTAATTTTCAAATTATGTATTTTTGCATTCTTTTGTCGACTGACCGTTCCGAGGAGGAATATTTTCTTATTTATGTTTGTGTCTCTATGTGTATTTCACATTTACTCTGTATGCCTTTGTCTAGGTCTAGGTCAAATATTAATATATGTGGTAATTCTCATAGGACCTTTGTATAGTTTCCTTGCTAATGATTTTTTACAACCCCAAAAATATGTGGGTTGTTGATTTTTACATTTGAAAAGTTTAAACATAGACACCTCGACGTGGTTACAAGTTTCCTAACTTCGGTGTTTTCTTTTGTTGTTGTTGTCTTTTTAACTCTTAAGATATATTTCGCCAGTTTTAATATGTTTCCATATTACTAGTTAGAACTAAAATGTCATTATTAAATAGTTTGTGAAATAGTTCTGAAAGAACGCCATTTAAAATGGTCTTAAAACGTCGATGTGAGATAACACCAGGATAATTGTTTACATAATATTTCGACTGATTAGCTTAATCGTTGTGTTGTTGTTGTTGTAATGTAGCTATTAAAACGATCTTCCGTTATCATAGCAAATTGTGGCAGTTGCTCTCATGAACTGATGATGGATAAGATAGTAGACTGAACTCAATACCACCACAAAGCGATTAGCTTTAGACCTATTTGGATCCATCACACAGTCAAGAAAAGTGTTTTAGAGCTTTAAACAAGGTCATGTTACAGTTTTTGAGAACTTCGTCTAAATAATTACTTGAAATTATTATCTTTAGTAACTGTGTCAGAGAAATATGCACATGGAACTATCACTCACACGGTGTTTTAATATATTGTTCAATGTTATTTTGCAAAGTGCCTATAATTGTTGCTTAACTTAATTGGTAGCATTACAACAGTAACCCCCATAAATAAGTATGTCTTGTTATAAGTACAAAATGAGCTAAAATTGACGGTGAAAGTTGGTAACTGATTGCCTAACCTGTTCCAACTTTTGAATATTTTTAAATATCTTACCTTGAGTAAATTCTGTGACCAAAAGCCCGGATGGTTTGTTTATTTGGGTTATCGTCCCACCAACAAACGAATTGTTCTGAATCAATGGTAACATAAAGGAGGCATATCAATTCAAAGAAAGGGTGATTTTTTATCCTTACCTTATGAAATTATGGAAGGCGATTAATTTCCTAGATTGAAACTACAGTTCTAGTTTATCTGATTACATGTGTTGTTAGCTTTGAGTATCTCATAGAACTTCTACATGATTTATGTCATCATTACAAATAAAAATATGTTCTTCTGCATTTTAGCTTCAAGAAAGATGACAGGCCCAGAAACAAAGAAAACTTACATCTTCACCTGGATACCTATCAGGAAGAGTAACTTTACAGAACCAGAAACTTCAACCAGGTAGACGTCAGCCGTACGGTTAGCTTAGTCGGTAGGGCATTCACCTGGTTCGAGAAGTGTCCCGGGTACGAGTCCCGGACTGGCTGATTTTTCTCGCTATGTTCCATGCATATGATTTTTAGACTGTAAAAGTACTTCATGAGGAAGTCTTTCAGTTGACTGGTGTGCCAGTGGTTTATTTAAGAGTCACTGCAATTTTATTCATTTTTCATGTAATGTCAAATAACATAAAACTAATTGATTTTCCTTTCATTTCATTTCATCAGAACTGCTTTACAGTTAAAGATTTTTAGTGCCATACCTAAGGGAATCAGCATTTCACTGGACTGAGGCGTTTAGTGGGCAAAAAATCACTAGATAGCTAGACCAGGATATTCCAGTAATGGCAGATGCTTAAGTCATTTGAGTGGATTCCAGTATTCCAGAAGAATACAAATGGCAAGTAAGAAATTAACGTTTGTTGGTTTTTAGATTAAATTGCAGGAACAAAGTATGCTCATAGTAGCGGAGTTCGCCTATATTCGTGGATGAAGACCCCAGAAAATGTTTGGGTAGTACTACCGGTGCACCTGAGGTCACCTTGAAAACCTTTTCCCCTTTAAGACCTTGAACCAGACTGGACGTCGGAACCATGTGGTGAAAGGCCATGGTCCAAAAGAAGTCAGAGGAGTTATGCCCCGTGTCACTGGGCGGCCTCTAGTTCATTGTTATTGATTTTGATGAAAACATTTCAATGTTTCGAGAGATTATGAAAGTCCAATTGTTATAAATGTTGAGACAAACATCTAATACAAATACCTTTACACGTATTTTCAGTTGCCCTTATGAAGGTATTTAAACCAACTGAGGCTCAAACCTAGTCTGAAGTAATTGTCCGTGTTTGATTTTTGACAATCTATTGTTATTATACCGTTGTTGTCAATTTAAAAGCCATCGAGTGGGATTATGTGATAGTACATGCAAAATTTAAGTTTAGAAAGGTCTATCATCTGACTTAATTTTAAAAATGTCGGTTCATTAATCAATGAAACTTCTTTGAGCCAGATACATGTACACTATTAGCATATATAATTGTATAGAGGCAAAGTTGCAGCCGCCAGCTTCTTAACTAATCTTAAAGCAACTTGGTCTCAGTTTAGCGAAGGAACATGACACAACCACTGATTTGCATCTTTATGTTACAACATCACTATTGACTTAATCAGCGTATTAATTGCTATTGATGAATATTACTACGTGCATTATTATTTTTCAAACCTAATCACAACTTTTAAAGGGTAGCATTTCACATATAATGGTATTGGTATCAAAATAGTTTATTGTGGCCAATTCACTTTTAAAACTATACAAGCAATTCGAAACCTTTTCATGGACATATTTATTATAATGGAAGCAGTTTTTTTTGTGATTTATCATTTTATTTGTATTGCTTTACCAACCCATTAATGGTCATATTGGTGTAACAACTCTTACAAGTCGAGAAAAATGCTTTGTAATTATAAGGAAGGAGTCCCCAAGTTGAAAACCTGACATTCTGCCAGCTCACCAGATGTCATCTTCTTTTTGTGTTAAGTGTTTTAGTTTTTGTTAAGTCTTGGGAATTTAAGACCTATTTGCTTAATACTTGGATAATTGGTAGCTTGTATTGATACGATATTCAACACGCACATACACAAAAATACCATAGCTCACATTGAACTTTTAAGTTATCCCCTTTCATGATACCATATAAATGCAACATAACTGCTGACGCTCATTTTTTATACTACAACTAATCATTATGCAACAGATTAACAACATACTCGAAGTAAAGACATGTAAAGGCATGTAGCATATCGATGCGATGCTTTTGATGAAGTTTGTATATTAACTCCCTGTATATAATTACGAGAAGATTTAAAATTAATACTTAACAAGTTCATGATTTTGCATATGCTTTATCGGGGATTTCTTCTATTCCAGTTCCTTAAGCTCCTTGGGTAGATGATCAACGATAAATAAAACCAAAAGAGTGAATTGTCCTACTGCAATGAAGTGTATACAGTTATGGAGGCAATGTTAAACATGTTTTATATATACAACTCAGCATGAAGTGTAAACTGTTTATATTTCTTTTCAGTAATGTAAAAGTAACAATCACTGCAGAACTTGTTTTATATTACCTTTGTCATTGGTAACTAAAAAAACCTAGCTATTAACTATTTCTTTTAAATAATCTAATAAATAAAAAAATAAATATTATGGTTTACAATAATATTTGGTATCATACAACGAGAAGAGCCTAGCCAAACATTTATGTCTCAACATATATTGACAGATAAATCATTTATAAGGCCAGCAATAATTAGAAGAAATGAACAAGTAATTATTGCTCTTTCAGTTATTAACTTAATCATAAGAATTCACTGCTTTCAACGAATGACTTACGAAACACACATTGCGTGATTTTCTCTAGCTTAATATCTGTCTTAATTCTCATAAGATATAGTCTTGTTTTATATAGATTAAACGTGTAATACATGTAGAATATCGTTTATTTTTTGTTTTCAGAAATCCAATTGCAATATGCATTTTAATTAAATACACCTCAACTAATAACTTCGTTATTACCTTAATAAACTTTCACATATCCTTGTTATAATTTTTCTCAGAATTGTACGATTAATATGGAAGGGAACATGGTTTTTTCAGTCGTTATTTAAATAATGAATATCCATCAATAATCCCAGCATTTTAACAATTGTTGCAAACGTGGTTGAAAATCTGATCTGATCTAAACTTTGAAAGATCTGTTGAAAGTTGCTTTAGAACATGTTTTTCATGAAATGAAATTCATTTCCAATCATCACAAATGCTTCAGAATAGAATTTTCAGTGTCGAGCCATTTTTTTCGCCAAAACTCGTTTTTGTGTGTGCTAAATCGTCATGTTATATACTTAATGTATCATTATTTATTTGCTTTTATCAATTAACTATCTAAATACATCAAATTCTGCAAAAACACTTTCCCTGATTTCATTTTTATTATTTATTATTTGGGTTTTACGGCAAACCGACACTTAACAGGTCAAAAGCTGTAATTGCAAAATCAGTTGGACATGTCCACCGTCATTGCAATAATCCCAGCAAATACCTGTTTGTTATTGCAGAAGCGGTTGCAGCACAGCTATGGAATAAATATACATCGCATCATTGATGACAATAGTTACACGGGTTGTTCAATAATGTCTGTGTTTCTGATTCGAAATCGGTACGATTCAATTAAACCGCAACAAAAATGTTATATTCCTGTAAAATAGCAATTTTACGATAAGTGGGCATTGAAACTGATAATTGCAATGAAAGCTTGTACCGACTGCAAAGAAGTAAGCTACGATATTGCATCATGTAATATAGTACAAAGCAATGTACGATGTATAGTATACGCGTCAGGATGATCATCATCATCAGCAGCAAAAGAGCATCGTTGTATTAGCATCATGGTAAATGCGTCCAAACAATAGAAAGAAAAGAAGAAACTAAGAAGTGAAAAACTATAAAATAACACATTAACCTTTTTTAGATTTTGTGTTTTTTCTTTTGATATTTATATTCTTCCAGTTTTCAGATAAGGTCCTTAAAGCTCTTTTGACAACACTGGTAGACCCACATCGATCCACGTTACAGGTATAAATATCACGTGATAATTCCAACATTATGTACTTGGTTCATTATATGAAATATTTATTTATTAAATATTATTATATGACTGTTCTTTGAGTGAATATTTCGCAATTTTACTATAAATCTTGGCACAGGGCGCTGGTGTTTCTTCTAATTATTTAATCTTAGCCCTGAGAAAGAAAGGTTGTTTCTTGAAGAGTAACAATATAACAATATACACAGGAACTGTGAAAATAACAACAAATATTTAGGTTTAAGGACTGAGAGGCATACACAGTTAACTTGGAAAAAGAAATATGCATAAAGTCTGTTTCTGCTAAAAGGTTTAACCTCGAGCCAACAAGATAAGTTACAAAACCTAATTAACAAAAAAACAACTAGGTAAATCTTTTATTATGTAAACGCATGTGCTTCAAAATTTAATTAAACGTAATTAAAATGCCAGAGTCACAGATGTTAGTTGCAAAGTGCTACAAATAAACAGTATTTAAAATCATATATACAATTAAATTACAAATGAGCGTCGAATTCTTAACGGCAGATGGTATTGTTCAGACTGAAACTATTTAGATACGTATATGATACATTGACTAGCTATCAGCCGTGATATTGTTAATTAATTGAATGACACATCGACATTTAAAAACAAGTGTCTAATGCGCATAAAGATGCAGTTGTAACATGAATATGCACTTTTATGCAAGAGGTCAGAGATAACAGGTTCTGCCATATGTTCCGACTTTTTAAATTATGTTTAAAACCGTACCATTTTGCATGTGTCGTTTAACTTGTTCACTTTCTACAATGTGCAACTGATATAACTTGCCGCCAATCTGACTAATTGTACTGCTAGAGCATCGGTAACCAATATTGCACATCGTTATCAGATCTAATCCAGCATGATCCGTCGTGTCTAGATCTAATCTATTTTAAATTTCGGCAGATTAGGATTTAATTTCTGCTCGGCAGTTAAGATTCGTAACATCAGTATCTCTCTTAAAACTCATAGTTCAAATTATCACCACACCAAAATCCAAAAGCCGTCACCAGTTTGATAAATTTACGCATACAAGATCCTTACAAGCTGATAAACTTACTAACAAAACAACACAATCAAGTGAACATTGATGCAAAGCATCAAAGGTCGACGTATAGGTTCTGTTCAACAATACTCGAAACTGATAAAGAAAGAGCAAAACCTTGCTGCTATTAGAATATGCCATCAAAAATTCATGTATTAAAATTATATGCAGTAGCAAATTGTCTTTGGACGGATGGGAAATGGTCCGTATACAAACAAAATAGAGCATAACATTTGAATTGTACATTATACATAATACAGCATCGTAACAAATGCAACTTAATTTAAACAAATTCCACATTGACATATAGGAACAGTCATAAATTTAAGAAAAGGGTTATGATGTAGCAATATTTTAAACTACAGAGGGAGACAAGTTACGTAAGGGGAAGCACTACGTCACCTTACATAAATAAAGGACAATGGTCGTCCTTGCGCTTCGCCAAAAACTTGCAGCTTTCATGACGCCATGTCCCAGATGCGAGGGGTGGGGAATGGAATTATGCCTTATTTTAGTGTTAATATTTACGAGATATATAAATTCGAGAAACAATATATTGTAAATCAAATTATATGCATTACCTCATTCAGGCCATATACGAGAATGGCTAAGGTAAAGATCGCTTATCATGAACCTATATATTTTTGTTGTTTGATAGTGTTTGAGGACCACGTAGGTAACCTCGGTGTACTATGGCCATATACATGTAGTACATCAAGGTGACCTGAGTGGTCATCGAACGCTGGAGAGAACTTGTGATAGAGAACATGTCGTACAAGAGTTTCATTAACAAAGCAAATTGTTACTGCATTTGCCTCAAATATTGCTATGATCGTGGGGGTGGGGGTGGTGGCGACACCATTTACACTTATTTATGTTGTTGCTTCAACTGATAGAAACTGTTTTAGTTATTCTCTAGTGATTAGGTTTTTGAGAGACCTTTTGAAAACATTTTGTTTATTGGCATTGTTATATTGTATGTATCAATGATTATGCTCATTTTTAACAACAACTCTGTCGGCCCATACCATATAATTTGACGAGATGTCGCAGTGCTCGTTTAAAAAAACAAAAGTAAGTTCAGCTAACCGTAAACGTGAGTAATGACATCAGTTAGGGTGTTTTATTCTAAATACGCTAGTTTTTTGTTGCTGCTTACATTTGAGAAACCCATCAGGAAGTGCTAGGTTAGAGCTCTGTTAAACCATGGTTTAAGCACCTCAGTCGTTTCATTTTGTCCGACTGACCGTTACAAGGCTTCAACTGTTTGGTTAGCTCTTTTGGTTTAATGACTCATCACATATTTGTCCTTTTACATTTGGCTTGCATGGCATGTGACTACCTTTGTTCCGTGCCTTATAAGATTTTGGTATATGTTGCAGTGTTCATAGGACTTTTTTCATATTTCCTTATTCGTAATTACAACAATGTTACCTGTTCAGTGTGGCAGTCGTTAAAAAATCTCCCCGTGCATGTAATCTATCTTGTCAATAAATTAATCTTATAAAAAACTGTTAAGTGTATTTTCCTTTGATGGATCTTGGACTTTGGTTCCTCAATTCTATCTACACATGAACAGAATGTTGCAAGTACTGTGTTATAAAAGCTAATTGCCATAAAACAGGTATGCAAGCACGTACTATGCATTTTATATATACCACCTAGTCTTAATTGTTGTCAATATCGCTGTTGATCTATTGATATTTGTTCATTAAACATTTTACACACACATAAACAATTTGCCGCCTATAAATGTTAATCTACTCAAACAATTCATGAAACAGTATAAAACTAATGCGTTAAAAAATGAGAATCATTTACTGTTGAATAATGCATGTTACACATAGCAGTTTATTAATATTAATATGACTGAGATTATTTGCAAATATATGACAATAAGGGTCTCTTCGGGACTTGTTTAACGATTGTTTGAGAAAAATAAATATGATGAGAGTTTTATTAGTAGTATTATTAAGTACGTCAAGCATTTACCCCCAGTTAATGTATATTAAACCGCATAAAGGTATTATACACAATGACAAAAACAATACTGACATAACTAACGAACTTCTGTGCATTATGGGCTTCATTTAGTAAGTAAAGGAACACATATCAAGAACATCTGATAACATTTATTAGTAATGGCTGTATTGTTAGTAAGTATGAGATGGTGGGATACAATACTGTTCTGACCAGGTGGTCAACTTTGCATTGTATTGACCATCAGTTAACGTCCAAGGCAGATAGTTAATGTCAAAGGCAGATTGTTGTAGAGTAACTGTTCGTTTGGTAAAGTGCGAGCACATGCAGTTGGCATTTACATGTTAAACGTTAAGTGTCTGATGTTCCCGCGGCACGTACTGAGTATGATTAGCATAATGTCAATCATAAATTCGTTTCACTCTTCACAGTATTAAATGCAAGTCTTCCTACTTAAAAGTCTCGTACAGCACGTAATGCGAGTTAACAACCTACTAAATGCATGTTTGTGGCATTTTCACAGAAACCTCGTCTCTCTCAAGTCCAGATTTACCATTAATATGCAGGATGACTGGCTATGCATCATTGGCAGAAACATATATCCTTAATAAACTGTTCTTTCTTTCAAAATTCAATTAACAACGTCAGAGATTTCATAACAAAAGAAATGCTTACAGCAGTTAAGGAACACATTTAATTGTACATATGATGTATTTTTCCAAACCAGTTTTTCAATCTGATTAAAATTTACCGCAAAAATCAAAACATGTGTTTACCTTTTTTATTCCTTGCGAATATTCATGTTCTCTTTAAAATGCTCCATTTCAAGGGGTGCTCGTGGTCGAACAGTAAAAGTTCGCTGACTTGTTACGCCTCGGCCCCTCACCGCGTGGGTTCGACATCCCGGTCGGAAGAGAACTTTCATGTGGGGAGGTTTTCCAGCTAACCTGCGGTGCGCCTGAGGTTCTACAAATGCATAAGTCTAAGGTCTTTCTCAACCAATAATTAGTTGGACGTCCAAATATGACCATAACTGTGAACGTGCGATGTAACAGAAACAAATTTCAATTCAATCATTAAAAAACAATATACAAATATCGTTTTACTAACAACACAAATTCAGCAGTTATAAAGTTTTCCTGATCAACTTAGCAATTAGAGTTACTACCGACAACACAACAACAGACTAGAACGATATATCTGTATAAAATCCATATCCTAATTATTTATAAAGGTACCTAATTACAAATATGCTGTATACAATCCTACTTAGAAATATGTGTAATGAGTCTGGGTTGATAAAGAATCCTATATCCAATAATGAAACAGAGGATTTTACTAATTGAAAGTAACACTTAATCGTAAAACCACTGCAGAGAGATATTTTAAGGACGTTTATCCGAGTTTCTTGTTTGCTTCTTTCATAATTAATTCTAATGTACAAACATACACTGTCTCGGCAATATGGTAAAATCGAAATAGCAAAGAAAATAATGTAGAAGTGTCGTTTTGTAGAATGTTTGTATTTGTATAATGATCGTCTTGAATAAATAACGACCATATATACACATGCGACTTAGATGCATTGTCCAGATGAACTCATATCGTCACTACATGTACATATATCACACGAGAATACGCGAAATATTGATACTTTGCATTTTGCCGATATGTTACTGAGAGTCTATGTATAAAGCTAAAAATTAAAAAAAACCATCAGAATATAGCTTTTTGTGCAAAAAAGGATAAACGCAGATAATTCCATCCGAGTGCCTGGAAATAAAACCATCAATTAAGTGTGTACATTAATTGCTGATTGTAAGATATGTGACGAGGCTTTCCTAATAACCCTTAATGTCATACTGAAGACGTTTTGGGGCATTGATTAGTACATATGGAGTGGACTTCTATCGGTATGAATATGTGAAGTGTCAAGTCATACAGACCATGCTGGACGATCCAGTGGCGAAGGTGTTAGGGCAGGGCTATAAATCTACCATCTATGCCAGTTGCGCCAGTTTTCTTCCTGCCTCTCTCTACAGGATTTTTTTTATTGCGGATGGCATATGGGGTGATAAGTGGTAGATTAAAAAGATATTTTATGTATAAAAAGAGATTTATTTGCGTTAAAAGTCTTGACTTGATACTACTCCGCATGTATTGACAAGAATACAAAAGGAATTTTCAATCTACATAGTTATATTCTTACAATAAAAAACTGTTACCACACCACTGTATATACACATTTAAAACAAGTTGAAAAGTGAAGATTATATATACTTTCAAAAGTAATTTATCCATTATTGTTGACTACGCATATTTGGAAAAACTATTAAGCACATGTCTTTTAATGTAAATTAATCATTTAGGATTGCCGATTATTAGAAGAAAACCAGTCACAATTTCCTTGGTTGCATGCTTTAAAGGAAGGTTGGTCACACCTGCGCATTGTAAGCTTTTGATGAGAACCGCTCATTCACCGTTTTGAGCGGAAAAGGAAACAATATTTCGTTTATGTTTCCTAAGCCTATAAAATCCCGATGGTGTATTTAATTACACTACTTATAATACTCTTTACACAGTTTTTGTCTTGTGCTTATTGTGTCACTGTATCACGCTTGAACCAGTTTTATACCACACCCCATAATATTTAATAAAGACTTACCTGTATTTTTATAACCATTCATACTTATGATAGAATTATGAAATAAATAAACTGTGTCCCTAATGATAGGAAACGATAAGAAACATATCAATGTGCACCAATCAATCTGACAGTGTTTTGATGCCTTGGAATTTATTGTCAGTGTGTCTAATATTTTGACAGACTTATGTAATTTGATTAAGGAATTAAAGCCGCAGGGCCAACTCTGTATGATATACAAATGTTGGCAAAATTCTGTTTAAATAACACTATGCAACTGGAGGACATTAATTTTGATACTGTGTCCAAACCGTTATCACTAGGGACTGGTTTAACACGATTTAAAAAGAGGACTATCAATGATACTTCTATAATGTAGGACAACACTTCATTCCTTTACAAACCTGAACTTTAAAACTGATACAGTAACTATACTTCTATACCTGTCATCTTCGCAGCTTATTTGCATAGCACCTGAAATCGTTTGTGTGTAGCCTGTATGGCAAATCGCATGCCGAACAATGTTGTTTGTTATCAGATGTTGATGATGATGTGAGATATTCTTTAAGACAAAGTTGTTCTTTTGTCGTATGCAAAATTGGCAAATATATCTAGGAATGATGTTGTCAGAGGGACGCAAATATATGGCATGTCCAATGCAAATAAATGCGTCTCTTTCTTTGTTTCTCTATTTCTCCTTTTCTTTCTTGTTATCTCTCTCCCCCTCCCTCTCTCTCTCTCTCTTTCTCTTTCTACGTCAGACGACGTCTTATACACTAGCGCCACCACGACAAGCAGCACGTCACGTTAACGTCACGTTTATGTTATTGACGACCGTCTATCGTTTCAACAAAACGTTCTAAATGTTCCGATAGTAGTTTTATCAAAATGACTTCATGCATTCTAATTTGCTAGTAAAGGACATTATTTTAAACTTATTTTCAACATAGTGAATTGTCTTTATTATGACAAAGGGTGCCAAAATGCACGTCACTTCAGCATACGGCATAAACTATGTTTTTGTCGTCTGGCGTATTCATAACGGTAAATGAATGACGTCATTTGTTCCTGTTTTTTGAAAGCATTTTTGTTAAATGCTATAGAGTACACGAATGTTAAAAGCGAACGTAACCTTGAAATATTATCTTGAAAAAGGCCAAAGGGCCGAAATTTAGTTTATATTAAAAGTGTGCATATTGTCTTGACACATCCTTCCAACTTCAATACGCGGTCGTTATATTTATCCCAACAAGGTTCGAAAAACCCAGAAAATATAGCAGTTTAATATTGGATGTAAATTAACTAGCCAATGAAGCGTCCATATTGTTCCGCGGACACTTGCCTGCGGCTTCTACACAAAAACAACTATTCCGTCGGTAGAATGCTATACTTTATTGCTAGTTAGATGTGGAGTCAATGGAATAACGTCGTTTCATAAGACCTTAACAAGTAAATTGTAAAAAAGTTTTTTTTCTACGTCATTGTATATACAAACAATTGGCAAATGGCTTGTAAAGCTACAAATATCATTCTCATATTTCATATTTGTTTGTTATGATTAGCCAATATACAAGAAATATTAACATTATTGCCATGTCAACGATGAGGTCACTAGTTAACATATGAATCAATTTCATTTGTGCTTCTGAAGATTGGTTTAGGTGTATTGTGTTAACTAAGGTATGTCTATCTACAGTCAGGATCTTGTTGCATCGTGAATTAATTCGATCACTTCCAAATCCATTTTAATTGTATATGCTACCTCTAATGTCTCGTGTTTCCCTTTGATCAGTAATTTAATGTAAGCAGACGAGATTTATTACATATAAATTATAGTTTCGCGCAATGTTACTCGGACATTTACCGTATTGATAATTGCCCTTATACACGTATCATTTGTTTCCATTCTTGCAAGATAGTACAACGACCTTTAAAATATCAGCTTTAATCTTTATTGATTTAGCGAAAAGCAGGACGCAAAACTAGTATGCATTCTAACACATTTGTGTTTGTCAGACAAGCTGCGATATTGTCATCTGTGACATCGTTTGTAGAAAGAAAAAAACACACACATCAATTATTTTTATGTGCATTTCTACAGAATGAATTTGGCATACTGGAATTATTTTTTCTGCTTCAATCTGTCCATTTAGATGCCATACATGGGTGAGACAATTTGAGCATTCTCTGTGCATTGCATTGAAGTGAGATTGCACAGTAAGTATAACTTCGGGATTTTGTTAGCCTTTATTAAGCTAGTTACGGATAAATTCTCGGTCTTTTATAACAAAACATTTGAATGTTATTACCTATTTTCTCTGCACAATACTAAATTTTGTTTTATTTGTTTGGGTTTAAAAATTCGATGGTGGCATTCGTGTTGTTTTTTGTTTGTTTGTTGTTGTTGTTCTTAATTTCACATGTTGACGCTGACACCTGACGTCAGTGCATTTTACCGTATGACGTCATAAACCTTCTTTTTTTACGTCATCGCTTGGACATTTTTTTTTCAAACCACTCTCCCATTTGCAATTTTTACGTTACCGAGGCTTTTATCAACTGTACATATTGTACATATGTTGATAATAAATTTTGGTGAGAGTTATTTTGTTTTATATAATATATATATTTTAACAGTTTTAACTCCCGAAGCAGGTGCTTGCTGTTAGTTGTCTCATATTGATGGGCTATATTTTTATTAACACTGTTTGTTAAAAATATCAGGAAGTGCAAGATTGTAGGTAGCGCGTTACAAACCAGTATTTAAATACCATAATCGGTCCTTTTGCTGACTGACCTTTCCAAGGCGGTAACGGCTGGTTTTTCTTACCTTTACTATGTTTGCCTTTGTCTAGAGGTAGTTTAAATATGGATTCACTCTGACCCATGGCGGTTGCAGTGGGGCGCTACAGATGACCTGTCAACCAGTCCTCTCCATCCATCCCTGTCCTTCGCACATTTGACCGCCTCGCTCAGCTTTAATCCTGTCCATTCGGTGATGCTGACTTCCCATCTCTTTTCTGTCTTCCTCTCTTTCTTCCTCCTCTGACTGTTCCCTGAAGCACTGTCTTGGCAAGCCCCTCTCCTCGTGTTACGTGGCCGAACCATTTCAGTTTGCGCCTCTTGATGGTGTTGAAAAGATCTTCATAGGGACCAACGGCTTGCCTCATTCTGTTTTTGACTTCTTCATTGGTTATGTGGTCTTTGTAAGAGATGCCAATCAGTCTTCTGAAGCATCTCATTTCTGAAGCCCGAATCCTCTAATTCTGCTGTAAGGGTCCATGTTCCACAAGCATACAGGAAAACTGATTAGATAAGGGAACGCATGAGTCTTATCTTTGAGCTGAGCTTTATTGCCTTGTCTTTCCAAATGGTGTTCAACTTGGCTAGTGTTGCAGCTGTTCAAATATGTGTTCGATTAAATCAAATTGGGAAATAATGATAAAGCTTGCAACATAAGTGAATTTTATCATTAAAAGTTGGAATGTAAACATATTGGGTGTAGAATATATATGTATCGGTCTGTTTTGAAAGTGAAGAAGGGGAACTTCAAAAGATAGTGAAATGAATTCACTGTATTGTAGGTAAATGGACGATAATCGCATGTACTGTGAGATAGTTCGATCAAATATGTCCTAACTACAAGACGCAAAATATAATTTGAATATTTAAATAATTGATCGCAAGATTTTCTCAATAATTAGTTTTCTGACGCAGGATAATTTCCTTTTCCCTTCGTCTGATAGAGGATTAGAGCTATGTTACCAGGAGCCATTTATGTATAAATCATCTGATAGAAGAAACTTACTTAGAGGACATTCACTTATAAGTTACCTTATCTTTATAGATTGGGGAAAAGTAAGAAAGTCCAATGAACATCGCAACATATACCAACAAGGCACGTGGCGAAGGTAGTCACATGTAAGCCAAATATAAAAGTAAGAACACATATGTGATGCGTCATTAAACAAATAGAGAAAACTCAACAGTTACCGCCTTGGAACGGCCAGGCAGCAAAAGGGGACTGGGGTGCTTAAACTGGTTTTATGGAGCTCTAACCCCACACTTACTGAAGGGTTTCTTAAATGCAAGCAAGCAAAATAAACCCAACCCAAATCAATTTGAAAAAAAAGTTATGACGTCATTAAAAGAAAGTAGTGACATAGTTAAAACTGCCCATATTGTATTTAGGAGAGAAAGAAATATTACTTATATTAGTAGAACAATACAAAACGCTTGATTGCAAATGAAATTATTTTAATAAAAGAAAATGACCAGAGAAGAAGTGTACATCTTGTTCATGTGTAGATGTAATTACGGAAACCGGAGTCCAATGTCCATCAAATAATAATTCACGTAACACTTTCCGGATAAATTAAATGGCAACAGGGATTACATGCCCGAGAGAGTGCAGGTATCATTGTGAAGGTTTGAGCGTTAAAGTTATATTCGAAATATCTTAATTGGATACTTCATTAACATGTGGGATTTTGAGAAAAACAGCAAACCGAAATCCTATCATTGACATGCAAAGAGAAAAGAAAAGTAAAAGATACATTCGGGCAAAGAAATGAAAATGAAAACAATATCTGAGAACATTTTATTCATTGTCTAATTGACCGGCTCTACTAAGTGTCTAATGTTTGCCACTATCTAGGAGGCATGATATCGTCTTCCATCGTTCGTCATTTTTATTTTAGTATACACAATAGTTTTAACATATGCGATGACAGTTGAATAAATACCAGAGGAATATTACTATTTTAAGCTTAGCATCACCGGTAAAATAAATTAAATAACTTTGCATTTAGTTAAATGAAAATAAGATTGTTCGGTTCTCATTAAGACTAACAAAAATAAAAAAGAGGGGACGGGCATATGTCTGAATATGATTAATTTCAGAAGCTGAACACAAATGAAGTGCACACACTCTAACAGCAACATTGCATATGCTGGCGGTCATTTAGAACTCTGCCGTTTCTCTATGTCTCTCTCTGTCTCTTTCTCTCTCTGTCTCTCTTTCCCCCTCTCCCTCTCTCTCTCTCTCTGTATATATACATATGTGTGTATGTATGCGGATGTATGTGTGTGTGTGTGTGTCCGTGTGTGTGTGTGTGTGTGTGTGTGTGTGTGTGTGTGTGTGTGTGTGTGTGTGTGTGTGTGTGTGTGTGTGTGTGTGTGTGTGTGTGTGTGTGTGTGTGTGTGTGTGTGTGTGTGTGTGTGTGTGTGTGTGTGTGTTAGCAGTCGCCCCTCCTGCACATAGATCCACCCGAGGATGTTATATGCTGTTTCCAACAATTTCCAGACGATTTCCAACACATACTTAATGGCCACGTTGTCTAGGTTTCATTTTCAATTTCGAACAAAGTCTTTCATTTCTGCTTTTATATACTTGTGGCCTTAAACCATGTCCATGTATTTTTGTTGTTGTTGTTGTGTGTTTCTTTTTTGTTGTTGTTTTTGGAAGCCTTAATTAAAATAACATGACGAATTGAAACAGTTGTTGACATTGCATTAAGTAAGAGTAAGACTACACCAATACAGAATAGCTGGATTTAACAAAGATTCATAGGAGTTTATCAGGAATAGATCTTTCGTGCACAATTATGATCGAACTACAACACTTCCCGAGAAGGTGAAACAATCTAATATATAACTGGTTAATTCAACATCAATACATTGCGTATATAAATATTACCCAAACCAGGTTTGGGTATGATATCATATTCTATGATAAGTGCAAAATCAAATCTAACTGAACTTTAAACTCAAATTATGCTTTGATTTTTTTAAATAGTGTAGATAATGTAATTCTTTTATTCCTGTTTTGTAGTTTATAATGACTTGGTGGCAAGTACACTATTAAGTGAACCTCAGCTCGGGCTTATGAACGTGATCCATTAACAATATATGACATATATGAGCATTGCAACATAAAGCAACATTTGAAAAGGCACAGAACAGAGGTATTTACATGCAAGCCAAACGTAAAAGTAAAAAGAAATCTGTGATGAGTCATTTAACAAAAAGGACAAACCCGACAGTTACCGCCTTGGAACGGTCAGTCGGCAATATGGACCGACTGGAGTGCTTAAACCGGTTTTACTGAGCTCTAACATCGCACTTTCTGGTGGGTTTCTCAAAATTAATGCAAGCAATGAAGGAAACCGCTTATTTGAATAAAAGTGTCCAAGCCCTTAATTATGACGATACGTGCTAGTCTTCTGAAAAGTTGATGTTGCTGGTAGCACACTATATTCTTTCCTTTAATAATTAAAAGCGAATGTGTTCTTGTATTGCATATATTTATTTATCTTAATTGTTTTTGCTTTTCTAGCTGTGCGTAATGTTAATAGACCTTGGTAAAAAATTCTTCGGTATACATAACTGTAACACATGTGCAACTATAACGACGTTCAAAAAATTAATATTCACAGAGAAATGTTTATTCCACTTCATTGACAATAGACTCATTAAAATAACTATAATTTAAATAACTCATTATAATACACATGGAGTACATCATGAAAAAAATACGTCGTCAAAGTAAAACCTAAACCGTCAGTATTTACTCCTTCACAACGAAATGGAAATTCTAACTTTAGTTTATTTCCTTTTTTTGTCTGGAGATTTAGTACAGTAGTTTACTGGTCAGGTCTTAACACTTCTCAGTGACTAAAGCGTTTAGCAGACATCGACAACAGCAAAGAGTCAATCGCCTCATAACGTCAACGGCCTCATAACGTCAACGGTCCTCATAACGTCAACGGCCTCATAACGTCAACGGCCTCATAACGTCAACGGCCTCATATAACGTCAACGGCCTCATAACGTCAACGGCCTCATAACAGTTTGTGCCACTGAGACATACGATTTACGCCATACCACAGTTCTTGAGATATTTAAACTTGCATATTCTCGATTGACTGTGTGTCGTCATGGGCTGACTGCAATGTTTTAATGTAAAAAAGGTTTTGAAACCTGTTCTATGACCTTCATCAGAAGACGAATTATAAACGTTACATCCGATTCGACTATTGACGTAGATCTTTAGGCGATTTGGCATACCTACTTGGGCTGCATTTAATTCAATTATGGCAGAAGTTTAAATTGAAATTTTCATCAAATTAAGCATTTTCATTACGCATTGTGAATACGAAAATTGTAAAAAAGTACAATTTAACAGCATCGAGAAGCATTTGATCCCGAGAACCTTCAGACCACACAATATTTTGAAGAACATACATATAATGTAGTTATCAGACGTTAATATATTCGCATGATCTTTTATGTTTTTTGCTTTTGTGCCCCTAGTTATACATGTAAGCCGAGTTAAAGATTCGTTTCTGTTTTGTTATTATTATTATTACTATTAAAAATAATAAAATATTCTCTTATTCAATTCTCTTATGGCATCCGCCATTTTTTGTTATTCTTTACTAAAGATTGCCGCCCCTAGTTATAACCTGAGTTATAGATTCATTTATGTCTTGCTATTATTATTTTTTAAAAATAATAATAAAATATTCTGTTTTTAATTTATTTACTCATGGTGCTGTAAATGAATGGCAGCAATATTAAACTTTCTGAAAATTAGGAATCTGCCAAACCATATATGCCATATAATATAACTGCACTGCTTCTATATAGTGCATCCACCACTGTGTGTTATTCTTTAATAAAGAATTTGAGAAAAAGAAATATCCATCCGCCAGACTTTATACTTAAAAAGTTATTATGGTATTACACAAGTTATAAAATATGTACCAGAAACATAGTAGTCCTGTTTAAATATCTGTTCATAATGTCGGTAGAGGTTTTTGTGATCTGAAAGAGGTGTGTCCTTTTATCGATACTGCCAACACCTCTTTATAGTATAGTGTTACAGGAACGGGCATTTCTGAGCTGCACCAGGTACTGAACTATCCTGTCACATTATCCTGACACCGACGAACCAGTGCTTGTCCTTTAATTCTTGGCACCAAGGTGGGAAGCCATTTCTACCAATATCAACGTCTTTGGAGTGACCCATCTCGGGATTTAACCCGCGGCCTACCGATCTGCAAGCGAATGCTCTACCACTGATCTATGAACTCTAACGTATAAAATGATATTACTCTAGCAGTATACCAGTTTGAATGATAATCGTCATAGTCATGTTCATAGAAGCTTTATTATTCAGGTGGTAGAGCACAGAGCTAGCAAAGTAATGGGGAGGTGTATGGTTCAAATCTCTTTGAAGACTAACTTTGCTGCCAAAGTTTGATGCCGGTGCAGATAAATATTACAGCGTCTGGCAGATGCTGTCGGTATTACCTATAAGCACACAAGAAAATCAATTTATAACTGAACTACACCTTTATATGCACAACCAGCAATGTTATCAGTGACCGGTGGTTTTACTCAGACAAATCTCGATTATTTCTCCTACAATAATTAGCTGGATCATATGACCATAAATGTGTCTGTGGGGTGTAACAAAACATAACGAAGTATCCTGCTGGTCAGGTATGCAGACATGTTTATCTTCATGCACTTATATTATGTTTATTGTTTGTGGCTATGAACATGTAAGTTCTATGCTAATAAACTTTGTTCTGTTCTGTTCTGTTCTGTTTATGTTATGTAATCCGTTATTGTAGTTTGAATTGAGCAAAAAAGAAGATATCTTTTGATGTTGTGATTCAATAAACGATGTTTGCAAAAACTGTGAAGCATTTATCAACAATTCAGATTGCGGCAGACATACAGTATTGAGATTGGGTCAGAATTTGAAGCTATAAGCTTGAGAAAAGGAATTATTAAGTCTGGGACCATAATGTCTGCTCCTTTGAACGAAAACACAAAGATACCTATCTTTGGGATTTATGTCGCACTCTATGTGTAGAAAGTAACCAGACCAGACTGCCAGGGGCCTCGAGATGAAATCCGTCTGATAAATGCAGTTTAGATGTCTAAGTATTGGTTTTCCACACATCGACTTTACCGTACGGACAAGGTGTATAAACAGTAAAATTCTGATATTAATGACATTTGTTTAAAGAATTATTCTCTATATACAACTGAAGCCAGCCCACCATTACTCTGCATGCAATAATAAATGCATAACGATAACAAACAAATGTATGAATATAAAATAATTGGTTTACTATAAGGAAAGGACATTTGAGATATTGGAAATAAACTGCGATAAGATGTTGTATATATATTTTCCTTAACACGTGGGTTAAAAACAAAACTGGATTATATTAAATTGAGTTTATCAAAGTACAATTGACATATTCGCTCCCAAAATATCAGAAATCTATCATTCTCTTATCACTGCCGGACTAGAATAAGGTTTTCTGCAGATCTACTGATCATTCTTCGAGTTAAAATGGAAACCTGTTATAAAGTTAAACAATGCAAATAATCTTAGGTGATAAGTTTGACTGAGAATAAGCAAGAACTGTCAACATGGTTCAATATTGAATTAGAACCGGGGAATCTGATTTATTATATCAGTGCATATTATATACCGAGATAAGGTCGAAGACACAAGAAGTGGTTGGTGAAAGAGAAAGAACTATAAAGGAATATCCGTTTTAAAAGAAAGCTAAGGCTGCTTGAGAACTAGACTACAGTCGAATTCTTTGTTAATGGATGAGTATAAATTAAATTTCGTTGATTCTAATAAATAATTTTACAACCTTACCGGTTTGATCATTCACATGATTCTTTATATACACTTCATTTTGAAATACTTGACAATAAATATAAAAACAGCCTGTCCCAATTTTACAACCCAGTAAAACGTCAGCAAAATTTAAAATGAATGACATGAAATAACTGCACATATAAATCCAGTGAAAAAAAACTAAATAAATTATACAAAATTAGCTTAGACGTAATTCAAACAAAAAAATGCAGGTTAATTCTTTCAAAGATAATCACTCTCAATTGAAATTATGTATTTTATGTAAGTACGGTAAAAGTATCTTTTATAAACAGCAAATAAAAGTAACGAAATCGCGACAATTTTAAATAGCTCTAACCACACTGACACAAACCATAATTGTATAAGGGCTAAGTTTGTACTTATAGTAATCGAGTTGTTCACTAGTATATCTCACTAAGAACGGTTAGAGTTGCTATAAAATCAGAAACAATGTGCTTATACAACCTATAACATACAACCGCTCAATCCACGCAAACCGCATTGGTTATCCTCCTATCGATCATTGCATAAAATTTAAGAAAATGGTTTTGATTGATTCACTATTTCATATTCGATAGTCAAAATAAAACAATCAGCCGCGAGGCACTTTTGAGTAATTGTCAATTAGTTCCTTTGCTTGTATCCGTTATAGGAATAGCGAAACGGGTGCAACTGGCTTCACACCAAGTATGACAGTTTGGTTATCGAATATTAACTCTTAGCCTTCTATGACACCTTGATCGGGCTTGAGTAAATAGCTAGGAAGAGTCTGATCAGTATCAATCCTTCTAAATGCCTGAATATGCCGTGACTATATTTATGTATTTGTTATGTAATGAACCAATTATATAGTTATTTTGATAACATATATCAATTTACAATATAGCAGTGGTGTGTAAGGCGTATGAACAAATATATTGCAGACATACAGGTTAAATTTAATCTAATCAAGATTAAATATTATTTAAACCATCTGCTGTTATTATAAAAGTGAATCTATAACTGTTTACAACCGTGTGTGTTGTTTCTAAGCTCAGCATTGATCATAATGGAAATGGTTCCATGTTTCTGTACCTTTGTGTAATTGTGGGAAGTATCACTGTACCTTCGTTAGTACTTAATTAGTTGTTATTGCTGATTTTAGAAATGCGTTTTGTCACGTGATTGGTTATGAGATGTGTACACGGAGATAGTTCCATTCCTTGTCTCTATTTATTGATGGATGAAGTACGCGGATTTACAAATTAGCGATATTTAGAATTTTAGAAACGTAAACATAAGACACAAAAATAGAAAACATACATATAAGTATAATGCACAATTTAGATTGTTCTATGTAAACAATGTATGTTTGAAAGCTTTGCATTGAACTTTCGTTCAACTACTTTTAACTTAATCAGCAAACTGGCTGTATAGAAATTATACGATGAATTGTTATTTGTTTTTGTTTTGATCATTTGTGAACAAAACAAAATATACAAAGTGTTTTAGATGTTATATCAAATGTATATATATATATATATAAATATATATATATTGTTAATAATAATAATAAAAACTGTTTGTGCCTCAAAACTTTACTTAAAAGAGAATAATATCTGTCCATTTGAGAAGACCAGTGTTTTAATGATGCCTTTTAAACAGAAAACAGTAAAACCTTTGGGGGAAAAGCAAATAAAAAGTTTCAACATCCATTATTGCGTGCTCGCTAAAATGAAGTGTAATACACAGTTCAATAAAAGTAACAAGATACATGATAATTTATTGAATACATCAGTATAATAGTTGATTGATGTTGTCCAGGTTTTGTTGATGCTTATTAACAAATGCACCTTTCTTTGAGAGTTCAGACCCTAAAGATGATACAGTGTTGGTTAAATACAATAAGTCATCTGGCCTGTCAGTACAAAAACTACAAAAACATAAGAACACGAGTGTATCAGTGGCATACACGTTGAACAAAACTATATTCTATGGCAATATGTAATGCATACTCATTAACATTCACAACTGTTGGTTGATTAAATGAGCTCCTTTTTATTAACTTATACTATAATCATATACATTATACT